>JAQPZY010001677.1:1940000-2662500 GCA_029931535.1 Margaritifera margaritifera | reverse complement strand
AGATTTTGAATATTCAGTTTTCACGGAACTTTCATTTGATACTAATTGAACGTAAACTACTCAAATAAGTGATACAATCATACTCAGAGGAAATTATGTTCATGTTGCACATTCGGAAGGAACAAAAGTAGTCGTAAAATGTGACAAATGCAACAGAGATTAATAGACAGGAAATGCAGAAAGGAAACACAGTGTGCCAGAGTTGCAAAAATTGTGCAAGCGAAAGTAGATTAGTCGGGTATTATTGTTGTTGGCATCCATCCATTTGCGTAAGACGATGGACACAGAGTAGCCATTGGTGATGACTTTTTAGTTTTTTCTGCATTTTCTCTGGTGGCTACAAAGTCCTATCCTGGAACGAAAGGGCCTGCTGCAAGTGACTCAGCTATGTTCTGTGATAGGTAGAGCCTGGTTGGCACACTGCTTCCTGCGTTGGCACTTGCTGTGTAGCTGGTTCAGCGACTGTTTGTCATAATGTTCTACTCCAATCCGTAGCACGCTGAGCCAGTTGTCTTTGCTGTTTGCTTGTGAGTCCTATTCATCCATGCCGATGTTGAGATCTTTGATATCACGCTTGTATGCTATATAAATTTCATCATCTCTTCATTTGAATGCAGTATTTGCATATTTTGTTGATACATTCATCACTAATATTATAATTGTTAGAAATCTTGTATTAATTATTTAGCATTTAAATTTTTTAAGTTCATATTCTTGTGGAATTGTAAAACCTTTTGTTGATAGGTTAAGTTATTCTAAATATGATTCAATATTTTTGAATGATTGAGAATGTTTATATTCATCTCTAGTGCAATCTTCTGATCCTTCATATGTCTCAAAATCTTCACCACCCTTGCCATTTTTCATTATTTAATCCATTTAAACCTTACAAATTTCAAACCAAACGTTGTTCCATCAGCAATGCTAAAGAATGCTATTTTTAGTAGATGGAAGAGCCTAATGTACATTGTAAGGTGCATGGTTATGATGCAGATGCTCGCGCATATAAAAATAAAAGTCGGTTCATTTATACTTTTATTTTTACCTGCGGGAGCATCCACATTGCAACCATGCACCTTACGATGTACATTAGGCTGTACGTCTACTAAAAATAGCATATCTTTAACATTGCACTCGCCGTTAACGATTTTATTTTTCCAAATTAAAAAGTTTGCGCACACAGAGCAAGGTATGGTTTGAAATTTGTGAGGTTTAAAGGGATTAAATAATCCTGAACTATATAGTAACTGTGCCAGGTAAATACTTTTGAAGACCGGAGATGGGGTACGATTCATAATGGACCGGAGCCAGACTGTATAGGTTGGTTGGCACAGCTGTAAGTGGTCTCATATCCCATGACCGCTACAGGCATTACATGGTGTTTAACCCAATAATAGCTGATAATAGCCTATCTTCATTATTTGGAATACCTCCTGTACAACTGTTTATTATTAAGAATACATGGCTATTTCTTTCCCGCGATTCTTTCAACTCATTTGCTTTTAAAATAAAACACAAAAGGTAAATTGTGATAAGTTCAGTTCAGTCATTTGCTTTTCTTAGTCACTCAACCTGAGGTAAGTCAAGTAAGGTGTCAGGTACTTGCGCAGTTGGGTTAGAGGTATCAGCAATTGTAGTGGCAACATAAGGGGCCAGCCATTTCGTCTTCAGAGATGGGGTTGGGGGAAGAAAATAGATATAATGGATTTTGTTTCTTCTTCTGTAAATCGTGGCAAGAATATCAGTTTTTTTGTTATTTGAGGGCTGGGTTTTGTTGTAAAAAAAAAATCCCAGGCACCACCAGCCTTACCACCACCCCACCCCCGAAAGCAAATGGTTGGTCCCTGGACATGACACCCCCCCCTCCTCCATGGATTTTTTAAAAATCCATTGTTCAGGATATATATATATATATATATATATATATATATATATATATATATATATATATATATATATATATATATATATATATATATATATATATCCCTTTGATTTTGGCTTTGCCCACCCCCACCACCAGAAAAATTTCTGCAGGCACTCGTGTCCCTAAACTACCGCTATATAAACTTTTTGCCCAATTCTATATACACACTATAGCCATATACATTTTGTAAATTATACAAGGTAGAAAGTTTTCGAAATGCTCATTCCTTTCATTTTTTTATTTTATTTTTTTCTTTGCTCTGGACCAAGCAACAGGTGACCTGTGAAATGCCCCATCCAAATTGATTGTTTAATTGTGCGTCTGATGACTGGGAAGAGTGTATAGTCGGAAGGAAATTGGTTGCAGGAAAGTGTTGCTAAAAGTTTAAATAAAATCAACAAATAAAATAAACATATGAAGCAAGTGTCCATACTAATATAAATTAAACTTGGAACATACTTTGATGATTATGTCACAGATGGCAAGTAGCTGGCTTAATTTATCTTTAATTTCCATTTTTATCAAGTAAACATCATGCCAATTATTAAATTAATTTCCTTTCAAATTAAACATTAAAAAAATGAGAAAATGTGGAAAATAGTGCTACTATAACACAAACACTTCTTTATTACTGTATGTAATGATCATATTGAATTTTATGATTGAGTTGTATCCATGATTCACTCTGATTGAGTTGTATCCATGATTCACTCTGATATAATTCATTTTATGATTGAGTTGTATCCATGATTCACTCTGATTGACTTGTATCCATGATTCACTCTGATATAATTCGTTTTATGATTGAGTTGTATCAATGATTCACTATGATTGAGTTATATCCATGATTCACTCTGATATAATTTATTTTATGATTGAGTTGTATCCATGATTCACTATGATATAATTCATTTTATGATTGAGTTGTATCCATGATTCACTCTGAGTTGTATCCATGATTCTCTCTGATATAATTCATTTTATAATTGAGTTGTATCATTGATTCACTCTGATATAATTCATTCAGGAGATTCAAGTAATGCATAGACTAGAGGTGTAATTATTCATCAATATGTATTGGCATCGCAATGTTATCTGTGATGATATACTGCATCAATAACTGTACTGCTGTTGGAATATCCCAATGCATACTGCATCACAAGAGTAACAATACATCCCAATGCATACTGCATCACAAGAGTAACAATACATGTACATCGAGGTAATAACACTTGAAGGTGATGTATCACATAACAGTATTTAAGATTTTGGTACTGTTCTTTTGTGTATTATCCTTTTGCTTGACATTAGTTAATCCCTTCTGGAATTTAGACTTGGAAGGGGGTATATTTTATTGAGTTTTTATAATTCACTCTTGTCAAAAAACCTTTATGGGGTTTAAAGAGAGTATTTGTGAAACTTGTGTATGCTTTACCCATTTAGCATCTGAGTTAAATTCAATGTTGGGATGAAAGTCTGCATCAGAAAACTGAAAGACATTTACCAGTACACCAAAACATCAGCATAGACATTACATGCAAAGACAAATGGACGTGGTAGGAGTATACATTGTGATACATATTGTATCATCATGCCTGTATTGCTATATGTATTGTATCACCTTCTAACTGTATGATACTTATCATTTTATGTATTGCATTACCCACTCTAGTATCATGATATGTATCACATTGCAACCAACTAGGTGATGTGTGACTCTATTTCAGACTTGGCTGGTTTGTATTGGACAGCCTTTTTGT
The DNA here is from genome assembly GCA_029931535.1 of Margaritifera margaritifera. Classification (NCBI taxonomy): domain Eukaryota; kingdom Metazoa; phylum Mollusca; class Bivalvia; order Unionida; family Margaritiferidae; genus Margaritifera; species Margaritifera margaritifera. The sequence continues at coordinate 2,658,813 of JAQPZY010001677.1, read as the reverse complement.
TTACAATTTCATATTTGTGTTCGAAAGCATTTAATACTTCTACAGTTTGCTTAAATATGTGGTCCATTCTTACAGTGAGAGAGAGAGAGAGAGAAAAAGAGAAAGAGAGAGTAAGAAAGAATGAAAGCTAGACTGTTTGTAATGATTTATTTATACTCACAACTGAAGGATTTGTAAACAATTATTTTATCCATTTACTTAACGATTATCATCTAGTCACCTTGAAATCGGTGACATGCATCTAGCTATTTGAGAATCCGACTTTTGAGAATGATTTGAGAACACTTATTTTTGTCCATTTAATTGTTTGCCATGTAGTAAGTGTGTATCAGTCTCCTGTAATTATCACATAAACAACATATAACACCGCTTGTGGGTGCTACATTTTTGTAACATCAATCATACTTTGAACGAAATCCTCTTGGTAGTTAATCATTAAAGACGTGTGCCTTTTATTTCCAAACACACCTGTCAAAGAAATCTCACAAGTTGTATTATTAGCAATGAACACCTACTCACCATAAAATCGGCAACATGCATCAAAACAATCTTTGAAAGCTGTTTGTTTAGAGTTGGCAATCTGACAAAGTGCCTAAGGCTAACTTAGGACTTGAAAGTTGGCGAATCCCGGATACATACAAATATTACAAATAAAATGTAACTGATAAATTGAAATATAAATATTTATTCCTTATTTGTCAAAACTTGCTTTAAATAGTTAATATTCACATTATCACGTCTGCACGAGAAAATTGAGACTGACCTTGACTACAAGATGGAAATGAAACATACAGTAGATGAAAGAAACTGTAGCCAGTTATGCAGAAGAAGAATGCGTTACATATAAATACTAAATAAAGGTGCTGATATATGTACTGTGGCAAGATCACGGGGTATAAAACTTGCAGAACATAAAGCATTAGGAACTTAACACGACCTCTTGTCGGTAAAATAGCTCGCACAGAACTACTGTATTTTACCTAGAACAACTTGTTAGTCTATATTTTACCCAGACCACTGACGTTAAATAAAATTTCTTGTATCTTGTATCCCTCTCTCAATTTTGTGGACTTGCCCACAGGCATGTGCCTTGCAAACTTGAGCTTGCCTGAACTGAATTTGAGCTTGTCCCAGGAGTCGGGTAAGTGGATTTGTAAATCCCTGTGTGTGTGTATAGTGTGTGTGTATATATATATATATATATATATATATATATATATATATATATATATATATATATATATATATATATATATATATATATATATATATATATATATATATATATATACATGACTAATAAAGTGTACAACTCCTGTCTGTATTTTAGAGTTTCTACTCAGTATTTGATACAGTAATAAATAAGAACATGGAACCTTTTTGAAAACTTATTTGACACAGACCAGGCATTAAAATTGCTTTGAAAATTTACTTGCCCACAGGCAAATTAATTTCAGATTTTACTTGTGGTGGCTGAATGGTAACCATACTGGACTCGTGACGGTAAGAGTGCAGATTCGTATCCTAATTGGATCAGCCCGGGTTGGCTACCATGGTGTGTCCTTGGGCAAGGCCCTTTACTTCAATTGCCTTGGCTCTAAATAGCCTATTTGTGTTGCTGTGGCATAAAATACCAAACAACCAACCTTTTCAGCATACATATCTTAAAAGAATTAAATAGCAATATATGTCCATTCAAAGTCATAATATCATTTCATCTCAAATATGAAAACACTTTATCATAATTCTAAATTTTGTATGCAGATTTATATGTACAGTGTCAAAGATGGAAAGTTAGTTAACATAAAGTATGACGTTGAATCTTTTCTGACAGGTGATATACATAAGATACATATATTCACTTGTCTATATGAAAAATAAAAGCAAAACACACATTGAGAAATGTAAAGGCCTAAATAGAGAATAAATAAATTACTTTATGACTCTTTTTACTGCTTTTACAATAACTATCTAATTTCAGAAATTTTCCATTTGTAGTTTCTATAAACACTATATTTGTTCACATTTAATTTAAAGTAGAAGTCTTTTTGAACTGAGACAGAATTTGCCTGTCTGTATTAAATTTACACATGCACATATACTGTTTTGCATACAAAATTTTACAATTAATTCTATCACCAGCCTGAGTTTTGTCTTTAATTTCAAAAATTACATTTTTTTTCATGAATTTCAAATTATTTGTGTAACCAAACTTCCCTTTTATACACCTGCCATAAGGTTGAGCATATTATGTTATGACATTGGTCCATCTGTCTGTGACCAATTTCTTTTGTGCACAATAACTCATTTTGTCCACAAGCTTCAGTTACCAAACTTTGTGCATGGCTTGCACTTGGGGTAAGGCAGAACCCTATCGATTTCGGGGTCAAAAGCTGAAAGGTCAAAGTCACTGGATAGCTTGCACTTGGGATAAGGAAGAAAACTATCAGTTTCATAGTCAAATCCTCAAGCATCAAGGTCACTGTGATTATGACTTAAAGATCTTGTTGGTCAAGATGAGACTTGAACTCACACAGACAGAGGTGAGATGTGAGTAATCTGTAAAGGCAAGTTCCTTAAACCACTCAGCCACCCTGGGCCTGGACTTAAAGAAGAAAAATGGTTTCTGCACAATTACCAAACTTTGTGGATGGCTTGCACTTTAGGTAAGGAAGAACCCTGTTGATTTTGGGCTCAAAAAGTCAGAGGTCATTGTCACTGTGACTCAAAGGAGAAATGGTTTCTGCACAATAACTCAAGTTCTCCACTGTGAAAAGTAGGGTAAGGAAGAATCATATAAATTTTGGGGTGAAAAGGTCAAAGATAAGGTCACTGTGACTGAAAGAAGAAACATGGTTTCCACACATTAACTTGAGTTCTCCATCATCAACAATTACCAGACTTTGTAGATTTCTTGCACTTGGAGTATAGAAGAATTCAATTGATTTTAGGGTCAAAAGGTCAAGGTCACTGTGACTGAACCAATAACAATGGTTTCTGCACAATAACGTTTGTTCTACTTCATACACCTGGACCAAAGTTTGTCGATGGCTTACACTTGGGGTAAGAAAGAAGTGTATCGATTTTGGGCTCAAAAGGTCAAAGGTCAAAGTCACTGTGACAAAAGAAGAAAAGTAGTTTATGCAACAAAATTTCAGTCGTGTACATAGAGGACTATTAAACATGTGGTGGGAATAATGTGCCGTTCACAGTGCTCTTGTTATCCATTGTAAAAGATCATTTTTTTTTTTATAAAAAATCTTAGTTATCTGACAATCCTCCAAAAATATGAGGTATTGCCTTGGCATGTAACATACAAAAAGAATAAAGCTCATTTCAAATAATTCTAATTCTTTTGAGAATTACATTTGTAGTCAAAGTTCTGTGTAATATTTTAAACCATAAACATATAAGATTTGGACATTTTGTAGTTTTATATGGTAGCAAGAAAAATGTATGCCAGTCTTTATCTTCTAGATCATCAAAGTCAAAATTCCATTTCCTTTCTGGAAATTGGTATTTTATTGATTCCAATTAATTTTTCAGATATACATGTACCTCTTCATCCTTTCTTATTTCTTATAATAGTATACACAGCAACATTTAAGAAAGGTTGTTGTAAATTAAAGTTATAATTGATATTGAATTTATTTTTTATATGACTTTATAGCTGCAAGTATACTTTGAAAATCTATAAAGTTAGTGTTAATAGAAAATCTATTTTAAAAACTATCAAAACTTACCCAAGAACATTCTCATTAATATAATCATTCACAAATTTAATGTCCTTCAAAAACTGCATTTTTTATAATAACATGGTTCTCCATACACCACAATTGGCATAGAGATACATATTTTTTTGTGTGGACAAATAAAGAAAAACCAAAATGGGAGAAATGAGATTCCCGAGGACTCATCAAATTTTCGCAAACCTCACTGAAGCATACATATTAATTATTTTGACAAGAATTACCGATTTACATTCTCAACAAATAGTGACCAATTTCCAGTTTGATTTCAAACAGAAAGATATGACAAATATATCCAAGGATTTTTAGAATATGTAATTACACATCATTATAAAGACTATATTATATGTTACTGTTTAAATGAAACTTACAGACTAATCAAAGAGTTATACATACATATACATGTATATACAAATCCCTGGACTAATATTGAAGCTTGTAAGTCCAGTCTCATATATTCAACATACAGTAGCATATGATAATATTTATTGTGCTAGCGATCATCAAAATTCGCAGATGGTGTCAGTTGTTTTATATGGTGATTTATTTCAGTTTAAACAATGAATTTTGGAATAGAAAAATTCTAGGCTGCTCTTCTTGTCAGCTAAATTAGATTGCAAAGCCGCTAGCTGCCTACCGATAGTGAGGTATTTTTGAAGTTGGGGTTATGACCTGAGAGACCCAATTTTTAAAGGAAGAAACTTGCAGAAATAAATAATTTAGCATTTAATTAATTATTAGTGTGAAAAGAAAAATAATTAAATGAAAGACAAACACAATAATTAAAAGACTTGTAAATGATGGGTGAAGACTAAAGTTAACCTAGTAAAAACTAGACTTTAAATGAGGGCAAGATGCGAAAGGGGAAATTCCACAGTACTACAATAATTTGGTAAACCGAAGAATCAAACATGTCGATAATTTTCATTGGACCAAACTTGGTGACTAATTGGAAAATTCTAGTTCAAGCCTAGATATTCCCACACTAAGAAAATACCCTTAATAGTAATCAGAAATATGAAACAAAAATATTTAAAACCATGTGTTTTATACTTACGGGATATTATAATGCAACCAAGAACATATACAAATTTGGAAAGTATTTATTAGCAGATCACATTAAAACACTTTTGTTTTTTTCATTTCTTTTTGGCAGTGATAATGAGACATTTGACAGTCCAAGTGATATCTCAAATATTTTTAATGACTTTTTTGTTCAGATTGCTGAAAAACTTAAAAAACCTAAAAATTTTCTCAGATTATTTGGAGCTCACAAAGTTTTTGTTATGAAAAACTTCCTGAAGATATAAAGTTTAAAATTCCTGAAAAAAGTCCTTAATTAGTGTATATTCAAAAAAGTCCTGAATTAGTGTATATTCAAAAAAGTCCTGAATTAGTGTATATTCAAACAAAGTCCTGAATTAGTGTATATGTAAAAAATTATTATAGAGCCATAGAACTTGATGTGATTGAACCAAGGTTACTAATGTTCCACCTGCTATAGTATAGAGTATAGCTTTTATATGTAATCACAGTATTAGGTCTAATAAATTTCCATAGTGTTGGAAAACAGCCAAGGTAACTCTGTTGCATAAAGCTGGAACAAAAGATCAATCTCTATCCTTCCATGTTGTTCCCAATGGCTAGAAAAACATGTACATTATTCTTTTATCAACTGTTTGAACACTTACAATCTTATCCATGCTAATCAGTTGTGACAGAATCACTTGTGTAAAACTGTGTTCATGTCTATGATTGATAAATGTCTGAAAGCGTTAGATAAAGGAGAAATGATTGGCACTATTATGGTTGATTTTCATAATGTTTTTAATCTTGTACACTATGACAGTTTGTTTGAAAGACTCAAAATCTACCAGTGTATTGAAGACTCCCTAAACTGGTTTACATCTTATTTATCTGATAGAGTGCAAAAAATAACTTTAAATGGACACCATTCTGAAAGTTAATGTATTAATTGTGGAGTAAGACAGGATTCTATCCTGTCATTATTTTTATTAATGACTTACCTCAGAAGACAGGAAATTCAATTTCTTCCACTTTCTACACAGATGACATTAACTATTTTATTCATGTAAAACCAAAACTGAACTTGAAAATAACTTGCAAGATACTATAACAGACTTGAAGTACGGCATAAGGAAAATAGTACGATTAGAAAAACAGAAAAGAACAAAAACCCTACTTGGTACAACACGGCAAAAAAAAAAGACAAGGCTAGATGGCGACAAACTCCAATTCCTGTTTTATAATGTCAACCTTAATATGATCTCTCATATCTTTGTGTATTTGTAGATGACAATTTATCTTTGTCTATTCACATTAAACATGTTTCACAAAATGTTAATTCTTATCTTTGGTTACTTAGGAAAATAAAAACATTAATTCCTTTTCAGTATAGGGTTGTCTTTTATTTTCAGTTATGTTTGGACTATTGTAATATAATTTGGGGTAATACCTATAATTCAAGCATAAGAACACTTTTCAGACTCCAAAAGAAGGCATGCCATTTAATTCTAGATCAACTTATAGACAATTTTCGGGACAAAATGAATTATATCAAAATTTTACCAATACATGAAAGAATATTCCTTAGAAAGGCCAAATTTATGTTTAACATGTCCATAAAAGTGTTTCCTGTCTACCGAAATAATAGCTTCAATTAATGAGAATCTCATAATAACTCCAAGTTTAAGGTCTATTAGACATAAAAATTACATTATACCAAAGCCAAAGAAGGAATTGTTTAAAAAGAGCTTTCAGTATACTGATCCACTGGTATGGAACATCATTCCCAGTGACAGGGCAGGCCTCTAGCATTTCTTTTCATAATCATTGTCTCAAATGGATGAAGTCCTAAGACAGTCAAACAGATCTAAGTAATAGAACTCCTGCTTTTCAGTTTTTCTAACATGAGTTTTCAGTATAGTATATTTTATACGTTTATCTGCTGATTGATGCATGTACATGTGTTGTGGACTTGAAAGTTTGTATGATTATCAAAATAACTATATTTTAGTGTTAAGCCAAATGTATTATATTTTGCTGTTTATAATGTACTGTCTATACTTGCTTATAAGCCGATACCAACTGCAAACTGCATAGACCCAGATCTGCCATCACATAATGTGCTGGCAGATCTGGGTCTATGCAGTTTGTAAGGACTAATCAGTAGAACAAACAACATAGACCCTGATCTGCCGGCACATTATGCGTTGTTTGTATTTGGACCCAGCTTATATGCGAGTATATACAATACATTGTATATGTTGTACATACATGTAATACAGGACCTCGAAGTAGATTAGTTCCTGTACCATCTTTAAATACAGTCTTTATCATTATTGCCCTTCAATACTTTTAAAATAAAACCATACAAAATCCATGTTTTGCTCTTTCTAACTTAATATGAAATTATAAATCTGATTGTTTATAGTTATTAAAATGTGAATTTCAAAGTTCAGCAGATCATGACCTTTTATCTGTGTGTCATATGTCCTCTGTATCAAAGATCGAATCCCTAACAATTTATTCAGTTTCAGTGTACCTGTGTCCTTGTGTGGTCTGTAATTTTAGAACTGCTTGAGATATTTTCAATAAACTTTACTAAAGTGTACATCATGGCAAATAATGGATTCCCACAAACTGCAATGTCAGGGTCATCACATTGAAAGATATCAGAAGACAGGCATATCATGTACCATTTGCAGTACTTTTGTTATTTTCTTGGAGGGATTTCAGTCCAACCATGCTTATGGCATTGTGTTCATTCACTTGTGCCAAAATATAGTTTGTATTACTAATAATAGTAAGAAACATTATGGTCTTACTAAAATTAATAACATAGTATATAGCCACTGGCCTTTCAAATCAGTTTTATATTTCAAGTGCAGCAAATCAAATTGTGGTAAATGATTAAACCTGGTAGTAGTTATCTCCCTTGGATGTTCCACGGATGTTAATACTGGAAATAATAGTAGAAAATGCTTATAAAAATAAATCACCACATTAATTCCTCAAATAATGTTTCAAATGTTAATATAAATTCTTCAGAAATTTATTTAGACAAATATTATGAAGATTATTTAGAGCAGTGTGTATACGTTATTAAAAAGGACCATGAATAGCAATATCCCTGGAGTTATCTTCTTCCAGCTGATCTTATGTAAAATGGTATCACTTTCAACCCTCCCAGTCATCAGTATTCCCAATACTTCGATTCTTTTATCTCCTAGTTTCCGTACATTGACTTGATTTTTTGTTCTTTCTATTCAGACAAAGCTTGAAGTCGAAGTTAGAACTGATGCTCACCCGGTCATAGGCTACAACTTTCACCCACAAAATGATGTTGAAGGCAGTATTTCTAATGATGATGTATCCTACCATGTCATTCATACTGAAAATGAGACTTTGCTTCAATTCCTTGTTGTAAGTATTGCCATAGTTTTTCTTCAGTTTATCCCCACACTTTCAAAGTACAGTATATACTCGGGTATAAGCCGAGTCCAAATGCAAACAACATAGACCCTGATCTAATAATGCATAATGCATCAGCAGATGAGGGTGTATGTTGTTTGTTCTACTGATTAGTCCTTACAAACTGTATAGACCCAGATCTGCCGGCGCATTATGTGACGACAGATCTGGGTCTATGCAGTTTGCAGTTGGTATCGGATTTATACACAAGTATAGACGGTAGCACACAGGGATATTGTAAAACAATCTGTCTGTGCATACATGTATGTTGGTACATTGTTTGCAGTGTCTTCAACTCCTCTTACACTGTTAGAGCTAGACACATGACACATGGGTGGACAGTAGTCCTATAGATGTAGATTGATTTGACTTTACAGCTTATGGTATGGTCCTTCATCCATCATGAGTTACTGACATCCATTAACAATTGAAAACGCCTTGAATTTAAAAAAGTTGGTTTTATCTTTGAAAAGTCCTTGAGTCTGTTGAAAACCTCCTTGAATTTGAAAAAAAAGCCCTCTTTCAATTTATCTGAGGGAATTCAAAATTTTAAAACAAAATAAAATATATAACTATTTAAATTCAAAATTTTTGTTATTTATGTATTGTTTAGAAATTAATAAATAAATACCATGGGATAAAATTTGGCATCAAATTTGATACCTTGATGATATAGGATTGCATACCAAATGACAAATTTATACTTGCAACTTACATTGATTCTGGGGTCTGTCCCAACCCCAAGGAAGTTAACCCATGGGTTCATCACTTAGAAACTATTGAGATCACCTTATAACCATGTATAAGGGCATCAAAAGACAATTCTATAGCCATATACATTACCTGTTGTTATTATTACATTGCTTTGACTTCTCCTGGCACTAGTCTTCAGCCAAGGTGAATACCTTCCTCCAGTTAGTAATTGTGGGTGTAGAACAAAAATAAACATAGTCCCAGTATGATACTTCAGTCACTTACATCATTCAAAATATCTTTCTGTCCCAGGACTCCATGAGATTTACAAAAAGTTTTCCTTTAAATGTATCTATTCTGTGTTGCATTTTGTCATTTTCTCCCCAGTCCTTGGATTTTTTACATTTAATCCCCTTTTGCTTATTTTGCAGGGTTTTTGTGCACCCATAGCTAAGCAGTGCTTCATTAAATTTAATCCCCTCATTGGTACCGGTGTTAGGGTAGGTATTACCAGCTACAAGTTTGTTCTAGTTGTTTGTTATTGTAGTTTTCTTTCAGCCTTTCAGCATGACACATAAAGTTGGTAAATGCAACCATAAGAAGGCTTCTTGGTACACTCACCCCACCTGCTTGGCACATGCTAAGTGTACTGATATGGACAGATGCCCTTTCTGTACCTTTGGGTCAGATAAGGTGAAGGATCTGGTTGATAGTTGCCACTTCTATAGCAGCAGGAAGAAGGAAGCCACAATCTCCTCCTCTTCTCTGGTAGATCCCCTCCAATCCTGGGAGGGATCCTTGGCACTTCCCAGTTCAAGGATTTCACCAACACCTTTCCAGTACAAAGAAGCACAGTCATTTTCAGCTCACTTGGGTAGACCTGCACCTTAGTCACAGGAGCATAGATGAATGTATGAGTTGAGTTCTCTGGATAGAGACTCCTTCAGCAGGTCTTCATCGCTTGACTGGTCACTGACCAGTGACCTGGCTCTTGGTCTAGGCATGGGGCACTGGTCATTGGTCAGGGTAACAAATATTCCTCACCCCCTGAGCTGGTGACTAAATCAGGACAGGTTTCTGGCCGATGTTCCGATACATGCCCGAGAATCTCTTGCTTTCATTTATACTGCTACCTCAGATTCAGGCTGAGGTGCTCACCTAGAACCCAGTGGGGTAGTCCTTCAGGACTTGTGGTCTCAGGGATGCATTGTATCTTGATATCAACAACCTAGAAATGCAGGCCATTTTCCTCGCACTACAGGAGTGCATCAATCTCATAAGACACTGCTGTGTTATGGTCACCACTGACAGCACATCAACCATTGCATACCTCAGATGATGGGCCCCTTCTCTTGGCTTGGAAGCCTGGGACCTCCTCAGATGGACAGCTTTGGCAGGATCACTTTCAGAGTCCACCACATTTCAGGCAAGAGAAATACCCTGGTGGACAGCCTGTCCAGACATGGATGGTGTGTCCAAAATGGTCTCTGTATCAGTCGGTTGCAGACTATTTCAACTGTGGGAGATGCCAGTGGTAGATTTGTTTGCAGTGAGACTGAAAAACAAGCTACCACTTTATATCTCTCAATTTCCAGACCAGAGTGCATGGTTGGTGGATGAAGTGGGATTGACTGTAAGCCAGCGCCTTTCCACCTTTAATCAAGTTCATTGCAGAGTCAGGACGTCTATGTCAAGGCTTATCCTGTTAGCCATCCCCCCACCCCAATGGCCCCAATGGTTGTTGTTCTCCTCAATCAGTTGGTACATTCCCCCAGGGAGTTATGGCTGAGAACTCCAGGCTCATATCCAATGACCAAGATCAGTTTTTGGTTACAGATTCACTAGCAAGGCTTGAGGGCAATTGACTTTCAAGGCCAAGGGGAGAGTATTATGTAATTAGTGAAGTATGCGACACATTGGTCTGATCTGTCCTCCTTCAACTACAGTTGTAGATTTTCTTCTCTTTCATTTCAAAGAAAAGGCTGCTCAGTCTCCATCATTAAAGGCTGTAGAGCAGCCCTCTCCACGCCTACTAAGTTCAATGATTCAATGGCAATTATGATCTCCCTTCTGTACCAGCCTGGTTTTTTGGCTAAGAATCAACTACCTTCACTAGCCCCCAAAACAACTGAACTCCCTAGTCACAGTCACATTTGTGCTAGGGATGATCAGGACAGACTCCTTTGCCCAGTTAGAGCTGTATGTTTCTATTTGGCTAAATCAAAAGGGAAAAGAAAGAGTTGAAAAAAATGTCTATTTTCCCCTCTAGATTCCTCTGAAATTTTGTCAGCCACCATCTTGAGGTTGATTATTCTGACTATCAAAAGAGCTTCTCAGTCTCTCACAGAGAGGGATATATCCTTCATGAGATTCAAAGCCCCTGAGATTAGAACTATTGTTTCATCTTGGGCCTCTTGATCATTCTTCTCTGGATGATGTCATGTGGCAGTCTCACTCCATCTTCTCATCATTCTTTCTTCATTCGATCCTTGCACCGGAGCGAAAGCATTGATGCATTAGGCTTGATTGTGTCAGCCCATGAAGTTCACAAGCCATCTTCTGGTCTGTAGTAGAACACCATACTGACAACAGATAGTATTTTCACTCTGACATATGGTCATGGAGACATCAGCCTCCTTTCAGTCTGAAAAAGTCAGCAATATAATAAGAACAGGTAATATATTACTGTGATCAAAGTGTATTTTGGGGAGGGAGGATAGAACTAATTTTAATTATGTAATACTTACCTGTTATTATTACCAAATTCCTTCCTCCCTCCCCCTTCTCTGATGTCGTTTCAGTCTCTGTCCAAGTCAAAGAAGGATGATATTCTAAATGATGGAAGTGACTAGTATATCAGACTGGGACTATGTTTATTTTTGTTCTAGGCTTCTAATTACTAATTGGAGAAGGGTATTCACCTTGGAATGGGGACTAGCACAAGGAAAAGTGAAATACAAAATTCTAGGATCAACTTTTGGTTTCATTATGCAATGTCCAATGTACTAAGTTTTAGGCCTTTCTTGATGCAATGTCCAATGTACCAAGTTTTAGGCCTTTATGCAATGTCCAATGTACTAAGTTTTAGGTCTTTATGCAATGTCCAATGTACTAAGTTTTAAGCCTTTATGCAATGTCCAATGTACTAAGTTTTAGACCTTTATGCAATGTCCAATGTACTAAGTTTTAGACCTTTATGCAATGTCCAATATACTAAGTTTTAGGCCTTTATGCAATGTCCAATGTACTCAGTTTTAGGTCTTTCTTTATGCAATGTCCAATGTACTAAGTTTTAGGCCTTTCTTTATGCAGTGTCCAATGTACTAAGTTTTAGGTCTTTCTTTATGCAATGTCCAATGTACTAAGTTTTAGGTCTTTCTTTATGCAATGTCCAATGTACTAAGTTTTAGGTCTTTCATTATGCAATGTCCAATGTACTAATTTTTATACCTTTCTTTATGCAATGTCCAATGTACTAAGTTTTAGGTCTTTCTTTATGCAATGTCCAATGTACTAAGTTTTAGGTCTTTCTTTATGCAATGTCCAATGTACTAAGTTTTAGGTCTTTCTTTATGCAATGTCCAATATACTAAGTTTTAGGCCTGTATGCAATGTCAAATGTACTAAGATTTAGGTGAATGGCACTACAAGAACTTGTCAAACTGAAGAGGGAAAGGGAAGCTAGTCTCCAGTGACTTTTAACTTTTTTTTTTCTTTCTAATATTCAACTCCATTTTGGTGATTATAGATTTCTTTGCAGTCATTTCATAGTCTTGACCTCATTAATAAACCATGTCTAAATATGCTTTATACATGTTTTATTGGTGACAACTTTTTGCTTGTAATTATGTGAACTTTTGAGAAAGGTCAATCGGGTTCAAATGTAATAACTTAGTAGTTCAGTAGCAACTTAACTGATAGATAAACAATATTTGCTTGACATTCTGAAACACAATTTTGTGGTACATGTCTTATGGACTGGAAGAACACCAAATTATTATTATTGTTATTATTATTATTATTATTATTATTTCAATCAATAGAGCTTGAGAGGTACAATGTGAGAGTTAAGAATATGATCATGTTGTGATTATGTTATATTCAAAATATGCATTAAATTGCATATAAGTCTCTATTTTAATAATAGTAATCAAAGTATTCATGATACTGATATAGTGTCCAAAAAGGAATGAAAAGCAGTACAAAAGAAGGATGACGAATAATTTGCCATTGGGTCAGAAAGTATACTTTGTTTTGGCTGTAGTTTTTTCACCATTTTTTAAAATAAACAGTACATGCTTCCATTACTGAAGCATTCCTGCCTTTGGTTCCTGGTCCTGGATCTTTGCCCTTTGATATATTGACAGTTCATCTTGAGGCATATCGTTTTTCTTAAAAGACATTTTTGGTGTGAAATTGATGAGAAATTAAAATTTCCCTGGCTTGCGACCAATTGGAAAGTGCTAGGCTAATATTTTTTCATCTCTGTGTCCTACATTATGCATATTTTGACATCCAATTTGAGTATGCTTGTTGTGGGGTCTTCATCAAGTTTTTTTAAAAGCCTCTTCTGATAATTGTCTTTGACCAGTTGACCACAACATAGTACCCCATGTTGGTTAGTTTAATGACAGTTTCTTCCCTATCGTGCAGTATTTTCAGTGACTGCCTTTCTTCCCAACTCACATTTTTTGTTGTTGTTGTGACTCACTGTGAATCCAAATATCTTTTCACTGCCAATAAGAATGTTTCCAATGCTGACTTCAGTTTTACTTGGTAATGTGTGGAACCAATCTGATTAAAATTAAGATCTCCAACATAACCAACAGACACCAATCATGTTCTGGTGACCTTTGGAATCCACTTTTCTTTATTAGCCTGCAGGTGAAGCATTGCATTTCATGTTGGAGAGAGTTATCATTAGTAATGATATGATTCAAATGACATTTTCACTTTCAGAAATTTGAAAGCTGTGATTTGAATGGTGAATCATAGGGTAAAAAAAAAATGACCTCATGTCAGTGCCTATCAGATCTATTGATTATAAGTAGGTCCTGATTTTAATCAGATTCTATTTGGAATATGCGTTTTATATTTAGAACCTTCGTGGTTCAGTATCTTTAGAGTTTGATTCCTGCAGGACGTCTAAATTGTTTCCTGCATGATGTCTAAATTGATTCCTGCAGGATGTCTAAATTGATTCCTGCAGGATGTCTAAATTGTTCTTTAAGTCTTATTCTCTGTACAAAGTCCAAGTCTTTCAGTAGATTGTTGGTTTTAGACCTCAGATAGCAATTAGGTCCCTAAAGAATAGACTTGTGGCAGAATTTGACAATTCCACAGGCAACAAGTTCACAACATGTTTTGCTTGATATGTGGAGGATTTACTGCAAAACTTCCTGCTTTTATTGTAATTTCAGTGGCAAACTGAGGATATGCATCCTTTTCTAATATGTGTTCATTGGAGAATTTACTGCTTTTGTTTTATTCAGAAGTTGCTTTTGAAGGCACTCAACAGTTATTAAGTACAACAGTTACTAAGTACAACAGTTATTAAGTACTTCTGAATGAGGTACAGGTATAAGGTGAAGTTGTTTGCAGTTGCAACAAGTGGAGAGAATATTGGCAAAACTTTCATACAACTTTCATGTACTGTGACTGAATTTTTTTTATATCTGATATTAGGGAAACAATGTGCTACCTAAAGCAGACAGATGATTGAAATGACTGCTTCCATGTGCTCAAGAAATGAAATTAAACTAGTCCCATGTACACTAACTTTAGCAGTTATTGAAATAGGGAAAATTCATTTTGCGAGAGTAAAGTGCAGTTAATGAATTATAAAAAATGTAAAAACTATTGTAAAAAATGTTATTGGCTAATTTTTTTCTACTTTACGTCTGAAGTCCAGGAAGTGAAAATGACCAAGTGGAAATAGTAGTCTTTTGAGAGATGCACATCTGAAATAAGACCAAACTGTACTCTATAACCCAGATTACACCCATTATTCATTTACCAAACTAAAGGCAATTAAAAGTTATTTTAACAATATCTAAAATATACCAGGTATTTTTAAAATAACCATTGAGGAAAACCTGGGGAATTCTTTTTCTTTAAAAATCAAATTCTGTGCACAGTGAGGAAAGCTGGGAAATTCTTTTCCTTTAAAAATCAAACCCTGGGCAAAGCATGAAACTGTAGAGCAGGACCTTAAGAAGACTGGTATGATATACTTGTGTAAATAAGCTGCTGGATGATGCTGAATTATTACAGTTGACTGTTATCAGCTGCCAACATTGTTAGTTATGTTTTGATAAGTTGTCACTGAATGTTTTTAAACATGCTATTTTAAGATATAGTTGAATTTAATTTTTTTTCATGTGTTTGTGTTGCATTCTCTTCTATTTTAAATTTAGAATCTTTTCATTAGCAGGGTCCCCAGGTGACAGATGCAGATGGTTATGTCTCACAAAGCTTCTGGATGTTACTGTTGCTGACAGTGGGACTCCTTATTGCATCCCTTCTGTTTAGGCAGATGACTCCTTCGAACAGAACAGCTAGCCAAAAAGGTGCGTCTAGCATTACTTTATGATAAATAGACATTTATGTTCAATTGCAGGAGATGGAATCTACTTTTCAGATTAGAGATCTATTTTCTAAAGACAATGGAGGGTACATCAGTTGATCATGTGATCTGCATATTGTATATTTTGTGCACAGTCAACATTAATCATATAAACCAGTGACATTACTGTTAAAATCCTGGTTACATTCTCGCTTTACATTAATTTGTTCATATGAAAAAATAAGCAGTTGGAAACCTCAGTTTATGTATGCAGCTGACAAGATTTGCAGAAAATTGATTTTTCTTTCCATAATTTATTTTCAAATAAAGAATTAAGATTTTAATAGATCATGGATAATTAATCTGTTATCCATCTTTAATGTAGACAGAAATATTTTTTGTAATTTAGGAATAATGGCAATTATATGGTCTGATTTCTTCTGCTTGTTTCATAGTCAGAGTGGCTTGAACTGACACTCATGGCAAGAACAAATACAAAAAGATAAATATTTCTTTCCCTGCTCAAGCCAATTCTATGAATAAAGTAGTTTTGTCAAGTACAAAAAGACAAATATTTATTTCCCTGCTCAAAGCCAATTCTATGAATAAAGTAGTTTTTGTCAAGTACAAAAAGATAAATATTTCTTTCCCTGCTCAAGCCAATTCTATGAATAAAGTAGTTTTGTCAAGTACAAAAAGACAAATATTTATTTCCCTGCTCAAAGCCAATTCTATGAATAAAGTAGTTTTTGTCAAGTACAAAAAGATAAATATTTCTTTCCCTGCTCAAGCCAATTCTATGAATAAAGTAGTTTTGTCAAAGTACAAACTCAAGCCAATTCTATGAATAAAGTAGTTTTGTCAAGTACAAACTCAAGCCAATTCTATGAATAAAGTAGTTTTGTCAAGTACAAAGTCAAGCCAATTCTATGGATAAAGTAGTTTTGTCAAGTACAAAGTCAAGCCAATTCTATGAATAAAGTAGTTTTGTCAAGTACAAAGTCAAGCCAGTTCTATGAATAAAGTAGTTTTTGTCAGACTGATCTTTGCACTTACAGTATATATAACCCATTACATTTCATATGAAATACATCAGTAATCACCGTTTTTGAGAATCTCTTGACTGGGTGATTTATTGAATTCTCTGACTGTTTGTAGTGCAGGAATGAGCTGTAGTGTGAGTGAAGTGTAAGCATATGTTTCAGACCATTTCATGAGGAACAGGAGCTACTAATGTTAGCACTTGTGTGTAAATATTCCACATGAGCAACAATATGGCATGAGTAGTTGTTGATCACTCAACTTCTCTTTAATTCACTCCATGCCCAGATCTGTGACATGGGCACTGGGTTGTAAACCATCAGCAATTGTTTCACCTGACCAGAGGTACTGAATCATGAACAGTCCCCCCACCCCCACTCCTATTCACAGTTTCACAGATTTCAGGATCAGATGGTAGTCCAGTGGGCTACCAAGAAAAGAATTTGGAAGCCCAACCTAAATTCAGTAGCCCAGACATAGTACTTAAGTATTCTACTGTCAGATTTTCTTTTTGCCTTATCACGAGTTACCAATAATTATTCCCTTTTGTGAAATATTTGTATACTATGTAGAGTGAGTCATGATATTATGTACTAGTCCATTGGACTACATGTACCAGAATTCAACATATCATAGTCCAGACCTAGCATTGTGGTAGCCCTGGGACTCTGCAGCACAAGATTTGTTGAACTCTGCTATTGTGAACCCATTTCTACTTGCATTCAAAATCTTCTGGTACCATTATAGCAAAGTGGAGTCCATTTTACTGCAAAAAGCAAGTGATGGAGACAGTATCAACAGTTTTGTTAAGGTTTTATTGACATTTTTCATTTGCTTCTTTTTCCATAGTAACCCCTCTATCATTTTTGTTCATACTTGGTATTTTGTTTCAAATTACTCTATATCTACTTTTTTGGAGCAGCATGACCAGGAATTTTTAGAATGTAACCCATTATCATGTTTGAAACTTGTATACAATAGGCTGATGTTTTGTTTTACTGGTCAAAGAGCAGAATAGCTTACATGACTGTTAAGTTTCTTATCACTACCTCTCATAAACTACTGGGAGGATTGCCATTAAACTTTGCACATAAATTCAATCCGAGGTCTAGCTTGTCCTAAATGATGCCCATCGGACACCCAGTATAGCCACCAGTGGCCATCTTGAAAATCATGTTATCACTTCTTCCCCTGAATGAATGGTCATATAAATACTGGATTGTCACTAAAAGATACATATTTGATCCTAGATTAAAATAGTGCTGATCAGACCTCAGCATGATCACCATGGCAGCCATCATGACAATCTTTTTATTGTTACTTCTCCTGAATAAATGGTTGTATTGATATGGGGTTTTCACAAAAAGACTTTTATGATATCTTGTTGATCCTAAAAGAATATAGTGTCTATCAGACTTCCAACATACAAATGTTGTTATTGCTACTTCTCATGAAATGGTTGTATTGACATGGGGTTTGTACTGAAAGACTCTCTATCATCTGTAGTTGGACAGAACAGGCCTCTAATATGGCTGCTATGATGACCATCTTGAAAATCTTTTTTTTTTTAATTCGGTCTTTCATAGATGACAAGTTGACCATACCTTAGATCAATTCCTATTTTATCTCGAATAAAAAGGAATTTAATTTTATCCCAATTTTCCATTATTTTAGCAGCTTTTGTCAAGGAATATAGATACGTTGAATACAAGGAAATCTTTCTAAATCCTTGAAAATACTCAATACATATTCTAAGAGATATATATATAAATTTGTAAATTCAGCATGATTCAGTTATTTGGATCATTTATTTTTTAAAGTGCTTTTGCATCATCATAATGGACACTCTTCAGGTAGCTACATGATACTTTCTGGAAAGTATAATGTATATATCTACCTGAAGAGCATCCATCATGATGATGCAAAGGTGCTTGAAGGTATAAAGGATGAACATCCTGTTGAATTTACAAATTTATTTCTATATATGAACCTATTCACTTTTTCATATATATGGACAAGGGGGTTTTTTCACTGAAAGACTAGTTGGTCCTAAGTGACAATAGTACCAATGAGACCTCTAACATGATGGCAGAAAAGGTTCATTCAGCATGTGCAGTCTTTGTGAAAAATATGATATAAGTTATTTGCATCATTTATCTTTTAAGTGCTTTTGCATCATCATAATGGACACTCTTCAGACAAAAGTTATTCTTCATGAAGAAAAAGGTCTCATCAGAACAAGGTTCTTCATGAAAAATCTGTTATTTTTTTCTTTTTTTTTTACATGTTTGGCCAGGATGCAAAATTTTTACATGAAAAGAGTGATCACTTTTTCATGAAGATTTTGACAGTATTGACTAGAAAAATCTTCATGAAAAATCACTTCATTAATGACATAAACTGCCATTGACAGTAGATTTTCAGTATGAAGTGTAATCATTTTGGACACTTCCCCAATTGTCTATCCTCCTGACTAAAGTTTCCGTAGCATAACTTAATGAAAGATTCCTGGATTTCAACTAAGTTTGGAATGTGACTTTCTGTTGATGAGACTTTTAGAGAGTTTGATTTTCAGCATTTCATAGAATAATTTACAAGAATTATACCCCCAATTGATTATCCTCCTGACTTTGGTTTCCATAGCATTACTTTTTCAAGGATTGTTGGGTTTAAGCCAAATTTGGCATGTAGTTTTAACATTTTAAGACCTGAAATGAGTTTGATTTCCAGTGTTCTATAACATCATTTAGAGGAGTTATGGCTCCTGATTTTCCATCCTCTTAACTTTGATTTCTGCAGCATAGTTTTACTAAGGATATTTGGATTTCAGTCAGATTTAGCATGCACCTCTATATTGACAGAACCGTAATTGTCCCCCCTGAATTTGGATTCTGCAGCATTATTTTATCAAGTTTCATTGGATTTGACCAAAATTTAGCATGCAACTTTATATTGATGAGACCTTGAATGAGACTTTGATCTTCAGCATTCCACATTAATATTTAGAAGAGTTTCCTGTTCTCCTGACTTTGTTGTCTACTGCATTACTTTACCAAGACTCGTTGGATTGCAGCCACATTTGGTATGCAGCTCTATGTTAATAAGATTTTGAATGAGATAGATTCCAGCATTCCATAACATCTTTTAGAGAAATTATGACCCCAAAATGCCCATTCTCTGAACTTTCTTTCCCAATACAAGCTCTTCTGTTTAAGACCCTGCAAAGTTAATTGTAGAGAGTATTTTTTTTTATTTCTATAAAGTATAAAACCTATACTCTTTGCAAATATTTAGAATCTTTCATGTGAATATTTGATTTAAAATGTTTCTTATTAATTCATTTATTAAATATTTGGTGTCAGTCTTTATATTGTTTATTCCGTCAATATATATATATATACAATAAATATTCCATCAATATATATATATATATATATATATATACAGTAAAGATTGTTTATAACATTCCACAGGGGTGACATGGGATTTTTACTACCGCTACATTAAAACCGAGAAATGGTACCTGTATATCCAAATTCATTGTTTTAAAAATGTGTATGTACTTGTCCATGTTGATGACGTTGGACATACATGTAGGAACCAATTGATACTTGCATGATTACTGTCAGAACTCATATGTAATGGTAATAAAAGTTTGAAACAACATACATTTTCTATAAATACATGTTATCTTAAAAAAAAACACCAGACCAATTTTGACCCAATTGGGCAAAGTGCCACCTGGTGTAAAGGTTTTCAAATGGGAACAAATGATGTTTATCCCACATTGAATCGGGCCACCCTTAATACAAAAAAAACAACAAAAAAACTTTAAATGACTTCTTCTCAAAAATTGGTGAACAGAATTTGATCAGATTTGACTGAAAGCATCTTGGCAGGAAGACCTTTCAAGTTTTTAGAAATAGTGCTGATCCACCATCAGATTAGGCCACAGTTGCTCACAAGAGTCCCTCAAAGGGACTGATACTCTACTGTTTGAAAAAAAAATTCCAGGAATTCTAGATAAGACCATTTATTTGTAACTGCTAAGTGTTGAAACTACCTCTGATATTCTTGAGTGATAAGATTTTCAAATTAGAAACATGCCATAATGGATGTAAGATCAGCACCATTTTCATTTAGGACAAACTAGACACCATTAGAAGACTTTCAGTGAAAACCCCTTGTTGATATGACCATCCATTCAGGAGAATTAGTGACAAGATTTTCAATATGTTTACTGTGGCAGCCATATTTGATGTCAGATAGGCACTATTTTCATTCAAGACCAACTAGATATCATAATTAGTTGGTACTAAATGAAAATGGTGCCGATCTGACATCCAGTGTGGCAACCATGGCAGCCATCTTGAAAATCTCATTATTGCCACTCTTTCTAAATGGAAAGTCATGTCTACATGGGGTTTTCACCAGACTAATTATGATATCTAATTGGTCTTGAATGAATAATAATTATTTTTTCCTGTCCCAAAATTTACCATCATTATGATAGACATCATAAAAAGTCTTCTGGTGAAAACCAATGTTGATATGACTTTCCATCTAGGAGGAGTAGTGATAAGATTTTCAAAATGGCCACTGTGGCAGCCATATTGGATGACTGAGAGGAATCATTTTCATTTAGGACCAACGATAATCATAAGAAGTCTTCTGGTGAAAATCCAATGTTGATATGACTTTATTCAGGACAAGAAGCTATAACAAGATTTCAAGATGGCTGCTGTAGCATCCATATTAGATGTCAGATTGGCACCATTTTTTTTAGGGCCATCATTCGAGACATCATAAGAAGTCTACTGGTGAAAACCCAATGTTGATATGACTTTTCGATCTGGAGGAGTAGCGATAACATGAGTTTCAAGATGGCTGCCATGAGAGCCGTATTAGACGTCTGATTGGCACCATTTTCATTTAGGACCAACGAGACACAAGAAGTCTTTTAGTGAAAACCCCATATTGATATGACCATCCTTTCAAGAGTAGTAATAACAAGATTTTTAAGATGGCTGCTGTGGTTGCCATATTGGACGCCTGAGCAGCATCATTTTCATTTAGGACCAACTAGACCCTGGGATCACTGCATATAAAGTTTCATAGCAGTCCTCCAAGTAGTTTTGGAGGAGTAGCGATAACAAACTTGTGCTAATTGACAGACATTGGATGATTGATGGACAACAGGCCATCCCATAAGCTCTTCTGGTCTATGACCAGTAGAGCTGAAAATAGAAAAACCTTTAAACGACTTCCTCTCCAAAAGCACTGAAAAGAATTGGACTAAGATTGACAGAAAGTATTCATGCATGAAGACCTGTCAGATTTGTACAAATGATGATAATCCACTATTGAATATGGCCTATATCATCAAGATATAGAACATGCTTTATTAAGAGCAAGATCTATGCATGATAGTGAGGTGATCTTGCATGTGATTGGTTCAGCTTCTTATCACTTGAGAGACTGTATTTATGACCTCATTTTAATCAGACTTGGTAATAAGGCTAATATTGTCAAGATGTTGGGTGACCTTTATTCTGAGTGAGACCAACACATATTTATGAGGTAATCTTCCATCTGATTGGGTGTATATTTACTGCTCTAGAGACTGTAGTTTTGATAGCATTTTGATCAAACTTGGTAAATAGGCCTATATCATCAGGGTCTTTGTTGAGTATGATTAAAACTGATATTCATGCACATTAATGATGTGACCTTGTATCTGATTGGCTGAGCTAGTCTGTACTCTAGCAACTATAATTTTCCTCTGATTTTGATAAAAATTTGAAATAGTCTAATATTATCAAGATATTGCATGAGTTTGATCATGAGCAGGATCTGTTCATATTATTGAGATAATCTTTTATCAGATTGTCTTAGAGTTTTACCATTCTGGAGATCAAATTTCTATCTGATAATATTTCTAAACAGAGTTTGACAAAACATGGAATATAGGCTTATATCAACAAGATCTCATAAGAGGTCATTAATAAGCAAGATCAACACATCAATGGGGTGATCTTGCATATATTATTGGTTGAGCTTGTTGCCACTTTGAGACTTTATTTTTTATCTAATTGTGAGTAAACTTGGTAAAAAGACTTCAGTCATGAAGATGTCCAGTGAGTTTTATTATGAGCAAGATCTGCCCATATTAATGAAATTTATTGCAGTTAGAACTAATTCTCCAGTCTTATTCAATTTAAAAACAAAATTGTTTTTAAAATACCTGTTCTCTTACTCTCTAAAGTAACTGAAAGAAAGGGAAGTAACCCATGATATTGTCTTTTGACAATCACAAGCTTGTTGTTACATAGTTCTTCCCCATGAAAATATACATTTTAGAATGCAAGATGCGTAAATATCAATTGAACCATTAAAGTTTGCAAAATTATACACTTTAGGGATAAAAATAAATAATATGTAATTTTATAAGTAAAGAAAAAGTATAACATAGAAATATTGTACAAGAAAATGTACAATTACAGGATAGCCATATTCATTATTGTAATTAAGTATCAGAATTTCTTTATACAATCATAGATTTTTGCTTGCAAATAATTGTTTTTTTCTAATATGGATTGTGCCCTAACAAGAACACTTTTCTTGTAAAAACCATGTCTAAGGATTTAAATTTATTTGCAGAGATTTATTTCTAAAAACTTTGCAAAATTTGAAATTCATAAATATTTGGAAGCAAGTTTGATATACATGGTGAAATAGAGTTTGATAGTTGCTAGTATTGCCACATTAAAGTACCTGAAACATTTGTCATTTATATGTTATCACATGTATTGTGATTTATTTTATGGCATTATATATATTTAATGCCATTACTCACAAATTATTTTAAGTAACAGTTTCCATATTTGATGGTGGGATTGACACCTTTTGGATAAATTTTTAAGGTCTTCATGCCATGATGGTTGTTTCATCAAATTCTATAAAGTTTTTTTGTGCATTGTTTAGTTATGGTTATGGTGTCCATATTTGATGTGGGATTAGCATCAGTTGTACAGGATGCTAAATTGCTTTGTTTCCTGTCAAATTTGTCAGGATGCTAACTTGCTTGTTTCCTGTCAAATTAGTCAGGATGCTAATTTGCTTGTTTCCTGTCAAATTTGTCAGGATGCTTGCTGTCAAATTGGGTCAGATTATGTTAAACAGTTTAAAGGTTTTTTTGCTTTCAGAAATGTTGACCATATTTGATGGCAGATTGGCATAGTTTGTAGAAATTTAAAATGTTTTCATGCCAATATGCTTTCTGTTAAGTTTGTTCAAATTCTGTTAAATAGTTTTTGAGAAAAAGTCAATTATAGGTTTTCGTTCTTTAGTAATGGCAGCCATATTTGTTGCTGGATCAGCATCAATTGCTTAAGTTTGAAAGGTCTTCATTCCAGGATCCTTTTTGTCCAGTTTGATCAAATTCTATTCAGTGGTGTTTTAGAGCATTTTTAATAATTTTTACTAGTTGTAGCCATATTTAATGGGGGATCATCATCTTTTGTACAAATATTAAACCTATCATTCCACGATGCTCTGTGCCAAATTTGTTCAGTGGTGTTTGTGAAGTTTAGAAGAGCAATTGTCAGAGGCACAACACATAACACATGAGATACACAGGGACATACTATAAGCTCACCTGGATGTTTGACCAGGTGAGCTAAAAATGGAAAAACCTTTAAATGACTTCTTCTCAAAAACTGTTTGAATAGAATTGGACCAAACTTGACAGAAAGCATCCTGGCATGAATACCTTTCAAGTTCATACAAATGATGCTGATCCATTCTCAGATATGGACACAATTACAAAATAAAGAAAAGCTTGTAAACAATTTCTTGTCCAAAACCACCAAATAGAATTTGACCAAATTTGACAAAAATCATCCTGGCATAAAGTCCTTTTAAAATAATGCTGATTTACCATCTTATATGACTTTCATTACTAAAAATAGATCAACCTTTAAACAACTTCTCAAGAACTACTGATTAGAATTTGATGAAACTTGATATAAAGCATACTGGCATGAAGACCTTTCACATTTATATGAAAGATGCTGATCCACCATCAAACATGGACACCATTACTAAAATAATAACAACAAAAAAATCATTTGAACAACTTCATTTCAAAAACTGCAGAACAGAATTTGACCAAATTTGACAGGGAGCATCCAGGTATAAAGGGCTTTCCGATTTTTATAAGGGATGCTGATCCAATATCAAATGTGCAACCATTACTAAAAACGGAAATACCTCTTAAGAAATTCTCCTGAAAAATATCTCAACAGAATTTAAGCAAATTTGACATAAAGCATCCTTACATAGAATGCTTTCAGATTTGTAGAACTGGTGCTGATCCGCTGTCAATTATATCTGCTTTTACTGAAAATAGAAAAAGCTTGAAACAACGTCTTGTCCAAAACAGTTATATAGAATTTGAAAATTTTTGACCAAAAGCATCCTGGCATGAAGTTCTTTCAAGTCAGTACAAAGGATTCCAATCCACAAATAAATATGGCCGATGTTACTTAAAATAAAATTAAAACTTTAAACAGCTTCTTCAAAAGCACTGCATAGAATTTGACCAAATTTGATAAAAAGCATTCTGGCATTGAGGTCTTTCAGTTTTATGCAAATGATGCCAATCTACCATTAGATATGACCACTGTTGCTAAAAATAGAAAAACATTTAAAATGACTTCTGAAAAACTGCTGATCAAAATTTGACTAAATTTTACAAAAAGCATTCTAGGATAAAAGGCTTTCAGATTTGTGCAAATGATGCCAATCCACCACTAAAAGAAGAAACATTCACACAACTTTATCTAAGAAAATTGCTGAACAGAATTTGACTCACTTTGATGCAAAGCATTCTGACATTGGGGCCTTTCAATATTGGACAAATTTTGCCAGTGTGCCATCAGATATGGATGAAGATACAACTATTCTAGAGAAATCGAAACAGTTGTTTTCATTGCATATAAAATCAACAGCATTGGAAATTTTGTAACAGAGAGCATCCAGATTTTTTGGTCCACTTTTCTTGCATTTTGCCGTTAGGCAGATGACAAACAGGTGAGTGATATCGTCCCCGCTTGTCAGGTACATAAAAACCATAAATTTAAATGGTACAGCAGCTGAATAAGGCAATAAAAATTGGAGCCTGTGTATTACTTTGCATGTATATTGATCTAAAAAAAAAGAAAAAGATGGTACCAGTTTGTAAGAGTAACAAGAAGCAAAAGTACTTAACAATAACTCCCAGGAGAAGTATATGGGAGTGCCAAAATTTATTCCAAGTGAACTACAGTTACAGTTGTATTTTTGACTTAAAAGTAAGATGAGAGATAAATGAGTCAAAACTGCATATGGTTTTCAAGCTGGTTGCCATGTAACAAAGATAAAAGAGAGAGATTTTTGTTTTCTGTTTCTATTCATTGGCAATGTAGTACCTTGTGTTTCCTGCCAAATGTAATGTATCATGTCTCTCAGCCAGTAATTGTTCAACGTCTGTCTGAATAAATAGTCAGAACAACTTGTTGCTACATCTGAGTCTGACTTTAATTGTCTCTGTGTGGTGTATTCAAAATACAGAATTGAATCTCACTCAGTATGTTAGAACACTCCTTGTATATTAGAACACTCTTTGTATGTTGGAACACTCCTTGTATGTTAGAACACTCCTTGTATGTTGGCACACTCTGTGTATATAGAACATTCCTTGTATGTTGGAACAGTGTCATGGCTATGACACTGCATTAAAGGTTTCCCTCATAACATTATTCTGATTATGAAGGATTACCGGTATGCATAACTCCTGACTACTTTTTGTGGTATTCACTGAAATTGAATCTACATGGCTTGGTTAAATCTGTCTCTTTGTTCCAAACATGCAGATTTCTGGTTACTTGAAAGTATTAGGAGTTGACTAGTATTTTTATACCCTACCTTATATAAGCAGCATATAGTATTCCTTGTGTCCATTCATCTGTCTGCCTGTCATCTAACTCTAGCAGTTTTTGATGGAAACTTTGTACATGTAATGGTAATCATATGAAGAAGTTTATATTTACCAATCACTGTGTTTTTTGTGATGCTTAGCTCACCACAAGGCCAAGTGTGTTTATGGTGTGACCCAACATCAGTTGTCTGTCATCAACATTTGCTTCTTACCTGTCTGGGGGTCATGTTTATGATCCAGTTTTGATCAAATAGGAATACAGGTTTATATCATCGAAATTTTGCAAGAAACTATGCATGTTTTGTCTTCATTGGAAATAATTTTGATCAGACTATACAAAAATATGTAAAATTGACATGATATAATGTTTGGGAGGTAGTTTACATAGGGTTATATTCTTAAAATAGCACATAAGCCAGCTTAGTGAAATGGTCCGCTGTTATATTATGTAAAACACGGGTGAGCACTATCAGGCTCACTTGGGCCTCTTACAAGAGTTATTGCTTTATTTGATTTGCCGCTGGAAGCAAATTGTCCCATAGTTGTTTTTCAATGGCGGTACTATAGGCTCATTTCCATCATGGTGCTGGGCTTGGATGCAGGATAGATGAGGGTGCATACATGTGAGCATTTCACCATTTCTTAGGTTTATAATTAGGGTTTGACATTTTTTTTATATGCAAAGGTGGGCTTTGTTGGATAGTTACTCTCTGAGTTATTTCCCATTTTAAATATTTTGTGCTGTTTGCATCTCCTGACTTGTTTTTATATTTTCCTTAAATTTGTCATGTAATGTTATCAAAACTACCGATAGATTGTGTATTGCGTACAGATGATACATGTACTTTAATGGACATCTTTTGGGAGGGGTATTCCACACATCTAGTTTTAAATATTGGCTCCATTTATTGTTTGAGTATCTTATGTCGTAAGGTAGTTATTCTCGTGGCTCATCAGGCCACCTTCGACTAAATGTAATTTTAAATTAAACATTGTTAATAGCAAACACAGCTCAAGTGGCAGAAAGTACTGCTTGCAAAACAAGCACTAATGATAATGCTTATATCAATATATAGATTTTCCATAGTGTATGTTTTGAAAATGTTTCATCAGCAGGAAGTTTGTCATTAAATCAGAAGTGAATTGAAGACTAGAAAAAAAGTCAAAGATCTCTAAACAATTATACTGATTTTGATCTTCATTCTTAACAAAGCAATATTGAATAAGTAGTTGCAATCCAGTCAAATAATATCGAATACAAACAAATCGAGATATAAACCATGCATGTAGTATAGTATTATTTGCACCGTTTAAGAGTGCTCACATGTCATATTGCAATACATCTCCATAGTGTTATGTATGAAGTCAGACGGCTTGGACATGATGTCACTAGCATTTGTTTTAGTCTTTACCTATTTCATTCTTTTCATTAAATGTTGGTGAAAGCATTTTACTTATCTATTAAAATCTAGACATAATTGTAATATACCAGTTCTGTCAGGACCCTCCCAATTTTTAGCTCACCTGGCTGTAGGACCAAGTGAGCTTATGGTATGAGCCTTTGACCATTATGTGTTGTCTTGTGTCTGTCCAGTGTCCGACAGCAATTGCTAATTTCAACGTCTCAGAAACCACCAGACCTGTTTCAACCAAACTTGGCACAGAGCATCCTGGCATAAAGGCCTTTCAAGTTTGATATGTTGTCAAATATGCCCGCCATTACTAAAAATAGAAACATGTTTAAATGACTTCTCCAAAACTGCTGAACAGATTTTGATCAACAGAAAGCATACTGGCTTGAAGACCTTTCAGATTTGTGCAAATGATGCCAATCCGTCATATGACCACCATTACCAAAAATATAAAAAAACTATCAATCATCTATCAAAGATTCCTATTTTCAACTTCTCAAAAACCTCCTGACCCATTTCAACCAAACTTGCCAGAGAGCATCCTGGCATAAAGGCCTTTCAGATTTTATACAAGTGATGCCATAAAATATTGCCAGTATTACTATAAATAGAAAAACCATTAAATGACTTATTCAGAACTGCTGAACACAAAGCATCGTGGCATGAAGACCTTTAAAAAAAACCTAAAAAACTGCTTATCCCCTGTCAAATGTGGCTGCCATTACTAAAAATAGAAAAAGCTCCAAATGACTTTTTCTCCAAAACCACCAATAAAATTTTACCAATCCTGAAATAAAGACCTTTATTATCTATACTGATGATGCCAATCTGTCATCAAATATGTCTGCCATTACTAAAAACAGAAAAACCTTTAAAGGACTTGTCAAAAACCACTGAGCAGAATTTGATTAAATTTGACAAATGCATCCTGGCATGAAGACCTTTCAAATTTGTACAAATGATGCAGATCTGCCATCAGATATGTCTGCCATTACTAACAATGGAAAAAGACTTAAAACAAATTCTCCTCAAAAACCACTAAAGATAATTTGACCAAAATTGGCAGAAAGTTTACTGGCATGAAGTCCTTTTAAGTTCATACAAATGATTTTTGATCTCCACTGTTATGAAAAGTAGAAAAACTTTTAAACCATTCTTCTCCACATTCACTCAGTAGAATTTGACCAAACTTGACAGAAAGCATCATGGCATGAAGACCTTTCAAACCTATAGAAATGATGCCAATATGCCATCAAACTTGGTCACTGTTACTAAAAAAAAGAAGAAAAACTTAAAACAACTTCTTTATCAAAATCACTGTATAGAATTCAACCAAACTTGACAGAAAACATCTGGCATGAAGACTTTCAGCATTTAGACAAATGATGCCAGTCTGTCATAAAATATGGCTGCTACTGCTAAAAATTGAAAAGCTTGAAATAACTTCTTCTAATAACCATTTAAAAGAATTTGACTAAATTTGACAAAAAAGCATTCTAGCTTGAACACCTTTCAAATTTATACAAAATATTCCTTTCCACCATTAAATATGGCAGCCATTACTAAAAACAGAAAAAATGATTTACAACACTTTAAACAAATGCTGAGGTCAATTTTACCAACATTGATGCAGTTCATCCTGATATAGGGGTCTTTCAATATTGGACAATGATACTGATGTGCAATCAAATATGGATGAAGATGCAAAAACTAGAGAAACCTTGAAATATTTGTTTTCATAACATATGGTACCAACAGCACTGGAGAAATTTCAACTGAAAATACAAACTGACCCAGATTTCTTGGCCCGACTACTCTTGCATTAGGCCAATGTTAGTTTGGTCTGCAATCTCAGGCTCACTTTGGCCTCATGTGTTTTTAAAGTTCCCCTTTACCAGGAAGACATTAGTGATTATATTCCCATATGGAAATTTTCAGAAAAAACATTAATTTATCTTCAAGGTCAGGGTTGCAGCTCAAAATTTTAAGTTTTTCCTCTTTTCTTTCCTCTCTAAAACTTCAAGCGATTTGAGATTACAGGATGAAACTTGGTATGTTTATACATCATCACAAGAAGGTGTGTCATGAACCACATTGGAAGTCCTATCTTCAAGGTCAAGGTTATGGCTCAATATTTTAAGTTTTCCCTCACACATTCCACTCATAACTTTAGAGTTGTTTGAGATCAAGGGATGAAACTTGGTGTACTTAACATGATCATTAGAAGGTGTGCTACCTACCACATTGGGGATCATATCTTCAAGGTCAAGGTCATGAAATAATATTTAAAATTTTCCATCACAGTTTCCATTCCAATCTGTAACTTCAGAGCTGTTAGAGATTAATGTATGAATCTTGGTGTATTTATGTATCATCATTAGAAGGTGTGTTGTGTACTACATTGGTAGTCCAATCTTTTAGGTCACAGGTCAGTATATTAGTTTCCATCACACTTTCCATTCAACACTATAACTTATAAGAGCCTTCAGTTTTAGGGAAGAAACTTGCCATACTTATACATTATCATTATAAAGTGCCTTGTATACCAGCTGGGAGTTGTGAATTCAAAATCATGGTCATGGGTCTGTATTTTAAGTTTTCCATCATAGTTTCCTTTCCTCTACATAATTTAAGAGCTGTCTGTGATTGAGAGATGAAGCTTGGTATACTTATACATCATCATTAATAGGCACGTCACATACCACATTGGGTCTCCGATCTTGAAGGTCATGGTCATGGGTCAGTATTTTAAGTTTTTCTTCATAGTTGTCACAGGATGAAGCCGTGTTGGGATTGGATTAGTGAAGACACCGAAAGCAATTGCGTTAATGAGATGTTTATTTATAAACGCAATTTAAAGATTAACAAATCTGACACCATTATAACAAAAAGATAAGGAAAATTTTATAGTTCCTAACATGGAACTATCAACAACAAGTAACTCAATGAGAAAAATCAAAGATGAATTTAACGAATGGAATTTAAACAAACGTGAATAACGTCCTATCACCAATCAACAAATAGAATTATATGATCTACAAATAATGCATCATAACAATTTATCCACAAGATGGACGCATGAATTATACACTTATCACTCAGTTAGCGATATTGGACATGTGAACGCATGAAATTATGAATCTATCACTCATATAGCGACATTGAAATGGGAATGCATGAAATTTTGCTCAGATAGCAATAGTGAAAATTACAATAACATGGAACACGTAATATATATAACTATCGTGGCGTCCATTTGATGACCAAGATGTATTTCCAGTTCCACCCGCTCTAGTCAGTGGTCAAGGAGCCACCACGCATGGTCCACCCCTCCCAGTCTGTTGAAGGATCCCTCGAGAGCCTTCTCATTCAACACAGACCCGATGGTCGCAAAGCCTTGGTCCCTCACATCGAGAACACCAGTACTCTCTTCCAAGCCAACATCACCAGACACAGCGTACATGTCACAAGAAACCACACAGAGTTCTGTGACTCCACATCACCAAACCATACACAAAGACACACATGGCACCACACAAGGCACCACACAAGGCAGCTCTACAGCTGAAGATTGCTCCCGTAAAGTGGTAAGCTTCCTGACAAGACTCGTTGTAATGTAATTTGTTTATAGAGAATTTGCTATATATGTACCCTAGCTGTGACAAATATGCACAGCTAGGTACTTGGGTTTTCACTGCAGGCAATTTGCACATGCAGCATTGGGTTGAGTCGCGCTCAGTATTTCAAAATAACTAGAGCCGAAAAAATAAACCACCCTCGAGTAATGCTGTACGCAGCAACGAAACCCGAGTACATTTTCTATCACACATATACATTGATATAAAGCATACACAATTCCGTGACAATACCTCCCCCCTTAAAAAAAGTGGAAACACTTTTAGAAAATCACGGAATTGAGCAAAGAATACAAACTGAAACATATTATTTACATTACCAGAATAACAAGGTAAGAGAAAAACTGCAAATCACACTCTGCTTAAGTAATTGGCCTCTACATTTTCCGACCCTCTGATTGCTTCGGTCCGGAAACGATATGGCTGCAGAGTCAATGCCCAACGCATTAATCTCGCGTTGGCGACTTTTGCCTTCTTCAAATATATGAGAGGCTGATGGTCCGTTTCAAGGACAAATTCCCTTCCGAAAAGGCACATGTGAAATTTACCTTTACCCCACACCAGTGCCAAACACTCCTTTTCGATCGCGGAGTAATTTTGCTCCTTAGGCAGCAATTTCCTACTAGCATAAGCTATGGGTAACTTTACCACCTCTTGCTCCTGTGGCAAAACTGCTCCTAATCCCGTGTCGGACGCATCAGTTCTCAATATGAACGATTTATTTAATTCTGGCAACTTTAGGATTGGCGAACTGATCAATCTTCCCTTAAGAGTGTTAAAAGCTCTTTCTTGGCATGAACCCCAAGAAACTTTATTGGGCTGCCCCTTCCTAGTTAAATCCATCAATGGACTAGCTAAAGCGGCAAAATTTGGAACGAACTTCCTATATATTAACCTATCAACCCAAGAAACGATCATACCTGTTTCTTGGTTTCTGGCCTAGGAGCGTCTTTAATCTCTTCAATTTTGTCAGGGTGGGGTTTTAACTGCCAGGACCCACTTACTAGATGGCCCAAGCATTCCAAGTTAGAATATGCTATACTATACTTGGAGGGTCTCGCTGTGAGATTTGCCTCGCGGAGTCTGTCGAACAGATCGACTAATACCCTAACATGCTCTTCCCAGGTATGCGTATATACAAGAATATCGTCGACGAAACTATCTACGTTGTTCATGCCTTTCAACAATTTCTGCATAAGACGCATGCACCTTTCGGGGTCGCTAATGCCGTTAATGCGCGGGCATTTTCAGCGATGGGCACCTGCCAATATCCTTTAGTAAGATCTAATTTAGAAATATACTGGTGCCCTGCCAATTTTGAAAACAAGCCCTCCATGTCGGGCATCGGTTCTGCATCAAACACGGTGACTTTATTTAGTTGTCGAAAGTCTATGCAAAATCGATTCGTTCCGTCTTTCTTTCTGACCAATACCACGGGGACAAATATGGGGAGTTTGAGGGTTCAATCACTCCCAGGTCTAACATTTTACCTACTTTCTCGTCGATTGTCTCCTGTGCATTAAAGGGTATCGGATATCCCTTAATTCTGATTGGCTCTGAGGTATTCAAGTTTATCTCGTGCGATATTAATCCAGTATTACCTGGTCTATCTGTAAATACGTCTGGGTACTTATTCAAAATTTCCCTGACCTGCCGACGCTGACCTTCAAGTAATTCTGGGCACACGCTGACCATATCTATTCCCTCTTTTCCTACACCCATGGGATACTCAAGGGGAGTTTCTGTACTGGGGTCACTCGACTCGTCTTCTATGACCGCAACACATACAACGTTCAAAACGCCCTTTTCAACAGTTTGATGGCATACGTCACACGAATGACAGAATCGTGCTATGTCACATTCCATTCTTTAACATCAGAGCCACTGGAGATTGAGGGATGAAACTTGCTATATTTGTCTTGTATCACATTGTGTTCATATCTTCAAGGTCATGATCACAAGCCAATATTTTAGGTTTCAATAGCATTTTCCCTAACCAGGACTGAGCAACTTTTTTTCTTCATCCACTTGTCCAGGACAAGTGCTTTCAGAAAATTGACTTGTCCCACCTACCTTTTCACTTGTCCCAAAATTTAAATCACATGTCAAGATTCGATGAGATGTATGTATGTTAATCCATAGAAAGAACAAATGAAATAATGTACAAAATGTATTTCTTAAAAGAATTTAATCTTTCAAAAACATATATATTGTACATTTTGTTACATCAGAGGTTTTCAGTTTTCCATTATCCAGGTATCTTATATACACTATTTCTTGCTCCGATATGGTAGCATCAGTACTTCCATCAGCAAAATCAGAAAGATATTTACTGGAATTCAGACTTTCCATAACTTCTTCTCACAAGACTTGATCGATTAATAGAGTTAAGTCTCTTGCCCTGAATTCGAGTCAATGAATTCAAGCTAGGGATAACTATCAACCCAATGCAGCTGAAAATTTCTTTGTCTCTTAGTACTGTCATATTTGACATGTTTTGCTGCCACAGAGTCTGGCTTATCTCTCTTTGGAGAAATAGTTTCCTTGCACTCAGTGGCACTTTTACATTTTACCACACTTTCACAGGAATTTTCCGTCTCTGAATCTTTCTTATTAACTTCGTTGTGAAAATAATTTAGTAAACTCATTTTACCCACATAGTAAATATCACCTAAAGTGATCATAACATACATTTTGTCCTTTAAATATGAACAGAGACAGCTCCTTAATTAGCATAATTCACTAATTGTTTTGCTTCAAACACACTATCGGACATGAAAGTTAATCCTCTGTATAATATAAAAAAAATTAAGGATCATCACTGCCATTGAATCAGTTCATAAAGGAAACCAACACTAATGTCGGTAAAGTGCCTTTGATTAATTTAATTGGATTTACTTATAGGATTAAAATCAAAGGGTGCATCATTTATGAGGATCTGGTTTGAGTAAACAATACAATTAAGCCATTTAAAACCCTGCTAATTAATCATACCGGCTTTGTTCTGTTTCATGTGCATTGATTGGCCAATAATGTGGTCACTAAGCCTAATATGCAGTCAAGCGGTAATAAAACATGCACACATGCAACAGTTATCAATGACCACCAGTATGTGTGATACAAGATGTGAATAAATACATGGAGAGGGGTAAAATCAAGCTTTCAGTATGCCCTTAGGGCATGAATGGCCAGATAAAGGTAGATAAAGTGATTATGGCATGAAAATAAGCACTTGCCCAACTTTTTTTTAAAAACAGGAGAAAAGCACTTGTCCAGACTAGCAACTTGGAAAATTTTAGTTGCTCGACTTCGAAAATGAATAGTCCAGGATGTCGGGCTATGGGATTTGCTCAGCCCTGCTAACTTATAAGTTGTTTAAGATAAATTAATAACATTTGGTACACTTGTATATTTTCACTAGAAGATGTGTAGCATTCCACATTTGGGGTCCTATTTTCAAGGTCAAGCACAAAGATATTTATTTCATGTTTGCTTTTGTTTCTGCTTCATATCTTAAAAGTTGTTTGAGGTTCAGGGACAAACCTTGATACACTTATGTTTCTCGTTTTGATGGCATCTCATGTATCATAGTGCTGTCTTCAAAGTCAAGGTCACTGATCAATTTATTCCCCATTCTGCACTTTTAGTCTTATGAACTTTGAGAGAGAGAGAGAGAGAGAGAGAGAGAGAGTCATGAAATTTGCTTGATTTCCATGTTCACCTAGTTGCTGTACAGCTCTGTCACATGGGTCACAGCCAGATTTTATCATTGCATACTTTTGGTTACCTAGTGGGCAGGGGACAAGAATTCAATGAATTCACTTGTATCATCAAGATCTCAGAGCAGTTCAGTAATGAGTGAGATCTAGCTATATTATTGAGGTGATTTTGCATCTGATTGGCTGAGCCTGTTTCCACTTTGCAGACCATATTTCTGCTTGATTTTGATCAAACTTGGAATATGGGCTTATGTCATCAAGATCTTAGATGACTTTGATAATGAGCAAGAGCCATGCATATTAATGATGTGATCTTGTATCTGATTGGCTGAGCTTACTACCACTTTAGAGGTTATATTTTTGATTTAATGTTGTTCAAACTGGAATATAGACTTATATCATCAAACTCTCGGATGAGTTTAATAATGAGTGAAACCCATATATATTAATGAGGTGATCTTGCATCTGATTGGCTAAACTTGCTAGAACTGTGAGACCATATTTCTAATCAAATTTTGATCAGATGTGGAATATGGGTTTAAAGCATAAAGATCTTGGATGAGTTCAATAATGAGTGAGATCCAGGCATAATAATGAGGGGATCTTGCATCTGATTGGCTGAGTTTCTTACCACTCAGGAGACTAAATATCTGATCCAGTTTTAATCAAACTTGGAATATGGGCTCAAACCATTATGATCTTAGACAGGGCCAATAACAAGTGAGAACCATGCATATTCATGAGGTAGTCTTGCATCTGACTGGCTGAGCTTGCTACCACTCAGGAGGCTATATTTCTAATCTGATTATGTTAGAAATTGAACTTGGAATGTGGGCTTATATCATCACAGTCTCAGATGAGCTTTTTAATGAGCAAGAGCCACTCATATTAATGAGGTGATCGTGCATCAGATTGGCTGAGCTTATCAATGCTCTAATGACTCTGTGTGTAATCAGATTTTGATCGGAGTTGTTCAGTAGTTTTGTATCATGAAGATGTTGAACGAGTTAGATTATGAGCAAAATCTACACATATTTACAAGGCATCTTGTATCTGATTGACTGAGCTTGTTACCACTTGGAGACCAAATTTATATTGGATTTTGCTCAGACTTGGTAAGAAAGTTTATATCATCATGTTCTTGGACAGTTTCCATAACAAATGAGATCTGCCCATATTAATAAGGCGATCTTTCATATGCTTGGCTGAGGTAGTTACTTCTCTAGAGACTGTGTTTCTCCTCTGATTTAGATAAAACTTGGTAAATAGGTTTATACCATCATCAAGATCTTGGATGCGTTCCATTGGGACTGACAGGTATGCATGTTATTTATACCTTTTTCTTTGGAAAGAATTTTTTTGAGACAGCTGTAATATAGTTAAAATTGACATGATACATGTATAAAGTTGGAGATAGTTTAGATTGTGTTATGTTCTTACAATACTACAGAAGCCTGTGTGGTAACACGGTTGGATTTATGTTGCTAGATAAGCAAGACCAGACCAACTTGGGCCTCTTGTTAGCTCTACTAGTTGAAGACCAGAAAAGCTTATAGGTTGGTCCTTTGTCATCTGTTAGCAGTTGTTTGTTATCACTGCTCAGAATAAAGTTATACATTTTCATCCTGAGGTCTGGTAGGTTCTGAAAGAAAATGGTGCAGATCCGACATCCAGTATGGATATCATGGTGGCAATCTTAAAAATCTTGTTATTGCTGAATGGATGGTCATATGGCATGGGGTTGTCACTAAGAGACTTCTTATGAAATGTAGATGACCGTAAATGAAAATAGTGCCAGTAATTACATGTTTAGAAGTTTACTTTTATTTGGCACCATATAGCCATTATTGCACTCACATGCTGTTAAACCCTAATAGATAGATACATACATACATACATACATACATACATACATACATACATACATACATACATACATACATACATACATACATACATACATACATACATACATACATACATAGGTCCTATGGTGGCCATCTTCAGAATCTTGTTATTGCTACTCCTCATGAACAGATGGTTATACCATCATGGGGTCCTTCACTAAAAGACTTCTTATGGCATGTAGATGATCCCAAATTATTGTGGTTCTGTTCTGACAGCCAACATGACCACGAGGGTTTCAATCTTGATAATTGTCCTATTGCTACTCCTGATGGTCATATCGACATGGGATTGTCACAACAAGACTTCTTAGTACTTGTAGATGGTCCTAAATGAAATTGGCATGAATCTGACATACAATATGGCAATCATGGCAACTATCTTGGAAATCTTGTTATTGCTGCTCCTCCTACATGGATGGCCATATTTACATGGGATTTCACTAAAACGCTTCTCATGACATGTAGTTTGTCAGAAATGAAAATGGTGCTGCTGTGACTTTCAGAATGACTGCCATGGCAAAAATCTTGAAAAGTTTGTTATTTGCTGCATCTTTTTAATGGATGGTCCTGTGGACATGGGAATTTTACTAAAAGACTTCTTATGATAAGTAGTTGAGCCAGAACGCAAATGGTGCAGATATGACCTCCCAATATGGCCACCAAAAGGAAAGTGGTGCTAATCTAATGTCCAACTTGACTGTACAACGGCCATCTTGAACATTTTTAGTTCACTGGTTGAAATTGAATTATGCTCATGCAATGGACCTTCATCTGTAGTCTGACATCCATTGTTTGTTAGCAATTGTTTGTTATCACTTATGCGTATGAACTACTTAGGGAAAATCAAGAAACTTGATACAGTTTTATTCTGAGGTCTGGTTGGTTATTAGTGAAAATGATGCAGATCTGACCCCATCATGGTCACCACAGTGGCCATCTTTGGGGTTTCACAAGAATATTTCGGATGAATTCAAAGGTTAGGAAATAAAAAGATTCCAGTTAGCAAAGAAACAGATGTACTGTGACCTCCTTCCAATTTTTCCTGGCCAATAGAGTGTCAATCCCTTGGAGGGACACTGGCCAATAGAGTGTCAATCCCTTGGAGGGACACTGGCCAATAGAGTGTCAATCCCTTGGAGGGACACTGGCCAATAGAGTGTCAATCACTTGGAGGGACACTGGCCAATAGAGTGTCAATCACTTGGAGGGACACTGGCCAATAGAGTGTCAATCCCTTGGAGGGACACTGGCCAATAGAGTGTCAATCACTTGGAAGGACACTGGCCAATAGAGTGTCAATCTCTTGGAGGGACACTGGCCAATAGAGTGTCAATCCCTTGGAGGGACACTGGCCAATAGAGTGTCAATCCCTTGGAGGGAAAATGGCCAGTAGAGTGTCAATCACTTGGAAGGACACTGGCCAATAGAGTGTCAATCCCTTGGAGGGAAAATGGCCAATAGAGTGTCAATCCCTTGGAGGGAAAATGGCCAATAGAGTGTCAATCCCTTGGAGGGAAAATGGCCAATAGAGTGTCAATCCCTTGGAGGGACACTGGCCAATAGAGTGTCAATCCCTTGGAGGGACACTGGCCAATAGAGTGTCAATCACTTGGAGGGACACTGGCCAATAGAGTGTCAATCCCTTGGAGGGACACTGGCCAATAGAGTGTCAATCCCTTGGAGGGACACTGGCCAATAGAGTGTCAATCCCTTGGAGGGACACTGGCCAATAGAGTGTCAATCCCTTGGAGGGACACTGGCCAATAGAGTGTCAATCCCTTGGAGGGACACTGGCCAATAGAGTGTCAATCCCTTGGAGGGACACTGGCCAATAGAGTGTCAATCCCTTGGAGGGAAAATGGCCAATAGAGTGTCAATCCCTTGGAGGGAAAATGGCCAATAGAGTGTCAATCCCTTGGAGGGACACTGGCCAATAGAGTGTCAATTCCTTGGAGGGACACTGGCCAATAGAGTGTCAATCCCTTGGAGGGACACTGGCCAATAGAGTGTCAATCCCTTAGAGGGACACTGGCCAATAGAGTGTCAATCACTTGGAGGGACACTGGCCAATAGAGTGTCAATCCCTTGGAGGGACACTGGCCAATAGAGTGTCAATCCCTTGGAGGGACACTGGCCAATAGAGTGTCAATCACTTGGAGGGACACTGGCCAATAGAGTGTCAATCCCTTGGAGGGACACTGGCCAATAGAGTGTCAATCCCTTGGAGGGACACTGGCCAATAGAGTGTCAATCCCTTGGAGGGAAAATGGCCAATAGAGTGTCAATCCCTTGGAGGGAAAATGGCCAATAGAGTGTCAATCCCTTGGAGGGAAAATGGCCAATAGAGTGTCAATCCCTTGGAGGGAAAATGGCCAATAGAGTGTCAATCCCTTGGAGGGACACTTGTTAACAAGTTGGATCATGAGAGTAGCTTTGCCCCTCTTCAAACATCAGACTCACTGGCTTCCCAAAAAAATTACAGACTCCTATTTCTTGGAAGGGGCCATATCTCTTACCATTGGAAGGGGCCATAGCTCTTACTATTTGGAAGGGGCCATAGCTCTTACTATTTGGAAGGGGCCATAGCTCTTACTATTTGGAAGTGGACATAGCTCATACTATTTGGAAGGGGCCATATCTCTTACCATTGGAAGAGGCCATAGCTCTTACTATTTGGAAGAGGCCATAGCTCTTACTATTTGGAAGTGGACATAGCTTGTACTATTTGGAAGGGGCCATATCTCTTACTATTTGGAAGGGGCCATAGCTCTTACTATTTGGAAGGGGCCATAGCTCTTACTATTTGGAAGGGGCCATAGCTCTTACTATTTGGAAGGGGCCATAGCTCTTACTATTTGGAAGTGGACATAGCTCATACTATTTGGAAGGGGCCATAGCTCTTACTATTTGGAAGGGGCCATAGCTCTTACTATTTGGAAACAAAGACTGTTAACAAATACCACATAACTAATGCACCAACAGTCATATGCTTGATACATTGATGGCAAACACAATATG
Organism: Margaritifera margaritifera; assembly: GCA_029931535.1. NCBI lineage: Eukaryota > Metazoa > Mollusca > Bivalvia > Unionida > Margaritiferidae > Margaritifera > Margaritifera margaritifera. The sequence goes on along the minus strand of JAQPZY010001677.1, from coordinate 2,618,601 downwards.
ATATTTTGTGGTGAATACAATAATGACATTTTTATGGTTGTCCCACACCATTATTGAATTTTTCAGCATGAAATCAATCTTTAGCTTCAATATGTAAGCTTCAGGAAAGGAAACAATTTGAAATGTTCATGATGCTTGTGCAGTATCATTAGGTATTGCACTCAGATTAAAATGAATGCAGATCCACTAAAGAGTAATAATCAGATTACTCAGGTATTTTATCAAGACACTATCACATTTAATGCCAGAGTAATCACAAAAACACTGCTCAATCTTGGAACCACAAATTAAATTTGATAATCATTTGTTCTTATCTTTAGCTCATCTGGTCTTCAGGCTAAGTGAGCTTATGGAAGTTTAGTAAGGTTGGATCCTGTATCCATTCTCATCACATGATATCAAGATCTTGCCATAGATTATCAGTGGCATCTACATGTATTAATGATGTAGCCTGGAATCTACTTGGCTGAGCTTGTTACTTTATTAGAGAATATATTTTTTAACAGACTTTGATCAAACTTGGTGCATTGGCTTATATCACCAACATCTCATCATAGTCAATATCATTGACTGGAAAATGTAATCACTTTCCATTTTGTGTTCTGTTTTAAAAAATTCTCACCTTACAACTAATTTAGTCAAGTTAAATGAGAGAAGCGAGTATGCTGGCATCAGAGTTTTTAATTGATGTTCATGATGATGCTGATCAAAATAATACTGTTTTTACTCACAGGAGCACAGACTTTAAATGACTTCTAATTAATTCTCAACCAGTTTCAGCCAGATTTGAAATAGAGAATCATGATCTTGATATGAAAGTCTTTGAAATTTATATAAATAATAACATTAATTATTAAATATGGTCAGTCTTGCTAAAATAGAGAATAATGCAACTGTGATTTTCAGTAACTTCTTAACTAATTTGTTATTTTGACCAGATTTTACACAAATATCATGGCAGAGCTGGCTGAGTAGACTTGGGCCTGCTTAGACCTCTTGATTTAATGTAGTAGAAATTCTGGAACATTAATGCTCAATCCACTATGTATATAGATGGAAAATCAACATACTGAATACAATAAATATCACCATAGTAATTTGAATTATCAAATTTCCAACATGTACTGCTCCCAGGACTTCTTTTTAATCACTTGTGTACTTTTTTCTGTCAAAATTGAAAGAGAACATGTCACTCTGGAAAGTCTCTGAAAATCATACCACCCAAGATCAAATAAATTTAGCCATTTGGAAATAAGAGTATTTATTCTATATTGGTAAATGTGGACTAATAAAATCTAAGTGATGGACTCATAAAACAACCACCCTGTGCAGGGTTGCAAGATAAACTGTAGATTACATTGTTTAAGTGATTTTTTAGAAGCCAATTAGTGTAGAATTTGTCATACAGGTATGTGCTGTTGCTGCTGTACTGATCCATAAATAAATTGTTCCATTTTACGACTAAAAAGATAAAAATTTTCTCATTTCTTTATTATGTTTGTATCAAAAATTTGTTTGGATACTTCTTGTTACATCATCTAGTGTTTCTCCCAGGATCAAAAATGGGCATTGTAATTACCCTCCAGAAAGGTCACTTTAAATGTGTATCTCTTTATCAAAGGGCATCTTATTTTATTGCAAACATTTGTTGTTGTTATTATTATTATTATTATTATTATTATTATTATTATTATTATTATTATTATGTTATTGTTGTTGTTGTTGTTGTTGTTGTTGTAAAATGAGGAAATCTGCAAGGAGTTGTTGACTTTCAAAGTTCACCCAAAAAAAGTTGCAGGAGCAAAAAAGCTTGATACATCTTTTCTCAGTATTAATTTTCTTTTAGTTTTCTTTTTTTTTTCTTTCTTCTTTCTCTTTCAAAATATACATGTATCAGTAATGCTTTGAAGTAAATCTAATTCATGAATAGTAACAAGCTCAAAGTTAAAATCCCATTAATAATAATCTTCTTCTTCTTTATCATCATCATCATCATCATCATCATCATCATCATCATCATCAATTTCTGTGAATATAAGTGACATATCAGAAGTTACCTAATTATATTAGTCCCAGCTTCTTCTTTCATGAACCCTTTCAATTCCTTGTTTGTTCTATAATTCACTTTATTGAGGGGAAGTATCCATGTGTCTACTGATTTCATAGATGTGCCTTTAAAAAGAATGCAATAACCAGTCAGAAGCACTTGGTACATTCTTTGATTTTTTCTCTTTTGAGAATGGAATCATACTACTAAAATGGTTGTTTTCTTTTAGAGATCTTCCATTCAAGTTTCAGCTTTAATTCAGAGTAATTAATTACATAACTGTCATTAAATTATGAACTGACAACTATCAAAACCTGTCAGAAACTACTGTATTTTCCAAAACACATTTTCTGATGGGATGTTAGATTCAATACAATGTTAGCTATTACTGGCATTGCCTTGGGTACTTGCCAAACCATCATATATTTTGGTTTGGTTTGGTTTGGCATTTTACGGCACTGCAACACATGAAGATTATATCATACTGAGGCAAATATAGTTGCCCAAAGACCAACACATTAGCTGATCAAGTAGTTGGAATCGAACCCACACCCTTCTGGTCAGAATCCTACACCTTAACAACTGAGCCAACCTGGTTCCACCAAAGCACCATGGTAAGTAAACTCATTAGACATATATTTCAGGGTAAAGTGTTAATTAACAGGCTTTGGTGACCCTTTTGTTCTATTATAAGTGTGATGAAAGTGTAATAATTAATGGGATTCAAGAAGCTACAAACACTTGAGAGATACAGAAAAGGGGAGTTGCACAAAAATTTGGCAGAGGATCAGCATGGCACTGGGGGAAAAAGGGCTCCAGAGGGCATGGCATTGTACCATTCTGAAAATGGTTATGGAAACAGAATTTTCTGTGTTGTTTTATAACAGTGTGTCCTCAAGCAATATACTTTTAAATTAGTGACCAAAATTGACAGATAGTATCCTAGGATGACAGCCTTTCAAATTTGCTCAAATGATGCTGATCTGTTATCAAATATGGCGACCATTGCTAAAAAATAGAAAATCATTGTAATTAAAAAATAGAAAATCATTGTAATTACTTCTTCTTTTAAAAAAGTTGCTCGATAAAATTTCGCCAAATTTTACAGAGCACCTTGGACTGAAGGGTTTTCAATTTTGAACAAATTATGCTGGTCTATCATATGTGGTTGCCATTACTATAAATAGAAAACATTTTTGATGACTTATCAAAAACCGCTCCACAGAATTTGACCAAATTTGAAAGAAAGCATCTTGCATAAAGGCCTCTCAAATTTTTACAAATTATTCCAGTCCATCATCAAATATTGCCACCCTTACTGAAAATAGAAAAACCTTGGATGACATTATATTAAAAAGCACTCGCCAGAACTCAGTCAGATTTGACAAAGAGCACCCTGGCATAAAGGCCTTTTAATCTTGTATAAATGATGCTGACCTGTCATCAAATATGAATGAAGATACAAATAAAAGAGAAATCTTGAAACAGTTTTTTTTCTTCATAACATACAAGTGTGTAATCAGCAGAATTGGAAGAAATGTCTACAGATATTTTGATACTAATCCAGATTTCATTAACAATTGTTCTTGTATTGAGTTATTAGGCAGATCTCAAATAGGTCAGTGCTCTCTGGCACACTTATGCCTCTTGTCATTGGTAGAGCAGATCATGATTTGCAGGACCATTCAATTGTTGTTTTGTGGCTACCAGAAATTCCATGAAAACTGATATCCTTTGGAATGAAAGGGCATTCACAAAAAACCAGTTTGCATGGACTGAATTTTTTCTGTGTTTACTTGACACCTTATTGTAGTAGCTGGTTTACTGACTTGACAAGTCTTACTGTGTTGTGGGGTGGGGGGTTCTTTATAGTACAGCTCTTGCTTGTTATAATGCAATAGCATGGGTCCATAACTGCAGACTACATTATACACCAGACTGCAGTATAGTGAGGATGATCGAAATGATTACATGTACTTGTATCAAAAGTTTGCCGACTGTGCTATACACCAAACCATGGTGTAGCGGACATGATGAAAAAAATTGATGAGTACATGCATGTGTGTCCAGGGGAGGGGAGGGGGAATAAACAGTCAAACGTGTAATAATGATTTTTGTTTATGTATATAAAATAGATATTTTTGTTAACTTCAGGCTGTTGGTATATTTGATTTTGTTAGATAATAATGTTTTTAACAGGAAATAAATATATAATACTAAACTTCATGTCACTTTCTTTCAACTTGTATTGTCATACAATTGATAGACCAATTAAGCATAATGGTTTTCACATACATTTATATTTTTCAGTTCCAACTACTATGATTCAGGTACACACGTATATTATTATTATTATTATTATTATTATTATTATTATTATTATTAATAAATGCATATACATATTGAAGTTATCTTAGTACTGGTACTTGTAAAAATAATGGTTATACAGAATTGGTTTAGTGTAACTAGAGAATCTTGAGAAGTGGGTGGGAAACATGACTTTTTAAGAGATCTTTTAATTCAATGTCTTTATTTCTGAAGACAATTTAAGTTACTTCATCGGCATCTAGCAGAGAAAAATAACCTAAATTTCAGACAAATCTACTACTCATGTGCTTTAAGTTTTATTGTCCAAAAGGTATTTGATTATTGAAGGAATTTGAACATTTGGATAATTTTAATAATGTTTGTGCAGGACAAGTACCTTAATTTAAAGCTGTCTCGAATTTTGTTCAAGTTAATAATTATTCTTGAGTGGGACTTTACTTATTAAAAGGTACTGTGAAGATATTGAGTGGGACTTTTGCAAATTAAAATGTACTTTGAAGATATTGAGTGGAACTTTGCAAATTTAAAGGCACTTTGAAGATATTGAGTAGGGCTTTGCAAATAAAAAGGTACTTTGAAGATATTGAGTGGGACTTCGCAAATAGAATGGTACTCTGAAGATATTGAGTGGGACATTGCAAATAAAAAGGTACTTAAAAGAAACTGAGTGGGACTTTGCAAATAAAAAGGTACTTTGAAGATATCTGACAAGGTTTTTCAGTTGCAGATATGGAAGTTACACAAGATGACGTACTGTAAAGATTTAAAATATTTCCTTCAGGATGATACAAAATTTATATATATGAATATTTCAAATTTAGATCTGTTTAATCTACAATTCTGCAGATGAATTTTAAATATTCTTTTTAAAAAAAGCAGATATTTAAATTTAAAAAGAAATTGTCAGGGATATGATGAGGGGAGATAATTTTGTGTGCAGTTTTTACAATGGGCCATTAGACTGTCATTATCTGTTTCTCCATTTATCGCTCATTTTCTGAGGAGAATGAAAGTGGTCCTCAAAAATAAAGACATTGTTAAATTTGAGGATGTCAAAATTCAGAACCCTCCCCACTGTTGAATATGAGCTAGTGAGACCTGCTAATTGACTGACCATTTCATTTTCAAGTCAGGGGTTGGGGGCCTGTTATTTTTTTAAAATTTTTATTTTAAGGCTCTCAGATAGCTTCTTAAAAATATCCTTAATCTGATTTATAGCAAAAAAAACTATTATATCCATTATATTAGTTGAAGAAAAAAAACTTATCTTTAGGTCAAAGAAATAAAAGTATCCAGGAATGATAGAAAATCTCAGGTCCCCCCCCCCCCAAAAATTAAATGGTCAGTCCCTAAAGCCATTTTGACGATTGTGGTCTAACATGAATTTCATATATCTTTTACCAGTATTCTATTATTTTCACAAAAAACAGAAAATTTATGCTATATATTTTGTAAGTTGAAATAATTCATAAAGCCAGTCTTTTATAATGTATTTGAAAATTTCAACATTTTCCACCATGAATGGGAGGAGGTTATCTTAATAATGCATTCACTATCACTTATGTTGCTACTGTACAAGATGTACATTTGTTCAACAGTGTGATGTTAAAATCATCACAATATCACACCAACACCACTTCTCATTCATACTGTATGTAAATAGTATCATGTAAATACATGTAATGAGGAGAAGCACATTTTTTTTATAATCTAAGAAAGATTACTAGTATACAATATAATATTCTGTTGGCAATGATCCTGAAGCTAGGATTTGCTTCTAGATGTAAGACATGCTGATACCTGTACTCACCTGATACTACTTGAATATTACTACTGGCCCCTCCTACCACACTGTCCCTGTGGCCTGTTTGTAGAGTTCAGAACAATGTTCACCATAAATCAGATATAACATGTGGTTGTTGTTTTAGATATGTTTTCCAGGCTGGTGTGTCCAGACAGTTGGCTTTAATGCAGGGAAGTTTGGAACTGCTGCCAATCATTCAGAATTTCGATATTTATTGTTTGTGTCACACAGCAGCTTGTTACACTTCACCAAGCCTATTCAGTTGTCTGGCAAGAGAGTGTTTTAATTCTCTGTATAGGTTACAGTTATACACATCTACCTTCATCTTCCCAAGTCTTTCCCATTCATGATGTATCAGTTTTTTACTGTATGCAGGAGAACTTTGCAGTAATCTACAAGTTCTGCAGGTAATGTAAGAACAAATTATCTTTATGTCTGACTTTTGGATCTGGCTCCTAAATAACAGTTATCTGATTTTTCTCATGTATTCAGACTGTTCCAAAATATGTTTCATTTCACAGTACTCTGTAATTGTTTTCCTGACTGTACACACCATTATCACATTCCATTATTATTTGTGTTGCTGTGGTTAATGTTTCGCAGCACTTGCAGGGTTCATAATATTGGCAGTTTAGCAGCTTTTATAATTATCATCCATGCAGATAATAGCTCAAATGGACAACAGTAGTGATCAGAGTTACTGAATTTCTAGCCTAAAATTGGTGTATTCCAGGTCTTTCCATATCTTCTTATAATTACCAAGTTGCACAACACTGAGAAGGTTTGAAGTTGATTAGGTAGCAAGCTCACAGCTTCAGTGCACTCCTGTGCCACTTAAATACTGGATATCAGGAATATGGAAGCCAGGACTCTACAAGTCACATCAGAGCTAGGGAAATCACCAATCAATACTAACTATACACCAAACCTTCAAGCCAGTGGTGGAGTCTACAGAGAACAGTCTTCCTCTTAAATACCCCAGCTACCTCTATAGCTGGCATTTGAGTCTCTTTCTCAGAATGTGTAACAGTTTTACCTCTATAGCTGGCATTTGAGCCTCTTTCTCAGAATGTGTCACAGTTTTTCCTCTTTACATGAGATTTACTGATTCCTATTATTTTTAATGTAGGATAAGCTCAACAGGTGCTCTGTTGTGTTCTAATTCTAGATTACCATAAAAGGAGAGTGATCCATTTTATGTGAACTTCCAAACATAGATGAGTGTAACTTTTAAAATGATGACACCTCTCTTAAACTGAAATGGATATACATGTGCAAATGTCTTTTCCAGTTAGACCCTTCTGTCTGGTATTAAAGCAGCCAGTCTAATAGAAATAAAATCTGAACATAATTTGTCTACATTTGACAACACATTGAAATGTATTCATCCATATGGGACACCCCAAAGTCGACCTACATTTGCTCTCAAAATTGAAACATTTTACAGACATTTGAAGTTGTCAGTGTTAATATCTGTAGCGTATATTGAATAGATATGTTGAACTATTTACTGCTTTTGGAAGTGAAGATGTAACCATAGCTGGAGAAAGGAGACATGAATATTTAAAAACTCAAAGGTAAGTACATTTGCAATAACATGTAGGAATTATAGGTCTTGGATGGCATTCTAGCATGCTTCAGTATTCACAGATGCAATTGATTTTGTATTGTAGTTGTATTATTCATTGCTCTTCCCCATCTGATTGCTTGTGCTGTGGCCAGTTTGTCATAGAAAAATTAGGATATTGTTATAATAAAAAAAAGACTTGCTTACTTGATTAAAAAAATAGGAATAATTTGTTATAGTATTCATTCATAGGGTAAAATGTTATCATAAGTAGTAAGTTACCATGTTGTTTTTTTGTTTTTTTTTTTTAAATATTTTTGTCCGTCTGTCTGTTACCAATTTCACTTTCACACAATAATTAAAGTTGTCCACCACCTACAGTTACCAGACTTTAGAGATTTCAGTTATCGGCTATGTACCTTCACTAAAGTTTGTGGATGAATTACATGTTGGGTCAGAAAGAAGCCTGTTCATTTTGGGGTCAAAAGGTCAAAGGTTAAGGTCACAGACTGACAGAAGAATAATGTTTTTTGCATAATAACTTTAGTTCTAGACCATGTACCTTGACCAATGTTTGTGGAGGGTTTGCATTTAAGGTATGGAAAAGGCTTATTGATTTTGGGCTCAGATGGGCAAAGGTCAAGGTTAGTGTGGATCAAAGAAAAATTGGTTTTGCAAATAACTTTTATTCTAGAGTAAATTCCTTCACCAAACTTTGTGGATGGTTTGCACTTAGGGTAATAAAGCAATCTATAGATTCTGGGATCCAAAGTTAAGATGTCATGGTAATATGTTAAGTCTAATAAGAAAATAATGGTTTCTGCACAGTATGTTTACTTCAAGACTGCATACTTTAGCCATTGTTTAAGGTCAATGGTAAATAATCTCCAGAGCCAGCCATACTATACTAGTGTCTACAAAGAGGACTATTAAACACCGTGCCATTCATGTTACTTTTATTTTAAAGATCTGGTAGTCATTTACAAGTATACTGACATCCTACCAGTTCTTGTCAAGAATAAAAACATTTCACTTTTCACAATCAGCTTTTAGTAATATTTCAGTATTTTAACATTAGAGTTTATTTACATGTTTGTCTTAAAGAAACTACTGCCTGTATATCATTCTATCACAAATATAAGTTTGTCCTTTTGGCCATTTTGAAAATAGCCTGATTAGAACAGAAACCCACACACTACTGAACTGAGTCTCATCATCTACCGTGATGGAGCTATAATATATTTAAGTGATTTGTTTGATATCAGTATGTTTACTTTCAAAATTGTTATACCTAATATCTTTGTTGCGATAATCATTTAAGAGACATAGTTGATCTAGAAGTGACATCACAGCTTGCATCAATGGCTGCCCATATTTTCCCAAACAGGTGGATCCCAAAATAATGTCATCATTATCTTTGAAATAAATGCAACTGCTATACATAATTCATAATTCATTTTATTCTTAAATGTGTATATTTATTTTAGCCATCAGTGACATGCACATGTAAAAAAAAATTATGGTCTTTGATTATTTACCCATATTGGTCTCCTATAGGACATGCATGAACTGAGTGTTTGCTTGCCCGTGTAAAGCAATGTAAACAAAATGGATTCATTGTGATTCAGGTTTTGACTAAATACATTTATGAGTCTGTGTTGATTGTTGCTCTTCAAACTTATTTCGAGAGCAATTAAAAGCTAAGAGAAGACAAAAGTAATCCCGATTAATACAGTAAAATGTTGATTATCTGGATACTGATTATCCAGATTATTCGCTCATACAGACTACTACTTCTTCCCCCTACATTTTTACTTATTACAGTGTACTGTATCTGTAAATTATACAAATTTGACTATTATGAAGCCAACATAGAATAGAGTAACAGAAATTGGAGACGAACACAATCAAATATAATGTCATACAGTTATAGTCACAGTAGTATTAGGAATAACTGAATTCTTTAAAGTAGAAATAAATCGAATGAGAGATGGAGTGTGAGAGTGAGATAGAAATAGAGAAAGTTTATTTTTATACCCACTTGTCACTAAGTAAGTGATGCTATGACAGTATGTAATTTGTCATACAGAAATACCAAGCTGATGAGTAAAGATTCATAATGGTCCCATCAAAGGCATTCTGTACTCTAAGCCAACATAATTAACTGTCAAGCAATGGTCAGTTGTGAAATAATGGCTAATAAGAGATAATAACCTACCGATCCAGGTGTCAATAGAATCCATGTCAGCCAAGTTTACCTTGATCAAAACCGTTGGACACTTGTGTTCACAAGACCACACATAAAATGACCATCCATCACATACCTATGTTATTGTTCCAACATGGATAGTTTTAGTAGATCTTTGATAGGTGTGAAGTATTTAATGTATCTTAATATATGTAATGTAAAGAATCGTACTTTTTCTGGTCTTAAACATATGAAATGTCTACAAAACATTAATATTTACCTAATTGCTGCTATACATGTATATACAGTCAAATATATGATTATTGGGACCAATTTAATCTAGATACTTTCATTCACAGTTCTACTTTTTGGCCAATATCCAATGACCTGGATGACAGATTATCTGGACGAAATCTATGTTGCCCATTTTGGCTGGATAATCTACATTTTATGGTATATACTTTTTGAGAATCATGACGATAACTTGTAGGACACCAGTCTGTATTTATTTTGCTTCCTAGCATATTTTCTACATTAGCTTACTATGGTGTGTGTGTATATATATATATATATATATATATATATATATATATATATATATATATATATATATATATATATATATATATATTTGTTTAAATCACCCTAAAGCCACAAAGTACAAGACAAAAGTTACTTAAACGGTTATCTCCAGAACTTATAAAAACCATTTAATTGACTGATTTGCTCCAGGGTTAGTACACTAAACATCGCATCAGTCCCTCACATCATGTACTTTTTAACTCTGTTGTGTGATATGTCAGCACATACAAGACCTCTAGAATTAAATGTGTGTAGCTTAGGACCTAATTAAATTGTGTGTAGCTTAGGGCCTAATTAAAATGTGTGTAGCTTTGGGTCTAATTAAAATATGTGTAGTTTTGGACCTATTTAAAATGTGTGTAGCTTAGGACCTAATTAAAATGTGTTTAACCTAGGGCCTAATTAAAATGTGTGTAGCTTAGGGCCTGATTAAAATGTGTGTAGCTTAGGGCCTGATTAACATGTGTGTAGCTTAGGGCCTAATTAAAATGTGTGTAGCTTAGGACCTAATTAAAATGTGTGTTGCTTAGGGCCTAATTAAAAAGAAACAAGACACTAGCAACAACAACTAGCTTTTATTATCATCCTCCAACACTTGTTTGAGGACCTGATCAAGTAAAACTTTACCATTGGACTTGACTAGAAATGCTCATTAATTGTTAGGTATTTTTATGGTAGGATGTCAGCTTGTCAATTAATAAATAATTTTTTTAAAAACAGTAGATTTGCATAAAATACTATTCTTGAGTGAAATTCTTTAGTATAGGTTTTAGAAGGAATAAATCATTTTCATAATAAAAAATAGTTTGGTAGAATACTTGTGAAGCATGGAAGGATAACACTGAACCTGAAACAACAGCAAACCTGGAACCAAAAAAGACACATTTTTTGTTATACCTCCATTGAATGTTTTGATAATAAATTTCACAAATATCTGGCCACATTGTTGACTTAATGAAGATGCAAACTTTGCTGCTCTCGATAATTCAGTGGAGGGTTTTAAAAGTGGGGCAAGTTTTATTTGTATTCATTCATCTTTGCATGTGGTAGAAGTGGGATGATACTCCAACATTACCCCAAGATTTATATTTTTTTTAATCTACTCTGCATGAATCGAATTTTAAGTAAAAAAAAACTTCAACTTATAAGCGAGTATATACGGATATAATCTTGCCTCTGTAGAGGTGGGGTATATAGTAATCCTTGTGTACATTCATCCTTACATCTGACATAATCCAGTCTTGCTATAGCAACTAGTCCCACAGTTTTTGATGGATTGCCATGAAACTGGTAAATATTGTGGTCACACCAACAAATCACTTTGCTTTTGCAAAATTTGTTAGAGTTATTCCCCATTTTGTCTTGTAGCATGAGACAATCTCATTGGCACAACTAGTCCTGCAGTTTTAGATGGATTGCAATGAAAGTTGGTAAGTATGTTATGATCATCACCATTCATCCTTACATCTGGCACAATCCAGCCATGAAACTTGGTAAATATTATGGTCATTACTTGGAGATATGCATATTGACAAATCAGTGTGCTTCACAATTTTGTACGAGTTATTGCCCTTTTTGTCTTGTAGCTTAATGCAGTCTCATTAGCTCAACTAGTCACCCAGTTTTAGATGAATTGCCCCATGAAAGTTGGTAAATATATGTAGTATGGTAATCACATGGAGATGAACATGTCAACAAATCACTTTGCTTTGGCAAGTTTTGTTAGATACTGCATTTTTTATCCTGCAGCTGATTGCAGTTTAAGACAGAATCTTGTGAATGCAACTTGTCCACGCAGTTTTTCATGGAATGCTGTGAAACCTGGTACATATTATGGTCATAATTTAAAGATGCACATATTGACAAATCTTGGGAAATAAGGCCAATGGAGCCAATGGTATGGCCCTAAATCCATCGTGTGTCATACATCCAATCATCAGCAGTTGGTTATTACCACTCTGGAGTCCATATTTCCGATCCGATTTCAATCAAACTTGGAATATGGGTTTATATCATCAAAATCTCAGATGAGAGCAATGATGAGCAAGATCCATGTATATTTATGAGGTGATCTTGCACCTGATAGGCTAACCTTGTTACACTCTAAAGGCCATATTTCTGACTGATTTTTTATAAAACTTGGTATAAATACTAATGTCAGTAAGAGTTCAGATGAGTTCAATAATGAGCAAAATCCATACATAGTAATTAGGTGATCTTACATCTGATTGGCTGAGCTTGTTACCACTCTGGAGGCCATATTTCTGATCTGGTTTTGATGAAACCTGGAATATATGCCTATATCATTACGATCTCGGACAAGTTTGATAATGAGTGAGATCCATAGATATTAATGCGGTGATCTTGCTTCCGATTGGCTGAGCTTTTTTTTACCCCTCTGGAAGACATATTTCTTATCTGATTTTGATCATGTTTGCAATATGGGTTTATGTCATCTAGATCAGCAGTCCCAACCTCAGGTCGCAACCCAAATCAGGGGTGTGTGTGGGGGGGTGTCCTGAGTAAGGTCATGAAGGGTCATCCGAAGATGATTTTTAAATCACATCATAAGCCTGAAGGTCAGGAGGTCCTGTTGGCAGCCAATTTAGGGTTGCAGAAAAAAAGGTTGGGAACCACTGATCTAGATCATGGATGGATTCAATAATGAGCAAGATCCAGGTATATTAATGAGATAATTTTGTGTCTGGTTGTCTGAGCTTGTTGCCCTTCTGGAAGCCATATTTCTGATCCAGTTTTGATCAAACTTGAAATATAAGCTTATATCATCAAGATCTTGGAAGGGTTTGATAATGAACAACATCCACAAATAATAATATAATCTTGCATCTGATTGGCTGAGCTTGTTACCACTCTAGAAGCCATATTTGTGCTCTGATTTTGATCAGATTTGGAATATATGCTTCTATCATCAAGATCATGGACTGTTTCAGTAATGAGTGAGATTGATGCATATTAATGAGGTGATCGTGCATCTGATTGACTGGACTTCTTACCACTCATGATTCCATATTTTTGATCTCTTGGGTTTATTATATCAAGATCTTGGATGACTTTGATTAGGAGCAAGAGACTGTGCATATTAATTATGCCTTCAGGATAAAGTAAAATAGGTAAAATCAGTATGATATAAAGTTTGGCAGATAGTTTATATAGGATGAGTTTTTACAATACTACATAAGCCTGCTTAGTGAAATGGTCAACTGTTAAGGTATGTATGCCAGGTGAGCATTATTGGACCCACTTTTTGGGACTTTAGACTCATATCCATCATGGAGTAGGGGTCAGGTGTGGGAGAGACGGGGTATATTTATGTGAGCAAATTGCTCACCATTCCTCTAGTTGTTCTTGTATTTGCCTTAACTACAGTAGGGTTGCCATGGAACTGTAATGGGACATAGTACTCCATATACTAATGATGCTGGAGGAAAATATTTTTGCCACGAAAAATCCACATCTCTTGAAGTCATGATTACTATGTCTAACAAGAAAAGGATTAATTTTAAACATTGCTTCCTTGTTTCATATACCATGGTCTTAAATCATGTACTTTTAGAGGAGAGCAACAAGTTTTGCGGAGGGTATTATATTGTTCACAATCAATCAAGTGTCTTGATGAAAAAATGCTGTAATAGCAAAAAAATGTATGCATGATGAGGGAATTATAAGATTGTCCAAGAATAAAAGTAGATTTCTCACATTTCATGATATTTTCATTTCATTAAGTAATGTTAAATTTAAATAAAACACAGATTCAGATTATGTTCTCATTTTATACATACATGTATATAAAGTGTAAATGTGTCAAGAATCCAGTGGCAGATGATACTGCTTGTACAGCATAGTTTTGCATTACACTCTTTTAATCTGATGTGTAGGAACTCAGGGGGTGTAACTGTATTTGTCAAAACATATCTAATAGAGGAAGGTATAGTGTCAAGAATATGTACTGATATGCAAGACTGTGTTGTGTTACATATTTCTTCAAATTTATGAAATAATATTCGAGAGATAGTCCTCATATTTGTATATATCTCTCTGGAGAGATCACCAATTTATAAAGATCCTAATGAAAATGGAATCGATTTGTTTATTGAGAAATTAGAAAGAATTAAATCTATATATCAAGAAGCCACTTTGCTGGAGATGTTAATGCTCAGATCAAGGATTTTCTTGACTTTATACCTGATGATACTTTGGAAAATATTTTAAATACAGTTGACATGTACGATAGCGATATTTTCTCACTGCCACGTAATACAAAAGATAAGGAAACTTATAACAATTTTGGTTTGTCTTTTGTAGAAATGTGTAAAATGTTCAATATACATGTACTTAATGGTAGACTTTTCAATGACAAGGATGGGAATGTAACATGCATTGCAAACAATGGCTTCAGCATAGTTGATTATGTTGTAGCATCTACAGAGTTGTTTCCCTTTATAACAAACTTTGGCATAGATGACGGAGACGAATCGTCCCATTTTCCAATCTAATGTAACCTGAAAATTTCAGATAAATTAAATAACTGTAGCAAAATTAATCAGATCTCAAGTGATTGTGCATATAATCAATTTGTCAGTGAAGATGGCACACTGGATCACTTTGAGAGTGATGACGAGCAGAAAAGTTTTCAAAAGCTTGTGCCAAGTGAAAAAATCATTATATGAAAAATCAAATAGAGACCAACTTGTACAATCAAGAAATGACCCAAAAAATTCTGGCAAGTATTAAAAGGAAAATACAATAATAAGGTAAATGTAAGCGAATCTAAAGTAACAAAGAATGACTGGTTTGTATATTTTCATTCTTTACTAACGTCGAACATAGATGAAACTATTAATGACGAGGAAGGAACCCCAATAAATGAGCTTAACAGGTTCAAATTGAATAAGCCAATTACAAATCAAGAAATAATTGATAGTGTTCGCTCTTTAAAAAATAAAACTCCTGGTCCCGACAAGATTCCGGTCATTTGTTACCAGTTAACTTTACCATGCATTGTTACATTTCTTAATGTGCTCTTTAATAAGATCCTTGAAACAGGGGAGTGCCCAAAGGAGTGGTCAAAAAGTATAATTTGTCAGATTTTTAAGAACGGGTGCATGAATGACCTGAGCAATTACAGGGGAATCTCCCTAATAAATGTACTATGCAAAATATTCACATCTATATTGAATAAACGGTTGCATAGGTGGGCAGAAAGTAATAATCTAATAGACGAATCTCAGGCTGGTTTTAGAAAACACTACAGTACCTGTGATAATATATTCAGTTTGCAAGCAATTGTTCAGAAGTATATATGTAAATCTGGTGGTAGATTTTACTGTTTATTCATTGATTTTTCAAAAGCTTTTGATCATGTACAACATAATAAACTATGGTTTTCTCTTGTACAAAAAGGTATTGGTGGAAATATCTTACAAGTATTAAAAAATATGTATTGTTGCTTAAAAAGCTGTATACGAACACTAGATATTTTAATTGCAATGTGGGAACAAGACAGGGATGTGTTCTAAGCCCAATTCTTTTTAGTTTTTTTATTGATGATCTAGTTAAAATGTTGTGATCAAAGTGTAATAAAGGTATTTTCATCACAGAGAATATACCAGAAATCTTTGCCTTGTTTTATGCAGATGATGTGGCTAATTGTGCAGAAACTGTACGGTTATTGCAACAACAAATCAATACCACAGATGAATTCTGTATTGAAACAGGAATGGAAATTAATCTAGCAAAAACAAAAATAATAGTCTTCCGAAATGGAGGCTATCTGAGAAACTCTGAGCGTTGACATTATAGAGGCAATCCTATTGAAACAGTGTCTGTCTATAAATACATGGGGTTGCTCTTCACATCGAGGTTGAGCTGGACTAAGACAAAAACTACGTTGGCATCACAAGCACTGAAAACTGTATCTAGAATTTTTAGATATCAACAAATATATGGAAGATTACATGTACATGATATATTCAAAATATTTGATGCCTTGGTGAAACCAGTATTATGTTATGGTTCTGAAATATGGGGGAATGAATATTCACCAGAAATCGAAGCAATTCAGCACAAATTTTGCAGAAGATATCTTAACGTATCAATTACAGTGAATAATTATGTTAGTCTTGATGAATGTGGGCGATATCCTCTAAGTACAAGTTATATGTTCAGATGTGTAAAGTACTGGACTAAAATTATACATATGCCGACAAACCGATATCCCTCCCAATGTTATAATATGTTAAAAAACCTGGATGATGCAGGCAAAAGCACATGGGCTAGTAAAGTTAAAAACCTCTTATTCTCCCATGGTTTTGGTTATGCATGGCTAGCACAAGAAATAGGTGACAGAAACATTTTCCTATCTATTTTTCAGACAATTCTTATTTGATTCCTCATTTCAGATCTGGTCAAGTAAAATAAGCGAATCTACAAAAAATGTTTATTATAACCAGTACAAGTCATTATTCAGAAAAGTATTGGCATCTTTCCAATGCTCTAAACATGATTTAATGATCGAACGAGGAAGACACTCTAAAATTGGAAGAGACCTAAGAGTTTACAAATTATGTCTTAAAGATAATAACAAGGTTGTAGAAGATGAGTACCACTTCATATGTATATGTAATTCTTATACCGAGTTAAGACGGAAATATTTCAATGAAATGTATTATATAAACCCGTCTGTAGATAAATTTATATGTCTAATGTCCACTCAGAAAATAAGTGTTATTACGAATATATCAAAATTTCTGTATTTTGCTTTTAAACTAAGAGATGAATTGTTAGAAAGTATCAATCTCAACACCTAAATAAGTGTATTTTATAATATTGTTTATGGCGCACTGTGTATCTCACTCTGTTCACTTTGATATGTATTATGGGCCGGAGGCCTAAAGTACTGAATAAACATTCTGTTCTGTTCTGTTCTTAATCTGATGTTCATACAGTCTGCTTTTTTCACATTGTCTTGAATATATATCAACAATAAATACAACATTATTTTGTAGAATCCTTTTGAAGTAACTGTCCCTGATTGAGAGAGGGACAGAAAAGTAGTGGGTGCTGAATGAAATAAAATATTGCATAGACAGGTGGTGTAGGTTGATGATGGATGAGGCTGTTTTGATCTAATGTATGCTTGAAAACAATCATGAAACTCAGTAATCCAGTTAAATGATAGAGAGAGAGTAGTGCATGCTCGATGAAATCAATAAAAACTACATACACAAATGATGTACCCATAGTTAGAGGATGGATGAGACTGTAATAAATCCATTTAAATGAAAGAGAGAGAGAGAAACAGAAACAGATCTCATGAACATCAGATTGAGAGTGTAACTCAAAACTACACTAGCATACGGTATAAGTACATGTAGTAAATGTATGTGTGCCATAAGTTTGCACTTGCTTCTTGAGCGAAATGACACTTTATGTCTGAAATAAGAACAAGATCTAAACTGGTATTTTATTTTATTATTACTTCATGAAAATGAAAATAGCATGATGTGTATGAGGGCAATAACTTTTGCTAGGTGTGAAAAATCAAATCCGGTCTCAGTATAATGTGATAGCCACATTTCTAATCAGACTAGGTATGTAAGTTTAAATAACCAAGATCTCGGATGAGTTTGATTATGAGTGACATCCATGCATTGGAGGCCACATTTCTGATCAGATTTAAGTCAGACTAGGCATGTAAGTTTAAATAACCAAAATCTCGGATGAGTTTGATTATGTGTGACATCCATGCATTGGAGGCCACATTTCTAATCAGATTTAAGTCAGACTAGGTATGTTTAAATAACCAAGATCTTGGAAGAGTTTGATTATGTGTGACATCCATGCATTGGAGGCCACATTTCTAATCAGATTTCAATCAGACTAGGCATGTAAGTTAAAATAACCAAGATCTCCGATGAGTTTGATTATGAGTGACATCCATGCATCGGAGGCCACATTTCTAATCAGATTTTGATCATGTTTGGTATGTAAGCTTATATCATCAAGACCTCAGATGAATTCACTTATGAGTGACGTCCACACGTATTAATGAGATTCTTTTACATTTGATTGGTTGAGCTTGTGAACACTCTAGAGGCCATATTTCTGATCTCAGATCAGTTTGATCATGAGCGACATCCACGCATAGTAATGTTGCGATTTTGCATCTGATTTAGTGAGCATGTGAACACTCGACAGGCCATTTTTCTGATTAGAGTTTGGTCAGATTTGGTATGTAAGAACATATCAACATCCATACATATTAATGAGAAGAGTTTGTAACCACTGTAGAGGCCATCTCTCTTCTGAGATTTTGATCAATTTTGGTGTGTAAGCATATATCATCAGATTTTATATGCAAGCTTATATCAATCAAGTTCTCAGATGAGTTTGGTGGATAATGACATCCATGCATATTGTAAGTGATCTTGCATTTGATTTGCTGAGTTTGTGAACACTTGAGAGGTCATATTTCTGTTCAGATCTGATATATAAACTTATAATTAAGACCTCAGTTGAGTTCAGTTATGAGTGACATTCACACATTTTGCGTCTTGCATCTTATTGTCTGAGCTTGTGAACATTCTAGAGGCCATATTTCTGATCAGATTTTGATCAGATGTGGTATGTAAGCTGATATCATCAAGATCTTGGATGAGTTCAATTATAAGCAACATCTACACACATTAATGAGGTGGATTATTGTGATTGGTTAAGTTTGTGAACACTCAAGAGATGATATTTTTGAGCAGATTTTTATCAGACTTACTATGCAAGCTTGTATCATCAGACTTACTATGCAAGTTTGTATCATCAGACTTGCTATGCAAGCTTGAATCATCAGACTTACTATGCAAGCTTGTATCATCAGACTTACTATGCAAGCTTGAATCATCAGACTTACTATGCAAGCTTGTATCATCAGACTTACTATGCAAGCTTATATCATCAGACCTATGAATCTATGCTGACTGAACAGATTAACTCCCTGTGTAATGCCAAGTTAGTATATATACTTTAAGGGTGTGGCTATGAATTGATTCTAAATTATGAATTAGGGCCAAGTCTCCAGAGTCTTGGAGAAATCCAGGGGACAGTGCTGGTTGTATAATGAATTGTACATTTTATACAGAGAAAGTGACACTATATTTATAGTCTAGGAAAGAAGATAAATTGCACTAACATTAATAGACAATGTAGTAACTATGATCTCCAAGCTTTTTGGCCCCTCAACAGTTTCAATATGTGTGTGCATTTGCATTCACAAGTTGACATATGTCAACTATGCAGATGAGTGATATCATGCTCACTTTCGTTTCGTTATCACATGATGGGAGCACAAAAAGTTATTTTCATTTAAAATGACTGTTCAGTCAATTCACTTTATAGTAATGGATATTTGTCTCATTCTAGAATGACATTACACATCAACAACAAGTCTAAGTCAAGGGAGTTAATGCAGTCAGTAATTTTGGAGAAGGCTTAATTTCAGGAATTCGGTAGAAGTAAATTGCACCAGAAAAACAGATTTTTTTTAAGTTGGATATATTGTTCTGCAGAAAGGAAAAAAAATAATAAATAAATAATTCCTAGTTAAAGATAAGTATATGTACAAGTGTAATAAAAGATTACTTTAGGCTCACCTGACTATTGACAGGTTACCACTAGTGTTCTTCCCTCAGCATACAGTCTGACAGGGTATACATCACACTTTCATT
Source organism: Margaritifera margaritifera (assembly GCA_029931535.1). Lineage (NCBI taxonomy): Eukaryota > Metazoa > Mollusca > Bivalvia > Unionida > Margaritiferidae > Margaritifera > Margaritifera margaritifera. The sequence continues at coordinate 2,598,348 of JAQPZY010001677.1, read as the reverse complement.
GTTCATTAACAGACTGATTTGTCTGTCTGTGTCCATCTGTCGGCCCATTTGTGGGAACTTTACTTTTTTATACCATAGTTTTGATACAAAACATCATAGGGCAAGACCAAACAAGATTGTTGCAGTACTTTTTTTTGTGTGTAATTGTTTTGATGATCAAAGAATTACACCAAATTTGTTTGATAATTTTTGCTCAAGTATAAAGTTCAGGCTTTCCAGTGTTGGTCTAGTAATCAAGAATGCATTAGAATTATTGTAAGCCACACAGTCAAACAATGTACTGATTTTTTATTGTGGTTGATACAAAGATTCATCTGACTCTGCAGTGAACATATTTTTCTTGAGCTGATAAAAACTTGTACTGTGTATCAATCCCTTCAAAAGTAAATAATGGTCTACAAGAAGGTGTCTATGTCAAACAACTGATTCTGTATTTATGGCACTACCTTTAACATTTAAGACAAAGTTTCCAGGGTTTGACACATTAACTAATTGTTGCAGCAGTTCTCATGAACTATTAAGAATTAGATTCAGTATTAAAATTTTGTGAGAATTTTGTTCAGGAGATATAAAAATGGCTTCAACCATCTTGGAAGTTGATTTTTTAATAAGGCATAAGAAACACATGAAACTAGTGTCAGTTTGATTTATGCATGACATAGTCTCAGCACTCTAGTCCATTAAGGTAAGGGTGCTGAATACGATGCTGGTAACATGGTAGCCACTGGCACTGCACATATTATATACATTTTACAGTGTATATTTGTTCCTAGATACAATTCCTAGATTAATTATACTTTCAGTACTAGATTCTTATGGATAAAGTGGAATCCTAGGTGTGTATGCAAAAATCTTACTGCAATGCTCAAGTAGTGTTCAAGTACCATTGTAAATGATGTCATCAAATCCCACTTAGAACTCTTCAACCAACCTGAATCTACCCACAGCTACAGGAGTACTTGTCATTATGATTGATGACAGAACTGGCTATCCTAAACACTACTATTGTCAAATGGCCCCATTATTTTGTGATTGTTTACTTTTTAGAAAAGAAATGCCAGAAGCTTAAAGAATATCATCTACGAATTAGTAGTTGGCTATTACAAGCTTAATACAAGAAAAAGAAATCAGGCAACCCAACCCAACAACCCTTAAAGAGCACTGCTAGCTATCATGAAAAAAAAAAAAAAATGAGGGGAAATTGTTGTCCTTGTAAAAATACAACTTTCTGACCCATAAAGTACATGCAAAATATTTGGACTTGCATAGATAATCAAAATCAAACATTCAGATTTGAAAAGGGGTAATGTCAGTTTTCACTTGTAAAAATCGCGCACAGGGAATCTGTGTACATATTCGAACAACTATAGCTGTTACCTTAGAAACTGACGACTCCATTGAACATGAGTATGATGAAGACCTACATCACAGAAGAAGAATGTGTTGACTGGAAAAATTGTCTGTACAGATGGAATTAGAAGATGACGAAGATGGAAAAAGAAAAAATAGCAGATGGTACAACAGATACAATGGAGCTAGATGCTTCTTACCTGTGGAGAATTGCCTAAAGTAAGTTGACATGAGAGAAAGAGGGGCAACTCAAAACAGTTAACTATGAATGTTGGATTATTATTTATCTGTTTGATGCATTCCTAACACAAGTTCCTATTGATGTTTGCAGCAATTTTAAATCGCAGTGTCATTTTCACACACGAGTGATGGAGGAATAGATATGCATGCAGTATGGTAGATAAAGTTATTGTTACTGGTAATAAGCATGGTGAGTGAAGTGGGAGTCATAGAATCTCTCTATTATGACCTTCAATCATGTGCATGACTGCTTGTTATCTACCGTTTGTACTCGCATATAAGCCCATACCAACTGCAAACTGCATAGTATCATGCGCCGGCAGATCTGGGTCTATGCAGTTTGTAAGGACTAATCAGTGGAACAAACAACATAAACCCTGATCAGGGTCTGTGTTGTTTGCATTTGGACCTGGTTTATACACAAGTATATATGGTACATAATCAGATGTCATTAATAATGCAAGTAAATAAGCCTCAGTTTAAAAAGAATAAAACATTTAAGTATTTTAATCTTATAAACCTTATTTTTGACAATTGTTTTTGCACCAATAATTTGGTGTATATGTATATATGTGTTTGTGAGTTCGAGAGAGAGAGAGATGCGCAGTCATAAATATTGCACTGTGCTGTATTATTTTAGACATTTGATATAAAGTAATTCAAAATGCCAATAACTGAAACCTAAAAGAAAAGATAGCTTGCTCGAAGTAGCTAAGAATTAGGAAAAAAATATTCAGCAAGTTTAAGACATACGTTGCATAAATATTTATTTTTCTGTGAATAAAAAGATCATTAGCTGATGGCAGCAGCAGAAAATGATATAATCATTATGACTACTATTATTATTATTATTATTACTATTATTATTATTATTATATAAAATGATTGGAATGTAAAATCTGTTACTATTAAATCACAATTCAGTTAAATTTCTCAACATTTCTTCTTTGCACATTGTATGTACTACAGATGCATTCAGCAGGGATCATACTTAATGCATTGTACGTACTACATATGCATTCAGCATATATCATACTTAATGATTTGTATGTACTACAGATGCATTCAGCAGGGATCATACTTAATGCATTTGTTTTACTTATATTCCTTATTCATTACAGTTTTTGTTTTTTTTTCTTTTTCAGGTATCACATCACATAAAGGACCTTTAAAACTCCTATTTAACAGAGCTATTCAAGGCAACATAGCAGAGGCCTGGCAGTGACTCTGATGTATTAGGATACAAAACACTTTTGTCTGTTTAGACTCATTGTGAACTTAGCTTACATTGATAGAAGTGAAACTGTTATGGTAAAAGATTCCATGTATATTTTTACCTTGATCTGATCTGTACTTTGCCTACATTGCATCCAATGAACGGATTTAGTTTCTGTGTAAAAAAACATTTAGATGTGTGTATTTGGAAAGAAGAAAATGATGCTTTGTACAACAGTGTCAGGTATTTAAATATAGCTAACAATTTCAACATCTTTTAAAATTATCATCTGAAGGTAAGAAATCAAATTTTCTTCTTCTCAGTCTTAGTACCGGGTAGACCTTGAATCCGTAATACTCTGAGGTACTCAGTTATTACAAATACCATGGAATCTCCTTCTGACAGCTTCACAAAAAAAAAAAAACTTTAAAAGCTTAATTTGTCTCATTATAAAATTTGAGATAATAATAATAACAATAATGATAATAATAATGATGATGATAATAATAATGATAATATTATGCTGCAATGTGCATTGGTTGTTATTTGCTGTTTTTCTTTTCCCATTCACTAGTTGTATATACCTAACTACTGTCATGAAAAATTTGAAGAAAATTGGAATATCATATTAAGAGGGTAGATGACAAATAATATTTAGCTTGACTTTCAGTTGATTGTAGCTGTGATAGAAGTATAATTAACATTGACAATTAAAATAAAAGTCTCATCAATATAGTTAATGTGTGTTGTTATTTGTTATTGTCAATATAGTTAATGTGTGTTGTTATTAGTTATTGTCAGTATAGTTAATGTGTGTTGTTATTAGTTATATCAATATAGTTAATGTGTGTTATTAGTTATTGTCAATATAGTTAATGTGTGTTGTTATTAGTTATTGTTAATATAGTTAATGTATGTTGTTATTAGTTATATCTTTAGGTTAAAATGTTTGTAATCTGTGTTTCTCGTTTCATGAACAGGCTGTTTCATGGAAGGTGTACTTTGTCAACCAATGAAAGATATTTTTTTAAGTATTGATAGTATTTGAAATCTTTTCATAATTATCATTGACAGTCATAATGTTTTTAAAAAATTAACAATATCTTTTATCCCAGTGTATTTTTTAAAAAGGTGGGAATTATGTTTTCCTGTATGCCCATCTGTCTCTATGTCCCCCCATTAGTAATTATTTGTATATCCTACACCACTGAATATGCATACTGGTACCTTTTGGATATAATTGGGGTGGGGGTGGGTCTTCAGATGTGGACAGTGGTTTTTAGATTTGTATATGGCCCATGACATGATCTACAAAAAAAATGCTTGTCTCTTGGTCTCGATGGCAGACAGGTGAGAAACATATTTTTTACATCTTCTCCAAAACCACTTCATTGAATGTTATCAAACTTTCGGGAAATGTTCTATGTGATACAGTGTCAGTGGTGTTTCTTAGAGCCTGCATAGCAACCATTTGTTTTTTACATCAACCAGGTGAAAACCTATTTTGACATTTTTGAAACTACTATAGCAATTTAAATAAAACTTTATAAGTTTTTAAAATATTATCTTTTTTACATTTACTACAATAGTAGGCCTAGAAACTCTTTGCTAAGTTCAATGCAACCAGGAGAAAAATGTCTTTGAACCTAGTTTAATCTGCAAATTGCTATTATATTTATCTTTGAGTTGAATCTGAACCTGGTGAGTCATCTCATGCCCTCTTGGGCCTCTGATATTCACCTGTTTTTTTAAAAGTATGTTTCATAATCCCTTATATAATTCACTTCATTTTTTGTAAAGGAGGCAACCCTTGCATAATGGCTGTTATTCAAGAGTTGCATCCTTTTCAGATTGTTTCCTTTTTATACTTTTATATCAATAAATGGGTGGTATATGGGATTTACATTTTCCATCAGTGTGTGTCCATCTATCTGTTTACTTATATAAGCTCTAACTCCTATACTGCTTCACTTATTAACATCAGATTTGCAACATGGGTGAACTTGGGATGAGCATGTGTTGGGCACCTTAACTAGATCACTGTGACCTGCTTTCCAGGACTTACTGAGAAAAATTCTTTAAAAATTGTGCCTGGAATTTTATTCCACTACCTTTTCACCATTGCCACCAAACTTGGACTAAAGGTGCATCTTACAGTGGATATGTGTTGCATACCAGAGCTAGATTGCTGTGACCTAATTTCCAGGATATATTAACATTGTTTAAAAATTGTGTCCATCCTTCCTGTCTGGGCTGTAAATCTTGTACATTAAAATATATTTACATAAACTTGCACTGTGTGTGCTTATTGGGATGAACATGTGTTACATACAAAAAATGGATCACTGTACCCTTTTTTCCAGAATTTATTAACATGTAAATATGTATCCATGTTATAATGCTAACACCTAACTTAATGTAACCAAACTTCTACTGAAAGTGAAACTTAGGATGGAATGTTTCAAACCAAAACTGTGTCACTATAACATACTTGTCAGGATTTGTTTCAAAGTTGCAGAAACAAAATGTGTCTATCTTCCCTGTCAGAGCTGCATTTCTTAGACCACTACATCAATTGACATTAATCTCACCCTTTTTGTGTATCTTGGGATGAGATGGGTATGTGTCACACACCAACACTGGATCACTATGACCTACTTTGTAGTACAAAAAGATGGTGACAGTTATTTACTGGCTCTAATTCCAATACCTCTTCACCTATTGCTAAAACAAATATACTAAGAATGCATCTTAGAATTAAAGCATTTGATACATTTTCAGGATTTTGAACACTACTTTAAATATCATGTCTGCGCTCTAATTATAATACCTTTTAGCCTAAGAATTATACTAAGAAAGCATGTTAGAATGAAAACATTTCGCATTATAATTGGGTCACTATGCCCACTTTTCCAGGATTTTGAATACTACATAAAAATGGTGTATGTGTTCAACTAATTTGAATCTCTTACAGCCAAACATGCATGTTAGATGCATATAGGATATCAGTTATGTCACAAAACTGGGTTGTTGTGACCTATGGTTGGTTGGCCACTCTCCAACATACTGACTGGTGTCACAGAAGTGGAGGTTATCATCTGAGCTCCTGTTCACTAACAACTCTAGTTCACTAGTTCAACTCTCGTTTTTATGAGTAAGACAAGAATATAATCAAGGGAGATGTAAAAAGTGTAATTGCACCTGTACATTTTAATCAAATTCAATTTGTTAAATCTTGAAAAGATCTGGATAATGCAAATAGCTGGCACAACTAATAAGTCTAAGCTGTCTAGTATCATTTGCTAACACAATTCCATTCAGACTTCACAACTAATAAGTCTAAGCTGTCTAGTGTCATTTGCTAACACAATTCCATTCAGATTTCACAACTAATAAGTCTAAACTGTCTAGGGTCCTTTGCTAACACAATTCCCATCAGATTTTAATGTATTTAGTATTTTGATTTTAGAGATCAAGACAACTTTATTAATTTTGACATAAAAACACTTACAAAAATGTAAAAAAATATTGTATTTCAAAACCAATCTAAATAGAATTGTTGCTCACACTTCTTTGCGTGAGTAGCATAAATCTTCAAAGAGCAGCATGTCTTCTCTTGATCAAGCAACCACAAGCAGCATGTCTTCTCTTGATCAAGCAACCACAAGCAGCATGTCTTCTCTTGATCAAGCAACCACAAGCAGCATGTCTTCTCTTGATCAAGCAACCACAAGCAGCATGTCTTCTCTTGATCAAGCAACCACATGCAGCATGTCTTCTCTTGATCAAGCAACCACAAGCAGCATGTCTTCTCTTGATCAAGCAACCACAAGCAGCATGTCTTCTCTTGATCAAGCAACCACAAGCAGCATGTCTTCTCTTGATCAAGCAACCACAAGCAGCATCTTCTGTCCAGTGTGCCACAGACAGTTCAGATTACAACACTGATGTGCTCACAGAAACCAAACCAGTTAGTGATGTCATGGTCATCTTCGAACTAGAAGGACGAACAACAAATGGGATTGTCCTTCATGGCCTAGATTTTTGTGCAGATTTTATTGTCAGATTCATCTCTATAAATTTCTGGCATGCTTTATATTTTTCAAGGAGTGAAAAGTTGAATAATGTTCTGTAACTTAAAATATTTTTCAGTTTCTGAAGTTTTTTAGTTGTCTCAGAACCTTATTAACAATGGGTAGAGACGATTAAAACTTATGTGTGTTTAGTGTTCCTTAGAAAAAAGGTTTCCTAGCAAAAACTCTTGGTAAATCAAGAATAATTAACTCTAATGGATCTCATACTATTTATTTTACTTACCATAAACTAATACACCTAGCAAATTTTATATTAGAAACTCTTATCTCACTGTTGTCAAAAATGATAATTTTTCTTAAACTTTACAGCCTTCATAGTTTGAAAAAAATGTAATCTTTTTGTTAGATTTTTTGCACAATCTTTGCCAGTAATATAATCAAAATATGTTGAATACATATATCAATGTCAGCCCTGAATCCATCTTTATCATCAAAGAAATGGGTACAAGGCTCATCCTTTTTTTTTTTTTTTTTGTGTTTTTAGAGAGAGAGATAGATGTTACAACTTTCACTTGGCAATACCTTGAGATGACCCTTACAATCCCATTACCCCATTATACTGCAAATGGCTTGCTTTAACTATTGCTTTAAAACAGCATATCAAAACTGCTTCACAAATAGGAGAATACATTACATTGTATTAAAATTGTTTCATCCCAATGCAAAAGTAATAACATAGATTCAGACAAGGCCTACCTGCTATTTGCACCTTAGATTACCATTTTAATGCATCACATAACCATATTACATGTAGTCAAGCTCTATTTTTAGACATCGAAACCCTTATTGACATCGAAGCTTGAACTTCTTTAAACATGAATTTGAGCATTTTGACATTGAACACAAGCTTAATTTATTTCCAGTTTTTTGTTTGACATTTAGAATCAAACAGAAAAAAACAAATGCAAATTAAAATTTATAGAATGGTGCTTCTTTAAAATAAGGGATCTTTATAGCGTTGCTTACTTTCTTGTAAAAATACCTTTCTTTGCTTGTTGCTTTTAATGTAATACCATGAATGCAAGCTAAGAAGTTTGTGTGTTACATAAAGTAATACCATGAATGCAAGCTAAGACGCTTGTGTGTTACATAAAGTAATACCGTGAATGCAAGCTAAGATGCTTGTGTGTTACATAAAGTAATACCGTGAATGCAAGCTAAGATGCTTGTGTGTTACATAAAGTAATACCGTGAATGCAAGCTAAGATGCTTGTGTGTTACATAAAGTAATACCATGAATGCAAGCTAAGAAACTTGTGTGTTACATAAAGTAATACCATGAATGCAAGCTTTTAAAGTAATACCATGAATGCAAGCTAAGACACTTCGGTGTTTTTAAAGTAATACCATGAATGCAGGCTAAGATGCTTGTGTGTTTTTAAAGTAATACCGTGAATGCAAGCTAAGACGCTTGTGTGTGACATAAAGTAATACCATGAATGCAAGCTAAGAAACTTGTGTGTTACATAAAGTAATACCATGAATGCAAGCAAAGACACTTCTGTGTTTTTATCTATAGAGCTTCTAAAATTTAAAGTAAATTTCCTGTTTTATAATGGTGTGGAACTTTCATCTTGCATACTGGACATGTGCTGTTGTTTGGCCAAAGAATAACTGAAATTAGGCCTTAAAAATCTGGCTTATGCCTGGGTAGATGACTGCTTGTCCCTTTTGTTTTAAACTGCATTTTTGTCCCCAAGTACATGTATGTTGTTGTCACTCTGAAGCTACCGGTAAATTAGACTTATATATGTGACCATCCTGCATGTTGTAAGAAATGACTAATGGAGGCAGCAGCCAGTGGCTCAGAGGTTGCACCACTGGACTTGTGATCGAAAGGGTGCTGGTTTGAATCTAACCATCAGATCAGACCTTGTCATTTACCATGGTATGTCCTGGGCAAGGTGCTTTGCTCCAATTGCCTAAGCATTAAATAACCTACTTGTGTTGCTGTGCCTTAACCAAAAATGTGACCGTTATCCCCAGCATGCTACAGGTCTGAGACTCACATAGGTTGGGGACAGCGGTACCACAGTCAGTTAATGCTGACATCACTTATTGGGATGTGTGTCAGTCATTGGATGTACAATTTAAGAATTTGCAAATTGACTTAGATCTAAGGAAAGTTCAGGGAGCTAATATAGTAATTGAATGGATCCATTCCTTCATGCCCCTCCATGAATATGGTTAGAACATACAGAGCTTACTTAAGTTCATCCATCCATCCATTCAGTTACATTTTGCATTAACCATATTAAACATAATGCTCACACTGCGTTATTAAAAATTTATTATTAAGGTAAATTACATGAGGTTAAAGCTCATCATAATTACTGCACACTGACAAAGTCATAATGTCTCATCATAATTATTGCACACTGACAAAGTCATAATGTCTCATCATAATTACTGCACACCAACAAAGTCATAATGTCTCATCATAATTACTGCACACCGACAAAGTCATAATGTCTAATCATAATTACTGCACACCGACAAAGTCATAATGTATCTCTCACATGTTTAGAAGACCTGGCTTCATTTATGCATGTTGGGAACTTTTGACTAAGGAGGTTGATTCTTTCTCCCAATATGGTCATGCTGTGTAAAGCACATGTTAGATCAAATTTTGAGACTGATTTAACCAAGAAAGTGAAGTGGAAATGGAGAAACTAAACATAGATTTGTTGTTCTTGTTGTTGGGTTTAATGACATTTTTCGGCATATGATAGGGCTATACATCGCGGCCAGTATATTTGGTGGAGGAAGAACCCGGGAAGAATCACCAACCCACGGAAAGCTACTGTCAAGTTTTCTTACATATCCATGTTGGTTGATCTGAGACTCAAACTCAGCAGACAGAGGTGAGATGTGTGAGTGATCTGTAAAGGTGAGGACTTTAGACCACTTGGCCACCAGGGTCCCCCAACATAGATTGTGATAAGTTTCATGAAAATAATGATGTTCAAGGCAGGTTTTAATAGAAACTTCCCTCTGACATGTTGTGATTAAGACATGTGGTCAGCACAGGATATTTTGGGTGATATTTGAGCAAAAAAAGGATGTGCACTTGGTAGGGCATATGTGGCAATTATGTCATATATAGTTGGCAAGTTTTTAGGCACTTTCATAAGGTATGCATTTCTAGTTGAAATACAATTTCATAAGGTATGCATTTCTAGTTGAAATACAATTTCATAAGGTACACATTTCTAGTTGAAATACAATTTCATAAGGTACACATTTCTAGTTCAAATACAATTTCATAAGGTACACATTTCTAGTTCAAATACAATTTCATAAGGTACACATTTCTAGTTCAAATACAATTTCATAAGGTACACATTTCTAGTTCAAATACAATTTCATGAGGTACACATTTCTAGTTCAAATACAATTTCATGAGGTACACATTTCTAGTTCAAATACAATTTCATGAGGTACGCATTTCTAGTTCAAATACACTTTCATGAGGTACGCATTTCTAGTTCAAATACAATTTCATAAGGTACACATTTCTAGTTCAAATACAATTTCATAAGGTATGCATTTCTAGTTCAAATACAATTTCATAAGGTACACATTTCTAGTTCAAATACAATTTCATAAGGTACACATTTCTAGTTCAAATACAATTTCATAAGGTACACATTTCTAGTTCAAATACAATTTCATAAGGGACACATTTCTAGTTCAAATACAATTTCATAAGGTACACATTTCTAGTTCAAATACAATTTCATAAGGTACACATTTCTAGTTCAAATACAATTTCATAAGGTACACATTTCTAGTTCAAATACAATTTCATAAGGTACGCATTTCTAGTTCAAATACAATTTCATGAGTATGCATTTCTAGTTCAAATACAATTTCATAAGGTACACATTTCTAGTTCAAATACAATTTCATGAGGTACACATTTCTAGTTGAAATACACTTTCTAAAGGTACACATTTCTAGTTGAAATACACTTCTAAAGGTACACATTTCTAGTTGAAATACACTTTATAAAGGTACACATTTCTAGTTGAAATACACTTCTAAAGGTACACATTTCTAGTTGAAATACAATTTCATAAGGTACACATTTCTAGTTGAAATACAATTTCATGAGGTACACATTTCTAGTTCAAATACAATTTCATAAGGTACACATTTCTAGTTCAAATACAATTTCATAAGGTTCACATTTCTAGTTCAAATACAATTTCATAAGGTACACATTTCTAGTTCAAATACACTTTCTAAAGGTACACATTTCTAGTTCAAATACAATTTCATAAGGTACACATTTCTAGTTCAAATACAATTTCATAAGGTATGCATTTCTAGTTCAAATACAATTTCATAAGGTACACATTTCTAGTTCAAATACAATTTCATAAGGTACACATTTCTAGTTCAAATACAATTTCATAAGGTACACATTTCTAGTTCAAATACAATTTCATAAGGTACACATTTCTAGTTCAAATACAATTTCATGAGGTACGCATTTCTAGTTCAAATACAATTTCATGAGGTACGCATTTCTAGTTCAAATACAATTTCATAAGGTATGCATTTCTAGTTCAAATACAATTTCATAAGGTACACATTTCTAGTTCAAATACAATTTCATGAGGTACACATTTCTAGTTGAAATACACTTTCTAAAGGTACACATTTCTAGTTGAAATACACTTTCTAAAGGTACACATTTCTAGTTGAAATACACTTTCTAAAGGTACACATTTCTAGTTGAAATACACTTTCTAAAGGTACACATTTCTAGTTGAAATACAATTTCATAAGGTATGCATTTCTAGTTCAAATACAATTTCATAAGGATCACATTTTTAGTTCAAATACAATTTCATGAGGTACGCATTTCTAGTTGAAATACAATTTCATAAGGTACACATTTCTAGTTGAAATACAATTTCATAAGGTACGCATTTCTAGTTCAAATACAATTTCATAAGGTACACATTTCTAGTTCAAATACAATTTCATAAGGTACACATTTCTAGTTGAAATACACTTTCTAAAGGTACACATTTCTAGTTGAAATACACTTTCTAAAGGTACTCATTTCTAGTTGAAATACACTTTCTAAAGGTACACATTTCTAGTTGAAATACACTTTCTAAAGGTACACATTTCTAGTTGAAATACACTTTCTAAAGGTACACATTTCTAGTTGAAATACACTTTCTAAAGGTACACATTTCTAGTTGAAATACACTTTCTAAAGGTACACATTTCTAGTTGAAATACACTTTCTAAAGGTACACATTTCTAGTTGAAATACACTTTCTAAAGGTACACATTTCTAGTTGAAATACACTTTCATAAGGTACTCATTTCTAGTTGAAATACACTTTCTAAAGGTACACATTTCTAGTTGAAATACACTTTCTAAAGGTACACATTTCTAGTTGAAATACACTTTCTAAAGGTACACATTTCTAGTTGAAATACACTTTCTAAAGGTACACATTTCTAGTTGAAATACACTTTCTAAAGGTACACATTTCTAGTTGAAATACACTTTCTAAAGGTACACATTTCTAGTTGAAATACACTTTCTAAAGGTACACATTTCTAGTTGAAATACACTTTCATAAGGTACTCATTTCTAGTTGAAATACACTTTCTAAAGGTACACATTTCTAGTTGAAATACACTTTCTAAAGGTACACATTTCTAGTTGAAATACACTTTCTAAAGGTACACATTTCTAGTTGAAATACACTTTCTAAAGGTACACATTTCTAGTTGAAATACACTTTCTAAAGGTACACATTTCTAGTTGAAATACACTTTCATAAGGTACTCATTTCTAGTTGAAATACACTTTCTAAAGGTTCACATTTCTAGTTGAAATACACTTTCTAAAGGTACACATTTCTAGTTGAAATACACTTTCTAAAGGTACACATTTCTAGTGGAAATACACTTTCTAAAGGTACACATTTCTAGTTGAAATACACTTTCTAAAGGTATACATTTCTAGTTCAAATACATTTTCATAAGGTACTCATTTCTAGTTGAAATACACTTTCTAAAGGTACACATTTCTAGTCGATATACAATTTTAAAAGGTACACATTTCTAGTTGAAATACACTTTCAAAAGGTGCACATTTCTAGTTGAAATATAATTTCATAAGGTACACATTTCTAGTTGAAATACACTTTCATAAGGTACACATTTCTAGTTGAAAAAATACACTTCTTACACTTTTTCACAAAATTCTTCATTGCTTGCATATTTTTGGTTCACCTGCACTAAATGCAGGAGAGCTTATTCAGCACTCCAGGTGTTGTCATCAGCTTAGGTACACCTTTTAAACCAGTATCTCCAATAGGGTCAAATAGTCATGAAAACTGATTTGTGCATGCAGCCTAAGGAGTAGTACACCACAATACTAAAGTAAATCACTGTGACCTACTTTTCACACTTCGGTAAGCATGTACTTATTTTTAGGTCAATTTGTGGGACTCTGTTGCTTGTACAGTTATCAGACTGGATCAAGGTCCATGCTTTTTGACCATTCTATACCCATGTCTCCCTATTTTTCCACCTCTTTGCCATATTCTGGCTGGCAAGAGATGTTGCTTCCCCCAAAAAGTTGACTCCAGCATGGACAGTGCTGGATATGCACGTACAACCTTAAAAGGAGTGTATTATGATATCGAAGAAAAGAGTACTGCATATACTCATGTATAATACCAACTGCAAACTGCATAGACCCAGATATGCCATCGCATAATGTGTCAGCAGATCAGTGTCTATGCAGTTTGTAAGGACTAATCAATAGAACAAACAACATAGACCCTGATCTGCCGGCACATAATGTGATGGTAGATCAGGGTCTATGTTGTTTACATTTGGACCTGGTTTATACCCAAGTATATACGTAAATGTCAGCCATAATCAACCACTTTGTTTGTCTTCATCACTCAGCATGGATCATTTTGAGTATTGAAAAATAAAAAACTTGCTTCTAAATAAATATTTGCAGGTGAGTTTTTGGTGTCATTAGACAACTTCACTTCTTGTTCAATAAATGAAAAATGATAAATCTGCATCGCACTAATGATTTTATTAGAGCACACTAGGTGACTAACTAGTTCTTGAAACTGAAACACTGGAGGACAGATCAAGAAAGAGGTAGTGATTTCAGATTGACATAATGAGGTACATGGCTGTAAGGCACTATTCATATTTAAAATTATCTGAGTTATGATCGTGAATACATTTATAATGGCCTGTACAATTCAGGTATCAATGCGAATACATTTATAATGGCCTGTACAATTCAGGTATCAATGCGAATACATTTATAATGGCCTGTACAATTCAGGTATCAATGCGAATACATTTATAATGGCCTGTACAATTCAGGTATCAATGCGAATACATTTATAATGGCCTGTACAATTCAGGTATCAATGCGAATACATTTATAATGGCCTGTACAATTCAGGTATCTACATAAACACTGGTTCTTGTATACTTTATTGATGCATGCAGTATACTGATCTATTTTTATGGAGCAGTTTTTATGTGAAGTCTTTGCTTCTAGAATGATTTTTCCAACTATTTACATAATTACGGACATGAAACTTCAGGATGATGGGTACTGCCCTCCACACAGTATTATGGGTTCTGCCCTCCACTATCAAAAGTAGATCATGTTGCTTTACTTTTCACAGTCCAGAGTTATTATTTATAGTTACAGCATTTAACTCTATTTCTTCTACATTGTTGCATGTAAATTCATGGAAGTTCCAGGTTGCATTTCACCCCAGGGTCATGGTAACCTGTTTTTGAGTATTTAGTGACAATTTTTGTTTGATTTTATTTTTACAATGTTCAAATTTTTTTATTGCCATTTTAACATTTCAAATGTCAGGATTTTACAGATTTCCTTTAATAACATCCGATTGTTTTGGGTGTTTTACATACTTGTTGAAAAGTTCTGACTCCTAGTTTACACAGTTTATATTAATAGATATAAATACTCTCTCTCATGGACACAAACACACACACTGTCTTACATAAAGAAAAATATACATGTGAGCTAATGTTCATCAACAAAATTGTATTTAAAGAGTGTTCAATTCTTATTGCTTGATAAAAAATATGCTGCTTAAAAATACAGTATTTTTGGCCAATTTCTATTCAGTTTTAACCCTCAAGCATGTTTGCAACAGGCCATGTAGTTGCCAGGATTCAGGCAGTCATTTGTCAGGATTTACGTCACATATTGCAAAACAGGTGTCTGCCTAATTCATGCCTAATCAGTCAGTGATTTGTCTGTAGGTCTTTAACAGTGATGATATATGCCTTTTGACTGCTGTAGTGCAAAGAAACACAATATTTTCGGGTAGGACGGGCAGCTCCATTCACTGATAGCTTTAAAGCCTTTGTTGTCATCGATGAGCTATATTTTTTTACTGCTGTATGTGTGTGTTTCTCAATATGCAGAACTCTTAGCATAACAAACTAATTGGAACATTTTCACCTGGGGTTTTATTTCCTTTCAATGATACCTTGATGTGCATTCATCCCTATGTAGTATGTACATGTAGTTTCCTATCTTTAAGAAAAATGCATCTCATTTCCTTTGCTCGAAACAGAAACAGCCAAACAGTGTTTACATTATACCCATACCACTGGCATAAAACTGGTTATACCCGTACCTTGTTCATAAAACTGGTTATACCCTTACCTTGGGCATAAAACTGGTTATATTCTTATTTTGGACATAAAAATAGTAAGGTCAGATTTTTTTTATTGGTAATAATGAATATGCTACATGATGCAGTTGTTGTGTTAATACTTATTTTACTATCTGTCATTATGTCTGTGATTAACAATTGTAATTGCATCTGATGTTTAATATTTCACATTGAAATATTTGAAATGAAACTTTATTTTCACTTTTTGTTTGAGTGCAAAAGATACCTATTGATTTCAGTTTGAATCCAAATTGTGTGCATTTAGTTTAATGGGACCCCCATGTCTGTTGATTTGAGTTGTAATTTGTTGACTTTTAACATTATCTGTCATCATTGTCTTTTGCACACCTTTCTGTTTGAGTTACAAATGTTGAGAAATTTGGACTAAACATTTCTATGTATACTCACTGAAATGAAATTTATGTGTATACTCACTGAAATGAAATTTATGTTTATACTCACTGAAATGAAATTTATGTGTATACTCACTGAAATGAAATTTATGTGTATACTCACTGAAATGAAATTTATGTGTATACTCAGAGAAATGAAATGTACAGTATGTGTACACTCACTGAAATGAAATTGATGTGTGTACTCACTGAAATGAAATTTCTATGTATACTCACTGAAATGAAATTTCAGAGCACCATGTGAAAAATCTGACAGTTTAGAAGAGTATTATAAGAAATGTATACATGTATATTTATTGAGAGTTATTTTTATCTCACCTGGCTGACGCCATCTGTCGTGTGTCCATTGTGTCTCATGCATTACCTGTGTCTCTAAACAACTGCTATTTTAAAACTCTTCTCAAAAAGCGCTATATCAGTTTTGACCAAATTTGGCACAAAGTATCTTGGTATGAAGTGCTTTCAAAAATTTGCTACAAAATGATGCCGATCTGCCATGAAATTTGGCCACTGACTTCTTCTCAAAAACCACTCATTAGATTTTGATCAAATTTGAGGAAAAGCATCCTGTCAGGAAACCCTTTAAAGTTGATTCTAATGATGCCAATCAGCCTTTAAGTATGGCCTCTGTTGCTAAAATTAAAAAAGCCAATGTTACTAAAAAATAGAAAAACCTTTAAATGACTTATTTAAAACCACAAAATATAATTCAACCACACTTGACAGAAAGCATTCAGGAATGAAGATCATTTAAGTTGTACAAATGATGCTGATCCATCATCAAATATTGCCACCATTACAAAAAATAGAAAAACAGAATTTTACCAAATTTGACAGAAAGCATCCTGGCGTGAAGACCTTTCAAATGTATGTAACTGATGCTGATCTGCCATTAAATATGACCACCATTACTAAAACAGAAAACATTGAAATGATCTTTTCTCCAAACTATTGAAAAGAATTTGACCAAACTTGACAGAATATGGCTGCTGTTACTAAAGATAAAAAATCTATAAACAACTTCTCAAAAACCACTCAACAGCATTTGATCAAATTTGACAGAAAGCATCCTGCCATAGAGGGAATTCAATTTTGTATAAAAAAAATGCATCCTATCATGAGGACCTTTAAAATTTATACAAATGATGCTGATTCACTATCAAATGTGGCCACTGTTACTGAAAATAGGAAAACCTTTCAAAGACTTCTTCTCAAAAACTGCTGAACAGAATTTGACAGAAAACTTCTTGTCATAGAGGGCTTTTAAATTTATACATCTGATGCCTATCCTTCATCCAGTGTGGCTGCTAATGCTAAAAATAAAATAAAAAATGTTACATGACCTCTAAAAATGCTGAACAGAATTTGACCATAGTTTGCAGAAAGCATCCTGACATGAAGACCTTTCAGATTTGTACAAATGATGCTGATCTGTTAGCAAATATGGCCGCCATTACTAAAAGTAGAAAAAAAACTTTAAATGATTTCTTCTCCCAACTACCGAAGTAAATAAAAGTTTACTAAGCTGGACAGAAGCCATCCTGGCATGAAAACTTTTCAAACTTATTCAGAAGATACTGATTTACCATCAGATATGGCCATGGTTACTAAAAATAGAAAAACCTTTAAATGGCTTCACCTCAAAAAGTGCTCGACAGCATTTTACCAAATTTGACAGAAAGTTTCCTGGCACTGAGGGATTTCAGGTTTTTTTTATAACTGATGCTGATCTGCCATCAGATATGACCACCATTACTAAATATAGAAGAACCTTCAAATGACTCCATCAAAACAACTATTAATTAGAATTTTACCAAACTTAACAGAAAGCATTCTGACATGTGGACCTTTTAAATTCTACTTCAGATGCTGATCTGAAATCAAATATGGCCACTATTACTAAAAAGTACACAAACATTTCAACAACTTATTCTCAAAAAGCACTCAACAGAATTTGACTAAATTTGACAGAAAGCATCCTGGCATACAGGGCTTTCAAGTTTGTACAATTTATGGTCATGCACTATCAAATATGGCTGCCTTTAAAAAAAAATAATAGAAAAAGCTGCAATGACTTCTTCTTCTTCATTAAATAGAATTTGACCAAACTTGGTAGAAAGCATCCTGGCATGAAGACCTTTCAAGTCTGTATAAATTATGCCAATCCACCATCATATATGGATGCCATTACAAAGAAATGAAAAGCCTTTACACAGGGTCCACAGCAGACCTCAAAAACCTAAAATTTCATTTTAACCTTAGAAACCTTAGAAACCTTAAAGAAAGCAACAACTAAAACCGGAAGGAAACCGAAAAACAAAAAAAAAAAAATTGAAAAAATGATGAATGACTCCCTGACCCCACACAAAATGCTTTTTTGCACATGGTTTTTTCTTTGGCTAGCCTAACGGTCGAGAAAGTGCATGAATTATGCAAATTAAAGACGTCTGGTTATTTTATTCTATCATTCATTTAATAGACCCATAATGGCATATCATTGTTGGATCATCAACAGCGTTAGCATTGCATTCACTTCAATCTTTGCACAGTTCGAAGTCCATTTGCTTCAACCTTTGTTCGGATTAAGATTCTTTTACCAAAAGTGTTTTAGGGTACATTGATAGAGTAAGGGGCCATTGTGTCATGGTCTCCTCCAACAACACGCCAATCACAGCGTATCTCCAATGTCAAGGAGGCTCACATGCCTTTTCTCTTTGCGTGGAGGTGGAACCTCCTTTGCTGGATGCCTCAGATGGGATAACCCTCCAAGCCAGCCACCTTCCTCATAAAGTGCCACATTCCAGGGAAGAAGAGCATATTAGTGCACAGTCTGTCCAGGTCGGGCAAAACAGTCCTCATGGAATGGTCTCTTCACCGTTCCATAAAAGGGGACATTCAAATTTTTAATAAATGTTATCCTCACCATTTAGATAATCTTGTAACTGCTTTGTGTCTTGAACCTCAAAAAAATATTTAAAACCTTGAAAAAAACTAAAAATAACCTCAAATTTTAAAAGTTAATTTCACTTCTAACCCTGTTTACAAAACTTCTCAAAAACTGCTCAACAAAATTTGACCAAATTTGACAGAAAGCATCCTGGCATAGAGGGCTTTCAAGTTGTAGAACTGATGGTGATCTGCCATGAAATATGGCCACCATTAATACTTTTAAATGACTTCTTTTTCACAATTGCTGATTAGAATTTGACCAATCTTGACAGAAGGTAATATGGCTTGAAGACCTTTGAAATTTATACAAGTGATGCAGATCTGTCATCGAATATGGCTACCATTACTACAAATTACTACAAATAGAGTAACCTTTAAACAACTTCTTCTCAAAAACTGCTTAAAAGAATCAACCAAATTGTAAAGAGAGCATACAGTCTTAGAGCCCTTTCAGATTTATTTAAATGATGCCAATACACCATTGAAAGTAGGAAAACATTTACATAACTTTATCCAAAAAAACTACTTAACAGAATTTGACCAACTTTGACACAGCATCCTGGCATTGGGCCTTTCAACATCGGACAAAGATTCAACTGTCTCGCTTACACAGAGACTTGGCATTGGTTACCAGTATACACACATACAATATAACTTTTGGCACTGATTTTTTCTTAGCTCTACTGGTCATAGACCAGAAGAGCTTATGGGATGGTCTTTCATCCGTTGGTCATCCATCATCCATCTCCTGTCCATCCATTATCACAAATTTGTTATCGCTACTCCATCTAAACTACTTAGAGGATTTCCATGAAGCTTTACACACATACATTCATCCCATGGTCTAGTTGGTCCTAAATGAAAATGGTGTTGCTCGGACATCCAGTGTTTTCACCAAAGTTGCCATCCTGAAAATTTTGTTATCACTACTCCTCCTGAATGGATCGTCAGATCAACATGGGTTTTCGCTAAAAGATTTGATATGATTTCTAGTTGGTCCTTAATGAAATGGTGCCAATCTGATGTCCAAAATGGGCACCACATTTGCCATCTTGAAAATCCTTTTATTGCTACTCCTCCTTAATGGATGGTCATATTAACATTATTTGTTTCACTAAAAGACTTCTTATGATATCTAGTTGGTCCTAAATAAAATGGTGCTGATCTGAAATCCAATATGGCAAACCACAGCAACCATCTTGAAAATCTTGTTAGTGCTATTCCTTCTGAATAGATGGTCATATCAACATATGGTTTTCACTAAAAGACCTCTTATGATGTCTAGTTGGTCCTAAATAAAAATGGTGCAAGTCTGATGTCCAGTATGGCCATCACAGTGGCCATCTTGAAATTCTTGTTATCATTACTCCTCCTACATGGATGGTCATATGAACACAGATTTTTTTGACTAAAAGACTTCTTATGATGTCTGGTTGCTATCTTGAAATTCTTGTCATCTCTACACCTCCTACATGGATGGTCATATTAACATGGGGTTTACACTAAAAGACTTCTAGTTGGTCCTAAATAAAAATGGTGCCAATCAGATATCCAATATGGCTTACATGGTAGCCATCTTGAAAATCTTGTTATTGCTTCTCCTGAATGGATGATACCTAAACACAGGGTTTTCACTAAAAGACCTCTTAGGGGTTGTCCATAAAGGACGTCCACAGATAATACCTGTTTTCCTACCCCCCCCCCTCCCCTTGTCCGCTTTTGTCCGCATGTGTCTTACCCCCCCCCCCCCAGGGCTGTGGATGTCCCCATCATGGTCTGGCAATAGCTGGTGCATCTTACTTGGCTATTTGTATACTCGCTCAGGGCTGCAGGGCCGATATGTGGGCCATGTAATCAACCTCGGGCACTGGTAGCCAGACCTATGTATTAATGCCAACCCATTCATATATATTCTGTGGCACGAATCGTACAAATTGAAGTTAACAAATAATTTATACTTAGGGATCACCCATAAAGGATGTCCGCAAAACATACTGGAATACACGCAGTAGGCCTAAAGCAGCTGTTCAACACAGAATATCATAACAAAAAATACTAGCTTGCAGACGTCCGCAAGGTCCTTTACACCCCCTCCCCCCTTGTCCGCAGTTGTCTGCATTTGAACAACCCCCCCTCCCACCATCTTTGCGGATGTCCTTTATGGATGATCCCTTATTATGTCTAGTTGGTCCTAAATGAAAATGGTGCTGATCTGATGTCCAATATGGCCAGTACAGCAGCCATCTTGAAAATCTTGTTATCACTACTTGTCCTGAATGGATGGTCATATGAATATGGGGTTTTCACTAAAAGACTTTTTACGATATCTTGTTGGTCCCAAATGAACATGGTGCTGATCTGACATCCAATATGGCTACCATATTGGCCATGTTGAAATTTTTTTTATCGCTACTCCTCCTACATCGATGATCATATTAACATGGGGTTTTCACTAAAAGACTTCTTATGATATCTAGTTGGTCCTAAATGAAAATGGTACCAATCTGGCATCCAATATGGCCACCAGAGTAGCCATCTTGAAAATCTTGTTATTGTTACTCCTTCTGAATGGATGGTCATATCAACATATGGTTTTCACTGAAAGACTTCTTATGATGTCTAGTTGTTCCTAGATGAAAAAGGTTCTGATCTGACTTCCAATGTGGCCACTACAGTGGCCATCTTGAAAATCTTGTTATTGCTACTCCTCCTACATGGATAGTCATATCAACATGGGGTTTTCACTAAAAGACTTCTCATGATGTCTAACTGGTCCTAAATGAAAATGGTATCAATCTGATGTCCAATGTAGCCAGCAGAGGAGCCATCTTGAGAATCTTGTTATCACTAGTCCTGAATGGAAAGTCATATTGACATGGTGTTTTCACCAGAATACTTCTTATGATATCGAGTTAGTCCAAAATGAAAATGGTGCTTATCTGATGTCTAATATGGCTGCCACAGTGGCCATCTTGAAAATTTTGTTGTCATTACTCCTGAATGAATGCTTATATCAGCATGGGATTTTCACTAAAAGACTTCTTATAACAGTGTTGCACCTAGGATCCCAAGGGCAGGCGACACTGTGTCCCTCACCCTCCATATTTTTGGTGGACACACAACATTTTTAAGGGACAAAGGTAAATTGTAGTACATAATGCACTAGAAGTGCTAAAAACATCTTATTTGCTTGGATGTTTTGCGACCTTAACTTTGTCATATTTACCTTGGACACTTACATAATTGCAATAAACATTTTATCATGTGATAAAGTCACTCATGAAAACATTAACATGTTTAAATATATGGTTAACCTGAAATGACATGCACCATAGAATTCTCCGTTCCTGATCTTGCTCTCATTTAACTTTAGCATTGACTCATACTGTATACTTTCACTTATTATAATAAATATCCATGTTTTTCTTAATTACTTTTCTTTTCAAAGTAAGAAATCATTAATGAAATGAAAAATTGTGTATTTGCATAAATTAGTCTCTTTTATCATTAATTCTGCTTGAGAATAAATTAAATCTTCCTTGTCGTAGGTGAGACTTTAACCTCGAAAATACTTTACACTACTGGCAGTCAAAGACTGTAGCAACTCGGCCACCTACCACAAACCTTTAATGTTTTCATTCCCAGATTCATTGTTTTGAAATGGATATTCACTGCCATCTTTCAGTTTTTATCACCCTTACCGACTGTGGCCATTGCTAACACCAGCATAGATGTGGTTGGACATCCACTAAAGAAAAGTTGCAGGCATATTGTTGTTTTTTTTCCTGACAAAAGGGGTGCACAGGGTCAAGATTTGGGGTGCATAGGACATAAATGTGCGGGAAATCCACAAACCAGCGCTCTGGGTGCAACACTATTATAATGTTTTGTTGATCATAAATTAAAATGGTGCTGATCTGACATCCAATATGAGCCCATCTTGAAAATCTTGTTTTTGCTATTCCTCTTAAATGGAAAGTCATTTTGACATGGGGTTTTCTTCAGAAGAGTTCATATGGCGTCTAGTTGGTCCTTAATGAAAATGACTGACCCTCAATATGGCCACCATGGTGGTTGTCTTGAAAATATTGTTATCTCTACTCCTGCTGGATGGATGGCTATATCAGCATGGAGTTTTCACCAACAGACTTCTTATGATACCTAGTTGGTCCTAAATGAAAATGGTGCAAAACTGACATCCAATATATGCACCACAGCAGCTAATGTGAAAATCTATTTTTCAGGGACAGTTTCAACACTCAGCAGTTAAAAAGAAGAAATGGTCTGATCTTGAAATTCATTTTGCCCAGTTGAATGTCAGTCCCTTCAAGGGAATCTTGTTAATAGTTCTTTCATTGAGTGCAAAGTTATTATCTTGGGTTTAAACAGACTCAGTTTGTAACATATGGAGAATTAGTTGTAGAATACAATGTTTGTTTTGTCTAAAACATGATTAATTCTTAATGTTTTTAGTAACATATCAACCCTCAATTGCTTCATTTATAATTTGTATTGTTCTGCTTGATAATTACGTGCTTCACTATATGTCAGCTTTTAGAACTGAAAACATTATACTCAATTTTAGGGATGATCATCATATAAGAATGTTAAAATCCCTGGTATTTGAGTAATGATAAGTGTATATAAATGTATCCAGTATGTTTACAATTTGCAATATGCCATTAGGTACACATGTTTTATAGTGTCACTTTTACACCAAGCAAACATGGAGGAGAAATTCCAAACAAAGGAGTCATGGTGGATCAATGGTTGGCATGCCAGACTAGCAGCCAGAAGGGTGCAGGTTTGAATCCTGACCAGACCAGTCTAGGTCAATCACCATGGCGTGGCTTGGGGCAAGGCACTTTACTCCAGTTTTCTCAGTACAACATAATCTTTTACACGTTGATTTGCCATTAAACAGGTCCAATCACTCAGTCAGTCACAAGCAAAGTATATGAATCTGCATTGAAGGGGCCATGCATAAGTTGCTAAGAAGACTTGTAGGTGAATTTATTTATCATTCTAGATTTTGGTAGTTTTACATTTGGAAAATCTGCATGTTTAATTTTCATAATTGTATAAATATATGTATATATTTGTTGACCATGTTCTCAGAATTTATATGCCCCATGACATCATGCTGAAACAAATACCTGGTTTTTCTATTTGAATATTCATGGCCTGTATTCAGTTTATATTTGAATATTTATTGTAATGTCAACTTGAAATATTTACCATCATCACTGCCAACTTGGGTTGAATCAGAAGCCACATGTGCAACCATTCTGTAAACAATTGTGAACTGTCAGATTTGGATATAGACTTGTCTTGTCTTCAGGTTGCTGAATTACTCAGCCGTGTGACCCTTCGATGATAAAAACAGAGTGGATAATATTTTTAAAAAACAGTTAAAAAAAGAGATTTCTTTTGCTAATATACAGACCCATTCATTCCCATGGAGCTGCCATTGTTGTATCAGCATAAATAGTAACAGTCAATGAAAATGGAACATGCAAGAGAAAATTATTTGAGGGGCATTTTTAAAACTATTTTTGTTGTAATTTCCAAATTACAGCTGATAAAAAATTAAGTTGAGCATGTACTCAAGGTTGAGATGTGTTTTTAAAGCTTGGCCAGATTGGGTAATCTTTTTTGAGTCTCCACTGTTCTTAAAATTTAGAAGGTGTGTTTATCTATTACAGTATCGAATTTTAGAACTAGCATTAATATTGCAGTACCAGTATTAATATTGTAGTACCAGTATTAATATTGTAGTACCAGTATTAATATTGTAGTACCAGTTATTAATATTGTAGTACCAGTATTAATATTGTAGTACCAGTATTAATATTGTAGTACCAGTTATTAAAAATAGTTTTAACTTGTCAGGCAGATTGAAAGTGGACACATTCATTTAGAAATGATACAAGGAATATTCAAATGCCAATTTCCAATTTAAATATTTGCCAAAAAGTATTCTTATTTGAATATTTGAAAATTGGCCTCAGCACTGCCATGAGGACACTGGTGTGACATATAGTATTACCTTCATCTGTGTGTCTGTACCTGCATCACACCTTAGTTTTTTTTTTAATTATTAATTTCAGTTTTCAGGCACTGTGGTGGGGTAGCCATGTTCCACGAACAAGTTTCTAGTTAATTCCATGGGGTTTTTTTAGGCAGTATAGTTTAGGAAGAGTATTGAATGTGTTTGAATGCCATTTTGTTTTATACTATAAAATAAGATGTCTAGTTGTTGTTTGATGGTTCCAAAAGGTCCCTAGTATTTTTCAGTCATATTGCCTATTATTTTTTTGACATAGTTTTCTTTGAGTTACAGCACTCCATATGTAATGATGTTTGCGTGCTCTTAAGGCTGCTGTTTGTTATATGTTTATATATTCTTTAATATAAATATTACAGTAATACAGTAAAATCCAGTTACAGTGATATCAGATTCAGCAATAAAGAGAAACTCCTCAAAACCGAACCCTCAGTATACCGGAATCCCCTCAAGACTGATTTTCTTTTTGAGTTTCAAATTTTCCTTCTTTAATATCATTTTTCCCAGTAAACCGAAACCCATTAAACTCCAAACGCCAAAACAAATTTTGATCCCCAATTGCAATTTTACACTTAAAAATACCCTGATCATACTACCGAAAGCTCAATTCAAACTTAGAAATGTATTTTAGCTGCTAAATTCCTGACACACGCTGGAACAGATTAATTACAATTAGCAAGTACTGTCCTGCTCTTATCTGTGAGACAAGAAACCCAGAAAATGTCCCTAGAGCACTGTGACAAGGTTAAAACAATACTTGACACGTGCACCGACACAGATCAAGGCTGATAACAAACTAATCTGAAGTCAGTTTTTACACCATAAAAGAGAGCTCTCAAGGCAAATTATTAATAACTGAATGCTGTACAGTAGGTAATCCATTTAAGAAAGATTATGATTATCTGCTTAATATCTAATTGTGATTGATGCTATTCATTTTGTATATATGATCAATAGAATTTTTTTTTTTTTTTTAAATAAAATATCAGGGTTTTGTTAATCAGGTATGTGGGCTCACTTTAGATGCTTTGCCGACAGAGACCAACAAAGCAGTATTCTAAAATTCAGATTCACTCAATTGGCTCTTGAATTGTGAACATTATGAATTATACGGAGTATTTAAACATTATGGATTATCATTCATAATTGTAATGGACTTAGTAAAGTTATAAAAGTATCTCATTCCACAAATGCTTCTTATGATGTAGACTGTATTTCTGTGTGGAACAACTGTATTTATTCATCTGACAGGATGTGATTTTTGGAATGAACATATGTTGTTCAGCTAATTTTTCTTTAAATACATGTATTTGAAAAGAAAAAAAAAAAAGCTTTCTTAATTTGTACACACTTGCACAGACAGACACTGATGTTCTCTCATAGTTAAATCTCTCTCTCTCTCTCTCATCACATTAGTGCTAGAAAAAAGACATCTTTTTTTCATATCTGTGAAAACCTCAGTAAACTGAAAACCTCAGTAGACCGAAATTTTGTTGGGGTCTCAAGGGTTTTCAGTTTTGAGGGGTTTCACTGTATATCATGATCAGTACAAACCTGCCATAAGGGCACAGACAACCAATTCAATTTTCACTGACCGTAATGTTAATATTTGGCCAAATTACTATACTTTTGTGGTAAGATCGGCAAATCACATTTACATCTTATGAATAATCTATTCAAGAGGAAACTTTTATAACAATGAAAATTATGTGCTGCATGCCTCATTTTTGACACAGATTCCCACTATAAAAAGCCAACCTGGTGAGATCTCGTTTACATCCAGTAGTATCTGTGCACCAACAGCAATAAATTAAAAATGGCTTTAGGTTCAAGCCTCCTAATGTGCACATTTTACCCATATGCAGGCTTCTTCTGAAAAATCGCATTAATTTTTCAGGTAATTTTTTTCAGCCAATCTGCAACCTTCATTCTTTTAAATATACTATTTAATATACCACCACACATGGGCTGGTTCTGTAAAATAATTAGTTGCAAGTGACCATAAAGGTGACCTCTATCAAACAATCACCTTTGCTCCAACAGTAACATTTTTAGCATTCCCATGCGCTAACTTTAAATGGCTTCTTTCTCTACTAACGTCGAGACGACTACTTTAGACTGTATTTACATTGTACAGTCACCTCTGGGCTCATGTATTATATGTTATGGTATTTGTAATTACGATATTATTATAAGAGTAGTCCACTAAATATTATTATATCTAGAGTTTTAATCACCGTAGTCAGTATTGGATGGATGTATTTTACATACAGTGTCTGTAACCTGCTGATACAGATGTCTGTAATGATATTGGAGGTTCATCTTTTTAATTCAACCTTTGCTTTGGGGCAAGGTCTTTGTGAATGGCAATGTTCTAGTTGCCTTCATATTTTATAAAAGCTAATGTTGGTAGTAGGTAGTGCTGCTTATCAGCTTGTATGCATGCATAAAGTGATGACTGCACAGTTGCTCAACCTTGGAACTATCTCAGTATGATTTCTAAACTTTCTAGATGTGCATAGTGGCTTCAGAAATTCAATCTACTTCATTTGAGAGCAGATTATGAATGGAGTGGTGATTGTATATTTTAAATATCAACAGAAAAAAATTGCAACTAGACAATTTTCATTAATTTTGGGAGTCAACTTTACTTGCAATCATTTCATTTATGTTGATAGTAACAAAGTACAAGTACTACCACAGTAGCCAAGTTGGTAGAATATCTGGCTCATAATCTAGGGATTGTTTATTTGATACCCACCCAGACAAGCCTGAGTAGGCTTCCTTGGTGTGACCTTGTGAAAGATGCTTAGCTTCCATTTCCTTGGCATGATATAGCCAGTAATAAATGTGTTGAAAGTGGCATTAACTAATATAATGGATATAATTAGTTGGGTTTTTTTCTTCTACAAAATCAGGGCAGGAATATTTTTTTCAAGCTATTTGGGTGCTAGAAATTTAAAAAATAAAACTTCCAGTCCCTTTCTCTCTCCCCCCCCCCCCCCCACCCCACCCCCCCAAAAAAAAATTAAATGGTCTGCTTGGCTTGGTTTTGCAATATTTTGTCCAATAGTCCAGTTTCCTGTACAGGATTCCATTGTCCAGATTCCATCTTGTGTGCAAAATTGTCTGGGGCCACTACACAGCAGTCACTGATAAGGTTGTGTACAGCTATGGGGGAAAAGTTCTCAAAATGACAGAAAGTTTGATTGTGGGGAAAACTTCATATTTGCAAGTAAGTTCTGTCATAAAATTACTAAAATCATGAAAACTGAAATACTTTATAAAGTCTAAGTACGTACTCGCTCATGCTAGACCAGCTCACTGACTCATCACGTGGCCTATTCCATCCCATGTGATCCAGTGGCACTTCCAGGGGAAACAAAAATAGTGGAAACATTTACACAATAAATATAAATAGAAACAAGATCAATATACATGTATTAATAAAACATAAAGTAGGCACTCATCAATATACACATTATGTTATAAACTAAGGCGACATAACCCATTATATCTCATTTTAGGTGAAATTTGAGAACTTTAGTAAACTGAAATCCCCTCAAAACCAAAACTTGTACTTGGTCTCATTGGTTTTCAGTTATGAGAGGTTTCACTGTTTGATAATTGATCGGAATATATCATGATGAAGAAGAAAAATAGAAATGGCAGGTTTTTAAGACAACCCAACAAGTTTCATTTAAACATTTGCCATCAATCAAACATAGTTAAGGTAAGCATGTGCGATCTGCCAATAAAAGAGCTGTTAAAGCAGGATTGGAAGGGTCTCATCAACTCCATTTTGGATAGAGTTATGGCCCTTGAAAGTTAACTAGCTATCTCCACATCAGATGCTGCTTGTAACTGACATAAGTCAAGAACCATTCAACATATTCTGATGCAATTTGGTATGAACATTGTCTCATACACTAAATGTACCTTTCAAGGGTTTAGTCTCATTTACCAATGGGTACTAGCATAAGTAGCATACAAATTGAAAGCGATGGACCATAGGGTAGTTTCAATAGGAGTCTTTACATAACTCGGGAATGAGGGAACATGTTATCTCTAGATGACTTTTGTTTGAACAATTTCTTGTGCATTTGTCTTTCAGTATTTACTCTTGTCCTGTGTCAAATCTGTATTTACATTACAAGAAAAAGATAAATGGTAACATTATACTTATCATATTTATAAAGCTAGTATATTTGACCTATCCAAAACAGGGGAGCTTATGTAGTCTCATTGGCATTTGCATTGGCATTGACTTTGGACAAGTTGTTATTCTTGCCATATCTCATTTTGATTTTCATGACAGGGTGGCATTTTGTATGTACCTGTTTCTAATTATCCTGATTTAGCAGCTTAAATGAAGATCAAATTAAGTCATTAAAATGATATGTTTGTGAAAGCCCATTGGGCAAATTTGTTAAGAGTCAGGTTAGGTGTTTAGCAGATTTTCTCAAGCATTGTTCAGAGTAGAGCTATGTAAAGGCACATATGTCTATGAGTAACATATGGTCAAGTCAGCTTGGTTATGGGATGCACATCTCTACAAGTTGGATTCCATTGTTAAAGTAGGTCATTGTTACTAGTATATTTTATGCTTCACTTTGGTCAATTCTGGCAGTTAAGTGTGTGTGTGTGTATATATATATATATATATATATATATATATATATATATATATATATATATATATATATACACACACACACATAGTTTTTAAGCTAATATCATGAAACATGGTGAAGTGAAGAATTATGTGATTACATCAAAAGCAGATCATTGTAAGCTAAATCTCACACACTTAGATGACTTTGATTTACCTTTGCCATAATGTTAATTTCTCAAGCAGTGTTCATGGTAGAGTAGTTCAGAATGATGAGGAATACATCTGTAAGAGATTTGTTAGTACTGTGACCAACATTTCACATAATTAACTAACTTTGCTAAGATATTGTAGTCAGGTTGATTTCTCAAATGATATCCACATAGCAATTGTAAAGCTTTTCGAAGTCTTTCTGATATCTGTTACTTAAGGTATGGAAGAGGCTTGTTGATTTTGGGGTCAAAGATCAAAGGTCATTGTGATTATGGCTAAATGAAAAATATGTTCTGCAGAATAACTTTTGTTCTAGAGTAAGTTCCTTGACCAAACTTTGTGGATGGCTTGCACTTAGGATAATAAAGAAGCCTATTAATTCTGGTGTGAAAAGGTTAGAGGTCACTGGCATGGTAAGTCTGATAAGAAAAAATGGTTTCAGCATATTAAGATTAGTTCAAGACCACATACCTTGACCAAAGGGTCCAGGTCATGAGATCCTTTGGCCATTGACCTCCAGATTCAGCTATGTCCTAGTGTCTGCATAGTACCTTTCAAACATGGTGCAGGCATATAATTAGCCACTCATGGTACATGTAATCTTATTTCTTTTAAGTAATGACTTTTGTGTGTGTTGGTGTAATGAACGGTTGAAACTGTAGTTCAGTACAGATTATCCTCTAATCTTGTGTTTAATTGCTGCCATTATTAGGATTTTAGCACTGATGCTGGCAGAGGCATATCATCATCATCATCATCATCATCATCATCATCATCATAGCATTGATTGATGCAGATTGAACTATCTCAGCTCAATACTTCTGATCAGGTGGCAGAAAACATTTCATTCAAGCAACAACAAAAAAACCCATTAACATTAACTAAATAAAAGTATGGCTTATTAATTTGTATACTTTGATTTGTCCTTATATAGATATTCGACCTATAAAAAATGCTGACTAATGATATTGTTATGGCCCTTTTTATGCATACTGTAGGGAATATGAAGTGTCAGCATGCAAACAAAGTCTTGTTAGATGTAGTATGTTGACTGATTCTTCTTTTTATGCAGGTGCTGAAACTATTTAAAAAAATTGCCAACATAACAAGGCTAGGAACTTACTGTAAATTCTGTGCTTTGCAGTACTTTCATACACAAAATAAGTTCATAAAATATGTAAAATTTGTGCCTGGCAGTATTTTCATACACAAAATAAGTCAATATAAATATGTAAAATCTGGGCCTTGCAGTACTTTCATACACAAAATAAGTCAATATAAATATGTAAAATCTGGGCCTTGCAGTACTTTCACACACACACACACAGAAAATGTATGAAAAAAAGCAACAAAGTATAAGATCTAAAATTGCTACTTAAACGATTCCTTATTCAATAATTAACATGACTATTTATGTATAAACCATACTCTGATTCTGCCTTTTCTTACTATCTTTTTTATGAAGCATTAGTTGGTAATACTTTAAAGGGATGAGCATTAATATTAAAACTGTAAAAACATGTATGTATATGACTATTGATAAACACAGATGTATGTACAGTATATGACTATTGATAAGCACACATGGATATATATGACTATTGATAAGCTGACATGTATGTATATGTATGTATATGACTATTGATAAGCACACATGTATGTACAGTATATGACTATTGATCAGCAAACATTTATGTATCCAACTATAGATAAGCACACATGTATATATATATATATATGACTATTGATAAGCACACATGTATATATATGACTATTGGTAAGCACACATGTCTGTATACAACTACTGATAAGCACACATGTATATATATATGACTATTGATAAGCACACATGTATGTTACGTATGTATGTATATGGCTATTTATTAGCAAACATTTATGTATCCAACTATTGATAAGCACACATGTATGTATATGACTACTGATAAACACACATGTATGTACAGTATATGACTATTGATAAGCACACATATATATATATGACTATTGATAAGCACACATATATGTATCTATATGGCTATTGATCGGCAAACATTTATGTTTCCAACTATTGATAAGCATACATGTATGTATAAGACTATTGATAAGCACACATGTATGTATATGACTAGTGATAGGCACACATGTATGTATATGACTAATGATAGGCACACATGCATGTATATGACTATTGATAAGCACACATGAAATACATGCTCTTACAACCTACATTAATGTAAAAATAACAGTATGTATGCATTTTTCCACATTTACATTAGGATATCCTCAAAAATGTTAAACTCATCATAATCATCATCATTGTCATCGTCATCATTATTATTTGTCTGGACCAGACACATAATATATCCATAGTAAGGATTAAAAGCACTGGTTTCTATGTTTGAAGGCTTTTATCTTACTGTTGATATATGTACACTGTCCCATTTACTGTACCACAGTCAGTTCAGTACTGTACAGACTGTGCATGCAATGTTCTCATTAGACCTCTGTTATAATGTGGTGCCCTAGAGATTGCCCTGTGGAACATAGGAGCATAAAAAGACTTCATAATGAAAGCAAAATTAGCACAATTGATTCTCTCATTGGAGAAATCTGTAATTTGAAGAAAGAGACTGTTATTGCAAAACAATATTCTTTTGTATGTTTTTCAAGAATTGGAATACAATAGAGACTAATAATTTCCAATGAAAAGCAGAGTATGTGCATGACAAATATATGAAGGTACATGTACAGTTGCTACTGAAACATGGAGACAAAATAACCATCACATATAATATCCAGTATAACACATTAAAAATCATGGTCTAGAATCCTTTTATAAAGTACTTGTGAAATGTCCTTAATGTGCAAAATTATGTCAAATGCACAATACACTAAAATCACCTTTTTTAGGCCTATATAAAAGTTGATTAGTTCAACATGCAGGGAACTCTTTAGCTAAAATCTGCAGCTGCCAAAAAAGATTTGCATAAATATAAATAGGTAAATTACATTTACTTATAGAAAATGACCTGTTGTACTATGTAACCTTAAGTCATTGTTTTAGTCTTTTTAAATCCAAGATGTTAACTTTTATTGAGATACATCTGAATGCTTTTGTTTCTGATTTTTGTAACCCTGCCAGTATGTGCACCTCAACAGTTTAATTGTAACCCACAATCTGCATGTTTACCTGCCTACATCCTGTAACCCTCAATCTGCATGTGTGTATGCCTACACCTTGTAACCCTCAATCTGCATGTGTGTATGCCTACACCTTGTAACCCTCAATCTGCATGTGTGTATGCCTACACCTTGTAACCCTCAATCTGCATGTGTGTATGCCTACACCTTGTAACCCTCAATCTGCATGTGTGTCTGCCTACACCTTGTAACCCTCAATCTGCATATGTGTCTGCCTACACCTTGTAACTAGCATAGCTTAATAAATGTTTTTCAGATTTTAATGCCATCTGTCTTATAGAAGATTTCTTCATTTTTTATATGCCTGCCATAACGCAGAGCACACTGTGTTATACATCCATCCATCTGTTACCAATTTAATTTCTGCACTATAACTTGAATTGTCCACCATCTACATTTAGCAAACTTAGTGGATGGCTTGCACTTGGTGTAAGGAAAAACTGTTACCCTATCAATTTGTGGTCAAAAGCTTTAAAGGCCAGGGTCCCTGTGACTGAAAGAAGAAAAAATGGTTTCTGCACAATTACTTGAGTTCCCCAACATCTAAAGTTACCAAACTTTGTGGATGGCCTGCAATTGGGGTAAGGAAAACCCTATTGATTTCAGTGTCAATAGGTCAAAGGTTAAGGTCATTATGACTGAAAAAATAAAAATGGTTCCCACACAGTAATATTAGTTCTACATCACATACCTAGACCAAACTTTGTTGATGGTTTGCACCTGGTGTAAGGAAGAAGCCTATTGATTTTGTGTTCAAAGGTCAAGGTCACTGTGACTGCAGAAAGGAAAATTATTTCTGCACAATAACATTAGTTCTATGGGACAGACCTGGACCAAACTTTGTGGAGGCTTGTAATAGCTGCAAGGAAGAAGCCCCTTGATTTTAGGGTCAAAAGGTCAAATGTTAAGGCCACTGTGACAAAGAAGAAAAATGTTCCTGCACACAAAATTTCAGTTATCTATATAGAGGACTATTAAACAAGGGGCAGATAATGTGCTGTTCACATTACTCTTGTTTGGAAGAGTTATGATCCCTTTCTATACACCTGCCATAAGGCAGAGCATTTTTTCTGCCCACCATAAGGCGGAGCATATAATGTTATGATGATGTCCATCCATCCATCCATCTGTATGTTTTTGCACAATAACTTTAGTTGTCTGCCATTTACAGTTACAGTTGTAGTTCACTTGTACTAAGAATAAGGAAGAACTTGATCAATTTTGAGGTCAAAAGCTCAAAGGTCAAAATCACTATTGTTACTGAAAGAAGGAAAAAGATTTCTTCATAATAGTTTGAGTTCTTCACCATCTACAGTTGCCAGAGTTTGAGGATAGCTTGCACTTGAGGTGAGGAAGAACCCTATTGATTTCAGGGTTAAAAGGTCAGAGGTCAAGGTCAATGTGCTGAAAGAAGAAAAATGGTTTCCACACAATAACTTAAGTTCTCCACATTTACAGCTACCAAACTTTGTAGATGGCTTGCACTTTGGGTAAGGAAGAACCCAGTTGATTTTTGGACTAAAAGGTCAAAAGGCAGGGTCACTCAGACTGAAAGAAGAAAAATGGTTTCTGCACAAAAACATAATTTCAACATCACAGACCTGACCCAAACTTTGTGGATGGCTTTTGTTTAGAGTAAAGAAAAAAAATAGCCTATTCATTTTCATGGTCAAAAGGGGAATGGTCAAGGTCACTCTGATTGAAAAAAAAAAAAAGTTTCTGCACACAAATTTCAGTTATCTACATAGAGGACTACCAAGCATGGGGAAGGGGAATAAATGTGCCATTCATGGTGCTCTTGTTGATCAGTTGTCATCATTTGCTTATGCTTAGCATCTATGTGGCTTATTGTCATTCCATTTGGTATATAAATCAGCTAATATACTTTGACAGGTCTTTTAAGAATTGTATCTCTTCATCTGAATTCCAGGAGAGTCATGGGCCTTCCAAATGTATGATACCTCTCTGACCATCATGAAAACTCCAAAATTCAGACTACTGGTAAAATTTGGAAAATAATTGAAAATGTCCCTGGAGCTAAACAAGGATTTCCTTATTGATTATTTATTTTGGAAAACTCTCGATGAATAGCTTTCATTGTGTTCATTATATTTGTGGTTTGTAAACTCAATAATAGATGTAAATATGCTTATAAAGTGCTTTGGTTCTTTGTCTTTCATTTCATTTGAATTATGACAGATGACTTTACAGTTTTCATCTTTAGATCTGATATAATATGTGAATAATGCCACCACAGGCCCATAATTTTAATTGTTATAATCATTGAGTGACATTTGTAATTTTAGTGAGAATTTCTGGTATAATATTTACCTGGTACTGTAAATCTGTAGAAAGTTACATAATAAATGGTAAATATACTTATTGGAGAATTGTTTGTCAAAAGTTTTGTAAATTATATCATTTACTGACCTATTACCTGCTCTTGACTAAATTTAGTTCACATCTAAATGCCTCTGTCTCTGAATAGGTGGAGTTTTTTTGGCAGTTTATATTGACAATATTTAAATATAAGAAGGTTAGTCATTGGTATTAATGCACAGAAAACTACATAAGTGTGCCTTGTTATATTGTCAACTATAGTAAAATTTGGCAGGTGAATTATATCAGGCCCACTTGCCTTCATGGGGGAATGGAGGTTCTTACTTTGTCACACTTCCTATTTTAATACACAAATCATTGCTACTAAAACTCTTGAGCTAGGGGCCATGGTGGCTTAGTGGTTATTATAGACTTGTGACCAGAAGGGTGCTAGTTCAGTTCCCACCATCAAATCAGTCTGGGTGTCCGTGGTATGTCCTTGGTCAAGGTACTTTACTTAAATGAAATATCCATAATGTATTGAATGCCATAAAATTCCAAACCAAACAAATGTACCACCTTGCATGGCTTTCAGCAAACCAAACAACTGTACCACCTACACAGCCTATAACAAACCAACCAACCATACCACCTGAATGGCCAACAACAAACCCAAACAAGTAATTTTCTTTCAGTTCAACTGCATATTAAACTTGCACAGAGGGCAAAGTAGATTTCTGAGTGTGACTAATGGATGGAAGGGATAACAAGAAAATGTATTCTCACTTTGCATCTCAAAGGTCTGACAGCGGTTGAGAATAAACTGCTATGTTAATATCATATAAAGTGGCAAAATGGCTCTACCATAACCATAAATAATGACAAAATTTGACTTTTAAAAATTTTGTCACAATGCAACTACTGCTAAACTTGTATGATGCAGGTGACAAATGAAAAATCTTTACTGAAGGCTTCCAGCTTTTACATTCATTGACTTGTACAACAGAAGAAAAAGCTTGAGAGTGTCTTATCAAGCATGGGGTTTCATAAAATTAAGAGTAATACTCTGTCATGGCTTGCCTCGGCTTCTTATGGTTTGCTTAAAGGACTCACGGTTCTAATTCAGCTTCCATAGTAAACCTATGCAAACACCATGATATTAAAAATTCAATAACTTTACATTTCTGAATGCTCATGTTCAAACCTATATTTATTAGTATAGACATATGCTTTATGCAAGCTTCTCTGTAGAGAAAACAATATGAGCCGCTGCATTTTCTGGATCTACATGTGTTTGAAACATGTGCTTCAAAGAGTCAGGTGCTAATTTCAGAAATGAGTTTTCCAACTCAGGTCTGTAAAAGGGCTGAAATTTTATCGGTAAAACATGGTCTCTATTTTTTTCAGTTACAACTAGGATAAACTCTCAAAAGATTATTTTCACAAAACTTTTACTTTCATTATCAACCAATCCTGGCCAGCCAAACCCATATATACTCTATTTTATTTTCACCCATTTATAGACTGGTTCCCATTCTTCCATATAATTAGTACCATGAGTCCTAAAATCAAACTGGCTCACAAAGCCAAGTAAAGTCTTAGAACTGACAATCAATGGAACTGAAACTGTGAAACAAAAAGGCAATTATTTTGAATTCTATTTTGTGACTTAGATTTATCTGTAACTGCAGATTGCTAGATCCATGCCTAATTGGCTTAAGTGAATTATACAAATACATCTTGCTAATGGCCTTTAACATCTCTGATATTCCCTAAACAGAAAAAAACATCCAACTCTGTTTGCTTGATTGATGAAACTTTCTCCTACTTGCCTAGCAAGCAGTATTATTCCTTTAATTTGGTGCAAGAACAAAAGCAATGCTTATTGAAAGGTACATTAACTCAGAACATAATGGTACTTGGGTTCCACCTCCAAAGGTTTTTATTCATATAAAGTTCCCTACGATTTCCTTTTATTCTCATAATGACTACTTCTTCCTGTGTCCCATTTTGTTTGGACCCTTCAGAACAATGTATGCCAGACTTCATCCTGTGTCCCATTTTGTTTGGACACTTCAGGACAATGTATGCCAGACTTCATCCTGTGTCCCATTTTGTTTGGACACTTCGGGACAATTTATGCCAGACTTCATCCTGTGTCCCATTTTGTTTGGACCCTTCAGGACAATTTATGCCAGACTTCATCCTGTGTCCCATTTTGTTGGACCCTTCAGGACAATTTATGCCAGAATTCATCCAGTGTCCCATTTTGTTTGGACACTTCAGGACAATTTATGCCAGACTTCATCCTGTGTCCCATTTTGTTTGGACACTTCAGGACAATTTATGCCAGACTTCATCCTGTTTCCCATTTTGTTGGACCCTTCAGGACAATTTATGCCAGACTTCATCCTGTGTCCCATTTTGTTGGACCCTTCAGGAAAATTTATGCCAGACTTCATCCTGTGTCCCATTTTGTGTGGACACTTCAGGACAATTTATGCCAGACTTCATCCTATGTAATATACAATCTGAAAACTTTAAAAGATAATTATGTAAGTTAGCTACTACACCGAGACTTGAAATCGGACAAAATTAAGATTTATTGACTGGTATACATTTTTTTATATTGAATCAATTTTATTTTGAATCTTTTCATATTACAGATAGTTTGTATAATAAAATACACTTTGCATATGTTTAAAAAGCAAGTAATACTAAGGTGATAATGAATTGTAATGGCAAAGTGTAGCTCATCATATGTTGTTTACATGAAAATAAGCTCATGATATGTATTGGGATACATATTGTATCAGAACCTACAGATTATTGCACAACATCATTAACGATACATATACTAATGTGTGAAACTTCCCCGATGATCAGGGAGACTTGCTGATTCAGATCAGAATTGGGCCAGAATAAAGAGGTAACTGGAAATATCTCTGAAGCTACTAAAAAAAATTATTAGATTATTGCTTGATGAAGTTAGCTGAGCCCTGTAGTAATCACTTTTGCCCATCCATTTTGCACAACTAAGCAAAAACCACTTGAGCTGGACAAATTAAATTCTGTAAGCCTATTTTTATTCATACTGTATATAGATTTCTTACCTTGATTTCAAGGCCAATACAGCAGTATTTAATTTTTTGACATATTTTTTAACTTTGTTGATGTTTTTAACAAAAACCTTGTTAGCACTATTAGAAACTACTAAAAATAGACAAAACAATAAATTCTGGTATGAATGTTTATATGAATATGTAGATGGCTTGATGGGAGTTTCATGCCATATTTGTATAGCAATTTTTCAGATCTTTCTAAATTTGTGACACTGTGGGGTTTGACTTTGTTTGATCTGGGGGGGGGGTGCATACATGTTTTACAAAACAAATCTAGTTATTCACTACCACTACCATTTAGCTTGGGAAGGCATGAATTTCATATGACAAGGTAATTTTGTTAAAATTTACATCTTCAGTCTTTTTGATCTGTATGAATTGGTTGACTCTAATGTCAGGGTCCAACATATATGCACTCAATTACCATATATGTGTACATGCTGACCATGCCAATGACATAATCTTGTCTAGTTAAGAGCTTATGATAGCATCCATGTTAATGTTGCTTTTTCTTTGGTCCTAAAAGAAAGAAAAAACAGAGAAAACGAGATAGAGCTTGCACGGGGCATTGCAAATAGAAATGAATAGAGAAATAAATAAGTAAATAAATAAATAAATGGATTAATAATTCAATCAATAATTTGTAAGGAAGTCATTTGTAGCTCATGTAGTTAAATACAAAAAGACCTCAGTGTGGGGTGGGTGGGGGGTAAATATACATCCAACATGTGGAAAAATTATACCTGCATATTACCAGAAGAGAGGGAAAAAAACTTTAAGTCATTGATTTGTAAGGAATCTACTTATGGTTCATGTAGCTAAATAAGTTTTTAAGAAATTTTGAAGAGGTAATTATATGTAAAACAAAAGGTCAAAATAGTATACTTGGAAATAACAGAGATAAAGAGAGAGGTGAGAAGCAATATACTTGCTTTTAAACTTTAAATACCTGCCAGATTTCCTGGGTTGTGTCTCTGGCATAGAAAATTCTAATATTAAACATGACAAAAATTATCTGTCATTATTTAATTACATCCCAGCATCAAACCATAATATCTAGTCCATACGATAATTGTGACACATCAAATATATACTCAGTATATGCCACTGTGATCTACACATGAACCTCACTTTTCAACGACTTTAGATAACTTTTGTGTTAAAGTACATTTGTTACAGGAAATAATGTTGGAAGCAGTCACGTGCAACTTGTGTAATAGTATGTATTTGAGTGGGTCACTGTGACCTTCATGTTATGGTTAATCACAGTCTTTGATTAACATGCTGTTAAAGGTGGGTTCCAGGGGCAGACAAACAACACGTAAGGGTCCTACAACATTATATACATGTAGAACTTAAACTGAAAACTACAGTCCAATGTTGCTTACAATACCAAGCCCCGCCACTTAACTGACTGCTTTAAGACTCTTTCATTATTTTAAAAGGGTTTGATGTAAGGAATTATAATTAGTTTAACATGTGTGCTTTATCCAGGGGAGTAGAACTGGCCATGGCTCAACTCGAGGTGGGAAGATAAACAGAAATGTGCTTTTATTATGGGCAGTCAAAATTTTCACCAGTTATCATAGTGTAAGTATACTTTTACCTTTGTAAGTATACTTTTACCTTTGTAAGTATACTTTTACCTCAGCAAGATCAGCAACACTATATATTGATAGTTACTGAGGGATCATACAGTCAAAATCAAGACTAAAGCAGTAATTCGGTCAGAAAATATATCACAAGCACATTTCATTACTGAAACACAAATTATAAACTTCAACCCTAAAATCAACCTTGGTAATAATTTATTAAAACAAATACATTTAGAAACTTATAGAGAGATCCAATAAGCAAAGGCAATTACAAGAAAATATGACAGCTTTTGCATATCTTTTAATGCAATTAGTTGTCAAAAAGATTTTTTATAGAGTTCAGAATTTTTTTTTTAATGCGCAGTCTAACCTTATAGAAGGAATATTTGACTGCTTGTAGTACATTGAATCATTCACATACCAAAATTGATATTACATTCAGCTAAAAAATAGCTAAATTATTATGAAAGTTCTCTATTTACTTGCATTGGTAAGAAACAATATTCATAAAAATCTATGCACAAAAAATATCCCACACAAGAAAGTTCCAATTTTATCACCAACACAATTTTCAAAGCAAACACTATCACATTGAAAACCAATCCCTAGAATAATATTGAAATCAAATTTCTCTCCTTTGTTGTCCAGTGTTTCCTCTGCATATGTAAGCTAAAATCTGATTGTTTGAATTGGTTGCATAAATAGCATATGGTGGAAATTAAACCAATTTTGTGTGCCATATTAACTTGTAGTGTGGGGAAAAAAAAAATTGTGTGTGCCATATTAACTTGTAGTGTGGGAAAATAAACCAATTTTGTGTGCCATATTAACTTGTAGTGTGGGAAAATAAACCAATTTTGTGTGCCATATTAACTTGTAGTGTGGGAAAATAAACCAATTTTGTGTGCCATATTAACTTGTAGTGTGGGAAAATAAACCAATTTTGTGTGCCATATTAACTTGTAGTGTGGGAAAATAAACCAATTTTGTGTGCCATAATAACTTGTAGTGTGGGAAAATAAACCAATTTTGTGTGCTATATTAACTTGTAGTGTGGGATAAAGGTCTATACTAATAAGACTGCTCAGTTATGGCACCTGGTACACATACAGGGTTAATTGCATCACTTTATCAAAGCACCTGGTACACATACAGGGTTAATTGCATCACTCTATCAAGGCACCTGGTACACATGCAGGGTTAATTGTGTCACTTTATCAAGGCACCTAGTACACATGCAGAGTTAATTGCATCACTCTATCAAGGCACCTGGTACACATGCAGGGTTAATTGTGTCACTTTATCAAGGCACCTGGTACACATGCAGGGTTAATTACATCACTCTATCAAGGCACCTGGTACACATACAGGGTTAATTGTGTCACTTTATCAAGGCACCTGGTACACATGCAGGGTTAATTACATCACTCTATCAAGGCACCTGGTACACATGCAGGGTTAATTGTGTCACTTTATCAAGGCACCTGGTACACATGCAGGGTTAATTTACATCACTCTATCAAGGCACCTGGTACACATACAGGGTTAATTGCATCACTTTATCAAGGCACCTGGTACACATACAGGGTTAATTACATGACTCAATCAAGGCACCTGGTACACATACAGGGTTAATGACATCACTCTATCAAGGCACCTGGTACACATACAGGGTTAATTACATCACTTTATCAAGGCACCTGGTACACATACAGGGTTAATTACATCACTCTATCAAGGCACCTGGTACACATACAGGGTTAATTACATCACTTTATCAAGGCACCTGGTACACATACAGGGTTAATTACATCACTCTATCAAGGCACCTGGTACACATACAGGGTTAATTACATCACTTTATCAAGGTACCTGGTACACATGCAGGGTTAATTGCATCACTTTATCAAGGCACCTGGTACACATACAGGGTTAATGACATCACTCTATCAAGGCACCTGGTACACATACAGGGTTAATTGCATCACTCTATCAAGGCACCTGGTACACATACAGGGTTAATTGCATCACTTTATCAAGGCACCTGGTACACATACAGGGTTAATTACATCACTTTATCAAGGCACCTGGTACACATACAGGGTTAATTACATCACTTTATCAAGGCACCTGGTACACATACAGGTTTAATTGCATCACTATCAAGGCACCTGGTACACATACAGGGTTAATTACATCACTCTATCAAGGCACCTGGTACACATACAGGGTTAATTGCATCACTTTATCAAGGCACCTGGTACACATACAGGGTTAATTGCATCACTTTATCAAGGCACCTGGTACACATGCAGGGTTAAATACATCACTCTATCAAGGCACCTGGTACACATGCAGGGTTAATTACATCACTTTATCAAGGCACCTGGTACACATGCAGGGTTAATTGCATCACTTTATAGGCATATGGGAAACTAAGTAGGTAAAGTACCATGAGTTACCATGGATGTAGGGGATAGTGAGTTAACCAAATTAATGGGTTGTGGTCAGTTAGATGTAGACTGTTGTCCCTGACAAGTATTACCTGAATGAATATATCACCCAAACAATCATAAGGCAGTCTTTTCAGATAGCTGTAGACTTTTGCTCTCACTGAAGAAGCTTCTGGCTAATGTAGGCGACTGTGTGTTTGTCATCATTGACCATCTTGCT
Source organism: Margaritifera margaritifera (assembly GCA_029931535.1). Classification (NCBI taxonomy): domain Eukaryota; kingdom Metazoa; phylum Mollusca; class Bivalvia; order Unionida; family Margaritiferidae; genus Margaritifera; species Margaritifera margaritifera. Next base: position 2,555,549 of record JAQPZY010001677.1, on the reverse strand, counting down.
TATCATAGTACCAATTGCAGTGTCACTAGCATCAGTTTACATTATTGAATTCCCTGCTGAAATCTCGCTTAGCATGAAACCAATTGCAGTGTCACTAGCATCAGTTTGCATTATGAATTCCCTGCTTACATCAGAAATAGAGTCTTAGTAACTACATCTTTCAACATCTTAAAGGATTGAACAGTTTCTTAAGTCTATACAGGTTTATTTGGTTATTCCTTCTGTGTCAGTGAGGTTCACAATGCTTCTAGTTCTGCAAAGTCCATAATGAACTTTCATTAGTACCTGCCCATTCCCAGAAATGAGCATATCACCTTTTTTATCATAGGTAGTGGAAACTCAAGCATTGTTTTGATTTCATTATCTGTCTTAATTTTGTGTCCATCGATGATATGTCCAAGGCATTCAATCTCGTCCACGCTGAACTCACACTTTAACACTTTTATTGTCAATCCATTGTTATGTAAACTTTGCAGCACAATATGCAGATCCTCTGTATGTTAAGTTTGGTTTGACGTCATGACATCAAAGTATGCTGTAACATTATAAAGGCCTGACAATAGTCTGCACATTACTTATGCAGCATTGTCTTCAATATTCTGTTAAAGTGTTATACCTTTTCATTCACTTGACAGGTGATAAGGTGTTGTTGTAATTCCATGTATACCCATAAGTTCAAACAATTGTTTCAACAAGGTGCTAGTGAATTTGGTGCCTTTGTCTGTTAAATTAACCCACCAAATTGGCTAAACAACTCCATCACTGCTTTAGCCACACTTGTCGCCTTCATATCCTTCAGAGGAAAAGTCTTGGTACCTTGTAGCATCATCAACCACCATCAGAATCTACTTGTGTATAGATTTTGTCCCAGATAACGGACCCACAATATCCACTGCTATTTTAGAGCAAGTTTTGTTATCACTTCAAACCATTGGTGCTCTTTCACCTGCAAACTGTTTTGCTGTCATATGACACTCATGGTACATTGTACAATGTTCTTTTAGCTCTGAAAATATATCATAGGCCAATAGAACGATTGGAGAATCTTCTTTTATCTTCTTCGCACTCGAGTGATCTGCAAGGTGTCGATCTTGTGCCAGCTCCATTACCATTTTTCATAGTCCTGCTGGGACAATAATTTGATGATTTGTTCCCCTTCATGTGAACCATCATCATTTTTTCCTTTAAATATTGTTCTCCCAGAAGAAAGTATCTGGCTTCTCAGCCTCCTCATGAATGGCAAGGGCCTTCTCACAGATATTTCTTAGGGAAATATCTGCAGACTGTAGTATCAGAAACCTGTCAGTGGTCATTGCCAAAAGTTTGTCAGCGTCAATATCACCATGCTGGCCAGTATCTTTTGTTTTTATGCCATTGTTGACAACTTCTGCTAGTATTCCCCATAGTCTTGGTATTGTCAATTTCCTTTGCCATCAACCCAGCAATAACAAATGTGCCCTTTGTGCTAAGTATATCCATCCCCCATAGATCTTTGGCAGCTAAATTTGGGACAAGCCCCACTTGTGTTGGTCCCTTATAATGCAGAGTGTCCACATTTACCACAGCGGGTTGTGTCACGCATGGTTGATTGAATGCTGATCTTGCAACACTTGTCAACTACAGTAGATCCTCTCTTATCAAGGTAATATCTGAACCAGTGTCCTTCACAAACATGATCTCGTGCCCATTTGCAATACCTGTTTCAGAAATCTGCCTTTAACCAATTGTTGGCTTACCAAAACAAGTTGCAGGATTACCATGATGTTTCCCATTATCTACTGGGCAATCCTTTGTAATAAGTCCCAATTGCTTTAATTGATAACACTGTTGTTCAAACATTTGGATTAGTCATTCTTACATGTTTGTTTCATTTGCTGCTGTACATTCTGAGCATTTGTGTTGTTAGTACTTAAATTTATATTTTTAAGAAAAAAAAATCTCTGGACTTGCTGTTGTGTATTATTGGTATATAATCCTTTGCAGCCCCAACAACTGAACTAAAGCCCTTGTTACTCCTAATCCACTGTGCCTCAGATCTAGTGGCAAGGATTTCAGGAAAAATTCTTCATGATGACAGGTAACTAGGTCCGTATTGTCCAAGAAACACTTGATATGTTGGTCAATCCTGGCCATCAAACCTTGATAAGCCTCAATACACTCCTTCTTCACACTCACAAACACAGCAAAATGCTTGTCTGGTAATTTTCCAAAACTGATCACTCAGTCCTTTTCTGGGCTCATGTAGTCACCGCAAACTTGCATTGCAACTTGTCTAGCCTCACCTGTCAAGAATCTTTAGTTGTAATACCTTGATATCATCTGTCAAGAGTCTTTAGTTGTAATACCTTGATATCATCTGTCAAGAGTCTTGAGTTGTAATACCTTGATATCATCTGTCAAGAGTCTTTAGTTGTAATACCTTGATATCATCTGTCAAGAGTCTTGAGTTGTAATACCTTGATATCATCTGTCAAGAGTCTTAATTGTAATACTTTGATATCATCTGTCAAGAGTCTTGAGTTGTAATACCTTGATATCATCTGTCAAGAGTCTTGAGTTGTAATACCTTGATATCATCTGTCAAGAGGCTTTAGTTGCAATACCTTGATATCATCTGTCAAGAGTCTTTAGTTGTAATACCTTGATATCATCTGTCAAGAGTCTTTAGTTGTAATACCTCGATATCATCTGTCAAGAGTCTTTAGTTGTAATACCTTGATATCATCCGTCAAGAGTCTTAATTGTAATACCTTGATATCATCTGTCAAGAGTCTTGAGTTGTAATACCTTGATATCATCTGTCAAGAGTCTTGATTGTAATACCTTGATATCATCAGACCATTTAGCCTACTTTACTACTGCATCAAAATCTGCTAGGAAGGTCAATATATGTTCTCCTCATTCATGGTCATATGTTTGAAACTTTACTTTGAATGGCAATGAAGGTAATGCTGTTTTTTTGTTGAGTTGTCTTGATGTTTTACTGTCTCTCATTCAATTTCCAAATGCTTCATTTTCAATTCATGTTCCATTCTTAATTTCTCTCTTTTCAGTTGCACCTGTAGGTGTTCCATTTCTAGTTTAAGCTCCTTTTATCTTAACTCCAACTTTTATTCATTATTCTTTGAGGCAGGTTTTCACTTTGTTTCCTTGGGTGGTGGAATGAGTTTAAGACCAGGGTCCTCTTCATACTCCTGAGTCTCAGTGTCTGTAAATTCCATTAGACTTTGTGCTGCCACTTTTCTTCAAGGGTGTCCAGAAGTACATGTTGCCCCCTCAGCTTTGCTGTAACCAGTAACAGACATACAGACTGATACAGAATATACCAATATACTCATGTACTGTACATTCTATGACTGTATCTACAGCCAATGGACTTTTTCTGTGGGTTTAGTGGCTTCTACATGTACACTCATTACTGTAATACACACTAAATTGCACTTTGCAATCAACAAATGTACATTGTACACTACAACCATTCACTGCTAATCACACACCAGTTAATATCACTGAATCCACAGATTCCAGAATTATTGAACACACTTCTAACATAAAACACAATTCCATATCCAGAACTATTGCAATCTGTACTGCTGCCCCAAAAAATGTTACAAGCACGTTCTACAGACATACAAACACCAAGTAAGAATCCAAAAACTGTATGAAAAACTGAAAAATGAAAACTACAATCCAATGTTTCTTACAATACTAAGCCCAGCCACTTAACTGATTCCTTTAGGACTCTGTTGTTTTAAAAAGGGCAAATGATAAGGAATTTTAATTAATTTAACATGTGTGCTTTATCAAAGGGAGTAGAACTGGTCCTGGCTTAACTAGACATGGGAAAATAAACAGAAATGTGCCTATTGACAGTCTCTGGTATTAATGTCCAGAATGATGACATTAATATTCTGGATAACTGTCAATAGAAACACATATCAGTCAGCATACACTGAGAGTAACATTAGGCTGGTAACACATGCATATTATAAGTTAATTTCTCAGGCACTTGACAGAGTAATAAAATTTTGGTGATGGATGCAGCTACATGATTACTACTGCCCTACTACATGAGTGACTGACTTTCCTTTGTATCATGCCTAACTGCACCATGTGTAGCCTATCATGTGCTGAAAAATGGCATTAAAAGCACAAAACCACAAACATGCCTAACTGACTGGTTACGTTTTCTATTCATTTCCCAAGCATCAACTATAGCATGGTCATGAAACCTGATAAAGGGAATACATTTCTGGAAGTACAAACACACTTCTGATCCTACCCTTAAACTATACAGAATGAAAAAATATTTTTTTCAGTTCTCAGTGTTGTACTTATGATTCTTCAATAATTTTAGAAGCTGTTATCAATCTTAAATAACAAATCCTAGAACACAACACTTAAATGACAAATCCTAGAACACAACACTTAAATGACAAATCCTAGAACACAACACTTAAATGACAAATCCTAGAACACAACACTTAAATGACAAATCCTAGAACACAACACTTAAATGACAAATCCTAGAACACAACACTTAAATGACAAATCCTAGAACACAACACTTAAATGACAAATCCTAGAACACAACACTTAAATGACAAATCCTAGAACACAACACTTAAATGACAAATCCTAGAACACAACACTTAAATGACAAATCCTAGAACACAACACTTAAATGACAAATCCTAGAACACAACACTTAAATGACAAAATGATACCTTAGAAGGAGATTTAATTTAATGATAGAATTACCATATCTTCAAATAACTGAGCATGACTTGTTGTTTCTGAGAACACTCTGTGAGGGAAAATAAAAATATTTTAGCTCACAATATGAAATTGTCTTTTTTTGTAGTTGTAATATTATTCAGATTTCTTATAATCAATTTTCTCAGAGGCTGTTAAGCAATGCATTTGTTATGCTTCATTCTCTGCAATATTTGTAAACTGACTTGCCAATATTCATTGATTATTTATGGATGGTGACCAGTAATAGACTCACTATCTCCCAATCCACTGCAGTCTGTATTCAAGTAAATGATTTATGACTCAAGCTCAGCATCAGACATGTGCCATAGTATCTCAAAGCTTTGCAATCATTAACATATCCAAACAATATAATTTAATCTATAAAGGTCAATTGTATTATACATCAATCATTCTGTATCATATATCAAACAATTCATCAAAGTATATGAACCTTGTACTATAAAATGCTCTATTTTGTTGTAATTAAAACTTTTTTGTTAATGTTAATGGTAGCGGTTTATTGTTCTGCTTTGATTGTACTGTAATAACTAATCCAAATTTAGCAGTCTTAAGCCACACCAGATGATGTGGCAAGGGCTTTCCTACTATTATAATCTTCTCATTTATGTAATTTTACTTGGATTATGTTCCATTCATTACAATGTTCATCAGATTTTATTAGAAATTTATTAATGCACAAAATATGCATAAATGTGGTTTCACTTTACATTAAATCTAAATTGTACTCCACATATACTCATTCTGCTTTCTTGCAGCAATTATTCAAAATTTGGATGCCACAATATCCAAATTTCTTTTGTAGTGAAAATTTTGTTTTCCATTGTAGCAATTTTTTTAAGCAAGAATATTTCAACTGAATCAGAATAGTTCCAACAACTATTGTATAGTAAGGTGATTAATAATACTATTGTATAGCAAGGTGATTAATAATACTATTGTATAGCAAGGTGATTAATAATACTATTGTATAGTAAGGTGATTAATAATACTATTGTATAGCAAGGTGAATAATAATACTATTGTATAGCAAGGTGAATACTAATACTATTGTATAGCAAGGTGATTAATAATGCTATTGTATAGCTAGGTGATTAGTAATACTATTGTATAGGAAGGTAATTAATAATACTATTGTATAGTAAGGTGATTAATAATACTATTGTATAGTAAGGTGATTAATAATACTATTGTATAGTAAGGTGATTAATAATACTATTGTATAGCAAGGTGAATAATAATATTATTGTATAGCAAGGTGATTAATAATACTATTGTATAGCAAGGTGATTAATAATACTATTGTATAGTAAGGTGATTAATAATACTATTGTATAGCAAGGTGAATAATAATATCATTGTATAGCAAGGTGATTAATAATACTATTGTATAGTAAGGTGATTAATAATACTATTGTATAGCAGGTGATTAATAATACTGCATCCTTTAATATTTCAACCAGGATGCATGTGTTCATTATTAGAATAATTCAGATGGATTAAGATAATAATGCCTAGTAAAGAAAATGACTCATGAATAATATAATCCTAGACATTCATCCATAATAAAATGTGTGAACCTGTTAAAATCTACTTATATGAAAATAGTATATACATACTATTTATTTGTCATGTCATTTGTCTGGTAACATGATGAATTAAATAAGGCTTTTGTATAAAGCTTGTTATAAAAAAACAAGGAAAAAAAATTATACAGTTTTTCACAAAGATATTTCCAAATTTCATGCATGAATTGTCCCAGACATTCAGAAGTATGTCCAGTATCTCCTACCTTTAGTATAGATGTGATAACACCCAAACATAAAATCTGGAATCTGTTGTAAAAAAAAAGATCTGGAATTTTCATGAAAAATCTGACATATCATATTTTACCATTCCAAAGAATCATTTCATATATCAATATAATTTTACAACATTAACCTTAGGAAAGTACAGTCTTTATTGGGAGAGAGTTCTTTAAACTAAATTTTGGGAATATATGCATGTGTTCTAACTTGCTTCTTTTACTTAATTATAAGTCCAAAACTTTTTGCAAACAATTTTATATGAAATACATTATAATAAAGATAATATTTCAATGTAGTCTTCTTTTGAATAATTTCATGGTTATGTCAGTCCGAGTTGTACAAGTTTTTTAATATTCTAATTTACTCCTAAGGAGATTGAACCCAATGTGTATATGTGTTACCCCCGCAGCAACACCCCAGACAAGAAGTACAATGTCTGCTTTTATACACCCATTGAACCATGATTTTATCTCATGATATAGTGAGCAAATTAGGTAATGGACATGTGATGTTATCTTGTCTGAGCTGTGAAATGAAATTTGCAAAATCTTCTTTTAGAGGAAGTGGTTACTCAAGGCAGCATTACTATGGACACCAGTGTCACAATCTGACTATCAAAGACACTTTCAAAAATCAAAGGAAATAATTTGTGGGAGATTTACCAGGACAGGCTTTTGAGAGTAAGAAGTAATTAATAACTTTTGAGGTTGGTCTGAGACTTGAGATGTGCTTAGTCATTGGACACTTTCTACATGCACTGTTGGGTGAGACAAAATACACATTTGGGGGTTTAAGAAAACAACAGAAATATATGGGAAAAAATCTGTAATTTCTGGAATCATGATTTAAACCAGGGAATTTCCTAGCAAATTGGAAATTACAACATTTATACATTAGAGACATGGAATATTGTTGGGAATTGACAGGTGAAGAGGTCAAAGGTCAGTCAGTCCGAATATTACAATGACTACTCAAGACAGTAAATTTTACAAACATGTATCTGTGGATGGTAGTTCATTTCATGCACTTCAGTTTTGACTTTGAAAAACCATATTTCCTGAGTTCCTTGATTAGTAATTAATAAACCCAATCAGATAGCTAGTATTTAATAAAACCCAATCAGATAGCTAGTAATTAGTAAACCCAATCAGATAGCTAGTAATTAATAAACCCAATCAGATAGCTAGTAATTAATAAACCCAATCAGATAGCTAGTAATTAGTAAACCCAATCAGATAGCTAGTAATTAATAAAACCCAATCAGATAGCTAGTAATTAATAAACCCAATCAGATAGCTAGTAATTAATAAAACCCAATCAGATAGCTAGTAATTAGTAAACCCAATCAGATAGCTAGTAATTAGTAAACCCAATCAGATAGCTAGTAATTAGTAAAGCCAATCAGATAGCTAGTAATTAGTAAACCCAATCAGATAGCTAATAATTAATAAACCCAATCAGATAGCTAGTAATTAGTAAACCCAATCAGATAGCTAGTAATTAATAAACCCAATCAGATAGCTAGTAATTAATAAACCCAATCAGATAGCTAGTAATTAATAAAACCCAATCAGATAGCTAGTAATTAGTAAACCCAATCAGATAGCTAGTAATTAATAAACCCAATCAGATAGCTAGTAATTAATAAACCCAATCAGATAGCTAGTAATTAGTAAACCCAATCAGATAGCTAGTAATTAGTAAACCCAATCAGATAGCTAGTAATTAGTAAACCCAATCAGATAGCTAGTAATTAGTAAACCCAATCAGATAGCTAGTAATTAGTAAACCCAATCAGATAGCTAGTAATTAGTAAACCCAATCAGATAGCTAGTAATTAGTAAACCCAATCAGATAGCTAGTAATTAATAAACCCAATCAGATAGCTAGTAATTAATAAACCCAATCAGATAGCTAGTAATTAGTAAACCCAGTCAGATAGCTAGTAATTAATAAAACCCAATCAGATAGCTAGTAATTAGTAAACCCAATCAGATAGCTAGTAATTAATAAACCCAATCAGATAGCTAGTAATTAGTAAACCCAATCAGATAGCTAGTAATTAGTAAACCCAATCAGATAGCTAGTAATTAGTAAACCCAATCAGATTGCTAGTAATTAGTAAACCCAATCAGATAGCTAGTAATTAATAAACCCAATCATATAGCTAATAATTAATAAAACCCAATCAGATAGTTAGTAATTAATAAAACTCAATCAGATAGCTAGCAATTAATAAACCCAATCAGATAGCTAGTAATTAATAAACCCAATCAGATAGCTAGTACTTAATAAAACCCAATCAGATAGCTAGTAACTAATAAACACAATTAGATAGCTAGTAATTAATACAACCCAATCAGATAGGTAGTACTTAATAAAACCCAATCAGATAGCTAGTACTTAATAAACCCAATCAGATAGCTAGTAATTAATAAACCCAATCAGATAGCTAGTAATTAATAAACCCAATCAGATAGCTAGTAATTAATAAACCCAATCAGATAGCTAGTAATTAATAAAACTCATTCAGATAGCTAGTACTTAATAAAACCCAATCAGATAGCTAGTAATTAATAAAACCCAATCAGATAGCTGGTAATTAATAAACCCAACCAGATAGCTAGTAATTAATAAAACCCAATCAGATAGCTAGTAATTAATAAAACCCAATCAGATAGCTAGTAATTAATAAACCCAATCAGATAGCTAGTAATTAGTAAACCCAATCAGATAGCCAGTAATTAATAAAACCCAATCAGATAGCTAATAATTAATAAACCCAGTCAGATAGCTAGTAATTAATAAAACCCAATCAGATAGCTAGTAATTAATAAAACCCAAACAGATAGTTAGTAATTAATAAACCCAGTCAGATAGCTAGTAATTAATAAACCCAATCAGATAGCTAGTAATTAATAAACCCAATCAGATAGCTAGTAATTAATAAAACCCAATCAGATAGCTAGTAATTAGTAAACCCAATCAGATAGCTAGTAATTAGTAAACCCAATCAGATAGCTAGTAATTAGTAAACCCAATCAGATAGCTAGTAATTAATAAAACCCAATCAGACAGCTAGTAATTAATAAACCCAATCAGATAGCTAGTAATTAATAAAACCCAATCAGATAGCTAGTAATTAATAAACCCAATCAGATAGCTAATAATTAATAAACCCAATCAGATAGCTAGTAATTAATAAACCCAATCAGATAGCTAGTAATTAGTAAACCCAATCAGATAGCTAGTAATTAATAAACCCAATCAGATAGCTAGTAATTAATAAACCCAATCAGATAGCTAGTAATTAGTAAACCCAATCAGATAGCTAGTAATTAATAAACCCAATCAGATAGCTAGTAACTAATAAAACCCAATCAGATAGCTAGTAATTAATAAACCCAATCAGATAGCTAGTAATTAGTAAACCCAATCAGATAGCTAGTAATTAATAAAACCCAAACAGATAGCTAGTAATTAATAAACCCAATCAGATAGCTAGTAATTAGTAAACCCAATCAGATAGCTAGTAATTAATAAAACCCAAACAGATAGCTAGTAATTAATAAACCCAATCAGATAGCTAATAATTAATAAACCCAATCAGATAGCTAGTAACTAATAAAACCCAATCAGATAGCTAGTAATTAATAAAACCCAAACAGATAGCTAGTAATTAATAAACCCAATCAGATAACTAGTAATTAATAAACCCAATCAGATAGCTAGTAATTAGTAAACCCAATCAGATAGCTAATAATTAATAAAACCCAGTCAGATAGCTAGTACTTAATAAACCCAATCAGATAGCTAGTAATTAATAAACCCAATCAGATAGCTAGTAATTAATAAACCCAATCAGATAGCTAGTAATTAATAAAACCCAATCAGATAGCTAGTAATTAGTAAACCCAATCAGATAGCTAGTAATTAGTAAACCCAATCAGATAGCTAGTAATTAGTAAACCCAATCAGATAGCTAGTAATTAATAAAACCCAATCAGATAGCTAGTAATTAATAAACCCAATCAGATAGCTAGTAATTAATAAAACCCAATCAGATAGCTAGTAATTAATAAAACCCAATCAGATAGCTAGTAATTAATAAACCCAATCAGATAGCTAGTAATTAGTAAACCCAATCAGATAGCTAGTAATTAATAAAACCCAAACAGATAGCTAGTAATTAATAAACCCAATCAGATAGCTAATAATTAATAAACCCAATCAGATAGCTAGTAACTAATAAAACCCAATCAGATAGCTAGTAATTAATAAAACCCAAACAGATAGCTAGTAATTAATAAACCCAGTCAGATAACTAGTAATTAATAAACCCAATCAGATAGCTAGTAATTAGTAAACCCAATCAGATAGCTAGTAATTAGTAAACCCAATCAGATAGCTAATAATTAATAAAACCCAATCAGATAGCTAGTAATTAATAAACCCAATCAGATAGCTAGTAATTAATAAACCCAATCAGATAGTTAGTAATTAGTAAACCCAATCAGATAGCTAGTAATTAGTAAACCCAATCAATAGCTAGTAATTAGTAAACCCAATCAGATAGCTACCATATACCTTTTACATCTTCCTGATGTTTGAACAATCTTTCTGGTTCAAGAAGGATTACTTAGCATTTTTATATTTTTGTGTCTGCCGTAAGTTGTACAGACTTATGACTAAACTGACCTTAACATCTGGTATTTAATAGCAGTAATACAATATCTTATATTATTGCATTGCTTTTTTCCTGTTACCACTTCTCAGTCCAAAGACATTATTTTCCTCCCCCAATTAGTAATTGGAAGGTCAAGAATAAAAAGCAACATGATCCCAGTCTGATACCTTAGTCACCATCTGACAAACAGAATATCATCCTTCTTTTTCTTGGCATTTATGGACTCCCAACACTTCATCATTTAAGTCATTTTTTGGCAGTTATGCTGTCGATTGTATCCTTTTTTTCTGTTGTGGATTGCATAAATAACTACTACGGTGTGAAGACATTAGTACATGTACTTTTTTGTGGTGTGGATTGCATAAATAACCACTACGGTGTGAAGACATTAGTACATGCACTTTTTTGTGTTGTGGATTGCATAAATAACCACTATGGTGTGAAGACATTAGTACATGTACTCATTAGGAGTGTAGTCATTTGTAAGGGACCACTTCAGATTAGTTTTGAAATGTTTTGGACTTTGTCAATTTTTAGTAAAGCATTAGAAACTAACAAGAAATATATTGGTTGTTCTAGTGAAAGCTTTTTAAATAGTTTTACAATAATATAATCTTAGTACTTCTGTCAGTTACAGTTAATTACATTATATAGTTTCTGCTTTACTCATTTGTGGTCATATGGCCCAAATACATGGTGTAATGACCAAAATGAGAACATAAACTAGAAGCCAAGGGAGAGATGCATGTCTTGCCAATGGTTGAAATCCTTTGTCTCACACACTTTCCAAACAAGCTTTGAATGTTTATGAGGCATGTCAAATGCTGCATGATTTGTTTATTTTATTCTCTGTAGTGTTATATATATATTTCCTTTTGTGAGAAAAAATCATAAGATCATAAAAATCATGATTTTCCACTTAACTAGTATTAGTATTTCTTCAGGATGTACTATGTGAACTGAAAAATGTAATTCAAAAGCACTTGCAGCATCTTGAGATTAAATGAAGTAATACTGTAAACATTTTCAACTGATTTATTTTTGTTTGGACTAAATGTGTTATGCACATTGATTCACTGCTTGTAAGTTTATGGTTTTTTTCTTATCAAGATATAATTACAACAGAAGTTTGAAAACTCAGATTGCTAATTATGGACCAAAAATGTTTAGCTTTAGTTCCAGCAGCTACAGGCTTTGTAAGTTGTAGTCAAGAGACTGTTATTATGATGTAACCAAGCAAGTGATTCAGAATACACTGAAACTTTTGAAACCTGGGCACTGACGGGACAGATGGAAATGTCTGGTTTTCACAGGATTTGGTTTCAGAAGTGCCAAAAGAGGAGAGTCCGTTCATTGCCTTTTTGAATTAATGCCTTACACCGTGAGGGCATGTTACCAAGAAGGAATTAATATTGTTGCGATTTTATCTTTTAATTTATTACAAATTTGGCATATCATATGATTGAAGAAAAAAAACCACAAGGTGTACAAAATTAAAGTAGATACACATATAAATAAATAGTATGATGTATTCAGAAAATACGTGTATTTGTATCGTATGGTCAATACAAAAACATAATCCATGTATTTGTATTGTACGGTAAATATAGAAACTCAACCAACTAAAATGGAGATACATAGATTAGTATTACATGTACAACTTATTTATGAAAGCATTCACACAAGTCACTGTCTTGAGAAATATTGATCAAGCGTTGTCCGTTTTCGCTAACAACGCTATTGAATTATGTTACTCTTCATCATTGTTTATAACTTTTGTATACTTGAGATAATGATCATCTGTGTTGTGAAGTTCTTAAGTTGCTAAAGGAGACATAAAACTTCCTGGTGTGACATATGACTTCCTGGTGAGACATATGACTTCCTGGTGAGACATATGACTTCCTGTAAGATTTTCAATTTATCCAGTCATCCATTCAGTGCCTTGAAATCAGGAATATCCAGCTGAGATGCAAATTCAGGTGCCTTCTGTATGAATGGACCCAAAATAGGAATTGCATTGGATTGTGCCTTCTGAAACCAGTCAGAATTCATTTAGTTTTTCAAATTTGCACTTTGTGCTGACCCAAAATTTGGTGCCACATCCATTGTTTTCATATTCTGTGATGTATTCATATTTTTGTTTTAAAATGTCAGAGACGGTAAATTTTTGGACACAGAAAGTTATGCCAAGTTCTGTTTGGGAAGGCTTAGGAACTGCTTCCCACTGCCTTATCATAACGACTTTGTCATTAAGAGGCGATTCAATACATCGCTGTTGGTTTAGACAGGATTTTCAGTGAATACCAATACAGTTAATCAAACAGACTTATTAAATGACCTGATTGTAACTTTCTTTACTTTTATACTGTACAAATGTTTGCAGGAGTTCTTTGCAAAAAAAGGAATTTTATTTATAATTTCGAGCCTTTGAACAGCTTTTTTTGATCTCAGTAATATGAAAGCTGTTAAATTTATTAATAGCACATCGGTAATTGCTTGTTTATTACACCTATTGCGAAGGCTCCAATTCATAAACAATCGGTTTTGAGATCATTTATTTCACACCTGTATTAAATGGCATCATTGGACAGATCACTCATGTACAGATACTTCACCCATACACCCAAATTAACACCTGTATAAAATGGCATCATTTGACAGATCGCTCATGTGCAAGATACTTCACCCTTACACCCAAATTAACACCTGTATGAAATGGCATAATTTGACAGATCACTCATGTGCAAATACTTCGCCATTACACCCAAATTAACACCTGTATGAAATGGCGTCATTTGACAGATCACTCATGTGCAGATATGTCACCATTACACCCAAATTAACACCTGTATGAAATGGCGTCATTTGACAGATCACTCATGTGCAGATACTTCACCATTACACCCAAATTAACATGACACATTGTGCATCACATGTCAATTATCAGATTAACAGATTGACACTTTTCACAACATGCGATTTTTACAGGTAGCAAGGTAAACACATCAGGTATTTGGAGGCAGATTTACATTTTGCAAGAATGGTTCTGAGAATGTCTTTGATATCTGGAATTCAGAGGTTCTGGTTTGTTGAGGTTTTTATAACAAAGAATTTATTTTAAAAAAGTTGATTCCAAACCAAAATGATCAGTTTGCAGAGGATTCCAGATTGGAGAAGGTCTGGTTTTCAGAAGTTTCACTTTATTTGAGTGATTACTGTTATTAAAGTTACTAAACATAAATGCAAACTGATATAGTTGATCTGCAATAAAGGTTTACTATCATTATTTTCAGTGTCTCTGAAGATAAATAATTTTTATGGTAACTTTGTCTTATTTCAGAATCATCTGATGATCCCCTTGATTCCAGTGACAAACCTCATATTAGTACTGCTGTCAGTCAAACCTATGTATGGGTAAGTCCCATCTTTTTTGTTCCACACTATTGGCCAGGGTAGTTTCAATATATATGTTCTATCATCTTAATCTTCATCCTGTCTGATTGAGGTCTTCATTGCCAGTCTGATATATGTCTTCCCCAACACCCTCTTCACCCACCAGCAGCTGATGAACCTTTGTCCCACCAGGGTTCCTGCAACACTAATCTGTACATACTTATTGTCATGATACATTGTATACTAATGTGTGTGTGTGTGTGTGTGAGTGTGTGTGTGTGTGTGTGTGTGTGTGTGTGTGTGTGTGTGTGTGTGTGTGTGTGTGTGTGTGTGTGTGTGTGTGTGTGTGTGTGTGTGTGTGTGATTGACAATGTACACAGAACAATTCTTAATTTTTGGACACTATTGAGTTAGGACTACAATTGGTTCAGATTCTTGACTCCACCTTGTTGTGCATATTCAGAGTTTGAAAATATGAAGTTTATTTTTCTCCCAATAAAGGCTGACTGCATGCAGGCTTTTTTTCATTCAATAAATTGCTTGAATTCCTGAAACTTGAAAAATTATAATCTTTTGTTTTCTGCATGATTTAAATACTTTATGCCATACATAGGTCAATAAAGTGGATTCTTAAATTTTTCCCCATTTTCAGTGGATGAATATTAATTGATAGGAAAATGATATAATATCTCAGCCAAGTGATACAGTCACATGGTCTAATCATGTTGCTCAAGTGTTACAGTCACACGGTAATTATGTTACTAAAGTGATACAGTCACACAGTCTAATCATGTTGCTAAAGTGATTTTTGTCTTGTCTTAAAAGCATAGATACAGTATGGTTGCCATGTAAGTTCAGTGGAACATGAACCATGATGTAACTTTTGTCAAGCCCACATTAGGCAAGACATAGCAGGCACTTTTCCAACAGTGTCATCATTATCAACAGTGTGTTAAGGTTTTGGTTAAACTTTTTCATTTGCATTTATTTCCTAAACCCCTTCATAGATTCTCATCATTCTTAACATGAATCAGTACTGAGCAACAATTACTGTATATACTCATGTATAAGCCTATATCAAGTGCAAACTGCATAGACCCAGATCTGTCATTGCATAATGCACTGGCAGATCTAGATCTATGCAGTTTGTAAGGACTAATCAATAGAATAAACAACATAGACCCTGATCTACTGGCACATTATGTGATGGCAGATCAGGGTCTGTGTTGTTTGCATTTGGACCCAGTTTATATGCGAGTATATACAGTAATTATACAACTTGTTCACTTGCTTCTTTTACCTTGGGGTCAAGATCACAGTCATAGAAAATTTGCATTAAGGTTTTTCATTTTGCTTATATTTCTTGACACTCTGATGGATTTTCTTCATACTTGGGATAAATCATTTGAAGCTATGGCTTTTTATTCTGTGACATACTGGCTCACCCTTTTTACTTTGGGGTCAAGATTATAGATATAGAAAATGTGCATTAAGGTTTTAGTAAAAAAGTTTTTTCATTTGCTTATATTTCCTAAACACCCAAATGGATTTCCTTCATATATGGCCTGAATCTTTATGATGTTAAGACCATTCATTCTACAACATGTTTGCTTCCCCGTTTGACCTTAGGATGAAGGTCACAGTCATAGTCAAGTTACATTAAGGTTTTAGTTCAAGTTTTTCATTTGCTTATATTTCCTAAACCCCTTGATGGATTTTCTTCTTAGTTTGGGTGAATCATTATGAGGCAAAACTAATTCATTCTGCAACATGCACACTCAATGTTTTGACCTTGTGGTCAAGGTCACCCATCTTACAGCAATGCTTTGATTGTGGGGTTAACATGTAAGCCCTTCCTTCGTGTTTATTCAGAACACACAAATGGGGCCAGAAAACTTGGTGTGAATAGAGAGGAATACAAGATGGAAAAAAAGATGGTGTTTTATGAAGAGAATTGGTTAGAGGACCAGTCTGTGCTGAAAATAATGGCACAAGATGTTAAATGAAGCAGGCTATATTGATGTGACTCATGAATGTTAAATGATGAAACAATGTTAGAGGAGAGGGGTCTTTTCACACTTTAAAACCAGTCAGATCAGAAAAAAGTCTAAATCAGGAAAGGTCTAATCTATAGTGCCTTAGAAATTTGAAAAAAAGATTATGTGAGTGATATAATGCAGCACTCAAGTTTACCATGCTCAATGCATTGTTTGTGGAGTTGATTTTACAATCACTTAGCGGAAAGTTAGACATGTAGACTAGTTAAAGTGTGTGTTGTATATATAATTTGTCAATATGTTTTATGTTTGTATTCTGGCACTAATCTACATGGATTTTGCCACTTGTGACAAGAACTTTAACCATCTGCAGATCCAGGTTAGTAGCAAATAAAAAATGTACAGTTTATTGTAATTATGACATGTAATATATACATTACACTTTTTATGCTCAGATTATGCTTTTTTGCCACTTAGTTTATGATTGTACCTCTCTAGGGGTTGGCATGTATGTACTTATTGTTTCTTTCTAAAGTATAAAATGGTACACAGCAATATTCTTGCTTACTTGTGCCGTATTTCAAGCAGTGAGTCTTAGTTTAGTGTGTTATAAATAGATTCCACTTGTTGGGTTTATCAATCAGCAATTGTTGTCTTTCTTGTATAAGCTGTTTGGGCTTGTTGTGTTCCTTTTTGTTTATAAACAGTTTTTCATGATTATTGACAAGGTCTTAAGATAAATTTAATCCTCAGAAATTTATCAGATAGTTTAGATTCTATGCTTCTACCTGCAAAGATAGCAGCAGCAATCTGCATTTTGGAGGAGTCTTCAGTGTTCTCTTATCGCTGAATGGCTATTTAGGATTCAGCTAATAATAATAGCATGTGCTATTATGTCATAGAAACTTCCAGAATGCCATTTCAGCATTGCTTTCATCCACTTAAACATGAACAAACATAATCTCTTTTTCTCTTTCTATCTCTTTCTTTTTAGAATATAATTTGTTCAAAGACTCATGAAAGTTGGACATATTGATAACAGTTATTAGGGCCCTCTCAAAGAAGTTAGTGGGGCCCTAAATGTATAGTCATATCCATCTGTCTATCTGTATGTCCATCAGCAATATTGGTTTGTACAAGAGAACTTCACTGTGAATGTTTGGATTTTAACCAAATTTGATATGCATCTTTATACGGATGAGACCTCAAAGAGTTTGATTTTACAGGAGGTATGCCACCTGTTTGCATGTTCTCCTGACTTTGCTTTCATCAGCATTACTTTACAAAGGATTGTTGGATTTCAACCAAATTTGGCATATAGCTTTATACTTTATTTTGATTATTGCTTGAATGAGTTAGATTGCCACCATTCCATGACATTAGTTACAGGAGTTATACTCCCTGATTGTCTAACCTCATGATTTTGGTTTCTGCAGCATTCTACTGATGAGATCTTGAATGAGTTTGATTTCTTCCATTCCATGACATCATATACAGCTCATTCTCCTGACTTTGGTAACTTTACAAAGGTGTGTTGGATTTCATCCAAATTTAACATGCAGGTTTATATTAATAATACTCCAAATGAGATCAATTTCCAGCATTCTTTGATATCATTTGAATGAGCTATGCCCCCTGATTATGTCCTCCTCACTTTGGTTTTTTGCTGCATTACCAAGGATTGTTTAGTTTCAACACAGATTTGGCATACAGATTTATATTGATGAGACCTTTTTCATTATGTTCTTTTCTTATTGCACTCTATGCAATTCATAATACTGAATGTAAGTAAATCACTCTTTGCAATTCATAATACTGAATGGAAGTAAATCACTCTGTGCAATTCATAATACTGAATGTAAGTAAATCACTATGCAATTCATAATACTGAATGTAAGTAAATCACTATGCAATTCATAATACTGAATGTATGTAAATCACTATGCAATTCATAATACTGAATGTAAGTAAATTACTATGCAATTCATAATACTGAATGTAAGTAAATCACTATGCAATTCATAATACTGAATGTAAGTAAATCACTATGCAATTCATAATACTGAATGTAAGTAAATCACTCTATGCAATTCATAATACTGAATGTAAGTAAATTACTATGCAATTCATAATACTGAATGGAAGTAAATCACTATGCAATTCATAATACTGAATGTAAGTAAATCACTATGCAATTTATGATACTGAATGTAAGTAAATCACTCTATGCAATTCATAATACTGAATGTAAGTAAATCACTCTATGCAGTTCATAATACTGAATGCACTCTATGGAATTCATGATACTGAATGTAAGTAAATCACTCTATGCAATTCATAATACTGAATGTAAGTAAATCACTATGCAATTCATAATACTGAATGTAAGTAAATCACTATGCAATTTATAATACTGAATGTAAGTAAATCACTATGCAATTCATAATACTGAATGTAAGTAAATCACTCTATGCAATTCATAATACTGAATGTAAGTAAATCACTATGCAGTTCATAATACTGAATGTAAGTAAATCACTATGCAATTCATAATACTGAATGTAAGTAAATCACTATGCAATTCATAATACTGAATGGAAGTAAATCACTCTATGCAGTTCATAATACTGAATGCACTCTATGCAATTCATGATACTGAATGTAAGTAAATCACTCTATGCAATTCATGATACTTAATGTAAGTAAATCAACGTTAAAGATTCATTCACCATTTGAGTCAAATCTTTATGTGATATATTCTGCAGTCCTCCCATATTAAATGAAAGGAACTATTCATCATTTGCTAATAAATCACAGTAAAAGAATTAAATATTTATAATGGATTGCCTATGAAAGATAGTCAGGCCTAATGTAAATTTTAAAAGTGTCTCTAGTTTTTATACTGAATTGCTTTACTCTTGTGCCAGCCATTATGCTGCAGTCATTACTTAGTGCTGATTTGTTCTTTTACAAAGGGTTTTAATGGCAACCTGAATCCATTATTTTACAAAAAAACATCTAATGATCTGTAAATGAGAATAACTTACTCATATCTATAGATTGATCATTTTACTTAATACCACTACTTCGTTTCACTATCTTTATCCCCTGAAAGTCAGAGATACAAGTGTTTACTTTGTCAATGTTTTTACTATATGGTCATAGCAAACCATGATGTTTTTACCATGGTCATAGAAAACCATGATGTTTTTACCATGGTCATAACAAACCATGATGTTTTTACCATGGTCATAGCAAACCATGATGCATGTACTGCTGACTTTTATTACCACTCAGATTTCTGTCCAGAAGTTCATTTTATTCAGTTGTGCTATTCAACTGTGTGAAATAATGGAAGCCTCTTTAGGCAAATTAAGTTGGCTAGTACCACTTTGCTTTATTCATTTGGCAATTTTCCATGAAAAAGTTGACAACTTGTTCATGAATCACCTCATGTGATGACGTCTGTTTGCATTTGATGTGAATGAATATCATATATCACTATGTTAAATATGAATTCCCTGGCATGAAGCAGCAGAACCAGTCTAGCTTACCATAAGTCTCTCTAAATCAAATTTTCATCTTGGTTACAGTATGATACATATTGTGATACTTCCAAGGTCGTGATACAATACACATCATGATACAAACTCCTACTTTGTCCATTTATCTTTGCATATAATTTCTCTGTCGCGGTGTTGATGTTGTAAGCATGCAGCAAAGTTACTAGTATTACCTGAATATGTAATGACCATTCTGCAGAATCTGCACATGGTTTTGTTACTGACTGTACAATGCCTTTGTAATTATTTGACCCCTGAAAGCTAAAATATTTCAGTAATTGAGCTTTAAAAACAGCTTTGGGGTTTACATTTGAGATTTTTTTCTACTGTTTTGGTCTTAGCAAAGCATTATATAAGTTAATTTGTATTGACATTAAATCTACAAACTGTCATATCTTAATTATTAAAAATATTAATAATAATTAGAAATGTTCAACATATGATACATTTATCATTTTACATACATGTAACTATCTCTGACTAAAACATTATTCTGATGTTTCATCACTGATATGGTGGTTATTCAAGTATATAATAATACATCACTTTCAAGTGCTACTGCATCAATGTATTGCCATACTCACAATGCAGTATATATTGGGATAATAATGCAGTATATACAGTATTGGGATAATAATACAATATATATTGGATATTTTGGCAGTAGTTCAGATATCAACGCATTGTATCATTGCTGAAAATATCACAATGCCAATACATATGAACAAATCATTACACCTCATATCACAGGTAAAGAGATAAATTTACAACCAGGAACATGACTGGCACAGACACCTGCAAAATTGGTAGTGATTATTTTTACACCATGTCATGGTGATGCATCTTTCTTATTTGAGATGTCCTGGCATTGATAATTGTTTTGTGCCAATGGTGCAAAATGCAGCCTAACTTGAACCCTGGATATATATTATTTTCACAAAGAGGAATGATTCTGTTTTTTGGTTCATATAATCTAACTTTTGATCATGTATAGTAAAAATAGTTGCCAACATAAAATTTTAAAATTTAAATAGAATACAATATAGTATAAATGAAAATAACTAAAATCCAGTGCAAACACTTAGACCTACCCCATCCCCTTCACTGGTTATTATTTCTAAAATATAAGTTTTTAAAAGTTAAAATTTGCCATGTTTGTCACTTTTGTGATTGTTACTTTTAAAACATCCTAAAGCCCAGTGATATTTTTAATTTACAAATAGCACATAGATGTTTTCAAAATGAGAGTATTGTGTGCAGGTTTTTTAAAAAGGTTTTTGATTTTTAGGTATAAAGAAAGGCTTATAAAGGTAATTAAATGAATTCTGTGTGATGCTGTCATATTATTTACAACGTATAAGAACAGCTTTTGATGACTTTTGAAGATATTTCCGAGTCCTACAAATTTTCCATTGGCTACTTGTCTGATGCAGGGCGAGTGCCTTGGAACTTTGACTTGCATACATTTTACTCATACACTGTCCATGATACTAAATTAGCTTAAAAATGACTTGCCCTTCCTCAACCACCATTCATAAATATGAGTGGATGAGTGGAATTTTATAGCCCTGATTTGTTGTTGACGTCTAACAACACGGGAAAGAAGTTTTACAAGGCAGCTACATATAACCCAAAGAATGAAAACATTAAAAAAAGGTAGAATTCTTGAGTTGAAAGAAATTTTAAAAGTTCAAACAATGAAAAACAACAAATTTAACTGCTTAGAGTATACTAGTTTTCCCAAACTATGATTTAAGTAAAAATAAGTTTAGGGTTTGGGATTTTTTCAAGGTTTTTTTTTCTCACAGAGACAAGGATGCTTCAGTATTAGAAATGAAAGAATCCAGCTCTATCCCTTTATCTGTATGCTTTCTCTCTCTCTCTCTCTCTCTCTCTCTCTCTCTCTCTCTCTCTCTCTCTCTCTCTCTCTCTCTCTCTCTCTCTCTCTCAGTGTCTTGGTGTGCTCTTGAAAAAGGCACTTGGCTCCCATCTGCATGTTATAGCCAGTAATGTATTAAAAGTGCTGTTAAAACCAATTTTTAAAAAAAACAACAAGAAAACAAAAAACTCTCAAAAAATCCTCTCGATCTCTCAAACTTAAAATTTGGGATTTGCTCTGACAATTAGAATCTTGTATTCATTATCATGATTTTGAGCAGGCATGTATAAAATATGAACCTCCACTTCCTTCCTCTCTCCAGATTACATTTTTCTTCAATCCTCTGTTGAAATAAGATATATTTATGTATTGCGTTTATTCAGTGATTCTAATTTCAATCCAGCATGTCTTAAATACAGTAATGCAACATTAACAGTTTTAACTCAGATCAAAAACTATGGTAAAAGGATCAAGTTAGTTACCACACTTTTGCGATAGTGCCTCGAAACAATTACACTTTCTTTACAACAATCAAAGCAAGAGAATAAATCAGTAATTTCTTTATTTTAATCCAAATGCCTTAAAATATGTGAAAACTGTGTTGTTGGATGATCTTTTTATTATAATGTTTAATTTATTAAAGTACCATCTGTACTCATGTATAATCCTGGTCCAAATACAAACAACATAGACCCTAATATGCTATCGCATACTACGTCCGCAGATCAGGGTCTATGTTGTTTGTTCTACTAATTAGTCCTTACAAACTGCATAGACCCAGATCTGCTGGTGCATTATGTGACAGCAGATCTGGGTCTATGCAGTTTGCAGTTGGTTTCGGATTATACACGAGTTTATACAGTATGATAAATATTCAAATCTCATTTTTTTGCACGAACATTGAAGTGTCCTTGGACAAGATTGTCACCTGATTTTACCTTTCAAGACAGCCTCCCATTTTGCAAATTTATCTCTAAAGGTTATTATCTCATTATAATGTTATCTTGCCAGCAAGATCATATTTGGTATTTCTTCAAAGGTAACAAAATTTGTATGTCCACCACAACAATGGTAGGCATGTTACAAGCATTGTTTCCACTGATCTTCATAACTTTTTTGCAAAACTCTAGCCAAAAGTATTATTTTGCACCATTTTGTTCAAACTTTTACCATTGTTCCTTTATTATATAAAATGCTGTTGTACAACTACCTGCAAATGTGTCATGTTTTTTTGTTAATCAGATAGATTTAGAAAAAAAAAGAAAAAAGAAAAAAATGGTTAGTCACACTTGATCAAATAAAATTTGTATTGTAAAATAAGTTGTAGAAGTAGTCCATAAAAGGAAAGACCTCAGAAATTAAATTATTCTGTTCTTCAGACAAAATTCTATTACAGTAATGGGTAAAATGAAGTACAGGACTCAACTCTTACATATATAGGAACAAAATTATTTAATTTACATTTTTGTGCATTTCAAACTCAGTTTCATGGTGATGACAAAGATTGATAGCTAGGCATATTATGTGTGCACTGAATTTTTGTAAATTTCATGTATCAGTATTGAAGAAAATAATTTCTCTCCATTCCATTTGATTTTCATGTAAATATTTTAATTAAAGTAAATGAAAATAACTTTAACAGACATAAATGATTTAGACTATATATCATGTGACAATGATGTGTCTTTCCCTTCCCCAGCAGCATATATTGAAAAAATAGTTCACTTTATACACAGGATTCTATCTCCCTTTCCCTTCCCCAGCAATGTATATTGAGGAAATAGTTCACTTGATACACTGGATTCTATCTTGATATCTCAGTAACCATTAGCCAGTAGAAAGGTGAAGAGTTCAAGTCTGAATTCTAATAATTTATGAGTATTACAATGGGCAATTGTGACATTTGTAAATTGACCTGTCCTTTTGATTTGTAGTGGGTGAAAGGGCATTGTCCAAGAATATATTTCTAGTTCTGAAAAGTACTTTTATCATGATGGAGTTCTTTCATGGTATTTTCACAATTCTTTTTAATAGATATATGATTTTTCAAAGAAATGAAATTATTATAACTGCCAATTTTCATTTTGTCAGGGCATGACTTGAACTGCAATTTGACCACATATGTAACTGCCAATTAAATGCAAAAGACATGGACTATAAGAATTTCATTAAGCTCCAGATGTATGTGTGTATGTATATATAATGGTTTAATAGCACATCAGCACAATCCTGACTCTACAGTGCCAAGTAAGTCTAGATATCCCAAAAAGGGCAAAATAAACACCAAAAAGGGTAAAGTACTTGAAATAACCTCACTGTTTTAAAAAGTCCAAGATCTCAGCTTGAACATCACAAGATGCATCCTGATGCAAACAGGTTGCCACCATTATACACCTCTTACAACATGCAGGAAGCTTCATACAAGTACGTAGGCCCCTGAAGTTGAACTATATATATATGATTCAGTGCTTCCAGGGACTTAAAGCCACTGTCTGATTATTCAGGATGTAGAAAGAAGATCCACAATGTGTTTACTGATGTAAGGACAATTTGTGTCATTCTTTGGGTATGACTGATGTGGTGTGGTACATTGGTTTGCTGTGTTGTTTGAACTTTTGCAGCTGATTAGGCAAAAGCTGATCATGCCTATTGATCTGGGCTGCAGAGAGTAACTCATTATTGACTTTTTGTTTTTATAGACAATAACTTTCTATGGCAAAAGGTTCATTTTCCCTCCCAATAACTACAGTATAAATGCAGAGTTCTGTTCAGATTTCTTCTGTGATGGCATCATGTGGGTATAATATTGCATACAATTCAAGCAGCTGAACTAGTTCACCAGTGGAGACAGAGAAATTGATTTGTTTTCTGTTTCAAATGAAGAGACAAGGAGAGTCAGGCATGAAGCAAAGCCTAGCCAGATCACTTGCTGGGTTAATTAAGTTGAATATCAAGGGAATTGATAACAATCTACAGCAACTGAATAGTCCAGGCACTTTATTTTCCCAACCAAGTAAGAGTTCAACTGTAGTATTTAGACTGTGGAATACTGGTAATGGCCGACACTTGACTTTCTAGTTTATTTCAGTGGCCATACAGTCCATTATATTTTGGGGTTCCTTTGCTTCTCATTAGTTTATATTAAATAAATACTAGAAGACTCTTAGTTCTCTTTCTTAACAGAGGTTCACTGCTTCTTACTTCCTATTTGTACTATTAATAGGCCATGGTCAACCATGGTCAGACCATGGATTTTGACCATTTATATCTATGATTCATCAATGATTATGACAATGGATATCCATGGTCAACCAAAGATGTTATATGGTACCATGAATGGATCATGGATGTCCAGTCTGCATGGCCATGCTCATACCATGTTTTGTCCATTGACAAGTTAACCATCAACATCGATCATTCATATCCATGCAATCAGAAAACTGACTATTGATGATAATGGTTGTCTATGGTCAGACCGTGGGCTGTCCTTGGTCAGACATAAATGCATTGTGATTTGTGAGTGGCCAGATCACAGATTATTCCTTCGCAAATATTAATAACTAGAGATACTTTCTTGGTTTGCCATGGCAAATCCCCATGCATTTTATCACTTCCTCTCTCTCCCCTCCATGTGACCTAGGTATTGTAACCCAAAATATAGTATATAAATTATGTGTCCTCCTCTATGATTACATAAGGTTTGGTTAAAAGATATTGAAAAATGTTACAGTAATTGCAATTTTTGTATTATGTTACTTTTGTCATCCATCCCCACTCAGGGACATCAGGTGAGGTATATATATATATACCACTTGCACATGGTTACTGCATGGGGAATTTATGTAGCAAGTTTGGTGAGTTTCAACCCAGCAGTATAGTAGAAGATAGGATTACAGATTAATGGATGGACAGACAGACGAAGGGTATCTCACACTATCGCCCACTAAAACATTGAGGATAATAATTACTGCTTGCAGCTACATTTTGTCAAGTAATTGTATATTTGGAACAGAAGAAAGAAGAGCCATGTAACACAATATTTAAATTTGCAACACAATTTTAACATTAATCTTCCTACCATTAAATGTAACACAATACAAGGTAAAGAATGCCAATAGATACAACTGACATCTGTGGGTGTAAAGTTAAACATACATTTGTTCAGAATTACCTGAGAGTAAAACTATAAAGTCAATAAAGAGTTCCTTATTTTGCCTCAGATCCAAGGTAAGATTTTAATTCTCTTGCAATAATTAACAACAAAAATCTCTCTTAACTTACTGTAGCTACCAAAGATGCCTAATCAAAATATGGTATCATTTTCTTTTCACGAAAAATATTTAATCTCTTAAATGTTTTATATCCAAATATTATCACACCGAACATGGCAGACTAAAGAGTTCAGTTCACTCCCAAAGTTTATAGACCAATCAGAAATTAGATCAGTTTCATTCTTTAAATGGGTGGAGTGATTCGTGTTTGATATTGTTTCTTGCTATAGGAGAACATAG
The DNA here is from genome assembly GCA_029931535.1 of Margaritifera margaritifera. Taxonomy (NCBI): domain Eukaryota; kingdom Metazoa; phylum Mollusca; class Bivalvia; order Unionida; family Margaritiferidae; genus Margaritifera; species Margaritifera margaritifera. The sequence goes on along the minus strand of JAQPZY010001677.1, from coordinate 2,528,932 downwards.
TTGCATCATGGATATGTTGACTAGAATTTATCCATATTTCACGGGTGGGTTGGTCTATGTTTGACCATGTTGACTAGAATTTATCCATATTTCACGGGTGGGTTGGTCTATGTTTGACCGTGTTGACTAGAATTTATCCATATTTCATGGGTGGGTTGGTCTATGTTTGACCATGTTGACTAGAATTTATCCATATTTTATGGGTGGGTTGGTCTATGTTTGACTAGAATTTATCCATATTTCATGGGTGGGTTGGTCTATGTTTGACCATGTTGACTAGAATTTATCCATATTTCTTATGTGGGTTGGTCTATGTTTGACTAGAATTTATCCATATTTCATGGGTGGGTTGGTCTATGTTTGACTAGAATTTATCCATATTTCATGGGTGGGTTGGTCTATGTTTGACCATGTTGACTAGAATTATCCATATTTCATGGGTGGGTTGGTCAATGTTTGACTAGAATTTATCCATATTTCATGGGTGGGTTGGTCTATGTTTGACCGTGTTGACTAGAATTTATCCATATTTCATGGGTGGGTTGGTCTATGTTTGACCATGTTGACTAGAATTATCCATATTTCATGCGTGAGTTGGTCTATGTTTGACTAGAATTATCCATATTTCATGGGTGGGTTGGTCTGTGTTTGACTAGAATTATCCATATTTCATGCGTGAGTTGGTCTATGTTTGACTAGAATTATCCATATTTCATGGGTGGGTTGGTCTGTGTTTGACTAGAATTATCCATATTTCATGCGTGAGTTGGTCTATGTTTGACTAGAATTATCCATATTTCATGGGTTGGTTGGTTTATGTTTGACTAGAATTATCCATATTTCCTGTGTGGGTTGGTCTATGTTTGACTAGAATTATCCATATTTCCTGGGTGGGTTGGTCTATGTTTGACTAGAATTATCCATATTTCATGGGTGGGTTGGTCTATGTTTGACCATGTTATCTGAAAAGACTACATACCAGTAATATATGTATTTATCTTTGGAAAGAATTTTTATCAGACTACGGTAAAATAGTTAAACTGGATATGGTATCAAACTTGGGAGATAGTTTACATAGGTTGAGTTGTTACAATAAGACATACTTACTGCTTAGTGAATTGGTCAACTGTTAATTTATATACATGCACATGTAACCTGGAGAGCAATATCAGGCCCACTTGTTCATGGATAAACAGGATATCCTAGTCTCACTGTAATTGGTCCATGTTTCTTGATCATGGGCAAACACAACAAAATATGGATGAACACCCCATTGTGGGTAATCTATAGTTAAACATGATACAGCCATCAAACACAGAAAGAAGAACATGACACAGAGGTTCACTCTAGCCCTTGTACATAATTTTCAGGTCAGACTGGCTATCTTCCAGAATGTTCCATCTTAGTATCAATTATTAGGAAAAGGTATTACATGGAATTTGTTGGAAGTAGCACTTAAATGGTATGTTCTTGAATGTTCTATATAATACTAGTTTAACAATTGATGGAATTATATGTTATAATTTGGAAATGTTAAATACCAGATAATTTACATTGTGTCCAATTCATTTGAAACTGGAATTTATTCATACTTTCTGGAAAGTTTAATTGCTGTTTTTGTTTCCAAAATATGCCAACAAGTTTCTATTTACAAATATATTAAACAGAGGCTGGGATATATTACGAATTTTAGGAACTGAAAATACAAACATTAATTAGATTGTGCCGCTTCTTATGAAAAAGTTCCAATAGACTGCATCAATCTTTTGGGGTTTAATTCTTGCACACTGAAAGTCTTTGAAATCAAGTAACCAGTCCAACCTATTTGAAAATGTCTCCCTTCACTGCTGACATCCAATACACTACTTGTGATAATCTATTGATACAGCATAAATACTTTAACAAAATACTTTGATAAAAGTTCATCTATAAACTGAAAGTGTTTGAAAGATAATTATGAGTAAATTTACCTAGTGCGAGTGCAATTTTTTTTAGCAAGATTAGCTTTTTCTGCAACGCAGATCTGGGCTGTAAGATTACGAACATTGAAATATTGTCTAAATCCAAGCAGCTTTTGAGAGTCTGTGTTAAGACATCAAAAATAGGACAGTTTTTGTGTATGTAATTTGCTGCTTTATTTTCTCATTTGAATGCTTGTTGCTGGTTCAAATGTTGCATTGACTATGAAGTTTATGTTCTATGTGACACCTCCAAGGAAAGAAATATATTGGACATAATCATTTTGGGTTTTGCGATGTCCATCCATCTATACGTCATATATCTATCCATTCAAACTTTCTTGTGAAACTTGATAATTGGATGCTTCTCTGTTAGTACAACCAAAGAAGGTCACTGTGACCTACATTTTATGCATAACTAACATGAGTTAAGTAATTATGTTTATGATCACATTGAGTCATCCATGCAAGACCTATATACATCCTAGCCTACTCAGAAGATCCTTTATGACCAATGCAGTTGGAAGTAGGAATACATATGTTTATACTTGGCAAAAATGTCATACATTGTGTATTATGATATGTTACCCTCAACAGGTTATCTGTGTATTATAAATGTGAATGAGCATAGGAATTAGATGAGTGGACTGCATGCTGCATGTTTTTCATTTGAGATCTCACCTGGTTAATCATTGAATTATTGATGTATGAAATATGTTTGTCCTGCTGGCTGTCACTCCAGGGTTACTCAAAGCTGTGACTTTCACCCAGGAAAATCTGGATTCTAGGGGTGGTAAATTGTAATAGCTTTGAAGCAGATTTTAAGAACAATGAATTTTTTTTTTTTTTTTTTTTTAAATAATGGAAAAAGAAAATTAATCTCTGGTGTTTAGTAACTCGTTATAGTACCTCTACTTTGATATCACAGAAAAGAAAGTTCTTTTTTCTTGTTTTATGTCTTTTATGCCCTGTCACAGTAGATAGGTATTTAGTCAGGTTGGTGGGAGGGTGGGTAGGTACATATACATGTAGGTAGGTAGGTAGGTGGTTTCACAGTATGTCAGCACAATACTTGCCATATAGTGATGATTAAAATGATTAAAAGTTTAAATGTAAAGATTAAAAATTACAAACAAATGGGGCCAGGATCACTTTTAGTCTGAATTGATTTTCTGCATGATTAGTTTACAATAGCTACTGGAGACCAGTAAAAATGGAGGTGAACTATATAATTATTAATTACACTCTGGTTTCTTCAGCATACACCCAAAATAATTGTAATGCATCATTAAATCATATACGTCAGAGAGGAAATATTAGTAGTACAGGATATAATTGATTATCCATGTGAAGATTGTGAAAATTTAAATACTCTGTTTTCCCATACTGCTATAAAACATTACAACTTTATACATGGATATAGATTTCAACTATTTTTTTTCCAAGCCATGTAAGGATTAAATCAGAGCAGTACTGTTGATTTGTTGTCTCTTTAAAAAATCTTTTTTTCAGTCTTCTCAATAAATCTGAATGTAACATCTGAAAATCACCGAAGATAAGTACATGTATCTGCATTTTTTTAGATGACAGATAATGTTTTACATTTGCTGTAACTGCCACCCAGTTGTAAATACATCATTATATTTATCTTGCTAAATAAACTTGACCTTCAGATGAAATTCACGTTTTTGTTTCTAGCTTTACTGGTCATAGTCCAGAAGAGCTTATGGGATGACCTGTTGTCCATTGTCCATTTTCGTCATCCGATGTCCATCTGTCCATTAGCACAAGTTTGCTATAGCTACTCTTCCTAAACTATTTGAAGGATTGCCATCAAACTTTGAACACACATTCATCACAAAGTCAAGTTAGTTCTAAATTAAATTGGTACCACCACAGCAGCCATCTTGAAAATCTTGTTATCACTCTTCCTCCTGAATGGATGGTCATATCAACTTGGGTTTTTCACTAAAAGACTTGTGATGTCTAGTTGGTCCTAAATGAAAATGGTGCCAATCTGAAATCCAATATGACCACCATGGCAGCCATCTTGAAAATCTTGTTATCACTACTTCTTTTTAATGGAAAATCATATCGACATGGGGTTTTTGCCAGAAGACTTTTTTATGATGTCTAGTTGGGCCTAAACGAAAATGGTTCCGCCAGGCATCCAATACGGCCACCACAGCAGCCATCTAGACAATTTTTTGTTTTCCATGTCTCCTGAATGGATGATCATATTAATATGGAGTTTTCACTGAAAGACAACATATGGTGTCTAGTTGGTCTTAACAAAAATGTGCCGATCTGATATCTAATGTCAGTTTTGTTTAGGCAGTCTACAGAATTAAATATTAAAATTCGAGACACAGATTTGATCAGTTATATATTTACAAATCAAAATCTGAATAGTGAGAAAAGTTACACAGCATTAGACATTATCTAGTGTCATGGAGGAAAAAAACTACATGATTACATTACCTGTAGATTCAAAGCCAGCCACTGTATCCACATGGCCATGTTCAGACCTAGTTAACATTTGCCTTTTTGTTGTACAGGAGGGAAAAAAAAGCTAAAAAGCAAGGTAATGAAATATGCCGAACACTGTTTAAAGAAATGAGATTAAATTTTTTCTCAATAACCAAACATTCTAATAGTCACAAAAAGAAAATTATAAAGAAAATGAGCAAAGAACCTGCCCAAAGGGCAGACTTGTTCCAGCCACCGATCATCGTAAATCTTTCACCTGTTCATTATAAAACTCCGAAAGCTTTCGAGATTTGATTTGTTACTTACCTGTCAATCAAATAAACAGCAAATTACCTCTCCACACCTTCACCACTGCAAAGATTCATACCAGTGAGTGCAGAGGTTCAATGTGGAGGGGATTTACTGCACCACTGTGATGCATGGTGAAAAGAAAAATCATTTGACCTCTACTCTAGCTTGAGTTTCACTGCTACAACCTCAGCGAACATCAGAGATGTTTTGCAATTGAGGATACAGAAAAGTATATTTAAATTGAGGTTTTAAGGTCAAACATCAAGGTCAGTGTTAATGACCAAAAGCAAAGTGGTTTCCATGCAGGAATTTGAGTTCTATTGACCATGTCTTCACCAGACCTGTTAGATATTTTGCACTAGAGAGTACAATGAAACAATGCTTTTTTTAAGATCAAAAGTCAAGGTCACTTTTATTCAAAGAAGGAAACAATTTCTGCATGATAACTTGAGTCCTATTGCACATTTTTTGTTGCCACAGATGTGTTGACAAATGATAATGATGATGATTGCTATCAGTTTTGGCTTCCATTACACTAGAAATAGAGAAATCTTTAAACAGCTCCTCAAATATCACTCAAAATTATTTTAACAAATTTGACTGAAAGCATTCTGGGATAAAGGTCTTTCAGTTTGTAAAATGATGCCAATCCATCATCAGATATGACCACCGATATTAAATATAGAAAATATTTTAAACAACTTCTTCACAACAAATGACTAAAAAGAATTGAACCAAATTTTACAGAAAGCATCCTGGTTTGAAAGCCATTTAAAACTGTGCAAATGATTTGGATCTGCCATAAAATATGGCCATCATTACTAAAAAAAAGGAAAATGACTTGATAAGAGTTCTTCCAAAAAGCAGTTCAACAAATTTGCACCAAATCTGACAGCATCCTGGTGTGAATACTATCTAAGCTACAACAATTGATGCCGATCTACCATCAAATATTGCTATCATTAATAAAATACCATCTTCACTTCATACCAACAGAATTTGACCAAATTTTGTTAGAAAACATCCTGTCATCAAGGCCTTCCAAACTGGTACCAATGATGATGAGCTGCCATTCAACGTAGCTACCTTTTATTAAAATAGAAATCTAATAATGACTCCTTCCCCATGATCATTTGACCTAATTTGACCAAATTGCACAGAGAGCATCCTTGCATGAAATTAGGCTTTTCAAAATTTGTGCAAATTAATCCAATCTGCCATTAAATATGGCATCATTACTACAAAAAGGAAACTCTGTAAATGATTTTTGTTTTAAAAAAAAAAAATGGGTCAATAGATTTAGACCAAATCAGACAAATGGTTAGTCATGCATGTACAAATGATGCTGATCTTCTATCAAATTTGACTGTCATTACTAAATTAGAAAAAATCTTTAAGCGGCTAATTCACAAAAAGTACTCTGCAGCATTTGAGCAAATCTGACTGAAAACATATTCCTACAAGCCCTGATAATTGGCTGATTACCCCTTGCTTGGGAGGCTGTCAATTACTTTTGAACCACTGGGACAGGATGAACAGTTTCAGACACACTGGATCTTTGTGCTGGTAAATCAGGTTAGGTGTTATGCATTTTTAACTGTTTAATATATATTATGCCAATATCATCATGGACAACAAACTCGTTTCTATTCTTATGTTATGTGTTTATGAGATGTCTTTATTGAAAGCTGATGAGATATTTATAACTTTTGTGGCACTTGAATCATTCAATTATGTGAATATACTGAGAGCAAGTCAATTATATTCTTTTCCAGAGAAGTTGCTATTGCATTAAAGCCTTTCAAAATCTTTGCTATTTAAATTTGAATTGAAAGAGTACATTGGAATTCCACAATAAAAAACTATGTACAATACTTTATATTTGCACCATATTTTCCTAGTGAATGACGATTGTCTGGTTTATGTGAGAGATACATAAGGTAAAGTTGTCACTGCAGTTTACCTATGGAGATCAAAAGTTTTGGCTTCTACTATTTAAATGGTGAATGACAATTTAGTGAGATGCTTGCCATCAGAAAATGTGATATGACATACAGCTGTTAAAAAGGTGGCCTAATGATAAAAATGGTTGTACTCTGAGGACAACAACATTTGAACATACTGGAAGAGATGCAATTCTTGACAATTAATTAAAACAATAGTCTGGCTTTAAATATAGTATCTGTATCTCCAAGTGAAAAAATTGAACTGACCAATATAGCAGTATGATTACTAATTTACCCATAACCTAAATACATTGATTGGAACAGTGTGACCAATATAGCAGTATGATTACTAATTTACTCATAACCTAAATACATTGATTGAACTGACCAATATAGCAGTATGATTACTAATTTACCCATAACCTAAATACATTGATTGAACTGACCAATATAGCAGTATGATTACTAATTTACCCATAACCTAAATACATTGATTGGACTGACCAATATAGCAGTATGATTACTAATTTACCCATAACCTAAATACATTGATTGGACTGACCAATATAGCAGTATGATTACTAATTTACCCATAACCTAAATACATTGATTGGACTGACCAATATAGCAGTATGATTACTAATTTACCCATAACTTAAATACATTGATTGGACTGACCAATATAGCAGTATGATTACTAATTTACCCATAACCTAAATACATTGATTGGAACAGTGTGGTATAAACAGATATATATTATGATGGAATGTAGGCTAAAGTAGGGAAATCACTACCCCACAAATACCTCCACCTTCGCCCCACCCCACTCTCATCCCACCCCCCACAGTAAAAGCATATTTTTGTCATATCTGTGATGATTTTTAGGCTGAGATCTTCACAGGCCTTGCACATAATGTCATTGTTTTCAGCCAAAAGATAAAGCTTCAGCGCCACCTACCAGCCTTTTTTACCTTACTCAGTAGTGTGTTTACTTGCTATCAAGAAAGTTAAAAAGACTGCCATCTCCAACTTGCTAGATCTAAGAAAAGAGAAGATTTAAGTTGTATTTTTAGTTCCTCCATCTAGGCAATCCAGCTACTGAAGCGGGCTCCGAATTTCAATCTAACAAGCTCTGGACTTTATTAGATCTTAATTGCAATTTTGCCCTAAATTGTCATTAACTCTTCATAGTGGACTGTAAAAAGACAAGTCTTTGGCACTTTCAAAAGTAAATGAGGTCAGTCCATATTATTGAAGTGATCTTGCATCTGATTGGCTGACCTTGTTACCACTCATGATGCCATATTTTTTTATCTCTTGGGTTTATTATACTCAGGATTATGGATGACTTTGATTTGGAGCAAGAGATTGTGCATATTAATCATGCCTTCATATTTAGAAAGAATTTGTAGCATAATATAGTACAGTAGCTAAAATCAACATGATATAAAGTTTGAGAGATAGTTTACATAGGATATGTTCCTACAGTACAACATAAGCTTCCACAGTGAAATGGTCATTTGGTAGGTTATATAAGCCAGGTGAGCAATATTAGACCCACTTGGGCCACTTGTTCACTATGGTACTTGATGAAAATGGTGCCAATTTGATTTTCAAAATGGCTGCTATATTCTTGTACATATTGTTATCCCTGTTCCTTCTGAATAAATGGTCATACCAACGTAGAGTTTTAATTAATTAAAAGACTTCATATAATACCTACATGTAGTTGATTCATAAAGAAAATGGTGCTGATCTAACCTACAACATCATCGCCAAGGGAGCCATCACAAAATCTTTGTTGCTTTAGTGGATGATCATATTGACATGAATTTTTCCTAAAAGACTTCTTGTGATATGTAGCTGATCTTTGATGATAATCTTGTTCTTTGCTACTCTTTCTGCATGATTGGTTGCATCCAAATTGGGTCTTCATCTAAAGACTAACAATGATATTTAGTTAGTTCTGCATGAAGATGGTGCTGATCTGACCTTCACCATTGCCACCATGGTGAACTTGTTAAAAATGTTGATCCTATTAGTCCTTCAGAACAGACGGTCATATTGACATGAAGTTTTCTCTTAAAGACTTCTTATGACAATGCAGGTGGCCCAAAATGAACATGCAGCCAACCTGATCAAATATAGCTGACCTGGCAACTATCTTAACAATCTTTTTATTATTGCCTCTCCTGAAAGAATGGTTCTGTCCACATGGTGTTGTCACAAGCAGTGTGTCACTATTCCAATGGCCTCAGCCTTATTGTACTTGCAGTACTTTGATTTATTATCCTCATGAAATGGACATGAAGCATTTGGGTTGTCCATGTGTGAGTGTGCCTGTGAACAGCTTTGGTTAAAGAATTTTTTCCAGCATTTGTAGCTCAATAACCCCTTACCTAATGCACTTGTAGCTCAATAACCCCTTAACTAATGTACTTGTAGCTCAATAATCCCTTACCTAATGCACTTGTAGCTCAATAACCCCTTACCTAATTCACTTGTAGCTCAATAACCCCTTACCTAATGCACTTGTAGCTCAATAACTCCTTAACTAATTCACTTGTAGCTCAATAACCCCTTACCTAATGCACTTGTAGCTCAATAACCCCTTAACTAATGTACTTGTAGCTCAATAACCCCTTACCTAATGCACTTGTAGCTCAATAATCCCTTAACTAATTCACTTGTATCTCAATAATCCCTTAACTAATTCACTTGTAGCTCAATAACCCCTTAACTTATTCACTTGTAGCTCAATAATCCCTTAACTAATGTACTTGTAGCTCAATAATCCCTAAACTAATGTACTTGTAGCTCAATAATCCCTTACCTAATTCACTTGTAGCTCAATAATCCCTTAATTAATGTCCTTGTAGCTGAATAATCCCTTACCTAATGTACTTGTAGCTAAATAATCCCTTGCCTAATGTACTTGTAGCTCAATAACCCCTTACCTAGTTCACTTGTAGCTCAATAATCCCTTAACTAATGTACTTGTAGCTCAAAAATCCCTTACCTAATGTACTTGTAGCTCAATAATCCCTTACCTAATTCACTTGTAGCTCAATAATCCCCTACCTAATTCACTTGTAGCTCAATAATCCCTTAACTAATGTACTTGTAGCTCAATAATCCCTTAACTAATGTACTTGTAGCTCAATAATCCCTTACCTAATGTACTTGTAGCTCAATAATCCCTTACCTAATTCACTTTTAGCTCAATAATCCCTTACCTAATTCACTTGTAGCTCAATAATCCCTTACCTAATTCACTTGTAGCTCAATAACCCCTTACCTAATGCACTTGTAGCTCAATAACTCCTTAACTAATTCACTTGTAGCTCAATAACCCCTTACCTAATGCACTTGTAGCTCAATAACCCCTTAACTAATGTACTTGTAGCTCAATAACCCCTTACCTAATGCACTTGTAGCTCAATAATCCCTTAACTAATTCACTTGTATCTCAATAATCCCTTAACTAATTCACTTGTAGCTCAATAACCCCTTAACTTATTCACTTGTAGCTCAATAATCCCTTAACTAATGTACTTGTAGCTCAATAATCCCTAAACTAATGTACTTGTAGCTCAATAATCCCTTACCTAATTCACTTGTAGCTCAATAATCCCTTAATTAATGTACTTGTAGCTGAATAATCCCTTACCTAATGTACATGTAGCTCAATAATACCTTACCTAATGTACTTGTAGCTCAATAACCCCTTACCAAATTCACTTGTAGCTCAATAATCCCTTAGCTAATTCACTTGTAGCTCGCTAACCCCTTAACTAATTCACTTGTAGCTCAATAATCCCTTACCTAATGTACTTGTAGCTCAATAATCCTTACCTAATTCACTTGTAGCTCAATAATCTGTTACCTAATGTACTTGTAGCTCAATAATCCCTTAACTAATTCACTTGTAGCTCAATAACCCCTTAACTAATTCACTTGTAGCTCAATAACCCTTACCTAATTCATTTGTAGCTCAATAACCCCTTTCCTAATTCATTTGTAGCTCAATAACCCCTTAACTAATTCACTTGTAGCTCAATAACCCCTTACCTAATGCACTTGTAGCCCAATAACCCCTTAACTAATTCACTTGTAGCTCAATAACCCCTTTCCTAATTCATTTGTAGCTCACTAACCCCTTACCTAATGCACTTGTAGCTCAATAACCCCTTACCTAATGCACTTGTATCTCAATAACCCCTTAACTAATTCACTTGTAGCTCAATAATCCCTTACCTAATGCACTTGTAGCTTAATAACCCTTAAACTAATTCACTTGTAGCTCAATAATCCCTTACCTAATGCACTTGTAGCTCGCTAACCCCTTAACTAATTCACGTGTAGCTCAATAACCCCTTACCTAATGCACTTGTAGGTCAATAACCCCTTAACTAATGCACTTGTTGCTCAATAACCCCTTAACTTATTCACTTGTAGCCCAATAACCCCTTTCCTAATTCACTTGTAGCTCACTAACCCCTTAACTAATTCACTTGTAGCTCACTAACACCATAACTAATTCACTTGTAGCTCACTAACCCCTTAACTAATTCACTTTTATCTCAATAATCCCTTAACTAATTCACTTGTAGCTCAATAGCCCCTTAACTTATTCACTTGTAGCTCAATAATCCCTTAACTAATGTACTTGTAGCTCAATAATCCCTAAACTAATGTACTTGTAGCTCAATAATCCCTTACCTAATTCACTTGTAGCTCAATAATCCCTTAATTAATGTCCTTGTAGCTGAATAATCCCTTACCTAATGTACTTGTAGCTAAATAATCCCTTGCCTAATGTACTTGTAGCTCAATAACCCCTTACCTAGTACATTTGTAGCTCAATAATCCCTTAACTAATGTACTTGTAGCTCAATAATCCCTTACCTAATGTACTTGTAGCTCAATAATCCCTTACCTAATTCACTTGTAGCTCAATAATCCCCTACCTAATTCACTTGTAGCTCAATAATCCCTTAACTAATGTACTTGTAGCTCAATAATCCCTTAACTAATGTACTTGTAGCTCAATAATCCCTTACCTAATGTACTTGTAGCTCAATAATCCCTTACCTAATTCACTTGTAGCTCAATAATCCCTTGACTAATGTACTTGTAGCTCAATAACCCCTTAACTAATGTACTTGTAGCTCAATAACCCCTTAACTAATGTACTTGTAGCTCAATAACCCCTTACCTAATGCACTTGTAGCTCAATAATCCCTTAACTAATGTACTTGTAGCTCAATAATCCCTTACCGAATGTACTTGTAGCTCAATAATCCCTTACCGAATGTACTTGTAGCTCAATAATCCCTTACCTAATGTACAGTAGCTCAATAATCCCTTACCTAATTCACTTGTAGCTCAATAATCCCTTACCTAATGTACTTGTAGCTCAATAATCCCTTAGCTAATTCACTTGTAGCTCAATAATCCCTTAACTAATTCACTTGTAGCTCAATAATCCCTTACCTAATGTACTTGTAGCTCAATAACCCCTTAACTAATGTACTTGTAGCTCAATAACCCCTTACCTAATTCACTTGTAGCTCAATAATCCCTTACCTAATGTACTTGTAGCTCAATAATCCCTTACCTAATGTACATGTAGCTCAATAATACCTTACCTAATGTACTTGTAGCTCAATAACCCCTTACCTAATTCACTTTTAGCTCAATAATCCCTTACCTAATTCACTTGTAGCTCGCTAACCCCTTAACTAATTCACTTGTAGCTCAATAATCCTTTACCTAATGTACTTGTAGCTCAATAATCCCTTACCTAATTCACTTGTAGCTCAATAATCCGTACCTAATGTACTTTAGCTCAATAATCCCTTAACTAATTCACTTTTAGCTCAATAACCCCTTAACTAATTCACTTGTAGCTCAATAACCCTTACCTAATTCATTTGTAGCTCAATAACCCCTTTCCTAATTCATTTGTAGCTCAATAACCCCTTAACTAATTCACTTGTAGCTCAATAACCCCTTACCTAATGCACTTGTAGCCCAATAACCCCTTAACTAATTCACTTGTAACTCAATAACCCCTTTCCTAATTCATTTGTAGCTCACTAACCCCTTACCTAATGCACTTGTAGCTCAATAACCCCTTACCTAATGCACTTGTATCTCAATAACCCCTTAACTAATTCACTTGTAGCTCAATAATCCCTTACCTAATGCACTTGTAGCTCAATAACCCTTTAACCAATTCACTTGTAGCTCAATAATCCCTTACCTAATGCACTTGTAGCTCGCTAGCCCCTTAACTAATGTACTTGTAGCTCAATAACCCCTTACCTAATGCACTTGTAGGTCAATAACCCCTTAACTAATGCACTTGTTGCTCAATAACCCCTTAACTTATTCACTTGTAGCCTAATAACCCCTTTCCTAATTCACTTGTAGCTCACTAACCCCTTAACTAATTCACTTGTAGCTCACTAACACCATAACTAATTCACTTGTAGCTCACTAACCCCTTAACTAATTCACTTGTATCTCAATGACCCCTTACCTAATTCACTTGTAGCCAAATAACCCCTTATCTAATTTACTTTTTGCTCAAAGACCCCTTACCTAATTCACTTGTAGGTCAATAACCCCTTAGCCATTACACTTTATATTTTGGAATATAATATCATCACATACCACTCCCTTTCTTCCAGCACCACTCCAGCCTCTGGGTGGGGCCTTGGTGTCAAAAATTAAAATGAGGACACATCTTGATTAAAGTTCATCATGCACTGAGCTTATGGATTTTACTACTCCTACCGCTTGGATCATTGATTTTACTACTCCTACCCCTTGGGTAATTGCTTTTACTACTCATACCCCTTGGGTCTTGGATTTTACTACTCCTACCCCTTGGGTCATGGATTTTACTACTCCTACCCCTTGGGCCATGGATTTTACTACTCATACCCCTTAGGTCATGGATTTTACTACTCCTACCCGTTAGGTAATGGATTTTACTACTCCTACCCCTTAGGTCATGGATTTTACTACTCCTACCACTTGGGCCATGGATTTTACTACTCCTACCCCTTAGGTAATGGAGTTTACTACTCCTACCCCTTAGGTAATGGATTTTACTACTCCTACCCCTTAGGTAATGGATTTTACTACTCCTACCCCTTAGGTCATGGATTTTACTACTCCTACCCCTTAGGTCATGGATTTTACTACTCCTACCCCTTAGGTAATGGATTTTACTATTCCTACCCCTTAGGTCATGGATGTTACTACTCCTACCCCTTAGGTCATGGATTTTACTACTCCTACCCCTTAGGTCATGGATTTTACTACTCCTACCCCTTAGGTCATGGATTTTACTACTCCTACCCCTTAGGTCATGGATTTTACTACTCCTACCCCTTAGGTCATGGATTTTACTACTCCTACCCCTTAGGTCATGGATTTTACTACTCCTACCCCTTGGGCCATGAATTTTACTACTCCTACCCCTTAGGTCATGGATTTTACTACTCCTACCCCTTAGGTCATGGATTTTGCTACTCCTACCCCTTGGGCCATGGATTTTACTACTCCTACCCGTTAGGTCATGGACTTTACTACTCCTACCCCTTAGGTCATGGATTTTACTACTCCTACCCCTTAGGTCATGGATTTTACTACTCCTACCCCTTTGGTAATGGATTTTACTACTCCTACCCCTTGGGCCATGGATTTTACTACTCATACCCCTTAGGTCATGGATTTTACTACTCCAACCCGTTAGGTAATGGATTTTACTACTCCTACCCCTTAGGTCATGGATTTTACTACTCCTACTCCTTAGGTCATGGATTTTACTACTCCTACCCCTTAGGTAATGGATTTTACTACTCCTACCACTTGGGTCATTGATTTTACTACTCCTACCCCTTAGGTAATTGATTTTACTACTCCTACCACTTGGGTCAAGTCCTTGGGCCATGGATTTTACTACTCCTACCCCTGGGCTACACCTGGGCCATGGATTTCACTATTCCTGCCCCTTGGGTCATGGATTTTACTACTCCTACCACCTGGGTCATGGATTTTACTACTCCTACTGCTTGGGCCATGAATTTTACTACTCCTACCCCTTAGGTCATGGATTTTACTACACCTACCCCTTGTGTCATTGGATTTAACTACTCCTACCCCATGGGTCATGGATTTTACTACTCCTACCCCTTGGGTCATGGATTTTACTACTCCTACCCCTTGGGTCAAGTCCTTAGGCCATGGATGACTACTGCAACTTCTCATAAAGGTTCCATTTTTACAGAACATACAATTTATTTGTCTAATTAGATCAACAAATTTGGACAATTTGTTGTTGCTTAAAACCTTAAGTCATAAACTATGCCCAGCACCTGCATCATATAGAATAGAGTATTCTTTGTATAGAATTACATTATTTTTGATAAGATTGCATGTGAGAACATTCAGTTATCATATTTGAATAAAGAATACAGCAAGGCTTTACCTGCATGAATATCATGTACATTTTTGTATACTTTGACTATTTCCTATCAGTGAGTCCCTGTTAATCAAGATTTAACCAAAGCTGTTCACAGGCACACTCACACATGGACAACCCAAATCGCAGTGTATACAAATTGTAAAGTGTATGTTTAATTAATGATACAAAATTATTCAGTATTATGTCTCCTACTGAAATGTGTTGCTATGATAATAAAAGTTGGTATAAATGTACAAGATTACTATAGATAAAATCACAGTGAATAAAAAATGACCAATAATATAGACATGCAAGTAGATTTGAAGACAAATTATGGGCATTTTGAATTGATTTATTCCAGACTACATAGGTGTAGGGCATGGTTGTGGAATAATGTGAAATTGCCGAATGAAGTGTGAAAATGCCAAATTTATATCTGTTCAGCAACACAAGTGTGCAGTCTACACATATTAAGATGGGACCTTCCTGAGAAATTGGAGGTAGTCATCCTGAGTAAGTTTTGTTATTGGCACTTTTCTGTCAGATTTCAAATTTAAAAAGTTGCCAAATAAAATATATGTACCACAATATATTTATCAATCAAGAACAATTAGGAAAAACTTGTTTAGGTGCATTAAATCTGATTGGATCATAAGTCCATGGTCATTAGAGTGACAGTATCCACAATCATCTTCATAATTTTAAATTGCTGTTTGTTTATTATTATCTGTTCTGGTTTCCTCCTGAGTGAATCTAAATTTAATGGCATATGATCAATGATTGGAGAAAAATAGCTATACCTCACACAAGAATAATTGTTGAGTCCAGCTGTTCAACAAATGCATCTATATTTAAAAGTGTCTCTTAGCACTTTACAGCTCACACTAACCTATTCCTGCAGCTGTCATTATTGGTCCAGCAAGACTATCAGGCAATTAGGAGGCACATAACTGCAGGTGTTCAGAATCCCTCAAAATTCCCACTAATGTGGAAAATGATTATTTCTTAAGTCCACTAGGTCACAGTCTGTATCAAATGAAGAGATATTTGCTATTGTAAATTGAGGTCACAGTCTGTTTCAAATGAAGAGATACTTGCTATTGTAAATTGAGGACACAGTCTGTATCAAATGAAGAGATACTTGCTATTGTAAATTGATGACACAGTTTGTATCAAATGAAGAGATACTTGCTGTTGTAAATTGAGGACACAGTCTGTATCAAATAGAGATACTTGCTATTGTAAATTGAGGACACAGTCTGTATCAAACAAAGAGATACTTGCTATTGTAAATTGATGACAGTCTGAATCAAATGAAGAGATACTTGCTGTTGTAAATTGAGGACACAGTCTGTATCAAATAGAGATACTTGCTATTGTAAATTGAGGACACAGTCTGTATCAAATGAAGAGATACTTGCTATTGCTAGATATGCTGTAAATTACACAATTTTGAGAACAACAGTTGTTGTGAATTTTGCAAGACAACTGCATTTGTGAAAACTTTATTTATGTCAGTAGCTACAGTTATACAAAATATGTATTACCAGGGAGCACATTGTGAAAATTCGGTCACAAATACCAGTATGCTCAATTTCATGAGTTACATAATTTAATAGTGCAAGAAATGTTATGATTTTCAGTACGGTATAGACATGCTTATAAGTCGAGTGCAACTGCACACTCCACAGACCCATATCTGTTGTTGTATGATGTGTCAGCAGGTCTGGGTCTGTGCACTTTGTTTTTGGAGTAATCAGTAAAACAAACATTGACCCTGATCTGCTGGTGCATTATGTGATGGTAGCTCAGGGTCTATGTTGTTTGCAGTTGGACTCAACTTATAAATGAGTATAGATGGTAGTTAAAATGTTTGACAAACTGTTTGCTACTTAGAATTGAATTGTCATATGCTTGGACACTTGAGAAATGTATAACATTCTCTTAAGCCAGAGAGGTCTTTGAAGGCTTTAAATATTGTAATACGTAGCACCAAGTCTTTCTGTTTGATTCCAAAAAGTTTATTTGTTTTGTTTATTTATGTACATTATATAAACTAATGATCATGGCAGTTCCTAACAGAAACGATGACATTAAGTTCAATGTTCATTTTTGGTAATAACAGTTAAAATCCATTTACCCGGTACACTAGAACTTTATGCATAATAAAAATAAGAACAGCCTTCTCAAAATATAGAACTAAACAGCTAATCATAGAAAAACTTTATTAGGTTTGCTTTGGTGTTTTATAGCACAGTAATATAAGTAGGTTATTTAGTGCCAAGGCAATTGGAGTCAAGTGCCTTACCCAAGAATACCTCAAAAATAGGTTACTGTCAAAATTGGGTGACAGTTATTGTGGTATAATTTCTTTCTTTGTAATTTTACAGGATAAAATATTAAATAAATTTGTTTACCTTTACTAGCAATTGGCCTGTACTCATCCATAAAATAAGTTGCTGATGATTGGGCTGCAAATAAATGGAAGTTCTCTCATGTCTTCAAGCTTCATGTGGACATTTTTGGCTTGAATCTCATTGATTCAGAGGTAATTGCCAGCATAAATAATTATTCATTTGACACAAATATTGATAAAAAAGCACAAAATACTATGTTTTGCATTGCTTATTGAACAAAGACAGAAGAAATTATATTGTATTCAGAATATGAAAGCATTCAAGCAGTGGCATAACAAGAAACTCTGGCCCCGCCTTCCCCAGCAAAAGTTAATTATGGGTCCCCCTCCTAATAAAAATAAATTGTTTGATGAAAATTTGGGAACCCCACTGGGCCTGTGCCCCCTCCTCCTCCTACCCCCCCCCCCCCACATACACACGGTTAGAGTTGTGTGTGTGGGGGGGGGTTGCTTGGGCAGTTTCTACGCCACTGCATTCAAGGATCTGAAAAGGGGTGAACTCAATCTTTATTCCTTCAGTCTAAATCTGAATTATTCTGAATACAATTGAGCTGAAGAAATCAGTTAAAGAAAAGGCAAAGTGAACTTTGCTTTTTCTGTGTATTTAGGCAGAAGGACAACCACAGGGGCTACTATTTAACCTGAATGGCCCCCTAGCGTGAATCCTGCAACACTGTTGTAAAATAGGCATTGTCTCCCTACTCCCACCTTTTGGTTTTGACCAGATTGTTCTATTACAAGGGTATTAGTTCACCCAGACTATGAACATTAACAATCGGGAATAAGTGTTTAATGCAAAGAGATGAGTTTTGTTTTCCGATATAATGAATTTGTACTTACTACCAAGCTTGAAAAAGACCAATTTGTCAAGCAAATAGGAAAAAAATGAGACAATTTATAAGGATCTTATTTTCCTGGAAATAGCACATTTTTACAAAGCCTTAATTAAATACATAATTGACACACTGTAATAAAATCTACAATAATGCAGTATTCATTTTTGTCCAATTCAGTTAATACTTAATTTGACCATCATTGACCTGTAGTTCCTGTAAAATCTGGTCAGTAAAAAAGGTACTTTCATTGTCAAAACAAGGCAATAATTGTAAATTGGTACAGGTATATACCAGAGACTAATCTCTGGATAGTGTTTGGGGAAATGACAAAAATACAACTTACTACAAAACCACAAAAATTCATATTGACAAAAATAAATGAATTTAGAGTGTGTAGATTACCTCATTCCTTCAGTTAGAATTGCTGTGGGTACATTTATTGTCTCATGGTGAAGATGAAATAGCTTCATAGCTATTGATGCTGTTCACTTTAGAACAAGGTTAAAATTTAATTAACTATGTAATCATCAACTAAAATATTTTATCATCATCAACTTTCCACTGAAATTCTAGAGTAATATTTGTAATTTCTCTAAGTTTTCAACCTCCACTGATGTCGTTTTCATTGAGTCATGAAAACTGCCCAGGAAATCCTCTCTGTACCTGGAGTGAATGTAGCTAATTGGAGTGTATAACTCCAAAATCTGGTTTGCTCAGTTATGATCAGAAGCATCTCTCATTTGGATGTGTAAGGTGTAAGTAAGTACAGCGGAACTACTTCACACCAATTTGGCAGGTAACAAGGCCTGTAATAGTTTCAACAGTTATTATGGATAAGAAGGAGATCCCAGTTTCCTGTTGCAATTATTAGACACCCAGGTTGGTTCTGATGAGAGCTATTTTAGTACTCAAATACTTCTCCTGGTGTTGTAAAGATGATTAAGTAAAGTGTATATAATTAAATCTAGTTTAGAGCAGCTGTGATGGTTGTCATTACTTCTGGTCTCTTTGAGAGCTGTAACAAATCACCAAATATTTGAATCAGAATATTTTTTGTGAATATTCTAATAGAAAATTGGTATTTGAGTATTTATTTGTTTACCTAGCAAGTTTGGCAGCATTTTGTAAAAGAAACAAACAAGGCGAAATGTAAACTATGCAACATTGAATTACTTTATAAGGGAAGAACTTCAAGCATGCTAAATCACCTTAAATTCAAACTCCAACTCTCAAGGTAATCATAATGTCAAAATTCAGAATATTACCAATATGCTTAAAATCTGACACTATCCTCATACCTGTACCATGTTACAGCATGTCACATGAAAAACACAATTATTTACTCCCAAAACCCGAGACATCGTTGTATTTATTAAAAAACGATTTCTAATAGATCTTATGAAAAACAGGGAGGAAGAGATAGAACCCTTTCTTGACACTGTGGTATATGCCCATAACTGTATAAACAGTAAACAGTTATGATTTGCATAGCTTCATGCTTCCTGCTCATGGAATACTAGTTACAACTGGCAGTTTATATGGTTTGCCCATTTTATACTGAAGTCCAATCAGACATGCAGTCGTGTAGAACTGGAAATTTGTTCAGTCAGTGATGTATCAGCATGAGATAATGCAGTGACATTGGTCAATCTGGCTTTACAGGACAATTTTTTTGAAATCATTTTTCAAAGTTATATACCATTTTTAAACACAATTAAATTTTCTACAAAGCTATATATGTTTTAATTGAAAATTTTCCGATGTACAAAATTTAGTGTAAGGTAAAGTTAAGTAACTTGCGAACATACTTTTAAATTTTTTTTTACTTGCTTGTAATGCAAATTTTCTATTTGAAATATTAATTTTACTTCTGATATGTAAGTGTATGAAATGTGGGAAATTTTTTATGCCATTTTTAAAAAAATTATTAAAGTGAATGAAGAAAGAATGTCAAAAGTTATTACCATTTTATTAAATTTACTCGCATCAGAATTGGGGGGCAAGTAGCAGACACAGATCCTTAGTGGAAAATCAACAGACATTCCTTTAAGAAAATAACTTATTCTGACTTGTAAGTGATAAATGCTTGACTTATAGAGAACTTGTAGGCAGTGGTGCAAATAGATTTGAACTCTCACCGGCATGGTACCAACCCCAACCACCGACCCCGTCTTTCTGGTACAGCCGTACCAGCAATAAATGTCTTAACAGTACGGCTTACCTGACTTTACCAGCTTACTTGCACCACAGCTTATAGGTCACTTGTAAGTTACTTCTACTTTGCATATGTAATGAAGTAAGTGAAATTTCTGAATAAGTACAGTATAAGTGAAAACAATAGCAATCCATGCTTCACCTACATTTCACTTATAAGTGACATACAAGTCAGTTATAGATGGTATAAGCCTTTATCAGTTGGGTATAAGTGAACTTACAGTTTACTGCAAAGTACAATCTCAAGTCCAAGGTTTACTGCAAAGCACAATCTCAAGTCCAAGGTTTACTGCAAAGCACAATCTCAAGTCCAAGGTTTACTGCAAAGCACAGTCTCAAGTCCAAAGTTTACTGCAAAGCACAATCTCAAGTCCAAGGTTTACTGCAAAGCACAATCTCAAGTCCAAGGTTTACTGCAAAGCACAATCTCAAGTCCAAGGTTTACTGCAAAGCACAATCTCAAGTCCAAGGTTTACTGCAAAGCACAATCTCAAGTCCAAGGTTTACTGCAAAGCACAATCTCAAGTCCAAGGTTTACTGCAAAGCACAGTCTCAAGTCCAAGGTTTACTGCAAAGCACAGTCTCAAGTCCAAGGTTTACTGCAAAGCACAGTCTCAAGTCCAAGGTTTACTGCAAAGCACAATCTCAAGTCCAAGGTTTACTGCAAAGCACAGTCTCAAGTCCAAGGTTTACTGCAAAGCACAGTCTCAAGTCCAAAGTTTACTGCAAAGCACAATCTCAAGTCCAAGGTTTACTGCAAAGCACAGTCTCAAGTCCAAGGTTTACTGCAAAGCACAGTCTCAAGTCCAAGGTTTACTGCAAAGCACAATCTCAAGTCCAAGGTTTACTGCAAAGCACTGTCTCAAGTCCAAGGTTTACTGCAAAGCACAGTCTCAAGTCAAGGTTTACTGCAAAGCACAATCTCAAGTCCAAGGTTTACTGCAAAGCACAGTCTCAAGTCCAAGTTTCACTGCAAAATATAGTAAGCCAGACTCAAGGTGCAACTATACATTTGTATAGCTTCCAACCAAATTTATCAGTTTAATTGAAAACCATATCAAAATATAGAGAATTGTTTCATTGTGTATTTTTTAAATGTTTTAAGATTTTTAAAAAAAAACATTGTAATAAAACTTCCAACTTTGATGGACCTCAGGTATCAAAGCTAGAATAAAGCATCAGCGTATGTGTGTGTTTGTGTGTGAATTGCAAAATGGGACGTAAATGAGAATATACACCCACACATTGCGAACACAGCTTGAAACTGATGTTTTCAGCATCCAGCAATAAATTATTTTCTGTAATTTCATTTAAAACAATATTATTCAGCATTAAACATTAAATTATGTTATATTTTAATAAAATATAAGAAAATAATTTATTGCTGGATGCTGAAAAATTATTTGACATCAAAAAGATGTGTTAATGGCGACAATCCTGAGACGATTTCTAGGGCAAATGCTATCAAAATGTAGGCTTAGACACATTTCCTCCTGTTTTTCCACATTTGAACTTTGAGGTCAGTCCTATGGGTCATACCTCAAATGTATGTCAATAGCTATAATTCAGACCACATTGGTTATTTACCAATCAAGTTGTGAATGCATCCCAATATATTTTCTTTTGTAACTTCTTGGTCAATCCTACAGTCAATCCAGTACTTAAGAAATAGCAGAAGTGGTTCAAAATAGATTGTGGTTTCTCTTTTTGTGGAGAAATTACTGGTGAACAAAATGTACAATTTTTCTGTAAATTATGATGCTGACATACATCTGAGGCATATTTGTGTCTCACAGGAGGTGGTCCTAATGTAAACCATGGTGGTTTGCAGATGGGAATTATGTTATGCCAACTTGTTCCCTATGGTGGTTTTGTTTTATTCACTCATTGTTCTTACCAGCATCATGTGGTATACACAAATATCCTAGAATTCACATGGTGACAATTGATTTATGAGACAGCATTCATTTATTGGTACCAGTCAAAGCAGAATTTTAAAAAAAATGCACTGCTGCCAGTAAGTTGAAACCTGCTTTCAGATTCAGGTGTAGGGTACGTCCTGCCTAAAGGATTCTGCCCAAGAGATGTGTTTAAAGGACAAATTGTATTTATTACTCTGCGGGAATAAATTACACTTATGGTTATCACTTTTTTTGTTTTATTTCAGCTATGCATTTGATATTAAGCAAGCTGTTTCAGATGTGGTGATTCAGAACAGCACACAAAAAGTGATAGAGTGTATGAAATGTTTATAAGATTGAAACTGATTGATGGTGATTTACATGTGTACAGTCTATCATACTGATGACTTGTATTTGAAGACATGATTTCCTGACAAGCTGAAGGAGGGGATTTTTTAAAACCTAAGTCATTCAATTTTGCAGAAATTTACTTATATAATTTATAAGTGTAATAAGTGCATGACATGCTCACATTTCACTGATAAGTGAATCATACTTTATTTATAAGTGAAATAAGTGAAATACCTAATTTGCATTTAAAAAATCCCAATCGCCAAATTTATGTCACTTATAGTCTCATTATAAGTGATGAATATAAGTGACTTAAAGGCCATGTATAAGTGATGAATATAAGAGACTTATAAGCCGTGTATAAGTGATGAATATAAGTGACTTATAAGCCATGTATAAGTGATGAATATAAGTGATTTATAAGCCATGTATAAGTGATGAATATAAGTGACTTATAAGCCATGTATAAGTGATAAATATAAGTGACTTATAAGCCATGTATAAGTGATGAATATAAGTGACTTAAAGGCCATGTATAAGTGATGAATATAAGTGACTTAAAGGCCATGTATAAGTGATGAATATAAGTGACTTATAAGCCATGTATAAGTGATGAATATAAGTGATTTATAAGCCATGTATAAGTGATGAATATAAGTGACTTAAAGGCCATGTATAAGTGATGAATATAAGTGACTTATAAGCCATGTATAAGTGATGAATATAAGTGACTTAAAGGCCATGTATAAGTGATGAATATAAGTGACTTATAAGCCATGTATAAGTGATGAATATAAGTGATTTATAAGCCATGTATAAGTGATGAATATAAGTGACTTAAAGGCCATGTATAAGTGATGAATATAAGTGACTTATAAGCCATGTATAAGTGATGAATATAAGTGACTTATAAGCCATGTATAAGTGATGAATATAAGTGATTTATAAGCCATGTATAAGTGATGAATATAAGTGACTTATAAGCCATGTATAAGTGATGAATATAAGTGACTTATAAGCCATGTATAAGTGATGAATATAAGTGACTTAAAGGCCATGTATAAGTGATGAATATAAGTGACTTATAAGCCATGTATAAGTGATGAATATAAGTGACTTAAAGGCCATGTATAAGTGATGAATATAAGTGACTTAAAGGCCATGTATAAGTGATGAATATAAGTGACTTATAAGCCATGTATAAGTGATGAATATAAGTGACTTAAAGGTCATGTATAAGTGATGAATATAAGTGACTTAAAGGCCATGTATAAATGATGAATATAAGTGACTTATAAGCCATGTATAAGTGATGAATATAAGTGAATTATAAACCATGTAAGTGATGAATATAAGTGACTTATAAGCCACACATACATGATGAATATAAGTGACTTATAAGCCATGTACAAGTGATGCATATAAGTGACTTATAAGCCATGTATAAGTGAGGAATGTAAGTGACTTAAAAGCCATGTATAAGTGATAGATATAAGTGAGATATAGGTCATGTATAAGTGATGGATATAACTGACATATAGGTCATGTATAAGTGACTTATAAGCCACTTATAAGTGATGAATACAAGTGACTTATAAGCCATGTATAAGTGATGGAAATAAGTGACATATAGGTCATGTATAAATGATGAATCTAAGAGACTTATAAGCCACGTATAAGTGATGAATATAAGAGACTTATAAGCCACTTATAAGTGATGAATAGAAGTGACTTATAAGCCACATACAAGTTTTTTCATAATTTGAAACTGTTCATTTTGTTTCACTATTTTCATTCCATAATACATTGTACAGTAAAAATGCCAGTGGGGGGTCTATTTCCAGGAAAGCAGTAAAATGTCATATTATTATGCACACATATTTATATTTTTAGAAATTTCATTTTTTGAAAAGTTCAAGTTACTTTACATAATTTATAGAATTAAAAAATGTGTAAAAGGTAAGTAGTTCAGTCACCTTGCAAACGTAATTGGTATTACATGCTATTGAATTTAGTCTTGAACATCCTTTTCTTTTGTCGCCAATAGTCATTTCTGGATGGGAGGCGTAAAACACCCATGCACAAACATAAACTATATGGCTTCATAGTTGGAATATCAACTGGTGTCCAATTTCTCCCACAAAATTCTCTCTATTTTCATCAGAATTGGTATTTTCCTTACTGCCATCACTTGCCTCTTCAATACTGTCTGCCAATTTGATTTTTGCACAGTTTTTAAATAAAATTGTCAACACAGTTTTTTATTTTATGTCTAATGGTCATTCCAATTTTGACATAGCACTTGTGTACCTTCTACCTTTATTTCCTTCTTTTCAAAAGAATGCATATAAAATAATGATGTATTACACAGTTTAATGCACACTTCCTCAAAATGGTAGTGTATGAAGTGAACATACAACCAGAATCAAAATCCTGTATGAAAAAAGGTAAGGTACAACCAGAATCAGATCCCAAATTAAATGAGTTAATTGTCATAGTTGTGATTAAAAGGTAAAGGCGGTCAGATATAAACAGTCACCAAACCGCATATTACTCAACTGACTGGCAATAGTGTTATGACTCTAGGTCTTAAAATAATGTAACAGAAAGAAAGTGAAACCAACAATGTAAGTAAAATCAACAAGCAATTTATTTCTAGACAATTAAGGTGAAAATTCAAAAGACATTTACAGTACAGTAATGTGAATTAAAGTCCAAATAATCAAATAATCCTAAGTGTCCTAATCACAAGTCCTAAATATAAAATGTTCCAAATGAATTCCAGTAGCCTTGAATGTCCTGATGTGCCAATAATCTTGAATGCCCTGATGTGCCAGTAATCTTGAATGCCCTGATATGCCTGAATGATGTAATACAGAATATCTTTGAATGAATTCATATAAATCCCAAAGTAAAGTATTAATCCAAAATGAGAATGAGCACTTTTAGTAATTCCAATGAATATTTCAAATAAATAGTACCTCTCTCTGAATTTGCTCTGATTGTCACAACTGTAACATCTGGTTACTAAAATAAATTCCTTAATAAACTGATCTTTATGACATGCAGTTAGCATAGGAATGGAATCTTGTTTACCAAATGCTCCATAAGTATAGAGACAAGTTACCTGACAGAATATTCTAGAATATGAGTAACTCTAATGGAATTTCCTGTGCGTACCTGACTTTTCTCAGATTAAGACATGGAAAGTTGCAATCTAAGTGCTAAATGCAATGTAAACAAGACTAACCTTGAACTCAAATGCAGTAAATATGTTGTTTACAAAATGACCACTAAAGTACAACTTACCTCATGGACACATATTATAAATTCAATATACATAACAATAGTTAAGTTGATTTTATGTTTGCTTGTCCCATGAGCACTGCTGTGGGAGACCGCATTAGGCCAGTTTGCATCTGTAAAGTACACGAAGTGGAACAACCTAATTCGAGTTAAGTCAGGTAAATTGGAGATGCATTTTGAAGAAACATAAGTTATTACACTTCGTTGCCTTGAATGAGAATGTTTAAGCAATCTTTATTAAAGATTATTGTCTAGTCTGTGATCAGTGGCAACATTTCTTTGAAGCCTTATTTTACTCGTACATAAAATGTACAAGGTGATTATTTCGGTAGTTGGAATGTAAAGTTAGGAGCAGCATGGAAGTGATTCATTTTTTAAGGCAAAATTTCAAGACATAACTGTGATTCAGGAAAGGATGAGTTACCTGTAAAGAATGCAAAGCCCAGCAAAACTAAATTTCAGAACTCCTGGTTAATAATGTTTGACTTTGAAACTCAGCAGTAATGAGGAGGATTTTATAATTTTCACATACTGCAAACACCAAGTCAGCATTAGTCATTCTGGAGTATATGACATCCATCGACATAGTATCACCATCCTGCATCATGGCAGATGCAAAAAGAGCATTTTCAATGCTCAGAAGAATTCAACAAGATCTTTGGGGAAATTTCTATTGAGTGCAAAAATAAAACACTAATGACACATGCATCACCTTCAACCCCCACCCCCCACCCCCCAATGAATTTACAAGAGCAGCAAAGTCGGCAACTACAAGTTAATATTGTATTCCACTGTGTAATGGATTTTAAAGACAGAAATATTGTGTATTTTTTTTTATTTAATGTCTGTATGGTTGTGATTATGTGAATATGTTCACATGTGTGTGTATATATTGTGTGTGTGTGTCTGTGTGAGTGTGTCTGTGTGTTTGCTGATGGTTCCAGCTATATTTTGTTTAGAAGTGTATTACATGCTTAAAATAAAATATATTTTATTTTCTTTTATTCAGACTTGGATTTTCAGTCCGTTTCAACAGGCTTATATGACTGAATAGCCTATTCCCAATTGTACAATATGGCTTATTTAGGTCACACACACTGACCCCCTTTGGGACAATAAAACACTTTTTGAGTTTCAGATATTCCTCAACACTCTTTTGAAGGTTGGCAGGTGTTTATCTTTTGTTATTTTCTTAAATGTCAATGGTGCAGATATTAGCTTCATGTCACTGAGATGTACATGGGACAGTTGGTATGACTTTGGAACATCATTTTTTAAGTTGTAGTAGTCAACAGTTTCCTGTTACAATAAAGAATGACACTCTTTCTCTCTTTTTGCTGTATATTTATACAAAGTCATATTTATCATCATATGGTTTATTTTGCACAGGGATAATTTCACTTTTTCTTTATTATGCCGTTTTGCAAGTGACTTTACTGCTTGTTGGGAAACCTTCCTTACCCATTAAACTTAATAGCCTATGCCCCAGCTCACCTGAGGCAGGAAACTAATTTCCAGTTACCTGGCCCTGGTAGGGGATAGATTATATTGTTTACAGAAGCCCCAAGGTCAATTCAAACTTATTGCAGTGTACATCTAGCTTATAAGATGCACTCAATACCCATGTATGGGTTTCAGTTAAAACAATTATTTATAAAGTTTTGCATATGTGTTTCTTATGGCTTATCAGAAAGTCCCATTTTGGGCATTTTATGGTCAGTCAAAAAGTCCCATTTGGGGCATTTTTTAGTCAGTAAAAAGTCCATTGGACATATATATGACAAATTTTGGAGGCCTGCAATCAACATGTCCAAATCTGATTAAATTTGCCACAATCCATGTGATTATGATTGTGAACAAGTCACATCCCAGAGAAATAATGGAGTTTCTACCTTTCTTTACCTATTGTTTATCTTCAACACTAAAGGAATATTTATGCACATACTGAGTTTGAAGATAAACAGGGAAAATAACACATTCATTCATTTGATTTTCATTTGAATCCTCAAAAGATGTAGTGAATACCATTAAAATGTCATTTAATTAGATTTAGATAACCAATATCACAGTGTTTTAAATGCAGCTTGGTGGGGGATGGGGATGTTAGTAAATACTAAAGTTGATGAAGAAAAGAGATTGGATTTTATAGCTTTATTAACATCACCAAATATTCAAATTCTATCCAAATACAGTTGATTAATATTTGAATAGGAATATTTGATGTTTGTTTCAATCTAGGCCCTTGATTTTATTGTGTATTTATGGGTATTTAAATGGTCTGATTTATCATGATTTTCAGTATTGAAAAATGAATCATGTGAATACAGTTAGTAGCTTAAATGGTCGATTACAGGTCACTACAGTTAGTAGCTTAAATGGTCGATTACTGTCAATACAGTTAGTAGCTTAAATGGTCAATTACAGGTCAATACAGTTATGAGTAGTTTAAATGGTTGATTACAGGTCAATATATTTAGTAGCTTAAATGGTCGATTACAGGTCAATACAGTTATGAGTAGTTTAAATGGTTGATTACTGATCAATACATTTAGTAGCTTAAATGGTCGATTACAGGTCAGTACAGTTAGTAGCTTAAATGGTCAATTACTGATCAAACTGTTCCAAACATAAACTGTTCAACATGTGTCTAATGCCACAGAACAATAGATCTTAAGGGGAAAGATTGGGATTTAGTTGCAGTTAAAATGAAAGTTTATACCTTGATATAGAATCATTCAGATTTTTTTTCCTCGTAAACTGCATTCTGGTATAGAACATATCTTGACTTAAATATGTAAAAGTAAGGGGCACTGCGACATGTCAACATGTTGTATAGAGGGCACAGCATTTCCTGCTCTCACAGATACAAGTCAGCTAATGACACTTGAAGCAGTTAAAATTAATAAAAAGTACAGGTCCTCTGTATATATTTGTGGTATAATTTATAGGGTATAGAGTGAGACTGTAAATAAAAATTTTACACTATAAATATACATTAATAAATGATTTGTAATCCTTGCAATGTTGACAATGTTAGGGCTCATTACTCTTCACAATGCCACAGAGCAAATCTTGATTTGTAAGTATTAAACACAAAGAGCAATATTCTTTATTCACAATCCCCAGTCAGGTAAAGTTTTCAAAGCTATGCAGGTATTAAATCCAAAATGTAGGAATGTATAGGTTTGGGGGGGGGGGTGTTCTTGGATTTAATGGCACTTTTAACACATTATTGGCAATATCATGTCAAGGAAATGGGAGCTAATTGTCCTTCCAAGGACACACACAGGCAGTCAATCCAGGTTAGCTAAAGCAGGTATCGAAACCCGTGACCCTTGGATCGTGAGTCAGATGCTTTACAAAATGAGCTACGGTGCTTCCCTAGGAATTGAGAACTTTCAATTCAAATAATCCATTTGATCAGACCTAGACGATTTGCTTTTCAAATCTGTCCTTCTTGGTTTTCCTCTGTATTTATGAGCTTGTACATGTGGCCCTTGCCTTTAGTTCTGAGGGAAAGTCATTATTTAAATCTTTTTAAGAACTTGTTATTATAATGGCCTTGATTGCTTGTTGTATACAATGATGGACACGGCAAGTATCTATATGATTTCACACATTAGGGAGGCTTCTCCCACACTCACTGACTACTGCATTGACAGGCAAGATGGTGTCACACTGTCAGCATTTATTTTAGCATATGTATCATTTATAGATAAAGTAAAAATTGTTTGTTGCAAAAGTTACAATAATACATCGCCTATTCAAAATAACATCATCATTAAGTTTCAAACTTCCACTTTAAGGATTCTTCATGGTCATATAAAGATCTTTTTCTGTATAAAAAAAGTGGGGGGGGGGGCAGATAAATTCTCCCCCCACCCATCTCCAATCTTTGTATTCAATCAAATACATGATAAAAAGTACTTTGACACGAGTCAATAAATTGTTTTATCCATGAATTAAAACTATAAATGACTATTCATTTTCAAAACATATAAATTTATGATTAATATAATTTTCATATTATACTGGTAGATAAAAGTGGCAAAAGATTTAGAAATGAATTAAGTTTGGGGTGGAATCTGAGAGATTGATGGGTTCTTTGTTTCTTGCTGGAGTCATTTTTACTGATGATAGCACCTTCCATTGTTCCATCTCCGTATGCATGGAGTTGATAGATCTGCTTTTGTGCATCAAATAAACCATTTCCACAGATTGATTTTCAATCTGGTGCACTCATGATTTTCTTTCCTGCTGTTGTCAGAGTTATTGACATTAAATTGGGATTGTTTTGTGGCTGGCCTTAGATCATGTTCACCTGAAACACTGATGACTGTTAACCAATGATTACTGTAATCAGCTACATGATCTGCTGTCAGTAATGGTTTTTCCTTGCTGTTTATGTTGGATAGGCCTAATAATGCCACTCTGCCCAATGTAGAACTCTAAAATTGATACCCATGTCCTGAAAACTTTCACAGCAATATTCTCTCAGTAGTTCCAGGTTAGAGGTTGTGTATTCATGTTCAAGTCTCTTACAGAGCATTGCTATGAAGAAACGCTGATAAAAGTGACAAATATTTTGATTTAAAATGTTCAGAGTCTCAGTTCAAATGGTTGAACCGCTGCGAAGATGTCTCACTCAAAAATGTCTGGAAAAATTGAACACAAAGCTTTTTAAGTGCATACATTCCTATGTTTTTATTAAGGATATTGATAGGAAAAGTAAACTCTTCCTAATTAAGTCCCAAAAAAAGTATTTTCTACAATAATTCAGATTACTTGATAACATTACCTGTTTATCAAAGCCTCTGCTCAAATTTTTACAGAGCAACAACCACTGCATGTATCAAGAAACTTCAGCAAGACAACGTGTACTCCAAAATATGGACTGACTCATTGCTGTAATGCTCTAACAATTCCATAAATGCGTTAAAGTTATCAAGATTAAAACAAGAATGAAACTTAAACTTCCATATCCAGCCGAATTGAGTCTGTCCTGGTATGTAAATTTCCTTTAACATAAGTTGTACCATCTTTGCTAACCAAGTGTTGTTGACCCACTTTATTCCACATCAACCCTTAGTATATTTAGCTAGCTGAAATGGTGTTTTGAACAAGTGCCATCTTGTGGATAAAAAAAATCCTTGCCCATAGCAAGCAAAAATCAATTAACTAATGAAAGAGCTCATTATGTGACCTGTTAGGTATTCAATAAGGTGATTTCCATGATGTCCACATGTATTGACTTGGAATTAAAAGTTGCTCTAACTTTAGAGGCATTTGAGATGAAGGGATGAAACTTGCTATAACTTTAGAGGCATTTGAGATGAAGGGATGAAACTTGCTATAACTTTAGAGGCATTTGAGATGAAGGGATGAAACTTGCTATAACTATATGTTACCACTAAAGTTGTGTTGCATTGGGGGTCATATCTTCATGGTCAAGGTTACAGGTCAATATCTTAGGTTTCAGTCACATATGCTCTTCTGCTTTGTAACTAAACAGCTGTTCAAGAGAAATGGACAATGCTTGGTACACTTATATATTGTCATCAGAAGATGTGTTCCATTTTATGTTTGAGGTATTACCCTCAAGGTCAAGGTTACAGTTCAATATTTTAAGGTTTCTTTTGTTTTTGCTGTTTGTGGTACAGGGATGAACCATGGTACATTTATGCTTCACAGTTTGATGTCATCTCATGTATCAAAGTCAAGATTTTATGTTCAAGATCAAGGTCACTGATCAATTTTTGTTTCCTCTTTTCTGCCTTTTCCTCCTGCTCTTTAAGATAAGGCAATGAAACTTGGTTACTATAGATGTCAGCCCAGTAACTTTATGGCTCTGTTTTAAAGCTCATAGTCAGATTTCATACTTATGAACTTTTTTTGACCTCACCAATTACTGATGTTGCTTTTTTTTTATATTTATTTATTAATAGCAAATACAGAATAGCTGAACCTTCAAAAAACTATTCTTGTGCATTAAGTTTGTCAGGGACCTTACAGATATTTTAAAATAAACTGTTCATTGGGATTTTATATACATATTTAGCTTTTAAAATTCTTATACTCCTGCCTCTGGTAATCCTTGTCTACATCTGTCTATCCATCCATCTGTCTATCCATTCATCTGTCTATCCATCCATCTGTTCAGCACAAGCTCGTGAAGCACAACTAGTCCCCCAGTTTTGGATAGATTGCCATGAAAGTTGCTAAATATTATAATCATCACATGTAGATGTGAATACAGACATATCACTTTGCCCCCATTATATTTGTTAGAGTTATTGCCATTTTTGTTTTTTTTTAGCTTATTGCAGTGTGTGACATGCAGTGTGTGACAATCATGTTAGTGCAACTTAATGTACATAATTATGGTCATCACCTGAAGATGCGCATATGGACAAATCACTTTGATGCCACAATTTTTGTAAGAGTTATTGCCCATTTTATCTTGTAGTTTAATGCATTTAATATAAAAAGCTCATATCACATAACAGTGTAGTAAGTGAATGACCTATATTTAACTTACAAAGTGTAGTAAGTGAATGACCTATATTTAACTTATAAAGTCTAGTAAGTGAATGACCTATATTTAACTTATAAAGTCTAGTAAGTGAATGACCTATATTTAACTTATAAAGTCTAGTAAGTGAATGACCTATATTTAACTTATAAAGTCTAGTAAGTGAATGACCTATATTTAACTTATAAAGTCTAGTAAGTGAATGACCTATATTTAACTTATAAAGTCTAGTAAGTGAATGACCTATATTTAACTTATAAAGTCTAGTAAGTGAATGACCTATATTTAACTTATAAAGTCTAGTAAGTGAATGACCTATATTTAACTTATAAAGTCTAGTAAGTGAATGACCTATATTTAACTTATAAAGTCTAGTAAGTGAATTTGCTCACATTTCACTTAAAAGTGAAATATAATTCATTTATAAGTGAAGTGCTTAATTTTGCATATATAGAGGACCTCAAATTGGTAATGATTCAATACTTAATTTATGAAACAAGTTTAATAATTTCCAGCTTTTGCAAGCCTCGGCAAGCAAAAGCTGGAAATTATTCAACAAGTTTCATAAATTTAATATTAAATCATTACCCATTAGAGATTCTGTTTATCACATAGTTTTTATTTTGATGGAAATAGTTTAGAGAGAATGAAGAAGAAATAATTGTGTATCTTCTGGCTCAGACGCTGCACCTTTCAATTGTTGGGCGTAAAATAAAAGTCCCAGGCGCTAGTTGAATTAATAATATGCAGTTCTATAACCAGTAACATTTAAAAGTAGATTTTTTTACAAATTATAATTGAAAGAGCAACTGTCCTTCCAAATCAATAGAATATTTGACATAGACAATATCATTTTTCAACACTGGATCTCTGATGGAAATTCTTGTGTGATGTCACATACTGTAGTTCACTTGGGTTAGGTTAGACGCGCCATATACATTTGATGTCGGTGAGAATGTTTAAAATGTTTCCACCTAAAGTGTGTCCACTGCTATGGATGCAGCAGTGTATACGGGAGAAAAAGTAGCATTCCAGGTGTTGGATAGTCATGTGAAGGGATGTTTACTGGATGCAGAAATTGTACTAAATCTAGACTAAAGATGTTGCTGAGTAAAGTAATTCCTAAAGATGTTGCTGAGTAAAGTAATTCCTAAAGATGTTGCTGAGAAAAGTAATTCCAGATTTAATGTATTTGTGACCAGATATTTGCATTATTCGATTTGGATGAATGTTGTGCTTGACAAACTTTCTGTCATTTGGGAGACCGGCAATTGTCCCCATACTCCTCTAAACAGAGGTGAATGTATTTACCCCTATAGGTTAACATTTAAACCATGCTTGTTATAGAGTGGGATCCCTGTTACAGATTTGTACCCCCCAGCCCTCTATCCATTGACTGATACCCTTGATTTTATTTGTAACAATCCCCTGTGGGGTAAATTGGGCATATTCTGACAGACGTAACCTTTTTTTCTCAATCCCCCTTGGGCAATTGGTTTAAATAAATGGCCGTCAAAATGTTGATAATAAAAGTAAAAAGAAAAGTTCCAGAAGGCGGGGTAAAGAATATTCCCACGGTCGCAGCCAATCAGTAATGAGAATACTGTGCAATAATTTAATGGGCTTATTTGGACCAATCAGATTCACATAAAGTGATATGTTAAGATATCAAAAATATTAAACTGCACACACTATATGTAAAATGTACCAACTATGTGATAAAAAGTTCTAACCATTCACCTACATGTATATGTTACTTATTAGTGACTAATAACTTTGTATTAAGTGAATGGCTCACATTTCATTTATAAATCAAGTATGCTTCATTTATAAGTGAAATGCTTAATTTGCATATAAAATCCTAATCATTCACCTATATGCTACTTATAAGTGACCTATAAATGTAGTAAGTGAATGGCTCTCATTTCACTTACAAATCAAGTATCAAGTGAAATATTGGATGGGTATGTTAATAAGAGCCATGCATATTAACAAGGGAATCATGCATTTGATTCACCGAGCTTTTTATGACTCTGAAATCCATATTTCTAATCCAATTTTGATCAGATTTGGAATATATGCTTAGATCATCATGTTCTTAGACAATTTTGATAAGGAGCAAAATCAGAATATATTAATAAGGTGATCTTGCATCTGATAATGTGCAAGATTCACATATTAATGAGCCATTTTGCTGAGCTTGTTACCTCTCAGGAAGTCATATTTTTGATCTGATTTTTATCAAACATTGAATATAGGTTGATATGATAAAGATCTCACACAAGTTCAATAATGTGTGGGATCTGCATATTAATGAGGTGATCTTGCATGTGTTTGTCTGAACCTGTTATTACTCTAAATACTGCATTTCGAATCCAGTTTTGATCAAACTTATTACATAGGCTTATATCATCAAGATGTTGGATGATTTTAAATATGAGCAAGTCAATGCATGTTTATGAGGTGATCTTGCATCTGATTGGTTGTTGTTAGGTTTTTTTTACAACTCTAGAGACTATTTTTCGGTAGGAATTTGATCAGACTTGGTAAATAGGCATGTGTCATTAAGATCATGGTTGAGTTTGATTCTGAGTAAAATTGATGAATATTAATAATGTGACCTTGTATCTGATCGACTGAGCTTGTCAACTTTCTAGCAACCCTATTTCTAATCAGAATAACTTGTTAAATAGTCTAATATTATCATAATGTTGAATGAGTTTGATTATGAGCAGGATCTATGCATATTAATGAGGTAACCTTTTATCAATGCTGGGCTCAGCTTTATACTTCTCTGGAGACCAAATTCCAATCAGATTTTGCTCCATCTTGGTAAATAGGCATATATTATTATTGTCATAGAGAGGTACTTTAATATGTGATATCTGAGCATATTAATAAGATACCTTTTTGATTGGCTAACTTGTTACCTGTCAGGATCTAGAGACTATATTTCTCATCCAATTTCTATCAAACTTGGTAAATGGGTTTATATCATCAAGATCTTAGATGAGCTATATTATGAGCAAGACACCATACATATTAAATATGCCTTTATCTTTAGAAAGAATGTTTTTTTAATATATAGTAAAATAGGTAAAATAAACATGATATAATGTTTGTGAGAGAGTTTACATAGGTTGTGTTGTTACAATACTACTTAACCCGGCTTAGTGAAATGGTCAACATTTAAGTTATATGCAAGCCAGTAGAGCAGTTTCAGGCTTACTTGGGCCTCTTGTTTAAAATTTGATTCCCATTCTTTCTTTCTTTAAACTGCACAACATCTGAATTTACATTACTGCATTTACAAATAATTCTAATCATAATCAAGACAAGGTCTATGTATCTTAGAAACAGTAATTGACAGTATTTTATTATTAACTGCCAAATCATTTTCATATCATGATATTTTATGTAAGAAGGTACAAATTTTGTATAAAATTTTTTTAAAATAAATCAGTGGAATATATTGAAAAAATATGATATTTGAAATCAAATGTTGATGGATGTTTTCATATCAGTCATATAATGTTGTACTCTTATAGAATCACATCTTTTCATTATTTAATTATATTAGATATTTCATTATTTAATTATATTAGATATTTCATTTAAAAATACTTGGTACTAAAATCTGTTTTATGATACCAACCATTCAGTGGCATAATCTTCAAGCATTTGTTAGTAAAACTATTCTTTTATTTATTTATTCATGTATTTATTTATTTATTTATTCATGTATTTATTCATGTATTTATTTATTTATTTATTTATTTATTTATTTATTTATTTATTTATTATAAATAATATCATTATTCTAAAAGAAACATTCATTCTATTTATATTGTGGCTTTACCATGAAAAATTTGTAGGAGATCACTTTCCTATTTGGAAAAACAGAAATATGAAAGTCTTTAGATAATTACAACTTAATGATTTTGAAATGTAACTTGTGACCTCTGAAAAAAAATCCTCACCCAATACATCTTGACCCAATACATATTTACCCAATACTCCTTGACCCAATACATCTTGACCCAATACATCTTGACCAAATACTATTTTCTTTTTCATAAATCTTGTGTAATTTGATGAAATGTTTGGTAATGAGACTTTGGATTAGTAGCCCACATGAGCCTTTTGTGTTTTTAAGTATTTAATAGAAGCATGCATTAAGGGAAATTTTTGGTGAACAGTATTATACATGAGTGTGATTGGATAATACAATATGATACAGTAGTCTTAAGCATAAGAAAGGTTTGAATGATATGCCATGGGCTAATACTCCAGTTAATGTTTGAATGTTATGCCATGGGCTAATACTCCAGTTAATGTTTGAATGATATGCCATGGGCTAATACTCCAGTTAATGTTTTGAATGATATACCATGGGCTAATACTCTAGCTAATGTTTGAATGATATGCCATAGACTAATACTTCAGTTAATGTTTGAATTATATGCCATGGGCTAATACTCTAGTTAATGTTTGAATGATATGCCATTGGCTAATACTCCAGTTAATGTTTTGAATGATGTGCCATGGGCTAATACTCTAGTTAATGTTTTGAATGATATGCCATTGGCTAATACTCCAGTTAATGTTTGAATGATATGCCATAGACTAATACTTCAGTTAATGTTTGAATTATATGCCATGGGCTAATACTCTAGTTAATGTTTGAATGATATGCCATTGGCTAATACTCCAGTTAATGTTTTGAATGATATGCCATGGGCTAATACTGTAGTTAATGTTTTGAATGATATGCCATGGGCTAATACTCCAGTTAATGTTTGAATGATATGCCATGGGCTAATACTCTAGTTAATGTTTGAATGATATGCCATGGGCTAATACTCCAGTTAATATTTTGAATGATATGCCATGGGCTAATACTCTAGTTAATGTTTGATACTCCAGTTAATGTTTTGAATGATATGCCATGAGCAAATACTCTAGTTAATGTTTGAATGATATGCCATGGACTAATACTCCAGTTAATGTTTGAATGATGTGCCATGGACTAATACTCCAGTTAATGTTTTGAATGATATGCCATTGGCTAATACTCCAGTTAATGTTTGAATCATATGACATGGGCTAATACTCCAGTTAATGTTTGAATGATATGCCATTGGCTAATACTCCAGTTAATGTTTGAATGATATGCCATGGGCTAATACTCTAGTTAATATTTGAATTGTATGCCATGGGCTAATACTCCAGTTAATGTTTCATTTAGAACATACTAAACAGAAGGAAAATTGTGAATCCATAAACTTGTAAAAGTGATGAAATAAATGTCACAGTGGAAGAAGAAAATATGTTGAGGTTAAAATCCTGGAATGCAAATCATGCATATTTCTGAACTTGAGAAAAATGCTTTGTTGGACATGACACTTAAGGCCACATTAACTTTTTAACCAGAAAAATACTGGGTTTTACTCATTTTTCATTCAGTAAAAAATGAATGAACTGGAGACCCTTAGTGATCAGATGATTGAAAAATTATGAGCTAGGCTTCAGTTGTCCTATGAGTATCTAAAGAGCACTACAGCAGGGATACTTCTTCCTCTCTAATTCCCAATAGAAAGCATGTAAACTTTCTGAAAAAATGTGTTAATAATGATCCCAGACTGGATAAGGGCCTCCTCTCTCAGCAGGTTTATAATGGCCCATCTAAGGCAGCACACTGCAAAGATGTGATTTATCTCTCCTGTCAGAAGAAAAATATGTACCATATGGCCCTTTCTGAAGGCACATAATTTTGAGTCAGAAATTAATGCAAAACATGCCTCTGATTTATAATTTTCCTCAGAGAAAATTATATGTATTGTAAGGCTTCTGTTTCATAAAATATTCATAAATCAAGTGCCTGAACAGCCTTTACACCATTACTACTGCTAGAAATTTAATGGACCCAGATCTTCGAGTCATTCCTCTTGTGATATTGACATGATAGTCATCTATTGAAGAATTTAAAAATAGAGTGAGACCTTTATTGTAATACCATTTCTTCTCCTAGCAAGAAATTGTCACTGAAGACAGGTAGTCTTTCATTTAGAGGTGACCATACTATAACCATAACAAGATCTGTCAGTGCATTAAGAACCTTGTCATAAATGACAGGTTGTCTCATAACACAGCTGCATGGACCTCCACATCAGGTGTTACTGTTTTTATTAACTGGGTATCAGTGAAATTGATTTCAGAAAGCCTTCCATTATCAAAATTTAGTTTGTATTGGTGTGTGCCTTACCAGGTGTGGCACCTGCCATGTCACACAAAGAACATGGTTTTGAACTCCCAAGTCCCCTTACACAAGCATCATTTCCCACATTTCCCCCCAGTTGCATCTATAATTAAATTGGGGAAATTTGTTTGGTTTGATGTTTTACCGTACAGAAACACATGTAGGTCATTTAGTGCTTAGACATTGGAGTAAACTGCCTTGCTCAAAGATACACCATGGTTGCAGACCTGGGCTGATCCATTGGTAGAATTCTGCACCCTTTTGGTCTTCAGTCACGAGTCCAGCATGTTAACCATAATAAGCCAGTTTGGGGGAAGGGGGAAAGCTGAAAATAATTACTTTCTAGTACTGTTACAAAGGTCTCCTTAGAAAGACTATCTGATTTTAACTTTGACAAGTTTTTGGAGATTATTTATGCAAAAGTATTAGTACCAAGCATAGAACATATTTTTTATTGTTTTATCCAACAGAATGCAATGACTTCCTGATCAACTGTCATAATCGAGCACTTAATAAGTGACTTTTTGCAATTGAGCAATGAGATGCTTTCATAATTTTCTTTTTATTAACTGTTTAACCAGCTGCACTTTACAAGGTCATACAATGGCTTATATGCTGTTTTTATTATTTGGTGATAATGTCTCTGCTGCTTACATGCAGTTCACATGCATACAACAAAGTGCAGATTTGTCATAAAACATGATCAATCCTGCTGTGCCAATAATATAGATAAACAACTGTAAATTTTATCTTTATTCAATACAAGTTATTTATCAGACACACATTTGGTGAAACATAATATGTCAAATACAAAATGATCTGTTCATAGATACTTTTGTAATATAAAAACTCTCCTCTCTTTATTCCTAAAAATTGAAAATACCTCCTTGAAAAAATGTCAGATTGGGATGTCCCCCCTCTGTGTAAAAATCCTGGAGAAATCACTGAATATAAATTAAAGTAATTACAAATATGTAATTTGTAATTCTGTTGCTTATCCAAGACCACCATGCTTTTGAGCACACTACAATGATCTTTATTCCATGGTCAAGCTGTATATACAATGAAACCTGTATATAAAGGTCAGTCAAGGGGCATGACAAAATTGTTCTTTATAAACAGTACTTAAGATGTGCTTTACAGCTCACACAGTTATAACTCGGTGGTGTTGCATCTATGATCCCAAGGTCAAGGGACACTGTGTCCCTCACATTCCAGATTTGGGGGACACACAACATTTTAAAGAGACAAAGGAAAATTGTAGTATGTAATGTACTAGAAGTGCTAAAAAAATAAGATAATCTTAGTTGCTTTGACAGTTTTGCCACCTTAACTTTCTCATATTTTCCTTGAACATTTACATTATTGCAATAAAAGTTTTATCATGTGATCAAGTAACTCATGAAAACATTAACATGTTTGAATATTTGGTTAAACTGAAATGAACTGCACCATGGAAGTTCATTCTGGATCTTGCTATCATTTAACTTTAGTGTTCACTCATTATCTACTAGCATTTATTATAATAAATACCCATCTTTTCTTAATTATTTTTCTTTTAAATGTATCAAATCATTAATCAAATGACAAATTGTGTATTTGCATAAATTAGTACCTTGTTTCATTATTTTGACCTGATAATAAATTAAATCTTCACTGCCATAGGTGTGACGGGAGCGTCTTTTTACTCCAATATACTCCAGTAATCGTAAAAATTTATAAAATGGTCCAAAACATGTGATTTTGGATGTTTGTGGTTGTATTTTAATTAAAAAGATGTTATTTCACCACTCTTTCTTGGTTTTTGATAGAAAATGTCCATATTGTTGTTGGTTTCCATTTTGTCTTTCCTTCACATGATCATGTCTGAAAAAAATTACTAAAGCTTTACAGATAAATATTGCAAAATATTCGTAATCTTAAATGGATTTTTTTATGATATTTATATATACAAACTT
Source organism: Margaritifera margaritifera (assembly GCA_029931535.1). NCBI lineage: Eukaryota > Metazoa > Mollusca > Bivalvia > Unionida > Margaritiferidae > Margaritifera > Margaritifera margaritifera. Next base: position 2,487,992 of record JAQPZY010001677.1, on the reverse strand, counting down.
CAAGATTTGGTCTCTGAATGTTTTGCATGATATTTACAATTCTTCAGTTTCAATATTTTAAATGTTTTTGTCCATTTGTCATTCCATCCATCCATTAACTAACTTTGTTTCGGGGGGGTGGGGGGGTGGAGGGACTCCAAAATCATTTAAAGATATCTCTAAAATTTGGTACACCTATTATGTTAGCAATGTAGATGTATCAGTTGCTATTCTCAATTCTTCCATTTCAATATTTTTAACATTTCCATTTGTCTGTTTATCCATCTATCATTCACACTTTTGCTTCTGGATCAAAACTCCAAAACTTTGTAAGATATCTCTTAAATTTTGTACACATATTAGACTAGCGAATGACATATATTAGACTAGCAATGTAGACATATTAGACTAGTGATGTACATATATTAGACTAGTGATGTACATATATTAGACTAGTGATGTACATATATTAGACTAGTGATGTACACATATTAGACGAGCGATGTACACATATTAGACTAGCGATGTACATATATTAGACTAGTGATGTACATATATTAGACTAGTGATGTACATATATTAGACTAGTGATGTACATATATTAGACTAGTGATGTACACATATTAGACTAGCAATGTACACATATTAGACTAGCGATGTACACATATTAGACTAGCGATGTACATATATTAGACTAGCGATGTACACATATTAGACTAGTGATGTACATATATTAGACTAGTGATGTACATATATTAGACTAGTGATGTACATATATTAGACTAGTGATGTACACATATTAGACTAGCAATGTACACATATTAGACTAGCGATGTACACATATTAGACTAGCGATGTACATATATTAGACTAGCGATGTACACATATTAGACTAGTGATGTACATATATTAGACTAGTGATGTACATATATTAGACTAGTGATGTACACATATTAGACTAGTGATGTACATATATTAGACTAGTGATGTACATATATTAGACTAGTGATGTACATATATTAGACTAGTGATGTACATATATTAGACTAGTGACGTAGACATGTCTTTTGCTACTCAATAATTCTTCAGTTTCAATATGTGTAATGTTTTTGTCCATTTATCTGTTCATCCATCCATCCACAATTCACATTTTCATTTCTGGAGAAAACTCATGATGCTTATCCCTTCCCTGTATACTTTGCAAATACAAACTTCCAGTATATGAAATCTTGAGCAAACTATTCCATCTCCTTGCAGACATATTGGCAGGGTAGGGAATGTATATGACTCTGTCTTCATGTTGTTGTTTTTTATGCCCACAGTATGTAATATGGGGTGGATATAGCTGTCACTAAACTCATCTCTCCTTCTTTGTGTCAATAAACATATTCATTTTTAGAGCATAACTCTGAAGCCATTCAAGACATTTTGAACTAAATTTGTTACATGTATCAGACAGGTTGTACAGCAGTGTCTTTCACATACATAATTTTCTGCATTCAATATTTTGTATGTTACTAAGTGTAACATAAGTAGCATGTAAATTGAGAGTTCTGCACCAGGTACAGTTGAACCTGCTTTAAAGGGCACCTTTATTAATCAATCACGCATCTAAAATAGCCATCTTTGAATGTACCTATAACCAGATTTTACAGTAGATCTGTATTTAGCAACAATCTTACATAAAAGGACACTTTTTCTTATTCCCTGAGGTGGCTGGTGAACATGGGATTTTAATGTAGTAAGAAAATTGAGAGATGGACCAGAGGGTACTTTTAATAGGTGTCGATCTTTACATAAGCGGAGGCCCTGGGGGGGGGGTCATCTCAAGATGATTCTTTTTTATAATGTACTTGTTGTTTTAAAAAATTTGAAGAAAAGAAATGTTTCTAATGTCAATTTGTTTGTTTGTTTTTTAGATGGTAACATAGTCTGCTTCAGACAACCAGTATGAGCATAAACAGCATTAACACTATATAGTTCTACTGTTAAATAAATCCAGTGACATTACATGGCAGTACTGCCTAATGACTTGTTGCCTGATACTAAACCCCCCTCCCCCCACTCCGCCACCCCCAGACTCAGAGATGTAGTAGGCACTCTTAATTCACATGGGTAATACTGAATTTTGCCATTGACTATTATCTTAAATAATTTCCAGGAAATTAATATTTACTAGTAAAACTGATACAACCTTAAGCAACTACATCAGCTGAAGAAGAAGACAATATTTGTCATTTAATATATATGATTTTTAGTAAATTTGATCACAAAGTTCCAATTAGTTTCAGTATCAATCACACTGTGTATTCCATTATTATTACTACCAGTTCTTTTGAGAGCAGTAGTGTTTATCTACTCGCTCTGGTATTATTATAATATTTGCATAATGTCTGGAATCCTCTTGAATTAGCTGTTGTATTATAACATTTGCATTATGTCTGGAATCGTCTTGAATTAGCTGAGTGACTTTAGGTAATTATTATTTCAGAATGCTGGGGAAGAAGCTGAAGTCCCATGCCTTAACCCTGAAGGTTCCAGTTGCACCACCCAACAGGAAGTCACACACCAACAACAGTTGTCTGAACTTCCCAGTAAAAACATATCCAATGATCCCAGCTATGAAGTTGTCGGATCCACTTGCAAGATTTGTCAAAGATGCCACCACAATACTATAACATGTCCTGTTATAAATCACAACAGGAAATGTGTTGGTTCTGGTGTTTGGCATTCCACTCATTGTACTTGTAGTGCAAAACATTCTCGGAATTACCCACTGCATGACAAACAGCATCAGAAACCTTGCTCAACCCACAATGTAAAGTATAGATCATTATTTGGAAATTTAACTGCAACAAATATGAAGTGTGACAGGATGTGTAAAGAGGAGAAATGGAGAAGAATTTGTTGGGCCCAAATTACATGGCTTCTTTTCTGTGTTGGAGTAATATTCCTATTTTGCATTGGAATGACTGCATTACACAGAAAATCTGCAGCCCAACATCCCAGTATACTAAAAGTATCCCTCCCTAAAGATACACATCTTCGTAAGTATCATACAACCAAAGATAAATAAACTTTCTTTCCCGATAAAACAAAATTAAACATCAATAGCATGCAGTCAACATTTTGCAGTAGGAGAGATCATCTATAAAATAGAAGAATATATCAATTTGAAAGAGCATCAAAACTCTATGAAATAAAAACAAATTCCTGAACTATGAGAATTTTGAAAATATTTGTGTTTAATAATTGGTGTCAGGAATTGTTGACCAAAATATTAGATTTTATTTTATGCTAGGCAGTGAATTACTTGATTTTCCAAGTGAAATAATTGTGATATTTCACTGCTGTCAATAACCATTGATAACATTATGAATAAGAAATTTCAAACTGTTTGCAAGATGCTTGTGTGGTCTAAATGTAACGATGGCCGCCTTGCATCCAGGCGAATCTGGTTCAAATCCAGCAATGGACAAATATTTTTTCTTTTCATTTTCTTTTTTTATCTGCTGTTTAACCTTGAATTGGGAAGGAGCATTTTGTAACTACTGATATACTATGTGCAAATATACACAAAACAGAGCAGAACATAAACGGTAAACCACTGACATTATCGCGCGGGATACAGCAAGAAATCAGCAACTTCAGTGTGGTATACAGATTGCTAGACAATACCCTTGAGCATAAAATAAAAAGAATATTTGCTTGATCCAAGTGATTAACGGATATATTTCATCTCGTGGATGAAAAATTTAAGTATTTTCACTTGTGGCTTTGCCACTCATGAAAATACTGAGTTTTTCACCCACTTGATGAAATATATCCGTTATTCACATGTTTCAAGCAAATATCCTCTGTCTTTTCAATCATTTCTCAAACAGATGAGAAATAGACAATATCAAAATTAGTCTTTCTTTTAATAGCTTCATGAATGGAGTTCAGCACACATAAATCTTCATGGAATTAGCCCTTCCTAGGCCAGAAGTATAATAAGTTGTATTTAGAGGAAACCGGGGGGGGGGGGGGGGGGCGGCCCCGGGGGGGTACTAATACAGTAAGTGATCCATGTGAATTTATTTTACCCTGACATGATCAACTTTATAAGGCACTCTTCTTCCATGGGGACATATTTAGATCCATTGTATTCTATTTTGTATACCCCTGCCTGTATACCATATATACTCACTTATAAGCCTGAACCCCCACCCCCACCCAATAGCAACATTTTACTATGACATGCTTATAAGCCGAGGTGAAAAATTGCTGTCTGAAAGATCCACTAAGCCATCATCAAGAAATTAGTCTTGGATCCTGTAATATGTTGATTCCAAAACATCTTACAAAATAAACACTTTTGTGATTCACAGTATCCTATAAATGTCACTGTCTAGGCCATTATTTATGTGGAGATTCAGCCTAGCTTGGGCTCTGTAAGTGACACTTTGTGAAATCTATTAAAGGATCATAGCAACTGAACAAGTGTCAGTTGTGTGTCATATCACAGGTAGCTAAATTAAGTACTCACAGTTAACTGAATATAGCACTATATTTGGCCACTGAACATGTATCACATTGTCAACTTGGAAAATAAATTGGATGCTGCCTTTACAAGCTAGGGGCTTATCAGCCCATGTGCACTAGCAGATAACTTGGGTAATATCACTTGGGAATTGGATCTTACTTATAAAAAAAGCAAATACATATCAAATCAAAACTTTTATTGCACAAAAGACAGTGTTTATACAGCAAACACAAAATATAATACAAATACAGGTTGTTCGGACTTGCATGAAAATGGAAGCAATATACCTACTGGTTAACACCCATGGTAAACAACATTGATTGACACTTCACTTTGCAGTGAGTAATATTTAATTTAATATTTTCAAATAATTAAAATCCAAATAACTATCGATATAAACATTTTGTACCATAATGAAACAGATAAATACAGTACATATCATATATATCCATTTCTTGATGGGAATAGTGGCATGAAAATGTACAAATATTTCAATTGACAGTATTTTATAAATACTGCAAACAGCGAGAGTTTCCAATATTACCCTAGCTTATTAAAAAAATTTATTTGTCATGCGTTATAATTTTTTTTATTTGTCATGCTTCAGAGATGACCCCTACTCTGCATGAATCAAACTTCAGTAAAAAACAAATGTCAACTTGTAAGCGAGTATATATGGTAGGTATATAGCAATCCTCCTGTCCATCCAGCACTCATTAGTACAACAGTTACTGTAATCCTCGTGTCCATCCAGCACTCATCAGTACAACAGTTACTGTAATCCTCCTGTCCATCCAGCACTCATTAGTACAACAGTCACTGCAATCCTCCTGTCCATCCAGCACTCATTAGTACAACAGTCACTGCAATCTGCCTGTCCATCTAGCACTCATTAGTACAACAGTCACTGCAATCCTCCTGTCCATCCAGCACTCATTAGTACAACAGTCACTCCAATCCTCCTGTCCATCTAGCACTCATTAGTACAACAGTCACTGCAATCCTCCTGTCCATCCAGCACTCATTAGTACAACAGTCACTGCAATCCTCCTGTTCATCCAGCACTCATTAGTACAACAGTCACTGCAATCCTCCTGTCCATCCAGCACTCATTAGTACAACAGTTACTGCAGTTTTTGATGCACTGGCATGAAGCTTGGTAAATATTATTGGTCACTGCCTGCAGAAGCACACATCAACAAATCCCTTTGCTCATAAAATTTTTAGCTGTACTAGTCATAGACCGGAAGAGCTTATGGGATTGTCTTTTGTCCTTTGTCCATCTGGCATGTGTCATCTATTGTCCTTCCATCCATTAGCACAAGGGTATTATCGCTACACCTCCTAAACTATGTTGAGGATTGCCATGAAACTTGACACATACATGTACATTCATCCCATGGTCTAATTGGTTTTAAATGAAAATGGTGCTGCTCGGACATCCAATATGGCCACCACATCGACCATCTTGAAAATCTTGTTATTGCTACTCCTCCTGAATGGATGGTCATATCAACATGAGGTTTTCACTTAAAGACTTCTCATGATGTCTGGTTGGTCCTAAATGAAAATGGTGCTGATCTGATGCCCAGTATGACCGCAGCAGCAGTCTTGAAAATCTTGTTATCACGGCTCCACCTGAACAGAAAGTTTTATTGACTTGTTGTTTTCAACATAAGACTTCTCTTATGATGTCCAGTTGGTTTTAAATGAAAATGGTGCTGATCTGACATCCAATATGGCTACAACACAGTGGCCATCCTGAAAATCGTCATTGCTACTCTTTCTGAATGGATGGTCATATCAATATGAGGTTTTCACTAAAAGACTTCTTGTGATGTCTAGTTGGCCCTAAATAAAAATGGTACCGATATGTGATCCAATATGGCTGCCACAGTGGCCATCTTGAAAATCTTGTTATCACTTCTCTTCCTGAATGGAAAGTCATATTGATATGGGGTTTTCATCAAAAGACTTCTTATGATTCTAGTTGGTCCTGTATGAAAATGGTGCTGATGTGAGGTCTAATATGGCTGCCACAGTGACCAGCTTGAAAATCTTGTTATCACTACTTCTGAATGAATGCTGATATCAGAATGGGGTTTTCACCAAAAAGACTTTTTATAATGTTTTATTGATCCTAAATTAAAATTGTGCTGATCTGGCATCCAATGTGTGATCATCTTGAAAATCTTGTTTTCACTACTCTTAAATGGAAAGTCATTTTGACATGGGGCTTTCATCAGAGGAGTTTTTATGATGTCAAGTTGGACCTTAATGAAGATGACTAATCCTCAATATGGCCGCCATGTTGGTTATCTTGAAAATATTGTTACCTCTACTCTTCCCAAATGGATGGCTATATAAACATGGAATATTTGCCAATTGGTCCTAAATGAAAATGGTGGCAGTCATATATCCAATATGGCTACCATGACAACTGTCTTAAAACTCTTGTTGTCACTAATCCCCTGAATGGATGATAATTATGACATGATGTTTTCACCAAAAGACTTCTAATGATGTCTACTTTGTCCTAAATGAAACTGGTGTCAAGCTGACATTCAATATGTGCACCACAGCAGCTATTTTGAAAATCTTGTTATCGCTGAAGAATATCCAAGATGGTTTGAACACTCAGCAGTTAAAAGGAAGAAATGGTCACTGAGTCAAACAAGAAAAACGGTTTCATCAGAATAATATTAGTTCTCCATCACAGACATGGTCCAAACTTTGTGGATAGATTGCACTTAGGATAAGGAAGAAACTGATTGATTTCAGGTTCAAAAGGTCAAAGGTCATTCTGAAAGAAGAAAAATGATTTCTGTGCAAAAATTTCACTTACCTACATAGAGAACTAATAAACATGGGGCAGGCATATAATGTGTTGTTTATGGTAATCTTGCTATGGATTGCTGTAAAACTTGGTTATTATCTAAAGATGCACATATTGACAGATCTTTGTAGATTTTTGTAAGAGTTATTGCCCTTTTTGACTCACAGCTGTATGCAATGTATGACAGAATTTTGTGAATGCAATTTATCTTGCAGTTTTTGGTGGATTCCTTTGAAGCTTGGTACATATTGTTATGGTTATCATCAGAAGATATGCATGTTGACAAATCATTTTCATAAGAATTATGTGCTTTTTAGCTAACCTGGCCTATAAGATCTTGGACAAGTTCGATAATTGGCAAGATTCACAAATACTAATGAAGTGATCTTGCATCTGATTGACTGAGCTTGTTACCACTCTGGAAGCCATACTTTTGATCTGATACAGATCAGACTTGGGATATGGGCTTAAATCATCAAGATATTGGTCAACTCAATAATGAGATAGATCTACAGATATTAACAAGGTGATCTTGCATCTGATTATCTGAGTTTTTTACCACTTTGGAAGCCATATTTTTTTATCTGATTTTGATCAAACATCGAATGTTGGCTTATATGATAGAGATCTAGCAAGAGTGCAATAATGCGTGGCACCCATGCATATCAATGAGGTGATCTTGCATGTGATGGATTTTTATCATGAGATAGATGTATGCATGCTTATGACCTGATATTGCATCTGAATGGCTGAGGTTTTTTTAACCGCTCTAGAGAATGTTTTTGTAATAGGATTTTTTTATCAACCTTGGTCATCAAGAGCTTGTTTGAATATGATTATGAGTAAAATTCCTGTATCTTAATGATGTGACCCTGCATCTGATTGGCTGAGCTTGTCATTATTCTAATAACATTATTTTTTTTATCAGATTTTTATCAAACTTGTTAAATAGCCTTATATGACCAAGATAATGGATGAGTTTAATTATGAGCAAGATCTATGCATATTATTGAGGTAGTCTTGTATCAGATCGGCTAAGCTGGTTGCCACTCTGGCGACCGAATTGCAATCAGATTTCACTCTACCTTGGCAAATAAACTTATATAATCATTGTTGAAGACAGGTTTTATAATAATTGAGATCTGTGCATATTAATGAGACCCCTTGCATCTGATTGGCTGAGCTTGTTACCTCTCTCTATATCTAGAGACATATTTCTCATCTAGTTTATGTCAAACTTGGTAAATGGGTTTATATAATTAACATCCAGATGACATTGATTATTAGCAAGAGACTGTGTATATTAGTTGTACTTTTATCTTTAGAAAGAACTTTTAATCATAATATAGTGAAATAGGTAAAATCAACATGATATGAAGTTTGGGAGATAGTTTACATAGGTTGTCTTCTCACAGTGCTACATAATCCTGCTTAGTCAACTGTTTAGTTATGTAAGCCAGGTGAGTGATGTCAGGCCCACTTGGTCTTTTGTTTTTATGATAGACACATCACTATTCAGGGTGTATGGGTGTGATGCTGGAGAGGCATAGGTATATTTACATGAGCAAATAGCTCACAATTCCTCTAATTTTTGTTGTCAATATGCTTTATGGATAAATTATATGCATATACAATGTAGTTTGTAAATATTAATAAAAAACAACCTTTGCATCCCTATTTTTGCCATTGTTGGATCTAGATACATAGTAACAGAACAATTGTGATTTTACAGTTTTTAGTATATAGTGAAATAGCTTTAATATCATCTTTTATGCTTTATTTTTCTAACATCTTTGTAATTTTAACACTATATTAAAACATGTTTATATGTTAAATATTGATATACAGTCCTAAATATTACCTATGTTGTAATTTGTTGCAAGCTTTGAAGATACATGTAGCTGCAATATGTTAGAGATTCTACAGTGGGAGTTCTTGGATTGATGCTGAAACCTTGTTGTATCTTTGCTATGACAATTGCCATATAAGATTAAAAATTGGCATATGCCTATCATCCTTTAGGGATCAACTATTAATTAAGTTTTTTGTAAATTTGATAAATTGCCCATTTGTATCTGTGGATTGTCACCAGAAAATAATTCAAGTTTACTGGAGAAAATAGTTTACAAGGGATTACAGAGTAATAGGTCAAATGTCAAGGTCACTTGCTTGACATTTGTTACAGGTTATATTATATCAAAACCTAAGGTTTAATTAAGATTTTATATTTGATGAATCTCCCATTTGTATGGGTGGATTGCCACTTGAAAATAATTATAAGTTTACCAGAGAAAATAAACAGTTTTTAAATTTACAGGGTAATAGGTCAAAAGTCAAGGTTACTTGGTTGACATTTGTTAGAGGTTATGTTATACCAAGACTTTTTGGTTCCTCTCCCATAGGTAAGATCCGGTCCTACTCAGACCAGCCTGACCTGGATGACATTAGCATTGCCAACCACAGCAGTCTGGCCCTCACCACTCGCTTACAATACTTAGGTATACTTTTGAATCTTTCTCTCCCTCCCTGTCTCTGTCTCTCTATCTCTCTCTCTTTCTTTATGCATGCAGGCATGTGCAGTTTTCTATTTCTGTTCAACACTTTATCCTGGTAATGATCTCAGATTGTTCTTTGATACATACTTGTGGTAAAAATATTACATTAAAATGGATAGTCAAACTTATGATAAAACGACCATATCATGGGTGCATAATAGATTATCTGTTTGGAATCATTATTTATAGGTGACAACATTTGTGTGGGAAAATATAAACAAGTTTTTCTGAGCAGTATTGTATAATTGCACACCAAGAAAGTTCATATTTTCCCATTCAAATATAGTAATATTTATTATATGCTTGTTTAGCTCTACTGGTCATATACCAGAAGAGCTTATGGGATTGCCCGTTGTCTGTCATCTGTCTTCCAATGTCCATCCATCCATTAGCACAAGTTTGTTATTGCTTCTCCTAAACTCTTCAGAGGATTGCCATGAAACTTTACACACACATTCATCACAGGGTCTATTTGGTCATAAATGAAAATGTAAAGTAATCCTCAGTAGATTGGTGTACTGTACATCCAATATGGCCACCACAGTGGCCATCTTGAAAATCTAGTTATCACTACTCCACCTGAATGGATAGTCATATCAACATGAGGTTTTCATGGTAAGACATTTTATTATGTCTAGTTGGTCCTAAATGAAAGTGGTGCCAGTCTGACATCCATTATAGCCACATGGCAGCCATCTTTCAAATCTTGTTATTGCTACTTCTCCTGAATGGAAAGTCATATCGGCATGGGGTTTTCACCAGAAGACTTCTTATGATGTTTAGTTGGTCCTAAGTGCAAATGGTGCCAATCTGACATCCAATATGGCCACAGCAGCAGCCATCTTGAAAATCTTGTTATTGCTACTCCGCCTGAACAGAAAGGGGTCCTAGGTGGCTGAGTGATCTTAGGCATTCGCCTTTAAAGAACACTCACACATCTCACATCTGTCCGCGTGAAGTCGAGTCTCGGCTCAACCAATATGGGTATGTAAGAAAGCTTGCCAGTAGCATCCTGTAGGTTGGTGGTTCTTCTCAGGGTCTTCCCAGGTTCTTCTTCCACCAGATATACTGGCTGCCATGTATAGCATATCATGTGATAAAAAATGGTGTTAAACCCCACAAAACCAACCAAACCTGAATAGAAAGTCATATCATCATGAAGCTTTCACCAGAAAACTTCTAACAGTATCAACTGGTATTCAGTAAAAGTTGTGCTTATCTGATATCCAAAATGGCTGCCACAGGCAGCCATTTTGAAAATCTTATCACTACTCCTCTGACATGGAAAGTCAAAATTAACATTGGATTTTCACCAGACGACTTCTTGATGTCTATTTGGTACTAAATGAAAATGGTTCTGATCTGACATCTAGTATGGCCACCATGGCAGCCATCTTGAAAATCTTGTTATTGCTACTCCTTCTAAATGGAAAGTTATATCGACACGGCGTTTTCACCAGAAGACTAATTATGATATCTGGTTGGTCCTGAATGAAAATGGAAAGTTATATCGACACGGCGTTTTCACCAGAAGACTAATTATGATATCTGGTTGGTCCTGAATGAAAATGATGCCAATCTTACCTCAAATATGGCTGCCACAATGAACATATTGAAAATCTTATCACTAATTCTCCTGAATAGATATTCATATCAACATGGGGTTTTCACCAAAACTCTTCTATTGGTGTCTAGTTTGTCCTAAATGAAAATGGTGCTGAACTTGCAATGGCTAATTTGAAAATCTCATCACCTAAGAATATCATAGATGGTTTCACCACTGAGCAGTTATGAAGAAGAAATGGTCTTATCTTGAATTCCTGGCAATTCTTTTTGGACAGTAGAGCATCAGTCCCTTCGAGGGAGTTCTTGTTTATATCTAGGGCTGATTCTGACTTGAACCCATTTTATGTCCCTAGACAATGCACGGAGAAAAAGAGGTATTTATGTTTTAGAATGGATATGTCTGTGTGAGACCCAGGATATCACCAATAGTAATGCTTGTTATGACATAACATTCCAATGTCATGACTGGCACACTAGGTGATTATTTAAAACTGCAACATCAAAAACACGTACTGAAATAGATACCTCATTGAATTCTTTTTTTTTTTAAATAATGAAAAAGAAAAACTACTTGAAGCATACTACCTGTTGTTTCATTTCTGTTAGTTCCGGGGTAATATACATCCATATGCAAATAAGCCACAAACAAAAATACAATGTAGTATTCACCTGTGCATGGCATGTTGTGTATCTCTTGTGCAGTATGATGCAAAGCAGTATTGAGAAATACTACACAGTTCAGACAATATTGAATTATTGCAGAAAGAAATGAGTATATAATAAGTTATATTTACTCTTAATGATTACCAGTCTGTCTACTAGCAATGGTATTGGGTCATTATAGCTTCTGACAATCGGAATGTTGTCCTTCTTTTCCTTGGACATTATATGGTTTGCAAATGTCTTTTGGACAATCAACGTTTTCATCATTTAAGTCGTCTTTTGGCATTTCTTCTTTTTTTTGTGTTGTGTTTGTCATTTTCTCCCCAGTCCTTGCATAACTTGTATGTATCTGTGTCCTTTTTCATTGAGTTTGAGGGTTTTGAGTATCTCACTAGGGAAGTGTTGCTTCTTTTTCATTCCTCTATTAGTAAGCAGTGTTAGGGTAAGTATTATCCACCCAATTCTCATTCCAGTTCATTGTTTATTTCTTGTATTTCCTTTCAGCATTCAATGCGATGCAGGGTGAGGGTAAATGTGGTCACAAAAAGGCTTCGGACATGCACCCTGCCTATTTAGTGTGTACTGCATGTGTATTCATGGCTGGTTTTCCTGTTTGTTGCCTTTGGTTTAATGAAGTATGGGACTTAAGGGACAGTCATAATGCCTCCAGGACCAGGAAGAAGGGACCTGCTTCTTCCTCTTCATCACTGGAAGACCCCCTCCATCCCAGGCAGGGTCTATGGCACTACCCGAATTAGGGAAGTTGCCAGCTCCCAAACAGCAGGGATCTGCGGCTCTTTCCAGGGTACAGAAATTGCCTGCTTCTGCAAGGGTGGGATCACTGATATATGAAAGGAAGTTGCCAGCTCCCATGAAGGAAGGATCCTTGGCACTTCCCAGTGGAGGGAAATTGCTAGCACCCAATAGCAAGTCCTGCCTTCCTAATGCAAGGGAAGTGTGATCTTCTCGTTCAAGTATACCTGTTTCTAAATTGAGTTGATCTCATTTGACAGTTGAGTCCCCATAACAGACTCCCAAAAAAGGTCTAGATTATCTGACCGGTCAATGCCTGGTAGCCAGTTACTGGGTATCAGGCACCAGGTAGTGTGTCAAGTGACAGTCACCGAGTCACAATTTAGTGCTTAGGTAATTGGATCAAAGTGCCCACGAACACGACACAGTAGCTGACTCAGGATGATCTGATGGTAGGATTTGAACCCACACCCTCTCAGTCATGAGTCCAGCATGCTAACCTCTCAGCCACCATAGCTTCTGCCTCCATTAAATGCCTCTTACAACATGCAGGAGAGTGCATCAGGCCTATTCTGCATCACATAATCCACAGGGGGTTGATATTATGGTTTAATAAATTGTTTAGTAACAACAATGAAACGGATTAACAGCATATTTGGGAGAATATGTAGTATAATATACGAGTTTCTGCAGCAGTAGTAATAATAAAACAGAGCGTAGCAGCAGAGCAATGGAGCGTCGAGATACTGAGCTGCGGAAAATATACAAATTTTAATATCAGTTAATAGTTATCTTGTGTGCCAGAACTGTCATATACTATACTACAGATGTTGTTAATTTTGTTAGAAAATGATGAGGTCATTTTAGGTGTTAGGAAAATATGTCAAAATAGGAATCTATTTTTCCTTGAAATGAGCATGGATATTGATGACTTTGGCTGTCCCATTTCATATTGATATGAGCATGGATATTGATGACTTTGGCTGTCCCATTTCATATTGATATGAGCATGGATATCAATGACTTTGGCTGTCCCATTTCATATTGATATGAGCATGGATTTTGATGCCTTTGGCTGTCCCATTTCATATTGATGAGCATGGATATTGATGACTTTGGCTGTCCCATTTCATATTGATATAATCCATGTCATAATTCATTAATGTTTTAAATTGACAAATTATCAATAGATTTCTTTCCCATTGCAGTAGACAAACTGATTTATCTATCAAAATCCTATATTCAGTAATCATTTGGTTGAATGAAAGAGAAACACTCCATTAATGTGATAGACTCTCCAGTGACTTGGTTTGAAAGAAATTCTGATAATTGATAAGGAAACCCATCTCATCTGTATACTGACTTCTATACACAAGAGTGGCCAAGTTAGCTGAATTTAGAGTGCTAGTAGATCCTTATGTGGAAAAAGAATCATCTCTGTTGTAGATATATGACAGCATCAGAACACAAAGTAAGTTTTCATTAACACAACAATGTGATATTTAAAGAGAGCATTTAGAGTAATATGATTGATGAATATATTATACAGTAAGCCTAAAGGTCCACCTATATACAAAATTGTGGTGGGGTTAGAGGGGATGAGGAGTGGGCTATCTTCAGAATGAAAAGCTTTCTTAACAACAAAAAAATTCCAAAATGTTATATAGGTGTTGACCGTATCATTAAGCAGGGGCTTATTGTAATAAAATTATCCTGTATGCTAGTTACATCATTGGTTTTCTATCTTACAGTCTTGACTCCGGATTGCCAGCAAAACCTGACAAAGTGTTCTACCCATGCCCTGTGTGATTGGCACAGTTCAGAGGTCAAGGTTATATGCAGATGTCAAAGAGGTTACTTCCTTGAGAATAGGATATGTGTGGGTGAGATATGGCCCCCTGTTGTAAATCATACTAAACTCAAAATATTGTTCCACAATGAAAGTTTTACAAAGTTAAATTGAAGGTCAATATTTCAATGTTAACCATGTCCAGAATAACTTTGTTTGAAAATGTAAATTCAGTGTAATGATCCTGCTGTAATCAGCAGGAAGAATTTGAGCCAAGTTTGTATCTAAGTTGAGAATTTGAAGAAAGCTGAAGGCATGCATGATCAACCAGTCATCAACATTAGGTGATAGCAGTCACATTGTAAAACATATACAACATTCTTCAAGTTGGTGACTATGAGTGTAAAGAGATACCATACCCATATTAAAGTTTTTTTTACTGCTATATTTTTTAAAAAGCAATGGTTGATTTAATTAGGGTCCTGCTTGACAGAGCCCTATAGTGATCATGTATGTCTGTCCATCCATCAACAGTTTGGTTTCTGCTAGATAACTTTACTGAGAATTGTTGGATTTGAATCATACTTTGTAATCAGGTTTATTAGCTCACCTGGCCATAAGGCCAAATGAGCTTATGGTATGGTCCTTTGTTGTGCAGCGTCCATTCACAATTGCTATTTAAATTTCTTCTCAAAAGACACTCAACAGCTTTGAACAAATTTGACAGAAAGCTTCCTGGCGTGGCATGAAGGCTCTTCAAATTTGTTCAAATTATGCCGATCCCCCATCAGATATGGCCACTGTTACTAAAAATAGAAAACCTTTAAATGACTTCTGCTCCAAAAGTTCAGAACAGAATTTGACCAAATTTGAGGAAAAACATTTTGGCTTGATGGTCTTTCAAATTTGTTGAAATGATGCCAATAAAACATCAGGTATGGCCACCATTACTAAAAAATATAAAACCTTAAAATGGCTTCTTCTCAAAATACACTCAACAGAATTTTACCAAATTTGACAGAAAACATCCTGGCAGAGATGGCTTTTAATTTTGTACAAAATGGTGCCAATCCAGCTTCAGATATTGCCCCCATTACATAAAATAGAAAAAAAAACTAAAAGCAACTTTTTCTCAAAAACCACTCAACAGACTCTGACCTGATTTGAAAGCAGACATTCTGGCATGAAGGTCTTTCAAATTTGTTCCAGTGATGCCAATCTGCCTTCAGATATGGCAGCTGTTACTAAAAATATAAAAACCTTGAAATGTCTCAAAAAGCATTCAGCAGAATTTGACCAAATTTGACGGAAAGCATCCTGGCATGAAGGTCTTTCAGATTTATTAAAATGATGCTAATCCTTCATCAAATATTGCCATCATTACATAAAACATAAAAACCTTTAAATTACTTCACAAAATTCACTCAACAGAATTTGACCAAATTTGAAAGAAAGCATCCTGGCTTAGATGGCTTTGAAGTTTTTATACAAACAATGATTATCCACCCTTAAATATAGCCACCATTATTACAAATAGATAAACATAAAAAATAACTTCTGGAAAAAACCACTAAACAGAAAATTACCATTTTTTTACATAAAGCATCTTGGCTGAAGACCTTTTAACTTTATACAAACGATATCAATCTGCCATCAAATATGGCCACCATTACTAAAGATAGAAAAACCTTTAAATGACTTCTTCTCCAAAACTGTTGAATAGAATTTGACCAGAATTGATAGAAAACTTCCTGTACACGCCAGTTTGCCTATTAATGCTATGCAAGTAACCTATGTTGAGGACTATTGAGAATCACAGGTTTGGGGTTACAAAGAGTTCTCCCCCTTGCAGAGCAAAAATGAAAACAAATTAAAACAAATAATTTTAGAATACAGGATGCATACATTTCAATAAAACAAGCGATATAAATGAGCAAAAAAATACGCTATTGGGACTGAATGGAATAATATGTCATTCAAACAAGACAAAATATAAAATTGAAATAGAACAAGTAACACTCTAAACAAAGAAAATAAATTTTAAGATTAGTTTGGAAAAGAATGGAATGTGTGCAATATTATGGATGAATTTGCTGTATTGTGTCCTTTGACTTTGCTTGCATTATCCATCATGGGAGTTGGTTTCCTAAATTGTGCCTTTTAGGCAAAATACCTTAAAGCGGGCTCGGCTCAATGAAGCCAGGTATTGTTTGCGTGTTTCTGATGCACACCAATAACCTTCAGCAAGAGACTTTAGCCTCATTGCTGAACAGAAACTAACCAAAGCCATTAAACACTTTAAAATTATATTGCCATATTAAAGTGCCTGAAAGATTTGTTGTTTGTAATGTTATCACATGTATATGCTTTATTGTATGGCATTTCATATATTCAATGCCATTATTTTTAGCTCTAAAAAAAAAAAACTATGCTTTTCTCTTGAAACACATCGAGATTGAATTACTAAGAACAAAGAAACCCATGGCTGTAAACAAAAATTTGAGAAATTGGGTAGTAGATATGGGCTGATCCAATGGTGGGTATTGAACCTAGACCCTTGTGGTCATGGGTCCGATGCCTGAACCACTGAGACACCACAGATAATCTGGGTAGGAATCTCAGTGGTTTGAAAGTAATAGCCCCAGTAAGGGCAGACCCAGTGGGTAGGAATCTCAGTGGTTTTAAAGTAATAGCCCCAGTGGGGTAAGGGCAGACCCAGGAATCCTTGCTGACTGCATAATTTTACACCTCTTGTGGTACCAAGTAAGTGTATATATACTTTAGGGGTGAGGCTTTGAACAGTTTCTAACCTATGAACTGGGGGCAGATAGAAACCTAATGGCCAATGCTAGTTGAATAAATGATGGCCTTTTCATGCCAAGCAAGTGTATATTGTATTTTCTGATGTTTTGTGACATAAAAAAGTACTTTTTGCTGTCAGAAAACATACAAATAAATTTCATTCAGTGTTCGAAAACAAACGAAAAAGAAAAATCTAAGCCCTCACAAACAGACCCACTTATTTAATATCAGGCTTTCTATTAAGTCATACAGCAAAGTAATCACACTTTACCTGTACATGAATAAATGAAACCTGACATTACTTGCCTTGTTTTCAGTCGACAAGAAAATGCAGACTTATTACAAAACACAACTTCAAGCCTGAAGCAAAAGAATTGACTATGTTTTAATTTCCTATATATCTGATCTAAAAAAGAAGATAAGATAAGCAACACCAACAATAATAAACAATCTAGGAACTAAGTGTTACACACTTTTCTTTCCATTCCAGTTTCAATATATGTATGAATCTGCATTCACAAGCTAACATATGTCAGCTACCAAGGTGAGCAGGATCAGACCCACTTGAGCCTCTTGTATTGAAGAAACCTCAAAAGAGTTCAATTTCAAGCCTTTTATGTCATTATAGATAGGAGTTATAGCCCCTGATTGTCTGTCTTCCTAACTCTGGTTTCCATAGCTTAACTTGAAACAAATGTTGCAGCTCTATATTGAACTCGAATTTCTGGCCTCCTGACTTTGATTTCCACATTATAACTTTACAAAGGTTTTGTTGAATTTCATCCCAATGTGGCCTACATCTTTATATTGATAAAACCTTGAAGGAGTTAAATTTTCAACATTCCACTACATCATTTTACAGGAGTTATTACCCCTGAGTGTCTGTCTGCCTCACTTTGGTTTGCACAGCATTACTTTACCAAGAATGGATGAATTTCAACCAAATCTGGCATGCAGCTTTGTATTGTTAAGACATTGAATGACTTAGAATTTCAGTGTTCCACTATGTAATTTTCAGAAGTTATTCCCCCAGATTGTCCATCCTCCTGACTTTGACTTCTGCAGCATAACTTTAAGCAAGGATTGTAGAATTTCAGCCAAATTTGGCAAGCAGCTTTATATTGCTCTGACCTTGAATGAGTTTGATTTCAGCATTCCACAACATCACTTACAGGGGTTATGGCCCCTGATTTTCCATCCTCATAACTTGGGTTTCTGCAGCAAGACTTTACCATCCCAAACTTAGAGACAAAGAAAATAATTCCCAACAAAACTGCTGGAAAATATATGGTTTAGGTGGGGGTGGGCACACTGGACTGTGATTTCTGTTTATGGAGTCAGTCAAGTACTGATTATGTTTGCAATGTTAATACAACAAATCAAAATATTTGTAGTCTCTATATGAAAGTGATGCCACTTGGAAATCCAATGGCAGCCATCTTGAAAATCTTGGTAATGCTACTACTCCTAGATGGATGGTCATATTGACATGGGGTTTTCACCAAAAAGACTACTTGTGAATACCTCGCGGGTGCTAAAGGAAAATGGTGCCAATATGACATCTGACATCCAATATGGCTGCCATGGCGGCTATCTTGAAAATCTTGTTATCACTACTTTTCCTCAATGGAAAGTCATATCAATATGGGCTTTCACGAGAAGACTCCTTATGATATCTAGTTGGTTCTAAATTAAATGGCATTGAACTGACCTCCACTCCTCCTGGATGGATAGTCATATCTGCATGGATTTTTCACCTAAATACTTGTTATGATGTTTAGTTGGTCCCAAATGAAAATAGTGCTGATATGACATCCATTATGGACACCATGGCAGCCATCTTGAAAATCTTGCTATCGCTACTCCTCCTGAATGTATGGCCATATTCACATGGGGTTATCACCAAAAAGACTTCTAATGATGTCTTGTTGGTCCTAAATGAAAATTATGCCGATTTTACATCCAGTATGGCTGCCACAGATGCTAATTTGAAAATCTTGCTATTTGTAAAAAAATATCATAGATGGTTTAAACACTCAGTAGTTAAAAAGATGCTATGGTCTTATCTTGAATTCCTGGAAATTCATTTTGGCCAGTAGAGCATCAGTCCCTTCAAGGAACTCTTGTTCTTGTTTTGGTTCTTGTTTGACATGATGTCTAGAAACCTTATTTGTAATATTTTATACATTTACAACTTTATGTATTTGTGTGCATGATGTTTAACAGAACAGCCATATTCTTTGTGCACATGATGTCTAGCAGCCTCAAGTCTCTCATTTATTCTTAACCTAGCCTGCAGCACCTGGTGTCCAGATGGGTTCTACATGACCAGGAAGTGTTCTGCTGGGGCAGATGTCCAGTGCAAAGGTAAATCGGCTACTACTTTATCCCAGGACCTGTAACGCATGATGTGTCCTAAAGGATATGTTTTAGTCATCAAAAGATGCTTAAGAACATATCTTCAGTAATGGTTTGATGAATTATGTATTCAGGATCATTTTCTGTTAGACAAGAATCTCCTGAATTTCTAGATCATCTGGCAGTAAAACCAAGTGAACTTTATGGTTTGGTCCTTCGTCCTTTCTGCGTTATCCATCATTTGTCATGTGTCATCCAGTCACAATTGCTATTTTCAACTTCTGGTCAAAAAAATGTTCAACAGAATTTGACCAAATTTGACAGAAAGCATCCTGATATGAAGGTCTTTCATATTGGTTCAGTGATACTTATATGCCATCAAATATGGACACCATTACTAAAAACAGACACCATTTCAAGTGACTTCTCAAAACCTACACAATGGAATTTGACCGGATTTAAAAGAAAGCAACCTGGCATGAAGGTCTTTCAACCTGGTCAGATGATGCCAATCCAAATGAAATATGGCTAATGTTACTATAAATAGAAAAAACTTTAAATGACTTCTAAAACACACGACAGAATTTTACTAAATTTGACTGAAAGCATCCTGGCATAGATGGCTTTGATTTTTATACAAGTGATGCCAATCTGCAATAAAATATGGCCACCATTACTAAAAATAGAAAAACCTAAAAACTGCTTCTTCTCAAAGACTGAGAAACAAAATTTGACCAAATTTAACAAAGAATTCTGGCATGAACATTTTTCAGATTTGTTCAAATGATGCCTATCTGCCATCAAATATAGCCACTGTTACAAAAAACAAAAAAAAAGACCTTTAAATGACTACTTAAAAACTGCTTAACATAATTTGACAAAATATGACAGAAAGTATCTTGTCATGGATGACTTTCAAATTATACACATGATGCCTATCTGCCATCAGATATGGCCACCATTACTAAAAATGGACAAATCTTTAACAACTTTTCAAAAAGCACTCAACAGACTTTTGACCAAATTTAACAGAAAGTATCCTCGTAGAAAGGTTTTTCAGGTTTTTACAAATGATGCTACTGATCCACCATCAAATATGGCCACCATTAGTAAATGTGAAGAAAAAAAAAAAGAAATTGAAATGACTTCTTTATAGAAACTGCTCATCAGAATTTGACCATATATGACAAAAAGTATTCTGTCATGAAGGGCTTTAAAATGTATACTAAATGATGCTGATACACCATTGAATATGATGACTGTTATGAACACTAAAATATGATCAGAATAATTTCACAATAACCTAGCATGCAGAATTTGACCATATATGACAGAAAGCATCCTGTAATGAAGGGGACTTTTAAAGATCAAATATACTTACAAAAAATGTCTATTACCTCCCTTAGGTGTGATGTCATAGTGGAACATGCGGTGGAATGCATAATTAGAAAGTACATGTTGAATGGCACTTATATGATGAAAAGCAATGGTTGTATGTGCTGCATATGGTTGTATGTACTGCATATGGTTGTATGTACTGCATATGGTTGTATGTGCTGCATATGGTTGTATGTGCTGCATATGGTTGTATGTGCTGCATATGGTTGTATGTACTGCATATGGTTGTATGTGCTGCATATGGTTGTATGTACTGCATATGGTTGTATGTGCTTCATATGGTTGCAGTTTGCACTTGGGAACCAATAAAGTTCTTTTCTAGAGGACAACAGGTATAGGAAAGTATGGATTGAATGGTTCAAATGTGGTCAGCCAAGCTGTGCTTGTAAAATCTTTTCACCTCAGCTGTCATGGATTCTATTCACACCTGTGGTAATACATAATTAGCTTCAATAACCTGTGAAGTCACCATAATTTAGTTATCCATATTACCATTGCAATTATAATTGTATGAGATTATATTTGATTGTGTTTCTCTCTGATTTCTTTTTAATGTTCTGTGTTGGCATCTAAATCAGCAAATTTGTTTTATTAGCTTTACTGGTCATAGACCAGGAGAGTTTATGGGATGGCCTTGTTGTCCATCATCCATGCACCCATTAGCACAAGTTTGTTATCGCTACTCCTCCTAAACTACTTGGAGGATTGCCATGAAACTTTACACACACATTCATCCAAGGTCTGGTTGGTCCTAAATGACAATGCTGCTTGGACATAGGATTTCATTAAAAGACTTGTTGTGATGTCTAATTGATATTAAATGAAAATGGTGCTGATCTGACATCTTGAAAATCTTGTTATCGCTACCTCTGATGAATGGATAGTCATATTGACATGGGGGTTTTCACCAGAAGACTTCTTTTTATGTCTAGTTGTTCTTTAATAAAATAGTTCCACATGGACATCAAATATGGCCACCACAGTGGCCATCTTGAAAATCTTGTTATTGCTACTCCACCAGAATGGGTGGTCATATCAGCATGGGGTTTTCACTAAAAGACTTTTTATGATGTCTACCAGTAGTTGGTCCTAAATGAAAATGGTGCCAATCTGACATCCAATATAGTCACCACAACAGCTGTCTTAATCTTTTTATTGCTACTCCTTCTGAACGGAAAGTCATATCAGCATGGGGTTTTCACTGGAAGACTTCTTCTGGTGTCTTGTTGGTATTAAATAAAAATTGTGCCGATCTGATATCAAGTATGGCCACTACAGTAGCCATCTTGAAAATCTTATTGCTATTCCGCCTAGATGGAAATTCATATCACCATTGGGTTTTCACCAGAAGACTTAATATGATGTCTTGTTGGTATTAAATGAAAAGGGTGTTGATCTGATATCCAGTGTGGCCACCATGGCAGCCATCTTGAAAATCTTGATATTGCAACTTCTCCTCAATGGAAAGTCATATCAAAATCGAATTTTCACTCGAAGACTAATTATGATATCTAATTGGTCTTGAATGAAAATGATGCCAATCTGACCTCAAATATGGCTGCCACAATAAACATATTGAAAATCTTGTCACTAATTCTCCTGAATGAATGGTCATATTGGCATGGGTTTTCACCAAAAGTCTTACAATAGTGTCAGGTTGCATACTTGCCATAACACGCTGTGTCACGCGAAAAACATGATTTTGGACTCCCAAACCCCCCGACACGATCATGTTTCGAAAAACACGATTTTCAGCAATCTTAGCAACAAAAAATAAATTTCCACCCCAAAAAAGAAAAAAAACGAAAAAAGGTATATTTCTTGATCACTATTATATATGCCTGTAATCTGCGGTATATATAAACAGTAAACAGTACTGCTCAAAGCTCATGTAAAACTATCCTTGGGGCAGGTTTATACACCTGTTTTAGAGGCAACTAAAAGGTAAGGCGGTCAGAGATAAACAGCCACCTTTCAGAGATTTACTTAACTGGCTCACTGGCTAGGCTGATGTGTCGTGTCAAATCCTTTTGAGCACTGCTGCGGGAGAGCCCATTAGGCTAATTTGCATAGGTAAAGTACATTAAGTGGAACAACCCAATTTAAAGTTTAGTACATCAAAGAGATGTGTGTTGAAGAACAAACTGATTGCATTGAATGAGAATGTTGAAGCCATCTTTATTAAAGTTTGTGATCAGCGGCACCGTTTCTTTGAGAATGTTGACGCCATCTTTTTAAAGTTTGTGATCAGCGGCAATGTTTCTTTGAAGTCAGATTTTTACTTCATATATAAAATGGAAAAGTGTACAAGTATGATTCATTTTTGAAGGAAAAATGTTGAAACATAGTAGCGATTCAGGAAATATGGAGCCATCTCCGAAGCCAGCAAAGCCCAGCAAAAAAAATTCCAGAACTCCTGGTTAATGGAGTTTTACTTTGTGAAGCGGAGCATCAAGGGGGAACATTTTATTCTGTGCACATATTGCAACCACCATATTGACATGAGTCATTCTGGAGTGTATGACATTCATCGACATTGCAACACCACCCAGCATCGTGACACGGCAAAAATGCAGAGCTCGTTACCCAAATTAAATAGTTTGTTTAAACAGTCATCAACAGACTATGTAACTAGAGCTGAAGTACTTTTCTGCAATTTCGTTGCTGAGCACAATCTGCCGTTTTCAGTAGCAGATCATTTTACCGACCTATGCAGCTAATATTATTTGACATTGCTAAGTCTACCATTTTTTTGTTTGTAAGTATATTAAATGCTTCAGAGAAAACAGATGGTATTTTCTTTTATTCAGATTTGAATTTCCAGTCATTTGCTATAGGCTGATTTGAAAAGATAGCTTATTCTCATTTGGATTACGGTTTTTTTTGGGGGGGAGGGCATGCGCACTGACCCCCCTTGGGACCCCAAAACACACTTTTTGAGTATCCAAAAAACCCCAGCACTGTCTGGGAATATGGCATGCATGCAGGTTGTCATAAATGAAAATGGTGCCAATCTTGCATCCAATATGGTTTCCACAGTACCTATTGAAAATCTTATTGCTAAAGTATAGCAGAGGTGGTTTCACCACTCAGCAGTTAAAAAGAAGAAATGATCTTATCTTGAATTCTTAGAAATTCTTTTCAGACAGTAAATCATCAGTCACTTCAAGATACATGTACATTGTAATAAGTACAAACTCAGGGTCTCCTCACTGAACTGATCTGTCATATTTTTCCTCATAGGCTCATATGGCTTTACAGCGCCTGAGTCAATTCCAGCACCTCAATTTCCTCAAGATCACTGTCTATTTCATAATACACTGTGGCTTTCTAACTGTCTAAGATGTATGTTGTACTTTCATTGAAACTTCAGTCGTTTGTATAGATTTAACTAGGTAAGGAAAATTAGTACTACTCAAAGCTTGAAGATTATTTGTCACTTTATACATGTGTCTGTAGATTTTGTTTGCTAATTTTTTATCACACATAGAGAGACCATATGTCATTTTCAAGTGCAGAGGAGGCCAGTTAGAGCAACTGTCTCTTGGTCATCTTCAAAAACACTAGCAGTCATCCAGGAATAAAAAACCATACAGGTCAAATGGACTTTTTCAAAACTAAAATGGAATTGTGGGTAATATTTTGGGAGTACATTTTCACTTTATGGCAGTGCAATATTGGATTTACTATTCAAAGTGGCAATATGCCACATTTGTGTTGTGTTTGTTGGAGAAGCAGCAGAAAATGGCTGGTTCCTTTTTATAGGTTTTCTCAGAAATTGAAATTGAGAACAAAATGGTTAAAGAACTTTAAATTAGGGGTTGAGGACCTTATGAAATACAAAGACCCTCGTGTTTGTGGGTGCCATTCTTATGTCGGGTCACAGGTCTGTAAAACACAGACACCCACTTTGACAGTAGGAGCAAAGTTTGGCACCCCAAGTAAACAAAGCAAACCTAATAAAAAAAATCCACCGTTTGGTGTAGGATCCAGGGGCAACTTTTCAAATAGTACATTCTTTAACAAACCTGAATCATGACCATCTTTCACAGACCCAGTAGAACTAGCACCAATATGTGCCATTAGTTCAGCTACACAGGACAGTGACGGCAACATAACTTGTAATCGAATAACCTGACAATTGAAAATCAGTTAAATCATTCCGAAAATAAAATAAAATAATTTCAAGACTCACCTTTTTCTGCTGAGTTGTATATTTATAATTCATCACTTAATCTCTGATGACACTGCAAATCCTTAATTACAATGGTTTCCTGTCTAGTATGTCCCTTGCATGAAATAAATACCACAATTAGGTGTCAGTTGGAAAAGAAAACTGGATCCCCAGGAAGAGATTTTTTATGTACTGGGTCCAACTAAGGCAGGATCTGTTTGAGGAATTGTCATTTTTGTTCAGGTTGTCTGCACTGTAAGAAGAATTCTTTACGTATGGGCAAGTTTGATAAATAAAGTTGTAATGCTTAAATTTCTATCCAATGAAGCAAGAATTTGATAAAATTTGCCCAGCAAATTTAAAGGAAAAATTCCCGACTGCTTTTGCATCTACAACTGTACTGGACTTCAGAATGAGATGTCAACAAAACTTGACTTGTAGGCTGTCGCCTGAAGTGAATATTTCAAGAACAACACAAGGAAGAAAGGACTGAGTGGGATAACAGTAATGGTTCTCTGTATTGTTTGTATGAAAGCTGTTTCCTGGAGTTGCTACAAATCCTAAAACCATTGACAAACTTTCCTTTGGAGAAAAAGTTTTGGTAGTATCATTTTTCATTTTAAAAAAAAAAGAAATCACAGCAGTTCAATCCCAATCAAGTGGAAGGAAGTAGAAGCATCATCTCAGTAAGAATCTATGTTGAGAAGGGCATTCAAAGAATTGGATCCTATTCGTACTTCCATAAAATCCTTCACTTCCAGAACATTGCCTATGGAACCAATTTTCAACATTTTTTCAT
This sequence comes from Margaritifera margaritifera, assembly GCA_029931535.1. Classification (NCBI taxonomy): domain Eukaryota; kingdom Metazoa; phylum Mollusca; class Bivalvia; order Unionida; family Margaritiferidae; genus Margaritifera; species Margaritifera margaritifera. The sequence continues at coordinate 2,461,795 of JAQPZY010001677.1, read as the reverse complement.
CGAAGCATCAGACCCAACACCTTGCCCAAAGAGTCATTCAAGTTACAAACCCTACTTTCAAAATGATCATCAGCTGCAGATAAATTAGATCAACCAGTACCACAACAATATGCTGAGTATACTGCAGATACGTTAGATCAGCCAGTACCACAACAATAGGCTGAGTATACTGCAGATAAGTTAGATCAGCCAGTACCCCAACAATATGCTGAGTATACTGCAGATAAATTAGATCAGCCAGTACCCCAACAATATGCTGAGTATACTGCAGATAAATTAGATCAACCAGTACCCCAACAATATGCTGAGTATACTGCAGATAAATTAGATCAACCAGTACCCCAACAAAATGCTGAGTATACTGCAGATACGTTAGATCAGCCAGTACCACAACAATATGCTGAGTATACTGCAGATAAGTTAGATCAGCCAGTACCACAACAATATGCTGAGTATACTCCAGATTAGTTAAATCAGCCAGTACCCCAACAATATGCTGAGTATACTGCAAATAAGTTAGATCAGCCAGTACCACAACAATATGCTGCAGATAAGTTAGATCAGCCAGTACCACAACAATATGCTGAGTATACTCCAGATAAGTTAGATCAGCCAGTACCCCAACAATATGCTGAGTATACTGCAGATTAGTTAAATCAGCCAGTACCCCGACAATATGCTGAGTATACTCTAGATAAGTTAGATCAGCCAGTACCACAACAATATGCTGCAGATAAGTTAGATCAGCCAGTACCACAACAATATGCTGAGTATACTCCAGATAAGTTAAATCAGCCAGTACCACAACAATATGCTGAGAATGGATGTACTTATGATTAAGACAATGCAGTGCTTCACTCAAAAAATGATCAAGATGTTGACATAGTCAACCTTGTCTTAGAGACAACTGATGCAACAGACCTTGACCTTAGTGGACTGGGCCAGTGGCTGATCAGAGGGGGGATTTAGTTTGATCTGGAGAAAGCCATAACTACAAACTTCAACCCAGTAATAAACTCATTAGTCTACAATATGCTTCAGAACTAATCAGCTTTTTGGAAAGAAGGAACAATATACAAAAAACATTTAAAAAAAGAAACAAAAAAATTCCAAACCAGTGTAATTACTCAATCATGTTGTGTGTGTGTGTGTGTGTGTGTGTGTGTGTGTGTGTGTGTGTGTGTGTGTGTGTGTGTGTGTGTGAGAGAGAGAGATTAAACATGCTGTAAGTTTTTAAAGGCACGCTGTTGCTTAATACTCCATTTGAACTTGATATGGTGAATGTTTAACACTGCTAATTGCAAAATACATTATGATTTTAAAGTGATTGAGAGAGAGATGCACTAAAGATGGATGGATGGATGAATACTTGGAAAAGAGATAATGAAGAATCTTTGGATATAGATAAACTAAATAACAATAAATTATTAGATATAAAAGTAGTGTCATGCTATTGATGAAAACAGTTAATGCAAACTTGCTCGATTAATATTGACAAAATTCATATTCTTTTATAAGTCATTGCAGTCTTAGGTAAATTTATTCTATTTTAATACTTTTATAAGTCATTGCAGTCTTAGGTAAATTTATTCTATTTTAATACTTTTATAGTCATTGCAGTCTTAGGTAAATTTATTCTATTTTAATACTTTTATAAGTCATTGCAGTCTTAGGTAAATTTATTCTATTTTTTTTCAGGCATAAGAGAGGCTAAAACTGATAATGAGAAAAGTTTGATTCATATTTTTTTAACTTGTTTTTATTTGTTTACTTGTTTATTTTTAGTATCTAATTAACCTAACCATATGTTTGGATTCACAATTTACACAAACTCAGACCAGTTTCGGGTAGTTTAAACATCATCTCTGGTTTAAAACACAAACACTAAGACAAAATTCTCTCACTTGCACACACACACACACACACATACAGACACACATACATGCACACAAATGCACATGAAAAAATAGTGTCATAATTTGGGTAGGTAGTATATTTCTGAACTTTTGTAAATTTACTTACAAAACAAAATAGAATCATTCAGTTAGTGTATTAAATACAAGTGCATTCTCTCATATGGTTTAAAGTAAAGAGTGCAACACATTTCTCTTTGGCATTTACTGTTTTTTGAAAAAAAAGGAGTGAATGGCTATACCAGATTTGTAATCTCTTCAGAATCTTTGATAAATACAGGGATCTGGGTCACAAAAGGTAGAAATAATATGGTACAAGGGTAGATGTATCTCAATATATGTATATCATTTTAATAGCATGAGGCCTATCCACATCCTAAAGCTACTTTTCCAATATATAAATATGTGTTGGTACCTATGTGTTATGCATGAGTCTAACTTTAACTAGTGAACACTGATTGTAGTTCTGTCTCTTAGCATGTATACAGTTTCTATGTGTAGTTTATTAGTCTGGGTCTGTAATTTATATGTACAATAATGTGTGTGTGTGTATGATAAGTAGAGATTGATTGCACATTGTATATATCTGTATATTTATCTTACAGAGCCCAAAGTATATTAATTCTGTTACATAATTGAGTTACCCTCATTAAATAAAGTCTTCAGTAGTAGTAGTAGTAGTAGTAGTATGCTACCCAAACCACATATATATTCGACTTTATCTTCAACCTCACTCTCTCTCTCATACCTATACCACATATATATTCGACTTTATCTTCAACCTCTCTCTCTCATACCCATACCACATATATATTTGACTTTATCTTCAACCTCTCTCTCTCTCTCATACCCATACCACATATATATTTGACTTCAACCTTTCTCTCTCATTCTCATACGCATACAACATATATATTCGACTTTATCTTCAACCTCTCTCTCTCTCTCATACCCATACCACATATATATTCAACTTTATCTTCAACCTCTCTCTCTCTCTCATATGCATACAACATATATATTCAACTTTATCTTCAACCAAAGTCCCTGTGCACTTTCATATTGCTTTTGCATAATCCAATCCCAGACTTCTCTCTCTCTCTCTCTCTCTCTCTCTCTCTCTCTCTCTCTCTCTCTCTCTCTCTCTCTCTCTCTCTCTCACACACATGGATTATTGTTCTATGTTGATGCATAACATGTCTGAATATGTGCTAACACCAGGCCATCAGTAGGATCAAAATCTCTCGGCACAAATTTGCTCATAGATTTTTTCACTTCTGCCTTGAAGGAGACTTTTTTTTAAAAAATTATATTCTTCAATAGGTATACAATCAACTTCCAACTTTCTTTAACTCTTTGATGCATGCCCTTTCCAACTATTTTCTCTGGCTAACTGACTGCTGTGAAGATTTGGTTTGCTTTCAGAATTTTCTGCCATAGATATTAGCCTGCATTCAGTTAGACAAAAATGACTAGATACTATGTGTCCATAGATGCCTGGTTGCCTTTAAAACAAAATATAAAGGATTGATTTACGTGTACCAAAAATAGGTCATAAAGATACAAAATAAAGGGTGGGGAATGGTTTGAAAAATAATATAGGTTCAAAGTGATGTTAATAGTGTCATCTTTATTCATGTACTTTTCAGAAGTATTTATATATTTATTATTTATTTATTTGTTTCTCTTAAAACATTGTGTACTTCTTGATATAGTGAGGAAGATGTTTTTTTAGCTCTACTGGTCATATACCAGAAGATTTTATGGGATGGTCTGTTGTCCATCCGTCCATTAGCACAAGTTTATTATCACTACTCCTCCTAAACTACTTGGAGGATTGCCTTGAAACTTTACACACACATTCATCCCATGGTCTAGTTAGTCCTAAATGAAAATAGTGCTGCTCGGACATCCAATATGGCCACCACAGTGGCCATCATGAAAATCTTGTTATCGCTACTCCTCCTGAATGAATGGTCATGTCAACATGGTGTTTTCACCAAAAGACTTCTTATGATGTCTTGTTGGTCCTATATCAAAATGGTTTGACATCCAATAGGGCCACCATTGCAGCCATCTTGAAAATCTCGTTATGGCTGCTCTTCCTGAATGGATGGTCATATTAACAAGGGGTTTTCACTAAAAGACTTCTTACGATGTCTTGTTTTGTCCTAAATCGAAATGGTTTGATGTCCAATATGGCCACCATGGCAGCCATTTTGAAAATCTTGTTATGGCTACTCTTCCTGAATGGATGGTCATTAACATGGGGTTTTCACTCAAAGACTTCTTATGATGTCTGGTTGGTCATAAATACAAATGATGCCAATCTGACATCAAATATGGCCACCATGGCAGCCATCTTGATAATCTTATCCTTACTCCTCTTGAATGGATGGTCATATCAACATGGAGTTTTCACCTGAAGACTTCTTATGAAGTCTAGTTGGTCCTAAATAAAAATGGTGCCAATCTGATGCCCAATTTGACCGCCTATCTGATGTCCAATATGGCCACCATGGCAGCCATCTTAAAAATCTTGTTATTGCTACTTGTCCTGAATGGATGGTCATATCAACATGGTATTGTCACTAAAAGACTTCTTATGAAGTCTAGTTGGGCCTAAATGAAAATGGTGTTGATCTGATGTCCAATGTGGTTGCCACAGTGGCCATCTTGAAAATCTTGTTATTGCTACTCCTGTTAGATGGATGGTCATATCAACATTGGGTTTTCACTAAAACACTCTTATGATGTCTAGTTGGTCCTAAATAAAAATGGTGCCGACCTGACGTCCAGTATAGCCACCATGGCAGCCATCTTGAAAATCATCTTATTGATACTCCTTCTGAATGGAAGGTCATATCTTGAAAATATTGTTTTCACCAATAGACTTATGATACCTAGTTGGTCCTAAATGAAAATGGTGCCAGTCATACATCCAATATGGCTGCCATGACGACTCTTAAAAATCTTGCTATCACTACTCTGCCTGAATGGATGATCAATATGACAAGGAATTTTCACCAAAAGACTTATAATGATGTCTACTTTGTCCTAAATGAAAATGGTGCCAAGTTGACATTCAGTATGTGCACCACAGCAGCTAATTTGAAAATATTGTTATCACTGAAGAATATCAGAGATGGTTTCAACACTCAACAGTTAAAAGAAAGAAATGGTCTTATCTTGAATTCGTGGAAATTGTTTTTGCCCAGTAGAGCATCAGTCCCTTCAAGGGACTCTTGTTGTATCTTAAAACAAAAACAAAAATTACACTTTTGATTTAGATGTCTATAACTTTATAACTTGACATATTAAACAATCTTTTGAACAAAAACAAAACCAAGATAATGGTGATAATTATTATTATTATTGCCTTTTTTATGGAATCTTATAATTTTTATCCAGTCGTAATAACAGATATTAACAAATCACCCGAAGATATTTTGGACTAAACTATTGTAAAATATAGATAAGAGTCTATACAAAGTTTCAGTAAAAAATACTGTGACAGTAGAAGTAGGATTATAGCTTTATCAAAGTATTCAGACTTATGTTTGACAAATTGGGATCAGTTTAAATATGCTTTTTATTTATATCATTTCTAACTATAAAAACATTTGAATAGTTATTGATAAAAATTTGCTAAATTGTGCCATCTAATGAAAGACTTAAACTGATTGAAATTTCACCTTCTTAGGGCCTCAACATTCTTTCTGTCTGTGAAGAGACCTGACACATATTTTAGATATCATGGTCGGGGGCGTATATGGGACATGTGATACTGGTGTAAACTTATTTTCTATTCTACAATATTATTATTTTAAAATTACAACATTTATCTCATTTAAATTGAAATATAATTTTATTTTTAAAAAAATGCAAATGTCTGTCAGCCATCATATCTTAATATTTATATACAGTTTTATGATTGAATGAACAAATGTACTGAAGGATATCCCAACTGACTGACTTTATTGGCATGTAATGTTAGTCGATGTGGGGAAATACTGGCAGGCAGAGGGACATAATTTCTCCAAAAGTGATGGCAGCTGGTCAGGTTTTGTCATCAGTTGTGTAATTTTTATGTCCCTGTGATGGGGGGTAGTTAGAGTTGATCAAATGGCTCTGAGGGGGATTTTTGACAGCTGCATGTACAAGATCACCTAATTGTTGTCTGTTTAAATTGTGGGTAGTAAATCCCCTGCATTTCAACCAAAACTACAACTGGTCACAATTCATAGTTTAAGGGTCAAGTACAACAGCACACTGGGAATATTCTCTGTCAGTTGCCATAGTCATTCTTCATCATAAGGGAGTGCTACCACAGTAATTTAAGGCTTATATTCTTCATCTTTGTACCTTTCCATTGAAATATGGGTCCCTAAACACTATTTTCACTGAAGAGTTGTTTTGAAAATGAATCCAATATGACATCAACATTCAGCACAAACATATCTAAAAAAATATTACCCATAATTCCATTCCATTTTGGAAAAGGTCCATTATCTGTCTCTGGACTATTGACCAGCTCTCTGAAGATCTAACCCTGTCTTTACAAAGAACAAAGTGAAACCATTCTGGTGTTTTTCATATTTTACTTGGATACTGTCAAGAAGTGATAAATTATCTGTATTGATACAGCAGTGTTACAATAACATTTCTTTTCCTTTTTGTCTCTGTACTATATGCAGAAACAGTTGCCCCCATATGTAAGACAACACCTTTTGCAACATCGTAAAAAAAAGATGGTTTTTTGATGCAGTACAAGGTGGCCTTCAATGTGAGGGGCCTTACAACAAGGGTAACCATTATATTAAATCTGTTAATCAGGTGATTTTCTGAGGAACATTCAGCTCAAAAATTGTTGTTACAGACCTTGTACTTCTAACATACTTCCATTTAATCCAGGTATTTTACAGTACGCTGTTTCTTTCTTATATTGCAGCCTGTACCCAGTGTACTGGATCTCAGTATGAGGCAGCCCCATGTACTTCAGTACAGGACACCATCTGTATAGGTGAGTCAACATTCAAATTTTAATTCTTCATTGCAGTAATTTTGGCCACTGACCCATAATACAGTTCCACACACTGAGGAAGTTTATTATTGTGGAACACTATATGCAGTCTATAATATGTGCTCTAACACTGAGATACATTTTATTGTCTCACAAGCAAAAATGATTCAGTAAAACCTATCCTGAGCGACCTCTGCTATGAGCAACCACCTGTCATTTACGACCACAATCATAATGCACAGATCGATTTTATTAAATTATCGCACAGTCGTGAGCGACCACCTGAAAACACGACCAGTGACCACGATTTCTTGGCAAAATATGCATTTCTACACTGCTATGAATGGTCGCATCGCAAAAACAGAGAAACGCCATTGACCTTTATTTAATCCTTTGTAACCATGACTGCTTAAAAAGTAAAGACTGTTCTAAACAAACACAAAAACAAACACAATTAGACTGGCTACCAGTTTTTTAAATTTTTACAGGTCATACATGTAGTGTCATATGTTATAGATTGTAAACCATCCCAAAGTACATGCAGATTGTTCTAAAATAACACTGCTATGAATGACTGTAATGCGAGAACAGAGACGAGCACTGCTGACCTTTATTTAATCCTTTGTAAACACAACCGCTTAAGAAGTAAAGACTTCTAAACAAAAACAAACAATCAAAATATTAGGCTGGCTACCAGTTTTCTAAGTTTTAGAGGTCATGCATGTAGTGTCATTTGTTATAGACTGTAAACCAGACTAAAGTACATGTCACTAACTGTCAATGTAGCGGTTGCATCCATCTTTGGAGTTAATCCATAATGCCTGGGTGAATGAGGTTGAGGTCTTTTGTCTTTAATACCAGTAAGTGAGAATCATTTTCCAGATTTGATTGTCATTGTTAAAGGGTTGTGTTGTTTGTTGCTTTTTTGTGTTTGATGTTACAGTGATTACAGCCCACACACCAAGCCGTCATCTGTTTACCTTAGTCTAAACCTTTTAGTATAGTTGTTTATACCCTTTTGTTTATAGAGTTAATCCCTTTGTGTCATCAGTGAAGTAAGCCTTTGACTTTTGTCTATAAATAAATGTATTCTGTTTCTGGATGAATTAATTATGTATTTTTATTGCAATTATTGGTACATATACATTGTATATATATTCCATATTTCCACAAAACCTGATCAAAACCGCTACAATCGTTATTACAATTGATCACTGATAACGTTAACACCTTGCACCATAATAACAATGGCAGAATCTCCAATGAAAAAGAGACAAATTCTAGCACTGGAGGAAAGAGTGAATGTAGTTGAAAGAAGTGAAAAAGGGGAGATCGCTCGCAAAATAGCAGCCCGATTAAACTGAAATTTAGGATGTTATAAAAGACAAGGAGTCAATTAGAAATTAATTCATATGCTAATACATGTACATGGGATCTTCAAATATAGATGTGATTCATGTTTAATGATAGATGTATATCTTCATTGCTATATAAATTTATTTTCAGATGAATGCATGCAATATTTTGACCAGTACTATGAATAAAGAATACAATAAACAGTGCTGAATTTCAACCTTGGAAACTGGTCTTTATGGACAAAAATGTTGAGAGACCACCTGTCTTGAGAGACAGCTTTTTTTTGGCAGAAGGGATGGTCTCTCAAGACAGGTTTTACTGTATACACTGTAACTCCGATGCCAATCACTCAAACACTTGGCATCACTCAAATGACTTGTTTAGTCCTGTTGTATAACATCATGCCTGTGACCTTGGAAAGTTGAGACTGCTGAAAACTTGAGAAAAAGAATTTGGGCCTGCAATGCTTAGACTTTTGAATTTTCACTGTATAAATAATGCAAGCTTTTCTGACATTTATTTGAGATGACATTAGGCCATACATTTTGAGCTCTTTTAACTGTTCATGGGATAGCCTGTTGTCCATCATCCATCCATTCATTAGCACAAGTTTGTTATTGCTACTCCTACTAAACTACTTGGAGAATTGCCATGAAAATTTCCACAAACATTCATCCCAAGATCTATTGGTCCTAAATGAAAATGGTGCTGCTCAGCTTCCAGTAATGCCACCAGAGCAGCCATCTTGAAAATCTTGTTATCGCTACTTCTAAATGGATTGTCATATCAGTGTGGATTTTACTGAAAGACTTCTTATTATGTCTAGTTGATGCTAAATGAAAATGGTGCCAATCTGAAATCCAATATGGCCTCCACAGCAGCTATCTTGAAAATCTTTTTATTGCTACTCCTCCTGAACAGAAAGTCATATCAGCATGGGATTTTCACTGGAAGACTTCTTATGGTATCTAGTTCATCTTTAATAAAAATTGTGCCCATCTTATATCCAATATTGACCCTGCAGTGGCCATCTTGATAATCTTATCATTACTCCTGCTATATGGAATGTCATATCAACATAGGCTTTTCACCAGAAGACTTCTTATGATGTTTAGTTGGTACTAAATGAACATGGTGCTGATCTGACATCCAGTATGGTCACCATGGCAGCCCTCTTGAAAATTATGTTAATACTACTCGTCCAGAATGGAAAGTCATATCAACATGGGGTTTTCACCAGAAAACTTATTATAGTATCTAGTTGACCCTGAATGAAAATGGTGCTTATCTGACCTGAAATATGGCTACCACAATAAACATATTCAAAATCTTTTCACTAATTCTCCTGAATGGATGGTCATATCAGCATGGGGTATTCACCTAGTGTGTCCTAAATAAAAATGGTCCCAATCTTACATTCAATATGGCTGACACAACGGCTAATTTGAAAATCTTGTCACTCAAGAATATCAGAGATGGTTTCAACACTCAGCATTTAAAAAGAAGAAATGGTCTTTTCTTCAATTCCTGGAAATTCATTTCGACCAGTAGAGCATCAGTCCCTTTGAGGGACTCTTGTTTTTTCTTATAGAAAATGCAACAAACAGGCTCCTATTTGCTTAACATTTAAACATCACAATCAAACTGGGGTAAATGAAAGGTATATATATTTCTCATTTTATCTCTCAAAACGGCAGTTAGTGCCTGTAAAATGGAAGTGACATTGTGAAATTGGCATATTTTAATAAAAAATCATATCTTTTGTAAGATCATCTTTAAAAAAATATTTTCTCAATATATATCACAACATACAACAAAATATCAATTAATAAAAATGTTGGTAAATGCCTACTGGTGGCAACACTGTAGGAAATAAATACCAATTAAAGAAATCTTGTCAAGTGAAATTCATCTTTTAATTTTATTTTAATATTTGGTTTTATTATAATCCTTAGAAATGTGGCATGTCCTCTTCTATTCAAATGTGAAAAGAGTCAATTGACTTTCATGCGATGCTCCACAAATGCTTCCATGTAAACCTAATTAAGTGCTTACTCAGCAGCTAAAGCTGGATTTATTTTGACAGCTTTTGAAAGCCTAATGGTTCTTTGGCATGATAACATAAGCTGAAGAACAGATTATTTGTCTCTGTCAACTACAGTACATGAAAAGTGCCAAAATCACCATAACATCTGTATGTAGAGTCAGCCTAATTTCTTGTAAAAATCACTTACCATAGACAACTCCTAACTTGTTGCTTTTGCCTTATCTGTGAATTGTTCCTCAAAAGTTGCAGTGATGCATTTGAAAATAAATTTGCAAGTTATAATAAAACACACCAAATTTTGTTGTGGTTTTTTTTTATTCACTTTTTTTCAGTCTGTTTTTTTTTTCTTTCTTCTTGATCCAGATGTAGTGTTCCATGCGTAGATCATTTTTATTACTACAAACTATATAGGGTTGTACACAGTCATTGCCATGTGCTATTGACAAAGTGACATTGAAAATCACTATCATAAGGAATTAGCCAGTGCTAACACAGCTACGGGTTTGGCTCCAGTGGTTTATGAGTGTAATTGTATCAACAATGGTTTACTTTGTTGGTGTTTGCTTGCAATGGATACTTGTGTTCTTACCTAAGAAAAAAGGAAGCAACTTCATCTTTACTGATACACAAATTTGTGAGTACTGCATGTCAACTTGATCTATATTAAAAGTCTATCATCAGTTATTGACTTTATTTGACTTCTTCAGATCTAATATTCATTGATATTTAAATCCATTAGATGAATATTTGTGTTGGACAATGGGGATTATATTTTTATGTATAAACAAAAGTTGCTACTGTAGCACCCCACATCCCTTCCATTCAACCAAAACTTCAGTCTCTCTCAGTATCTTGCACCCACACCTATGCCAATGTCAATGTTTATGGACCCAGTAGGTCGCGAGTTATCGAAGGAGAGGTGTACTTGGCCAAAGAGGTGGAATGAAGACTATGTAAGCAAGCTTCAAAACATCAGACCCATCATTGGAAAGTGGCCTCCCTCATGTAAAACAAATCACTGTGGTATTATGCCAATCTCATATAGGACACGTACCAGACTCCTGCACATGTCCTGTAGGGTGAACCTTGACCAGAGTGCATAGTGGAACACATTCGTGTCAAGTGTATTGACTTCTACCCAGTGAGACAACTTTTTTGATGTGAACTCAATTAATGAACTTTATGATGATATACCAATTGAGAAAATCATGGACTGTTTGCGGGAATGAAGTTTATATAACAAATTTTGACCGTATAGTTTAAAGATTTTGTATTTGTTGCCTTATGTTTTATCTTGTTGTACTTCATGTTTACGTATATTTGGAAGGGTTTATGTTCCTCAAAGTATGTCTTGCAGTTCTTTACTTTTACATTTGTAGAACTTTGCTTTTAAATCAGCACCATATAGCCATTATTGTGCTGACATGCAGTTTAATGCCGATACATACATACATACATAAATACATAAATACATACATACATACATAGATACATAGATACATAAATACATACATACATACATACATACATACATACATACATACATACATACATACATACATACATACATACATACATACATACATACATACATACATACATACATACATACATACATAAATACATACATAGATACATACGTAGATACATACATACATAAATACATACATACATAAATACATACATACATAGATACATACATAAATACATACATAGATACATACATACATACATACATACATAAATACATAGATACATACATAGATACATAAATACATACATACATACATACATACATACATACATACATACATACATACATACATACATACATACATACATACATACATGCATACATACTTTCTCGTCAGCTGATTTTAGCACATTATAATCTGTTTAAGAAAAAGCACATATTCATTTGGTGGTCAGTAGCTTGCAGTACAAGGTCAGTGTTAGTAAAATGAGTTTGCCCTTGCATATCATTTCTGGACTATAACTGAACTTCTCTATAACTAATTTCAAGGACATTTGGGGTACATTTGCCCAAAAAAGAACCCTGTGGATTTCTGAGTTCGTAGCTTCAAGATCAAGGTCACTGTTGCTAATATATGATTTTGTCCTTGTATTAATATCTGGACAAGGACTGAACATTTGTTTCCCTAATGTTGATGGTGTATCATGTGCTATTTGCTGTACTCTCGTTTGATAGAAAAAAAAAGTTTATGAAAATGGCTGTGTTTTCTGAGTGAATATTGATCATAAAGGACTTTCATGTCTCATAACTAGATTTGGAATGAACAAAGACTAAGGTATTTACAAAGCACCACATGTCCCATTTCCTTTCTAATGATCAATGGTGAAATGTGGACGCATGAAATGCAGAGATGGATTCAAATGAAAACAAAACTCAATTTTTCTGAAGGATATCTTCATTTCCATCAATGAACCTATTTAGTTATATTTTGAAAACTCCAATGCTAAGAAGTGAAAAGTATATTTATTCTATGTACCAAAATATCCATGTTCATTAGGATTGGTGTTTTCTGTACCACTGCTTCCTTCTTGGCCCACTCTCCCCACACATATGAGCTTTCATGCTGTACAGCTGCTTGGTATATAACACAATTTATAGTTATGGACCTCAGTAAGTACATTGTAATGAAGAAGAATTGTACACAGACAAGTAGATATGAAAGTGTCATCACTTCAGTTTCTTGTGCCAAGTCTGTCATCATCATTACCAGCCTGCAGATTAATAAATTGGGCTTGGTAATTAAAATCATTACTATGGGCCACTCTTACACGAGGGCTTGGTAATTAGAATCATTACTATGGGCTACTCTTACATGAGGGCTTGGTAATTAAAATCATTACTATGGGCTACTCTTACATGAGGGCTTGGTAATTAGAATCATTACTATGGGCTACTCTTACATGAGGGCTTGGTAATTAGAATCATTACTATGGGCTACTCTTACATGAGGGCTTGGTAATTAGAATCATTACTATGGGCTACTCTTACATGAGGGCTTGGTAATTAAAATCATTACTATGGACTACTCTTACATGAGGGCTTGGTAATTAAAATCATTACCATGGGCTACTCTTTCATGAACCTTAGAACTAAATCTCTTTTGTTATACAGTGTACTGTTACCACTAATTACTAATTATGTTTTCAGCACAAGAACCCTTTAGATGCTGAGGGATTGTAGTTGATTGTATTAATTGTCTCACATGCACTTCAGTTTAAAGTAACATATAACCAGTGTTTTAAATTCATTTCTTTTAAGGTGTACATTTGTAGCAGTGATTTTTTCAAAATGTGGGTGCCCAAAATATGGTGCATAATGCATGTCAGCATCCATGTATTTCAGACCCTGCATAATCCACAGATTAGTACCTTGAAAATATCAGATGTTCAGATGTATGTGATTGATTAACCAGGCTTTTCATTAGTAATATTCCAACGACAAATTGCACAACTATTTTTCGGTTGTTGATTGTACATACACTCATGGAATGCTGTTTCCACTTCTGCATACCATAATGGAAATACTTGTTAAAGTATAAAATAATTCCCATAGTAACAGTTTTGCAGACATAACAAGTAGCATTGATATTGCCAAGTCATTGTCAGTTTTTAAGGTAGAGAAAGGGCAGTAACTCTAACTGGCCAATGATATCTCTTGTTTTGCAGATGTGTCATTTCCCCTGGACCAACTGGACTCAGACTGTATGAAGTCACTCCCTTGGAGAGGTAAGTACAGTTCAGCAATTAACTTGTTTATGATTTTTTTGTACATGTCTATCACCATCTTTAGTTGGAAGTAAAGGAATCCATTAGTATTGTTGAAACTTGCCTGCTACATTGAGATTGATACATCCTTACTGACAACTTACAGTGTGTTCATCAATTAGACAAAGTTGCAAGGTTCAATTGTCATTTATTTTATACAACTATCTAATTGGTTTCAACACATTTAATTTGTAGCAAAATCATTGCTACTATGCTTTAATGCTTACTTGTATGCTGAGAATTGGTTTGGTCATGTTTTTAAATGACCTAGATACCTAATTTGTTTGGTCATGTTTTTAAATGACCTAGATGCCTAATTTGTTTGGTCATGTTTTTAAATGACCTAGATGCCTAATTTGTTTGGTCTTGTTTTTAAATGACCTAGACATACTTGCCATATTCCCTGACAATGTTGGGGAATTTTGAGCATCAAAAAGTGTGTTTTGAGGCCCCAAGGGGGGTCAGTGGCATCATCCAAATGAGAATAAGATATCTATTCAAATCAGCCTATAGCAAATGACTGGAAATTCAAATCTGAATAAAAGAAATTACCATCACTTTTCTCTGAAGCATTTAATATGCTTACAAACAAACAAAAAATGGTAGACTAAACATTGTCAAATAACATCACCACAAACATGGTCACAACCTCACAGACATTAGATACAAAAATACACCAAGTTACTGTCTTTAAAATCCATTGGACAGTGGAATGTAGTTTTAATTACATGCAGTCCTTGCTGCTTTACATTGTTCAGTAGTTGGTTTGACGGTAATGCAAGTGTCATTTGCATACATGCCATATTCCCAGAATGTGTTGGGTTTTTTTGGATACTCAAAAAGTGTGTTTTGGGGTCCCAAGGGGGGTCAGTGCGCATGCCCTCCCCCCCAAAAAAAACTTTATCCAAATGAGATTAAGCTATCTTTTCAAATCAGCCTATAGCAAACGACTGGAAATTCAAATCTGAATAAAAGAAAATACCATCTGTTTTCTCTGAAGCATTTAATATACTTACAAACAAAAAAATGGTAGACTTAGCAATGTCAAATAATATCACCTGCATAGGTCTGTAAAATGATCTGCTACTGAAAACGGCAGATTGTGCTCAGCAACGAAATTGCAGAAAAGTACTTCACCTCTAGTTACATTGTCTGTCGACGACTGTTTAAACAAACTATTTAATTTGGGTAACGAGCTCTGCATTTTTGCAGTTTCATGATGCTGGGTGGTGTTGCTATGTCGCCGAATGTCATACACTCCAGAATGACTAGTGTCAATATGGTGGTTGTAATATGTGCACAGAATAAAATGTTCCTCCTTGATGCTGCACTTCACAAAGTTAAACTCTGTCAACCATTAGTTCTGGAATTTTTTTTGCTGGGCTTTGCTGGCTTCAGAGATGGCTCCATATTTCCTGAATCGCTACTATGTTTCGACATTTTTCCTTCAAAAATGAATCACACTTGTACACTTTTCCATTTTATATATGAAGTAAAAATCTGACTTCAAAGAAACGTTGCCGCTGATCACAAACTTTAAAAAAGATGGCGTCAACATTCTCAAAGAAATGGTGCCGCTGATCACAAACTTAAATAAAGATGGCTTCAACATTCTCATTCAATGCAATCAGTTTGTTCTTCAACACACATCTCTTTGATGTACTAAACTTTAAATTGGGTTGTTCCACTTAATGTACTTTTCCTATGCAAATGAGCCTAATGGGCTCTCCCGCAGCAGTGCTCAAAAGGATTTGACACGACACATCAGCCTAGCTATTGTGAGCCAATTAAGTAAATCTCTGAAAGGTGGCTGTTTATCTCTGACCGCCTTACCTTTTAATTGCCTCTAAAACAGGTGTATAAACCTGCCCCGAGGATGTTTTACATGAGCTTTGAGCAGTACTGTTTACTGTTTATATATACCGCAGATTACAGGCATATAGGCATATATAATAGTGATCAAGAAATATACGTTTTTTGTTTTTTTATCTTTTTTGGGGTGGAAATTTTTTTTGTTGTTGCTAAGATTGCTGAAAATCGTGTTTTTTGAAACACGATCATGTCGGGGGGTTTGGTAGTCTAAAATCGTGTTTTTCGCGTGACACGGCGTGTTATGGCAAGTATGCCTAGATGCCTAATTTCCAACATGTGCATGATACTGAACTTTAACCTGGTTCATTGTCACCAGTTGGTTAAATATGAAACTTAGTGTAGACAATCAGACAGTGACAAAGGAAACTTTCTGGTATTGAATTTGATTGAATTAAATGAGTTTTTACCAAAAGCAGAAGATACGCAATATTATCACAGCCCTGAGAGACTAACTGCTGATGTACAGCTGACACAGCCCTGAGAGACTAACTGTTGATGTACAGCTGGCATTTTTAGGTGCACAAAGTTAATGTTGGGTGAGTTGTGCATTTGTGCACCGGAGGTTTTTCCAGTGCTGACAGTCAGTTATTTCATTTGAATCAAACACCCAGATTTTCTATAAAGTCAGACTTTTTCAATTAAAAATGTATTGGAGAGTAATGTTTATTTACCCGCCATAAGGCAGAGCATATTATGTTATATCAATCCATATGTCTGTCGTCTGTTACCAAATTGTGTGCATTGCTTGCATAAGGAAGATGCCTATTGATTCTGGAGTGAAAGCTCAAGGTCATTGCGACTGAAAGAAGAAAAATGGTTTGTGCGCAGTAACAGTTCTACATCACAGACCTGGAGTAAACTTTGTAGATGGCTTGTGCTGAGGTAAGGAAAAAGCCTATCGATTTTTGGGTCAAAAAGTCAAAGGTCAGGGTCACTGTGACTGAAAGAAGAAAAATGATTTCTGCACAGTAACTTTTGTTCTAGATCACAGACCTGGACTAAATTTTCTGGATAGCTTTCACTTGGAGTAAAATAGTTCCCTATTGATTTTGGGCTCTAAAGGTCAAAGATTACTGTCATGGTAAGTCTGATAGGAAAATAAGTTTGTGCACACTAAGTTTAGTTCAGTACTTCATACCTGAACCAGTGGTCCAGGTCAGTGAGACTCAATGGATTATTTAACAAGGGGTGGGCATCTAATGTGCTGTTGTTACTCTTGTTTTTAATTGATAGGGGAAAATTTCACAAAAATGGGATGAAAATTATAGAAGTTGTAACAATTTGAATTTGTACATGTGAAAACTACTTTTCAGGTGTCCAATGAACCAAACGGCCTCAGAGTTAGACAAGCTTAGCACTACCCATAATTACAAAATAATTCTTTCCAAGGCTTAAGATTGGTTAGCAGTCCATTGGAATTTGATTAAAGAACAATTAACTGACAACTGGTGGTAGATATTAGAGTGAAGCTTGCAGGCAACTGCTACTTGTTAAACCCCATCTGTGATTCCATATGTCTCAATTACCAGGTGGTGTGGCTAATGTAAGTGGATCAGAGAACGTGTTTGTGGAGAGGATTGGTAAGATTAGGAGGCTGGATACAGCCCTTTATCTGTCCAACAACCAGCAGTCTATGAACTTTCTCTTCCAACGAGAGTCAGGCATTGAGGTGAAGGTCAAGGTGTCCAATGTCTACCTGGTGCCAGAGTATGTGGACCTGGACCACATTGATGACAGCTCCTACTACCTGCAGTCCACAAGCATTCCAGAGGAGAAAAAAAATGAGTTTCGCTACACAGCACAGCATTATTGCCGGTATTTATATATTATTTATATATGTTAAACTCCCTAACAAATGTTCATATGGTATTGTAATCTCTTTTTGAAAATCTTGCTTCTTTATACACCTGCCATAAGGAAGAAATTATGTAATGATGCTGTCCATCCATCTGTTACCAGTTTCCTATTCCACACAATACCTCAAGATGTCCATCATCTACGGTTAAGAAACTTTTTTGGACAGTAAGGAAGAACCCTATCAGTTTGGGGGGAAAAAGGTCAAATGTCAAGGTTAATGTGACTAAAGAAGAAAAACTGTTTCTGCACAAGAACTCGTTCTCCACTATCTACAGTTACCAACTTTGTGGATGGCTTACATATGGGGAAAGGAAGAACCTTATCAGTTTGGGGTCAAAAGATCAAAGGTCATGGTCACTGTGACTGAAAGAAGAAAAATGGTTGTCACAGAGTAACATTAGTTCTGCGTCAAATACCTGGACCAAACTTTGTGGATGGCTTGCACTTGGGATAAAGAAGAAGTTTCTTGACTTTGGAGTCAAAAAGTCAAAGGTCACTGTTACTGATAGAAGAAATATGGCACAAAAATTTAAGTTCATGACTATCTACCTTCACCAAAAGTTTGTGGATGACTTACACATTGGGTTTAAAAAGAAGCCTATTCATTTTGTGGTCAAAAGGTCAAAGGTCAAGGTCACTATAATAGCTCTGTTTAACAGTGCCACTGCATGAGGTTAACTGAGATAAGGTGGAAGTGTAGCATGCAGTTGCAGTTACATAGAATGACATAATGTGTTTGGGGATGTCACCATTCCTAACTATAAGGTGGAATCACCAGTATGACACAATGACAGAATATCGAGGCAGAATTGCCAGTGTTTGAGGCAGAGTCGACAGAATGACTTTCTATGAGGACATTTATATGAAATTCATCTCCAGGTTGAATGGATTGAGGACAAAATACCCAAAATGATGCTGCATGCTGTGAACAACAGGAGTAGTATGCAGCGGAGAGCCCCCAAGGAACAGATTTGCATGTAAGGAGGAGTACCTGCAGTTTGTTAATAAAATCACAATGGTGCATGATATAAGCAGACCATGAAAAGGTTATGGATAATCAAGGAAGTAAATGAGCTATAGTATGGCCCCATTCCATTCTGAATCGTACACCACCTTCGCTCTTCAAAAGTATTTACCTGGGCCAGTTACTATCTAGCTGAGAATTATTTAATCTCTCTATACCTTACAAAATTTCAAAACAAACCTTGTTCCGTCTACGCATACTTTTTTAATTTGGAAAAATAAAGTCGTTAACGGTGAGTGCAATGTTAAAGAAAATGCTATTTATAGTACAAGCACTGCCTAATACAAGTCGTAAGGTACATGGTTGCGATGCAGATCTTCGCGCAGGTAAAACTAAAAGTCAGTACATTTATACTGTATAAAACGTGCACATGCTCAATGCCATGTAAATATGAATTAAATATTTTTTACACTTTTTTTTACCAAATCAGTGATGAATACAAATAAAGACAGAAATTTAAAATCAAATAGTTAAATCGTTTATTGTAAGGTGTACGGTTGTGATGTGGAGCTATACTGTATTACCATACAAGATGCCTACTACTTTAATGACTATGACTAAAATAAATGGATACAAAACAACATTAACAAAATTCTCTAAATCATATGTCATTCTCTTACTCATAAATATGTCAGATAATTAGATTATAGATTTTTATCATTTTTATATCATATGTTAAACATTCCACAAAAATGCAGTATGAACATAAGTGTCTTCACCATTTAAATATTTTTATTTCATATTTACATGGCATTTAGCATGCCAGCAATTTGATTAACATTTAAAAAGAGCATGTAATGTAGACAATATTATTATTATTATTATTATTATTATTGATCTTGTTGAAAATACAAATTCCTAAATATGTGTAAATGTCTGATAAACATATAAATCATTATTATTACAATTATTTATTTTACAATCTGATTTAATTTCTTAATTTTAAAATGGTGATACAAAATATCAGCATTATTATACAATATTATTTCTATTTTTATTTGTATTCATTTTTGATCTGGCAAAAAAGTTTTGTCATCTGAATATTTTAATTATTATTTCAATTATTACTTATTCTGCATGCATGTGCATATGTTGTTTTTTGTTTTGGTCTTCTGTAATAATAATAATGTCTAAATTACTTGCTATTTTAAATGTACTTAATTATGATTTTTACAAAAATATTATAATGTTATTTTTATTCAGACTTCATTATTTTGGAATGTGTGCCATATAATTAAAAAAAATGATAAAGTCTATATTCTACTTACATTACATATTTATGATTCAGATAAAAAAATTTCACTGTAGTTTCGTAGCCTTTATTTTAATTTTACTGATTGTTTTATACAGTGTAAATGTACAGACTTTTAGTTTTACCTGCGCGAAGATCTGCATCGCAACCATGTACCTTACGACATGTATTAGGCAGTGCTTGTGCTATAAATAGCATTTTCTTTAACATTGCACTTGCCGTTAACAACTTTATTTTTCCAAATTAAAAAAGTATGCGTAGGCGGAACAAGGTTTGTTTTGAAATTTTGTAAGGTATAGAGAGATTAAATAATCCTCAGCTAGATAGTAACTGGCCCAGGTAAATACTTTCGAAGAGCGAAGGTTGTGTACGATTCAGAATGGAACGGGCCCATACTATAGATTAATTAGATTTACATTAACTATATTTACATGCAGATGAATATGAAACTAAATACATTTTTTTTTAAACATGTATATTCTTGAGGTAGACCTAAGACCTGATAAGAAGTCATATATATTACCTGTGTGAATCTGCAAAAATAATAGCAGCAGAAAGGTCAGGATACCACATGGCAGATGCTGACACTGTGTGGCCTGAAAATGGCAAGAGCAGTAAACAATTCTAATGATTGTAGACTTTTTTTGGACAAATAATTCAATTAGCAGGCTGAGGATACATGATTCTTTAGATAGCCATGGTAATGATGAACAATTCTAATGATTTTAGACTTTTTTTTAAAGAAATAATTCAGTTAGCAGGCAGAGGATACATGCTTCTTTTGATAGCCATGGTAATGATGAACAATTGTAATGATTTTAGACTTTTTGGGGAGAAATAATTCAGTGAAAAAGACAGAGGATACATGCTTCTTTTGGTAGCCATGGTAATGATGAACAAGTTGAATATCAGGAAAATATAGCCAATCATGTATCAGACAATGCAACTGTTGATGTACAAAATGGCAGCACCGCTAGCAGCCCATCTTGTGCCAAACCTAAAAAGTACTCTTTCAATCCCAACTGGAAAAAACATTAGCCATCCCTGGATATAAATGAAAAACATGAGAGGTGTTGTAGTTTTTGTATGTAAAGACTGGGAAACAAAACTTCTTTGTACATGGAAATACTCATTTCTGAACATCAACCCTTGGCAGTCACATAAAATTACCCAATCACAAACAGGCAGTTGAGGACTTAAAACTAAGTGAAAATTTTAAAACAACTTCAATGAATGCTGTTGGTAGAAATATGATTCAGTTACCCATGCTATTAGTTGCTTAGTACTTAGCAAAGAAGAATATTGCTTCTCTGACATTTGGATCACTGCTCAATCTTGTGGATTTCCTTTGTGTTGATGTGAGCATCATGAGAGTGGGCAAACAATGCAACATATCATCTATTGCTTCAGTGAAGGAAGTTTATAATTTTTGTAATACTTTTTTATTTATTAGTTTTGTTGACTGCTTTATTATTTTTCTTTAAGCCAAAACTTTGATTAGACTTATCATATCTGCCCAGATATATTGGGATATCCCTTTGTTACTATATATAAGAAGCACCGTTCATGATAAGCCAGTCTATGTTCAAGGTGCCTACAATAGAAAGGCATATGTGATTCATCCACGATGTAAAGAACAGACTAAGAGACACCAATTCAGCAACAGAAGATGATAATTCATGAAATTAAGAAATTACCTATATAAAATCCACTTTGAGCATCAGACAAATCCATTCCTGTTCAAGTCTTAAATAATCTATAAAAGTAGACAAACCAGAGCCCACTCAAAAAAGGGCAAGTAATTCATGACTTTATTGACATGTGAAAAGAGGGCAAAGTAATTCATGACTATATTGACCTGTGAAAAGAGAGCAAAGTAATTCATGACTATATTGACATGTGAAAAGAGGGCAAAGTAATTCATGACTATATTGACATGTGAAAAGAGGGCAAAGTAATTCATGACTATATTGACATGTGAAAAGAGGACAAAGTAATTCATGACTATATTGACATGTGAAAAATAGAGTTTATGTGAAAGTCACCTTGGAAAACCTGGCAAGTTCTAAGAAAATAGAAATCTTAAAGGCATGATGGCAAGATAATGAGCAAATAAAATGCATCCACACTCTACACTGATCACTTGTAACTGACATGTGCTAACTGGGGTAATGCAGCAAACAACCTCTCTCAGATTGGCTTTTGTTTATACAAACACAGTGGGCATGTCTGAAGAAATTGACATTCTAGGTAGGTTATTATTGTAAACATTGATATTGCAGTGACCAACTACACCACTTCCTCATTCTAGCTCACCCAGATAACTCACAAACCTGCTTATAATGCAGGAGTAGGTGTGGACCCCATTTTTTATTATAAAAAATACCCCCAAAATAGGCCCTTATTTGCTGAGTGTGAATAAAATAGCGATCAAAATTGGTAAATGAAACTTTTATATATCGCTCTTTGTATCATCGAAAACAGCAGTTAGTGCCTGCATATTTGATTCAAAATCATGAAATTCATAACTTTTAATAAAAGTCATATATTTTGTTTAATTTTGTTTTAAAAAAATTTCTCAGTACACTGTAAATAACAAGATAAATTGTCAGTGATGGCTACTGGTGGCAATACTTTCAGAAATAATTACCAATTAAAAAAGTCTTGTCAAATGAAACTTGTGTTTCAGTTTTATCTTTTAATTTATTTTCAGTGTAATCATCATAAATGTGATATGCTCTCTTGTATTCAAGTGTGAAGAGTGTCACTCAACCATCACAGCAATGCCCATAAGTGTTTCCATGAGAATGTAATTAAGTACCAACAGTGTTTTGATCTCTGACTTATGGAAGTGTTGGTTGCATTGTTACAATCAATTAAAAATTGACCTGCATCATGTTATCATGTTAATTAGTCTTTTGTTTCAAATCAAGTAAAGGGGTAGAATAAAGAAAGTAAAAAGGCATGCAAATCCTATCTGTTTTTGTGTTGAGTCCGCTTGTTTCAGTTGACTAATCAAACACTGAGAACACTGTAAGTACATGTAACATAATTAAAGTGTCTAACATTAATCAGTGGTTTATCATATTCCTTGACAAATGTGATCAATGTTAGCAAAGGAACCAAGCGAAAGGCATAAAAGGTGCATGAAAAGTTTAGTATCACAAATAGGGTTCATTATGGAAAAGCAAGTTCGAAAGTTTAAAGTGAACTTAAAATTCCTGAATTGGCACTCGGAGGCTTCCTCAAGGAAAAGCAGAAATTTCACTATAACTTGCAATGACATCACAGCATCAGTATGTTACTAATAAAACAATGTTTAAAAAATTGAGTTTCGATTTTGTTTCTCTATACAAGTATTACTCATTTTTTAATATAAAGGATCTTGTTTTATTATGAATCTGCAGTAGCACTAGAATGTATCCACATTCACATGTAAAAGCAGTGACATAATACACAATGTTCTCACTGGTACACATGTGATGTGTTTTGAAACCACTTGGAGTAATGTTTTAAATGATCGTTCAGAAATTGGATATATTGATAATATTGGTAATTTATACAGAAAACCGAAGAAAGGGCAATATTGTGAAGCCATCCCCACCCTCATATAAAGCGGTTGTGAAATCAAACTCAGTTGATTCTGTAATCATTTTTAAATTAAATTTATACTTGTCTTGGTTAAAAATTGTAAATCAAAACTAAAAATATGATTATGGAAGCAACTGACTCAGATTTCCAGACCGCATTATATGGGGTTGGGGACGGCCTCACGATATTGCCCAAAGAACTTAATTAGAAAAAGCTATTTATTGACATTTATTCCCAATGTGATTATTAAATGAGTATTGAACCACTTAGCCTAGACCCCCCACTTTTCACTGTTGATGTCCATCCCTTTCTTAATTTTTCAGATATCCCTTGGTAACTCGCGCTCTCGCTTATGCTGCAATCTGTTTTTGGACCCCATTGTGCATGAGTTATCAAGGAAGAGGTGTATGTAGGAATGACCTAGCACAATTGCTTGAACCCATTAATTGTGTAAACATATTTAATTACATTTAATTGCCATTAATGAAATTAGTATGTATTTTTACCATGTAATCCCATCTTTAAACAGGGTAGACTTAGATCTGTCCCCATGTAGTTCACTTCAGTGCCTATGCTATTTGTTCTACCCATGATTTCAAGAAAACATCATACACCCTTATCTTTAAGGGCATTTAGTTGTGGCAGATCTGGGTCTGTTATGTTTGCATGAAATTGTAAGTAAACATAAAGTACAGACCCAGATGCACCAGTTCAGTGCCTATGCTATTTGTTGTACTCCTGATTTCAAGCAAATTGAACAACCCTCATCTACAGGGCCATTTAACTGAGGCAGATCTGGGTCTGTGCTGTTTGCAGTTGGGCACACATTATATAAGAGAACTTACAGCAGTTCCTTTTGTATATTTATAGTCATCCACTGCCAGACTACTACTACATGTACCTGCAGATATACCATAACAGGTCATTGGCAGCCAGGATGATACAATGTGACTCCCGTGACCCCTCCTTGCCCCGGTGTCCAAACAGCTATCAGGATGGAGATGAGTACCTGGATGTCCTGCTGGACACTGCCTGTTCTCAGGTACTGCTGAAGCATACATATATTTTTTATAAATGAATGAGGTCTTGTTTTGGGTAAACTTTATCTGCAGTAATATGCATTATAAGCATCAAAATGAGCAATTAAACAAGATGCAGATATAGTAAACTGAGCATGTACGATTAAAATAAGCATTGATGTTGTGTTATTATCACTAGAGGAAGGTGCTGGAACAAACTTCATGTTCAACTTTAAAGTTCTAAAGTTTTATTGTCCTATGCTTTCTTAAAGAACAGCAGGGGACAAAGTATCATACATTCCCTTCCTCTCCATCTGTCCATCCTTGCATTCATCCATCCTTCCATCACACATTCCCTTCCTCTCCATCTGTCCATCCTTCCATCACACATTCCCTTCCTCTCCATCTGTCCATCCTTCCATCACACATTCCCTTCCTCTCAATCTGTCCATCCTTACATCATACATTCCCTTCCTCTCCATCTGTCCATCCTTGCATTCATCCATCCCTCCATCACACATTCTCTTCCTCTCCATCTGTCCATCCTTCCATCACACATTCCCTTCCTCTCCATCTGTCCATCCTTCCATCACACATTCCCTTCCTCTCCATGACTTTAAAACTGTTTGATAATAAGAGATGAAACTTGGCATACTTATACATCATCACTTAACACATTAGGGGTCCTATCTTGAAGGTCAGGGTCACAACAAAGTATTTTACAATTCCATCACACTTTCCTTTCTGCTCCATAACTTTAAAGTCATTTGGGGTTTAAGAGATGAAACTTGGTATACATGTACATCTTCACTTGAATGTGTGTCATATACCACATTGGGGTGCTATCATCAAGGTCAAGATCACCACTCACTATTTTACATTTTCCATCACACTTTCCCTTCCACTCTGTAACTTTAAAGCTGTTTGAGATTAAGGGATGAAACTTTGTATACTTGTCACTACAACATACATGTGACAGAACAGAGAGGTCAGCTTAGGAGAGATCAGTAGATTTGCAAAATTTGGTCAGGAGTTTTGACTTCAAAAGAGGGAGGATTTTCATTGACCTGATTTTTAGCATGTGAATGGACAAAAATTACAACTATTGAATAAATTTCCAATTTTTTTTCATATTAAAATATGCACATTATCTCAACACATCAGTCTTTTCACAGTAACTTTTTGCCATTCATACTCTCCTTATATATACCACAAGCATTTTTAGCATCTCTTAGGAGATCATTGTCTGGATTATATTAGTGGCAGTCCTCATCATTGTTGATCTTAACACTTAGGAGATGATGTATTGTTACTGGGTCCAGGTTTTCTCTGGAGTCAGCCTGAATTTTCCTCAGAACGGAAAATGTCCTTTCACTGTCTGCATTCGAATGTGGCAATGTTAATACAACTCTACTGAATCCACCAAGAAGTTTAATTGTTTCCTGCCTGTTGGTAGATTCAGGTTGCTGACTGCCTGCCAGAACTTCTGAAGATTGGTGCTATCTGGGTCGAATTTGGGAAGTTCCTCTTAAAATTGACTCTACATGAATGGCAGAATGCATATTCATGTCTCTTTTCTCTTTGAACTCGATTCCAACCACTAAAATTCATGGTTCCATCCATTATTGAATTTTGTGTGATATTTCAGTTGTTTAGATTTTGGTGTTTTAGCATTGCGAGATCACGCAAACTTAGATATCGACAAACATTAAATACCAATACCAAACCAGCTTGTTTTATGCCACCCGAGCTCTTTTAGTAATGTCTAATCCAACCATAATCCATTAACATCTTTAATCTTTTCTGAATTACTACTGATCACACAGTGTATAATCCAGTGATTAATTTTAGGTTATTGTCTGTCGTATTAGCAATTAAAGTGTCATGCTCACACTTAATCACAGGAAGTCTTTACTGCAAACATACTAACACTGGAAGCAAGGTGTAAAAAAAAAACAGAAATAATGTCTGTTCCAGAATTTTTTTAATAATACTTTTGAGTGTGCAGGAGATTTCAGTGAGAGAGAGGAAACACCCTTATCTTGAGAGGTTCACATGTATGCTAGAAGGTGTGCCATGTACCACATTTGGAGGTCCAATCTTCAAGGTCAATGTCATAGTTGAATACTGCATTTTCATTGCACTTACCATTCTGTTCTGTAACTTTAAAGCTGTTTGAGATTAAGTAATGAAACTTGGTACACTTATATATCATCACTTGAAGGTGTGTCACATAACAGATTGGGTTTGCTATCTTCAAGGTCAAGGTCACTGCTCATTATTTTATGTTTTTTTATCACACTTTTTCTTCCGCTTCTTAACTCTAAAGATCAGATATTTATACTTCAGGTCTCTTTTTCCCTTAAAGATGATTAATGGGGGAAGAAGATTGCCAGCTGTTGCTTAAGTCAAAACCAGTCAGGTGTTTCTTATCTGTACCTGAGGATCGAACTCAATATCACATGTCACCACCCTGTGTAAAGTTCTGCCAGGTTCACTTCTCTTGAAGAACTTTTGAACCTATCCTTATGTGATTATGAAGTTCAGACAGATTTCCTTTATAAATGACAAAGCATAGTTCTGCATGATTTCTGTGATTACCAAAACAATATGATCCTACATGAATAGAATCCATGACATAATTTCTAGTTTTTCTCTAGTAAATTGCTTACTGGGTGATAGGCATCTATAGATCCCATAGGAGTTCACTGAATAGATGGAGAAAACCTATTTCCATCCAGTCACTGAGGGTGCTTTTGGAAATATACTTTGTAGCTGTTACTGCAATATTAGCCAACACTGCTACCTTCACAATCTCACACCTCTCTAAGATTTTACTATTTCTTGTATTTTGCAAATCAAGAATTTTAAGTGAGGCTTCTATGTCACAGAATATCCTTTATATAAACCCATATATGTGGCATATTCAGGAGGATTAACAGGCTTGGCACTGTCACTTTAAATGACGGGGATTTTTCTTGATCGACCTGATCCATGTTTTTATCTCTTTTTTTTTTTTTCTTTTTTTTGTAGCTCTGAAGGGGTGTCTCATATAGCAGAACATAGACTTTTTCCTTAGAGAACAGCATAATGAAATTATGGAGTGTTGTAGTCATGGTAGTTTCAGAAAACTAGTCTATGCCTCACTAATATACTGAGTGATTTTAATGTAAGAGAACAGGAGAATTATGTTTTCAACCAATAGATGAAAAGAGGGAGTATTTATTATGTCAAAAATATTTCATCGGAAAAAGTTTATTAACATGTAAATATTTGTTCAACTTATTTAACACATATTTATTTAACACAACTTTCATTGGTTACATGATAAAGTAAAGACAAACTTAAAGCCAATCATAAATAATTAATTATCAAGACTTGTTAATAGTTTCAATTTATGGTACTCAAAACTTGTAAAATAATTTGATGTGCATGCTTTGTCTCTCTTAGTACACTCTCCAGTGGTAAAAATAAAAGAAGCCTGCAATCACATGTGGGCTCGATGTAATGCTGATGACTATTGATTTTACACTTATCAAAGTGCTTCATTAATTTATTTCACCCACTGTCTTGATATGAAAGAATTTTTTCCTTTATTATGACCTTTAACAAGTTTGCAATTTGTTTTGTTTAGGGAACTGCAAGATCACAGGTTGTAGAGAATGTCAGCTGGTTTTTTTGCTGCCTATTGACAATATATTAAGTTAATTTATGTGATAATTAGGCTGATCAAAGTAGTTTTATTGCTACCTATTGACAACACATTCAGTTAATCCAAGCAATAATTAGTTTTATCAAAGTGGTTTAATGGTCTGACAGTTGTCTATTCAATCACCTGTCTTTTAGTATGGGTAAAACATTCCTTTGTTTATGTACCAACTTAATTTTTTATTTTTCGTCAGCTTTGAAAACATACTTTTTAAATGTTGTTTGGAAAATTGGAAGGTCTGCATATTTAGATTAATGATGGTAGTAGTAAGGCCAAATAAAAAAATGTGTGGTTCTGGTTAAATTGAAAAAAAAAATATGGTCGGTAAGTCGGTATAAACTTTTTTTTTGTTGTTGGTCCGGACAGATTTAAATGAAGCATAAACTAGAAAATAAGCATCATTTGCATCTTTAATTTAACTTCAAAAGTAGTTACATCCCTTTGTTCATTTTTTTTTTTCTCCTAAAATTTTTTCTTCTTTTTTTCTAATTTTTTTTTCTACTAAAACAAATGTATAGTAGGCAGGCAAAAATAGGGTTGGTGGGTTACCAGAACCACACATACTTTTTATTTGACCTAATGCAGATTTACTCAAAAAAAATGTTACATGTGCATACCTGTCAACTTGTACAGGAATCCCGTAATTTGTACGTTTTTTGAGGGGGTTTTGCAGTGTACGGCCGTACAACCATTTTGTACAGTGTTTTATATTTGCAAAAAACAAATCGGGCAAGTCCTTATTTTCATGCTTTAATCACTACATCTACCTTTATTTGGCCATTCATGCCCTCTGGGCATACTGAATATTTGATTCTACTACTCTCCATGTATACATTTACATCCTGTATAACACCTACAGGTGGTCAGTGATAACTATGGCATATGTGCACGTTCTGTTACCGCTTGACTGCATATTGGGCTAAGCGACCAAATTATCGGCAAATCAAACACCTCAAGCAAAACCAAGCCGGTATGATGAATTAGCACTGTTTTAAGCGGCTTTGTTGCACTGTGTTTACTCAAATCAGATCCTCTCGAGTGGCTCACTTTGAGTTTAATCCAGCAAGTCAGCGTAATTAAATTAATGAAAGGTACTTTACCGACATCAGTGTTGGTTTCCTTTATGAACTGATTAAATGACAGTAATGATTCTTTCATTTTTAATTGATTATAAAGACAATCAACTTTCACGTGCGATATTGCATTTGAAGCGAAATAATTATGCTAATTAATGAGCTCTGTTCGTATTTAAAAGAGAAAATGTTTGTTATGATCACTTTAGAAGTAGTTGTCAAGCAAGCTGATATTTACTCTGTGGATAAAATGAGTTTGCTAAATTATTTTCACAAGGAAGGTAATAAGGACGATTTGAAGAAGTAAAATTCTTGTGAAAGTGGAGGGATAAAACATAAGACTGCTACTGAGTGTGAGAATTCCTTAAACCAAGAGAGTGTAAAAATTCTAACGAACATTTCACCAAATGGACCAGAGCTTGAGGACTTTAACTCAGACACAGCTATCAACTGCTGGCTGAGTGCTGGTGCAGGTGGCAGACATGTACATGGACATTTTTTTCAAAATCCAGCAGCTTAAACATATATACATGTACGTACCTGAAGTAGCCAAACGTATATCAACAACTGTTTAAGTAAAATTAAATTCTTTTTAGAAATAATTATGTTGTATATTATTTCATTTGTTCTTTCTATGGATTAAGTACATACATCTCATCAAATCTCGGCAAGTGATTACCATTTTGGGAAATGTGAAAAGTAAGGTGGCCATGTGAAAAGTAAGGTGGGACAAGTGAATTATCTGAAACCACTTGTCCTGGACAAGTGGATGAAAAAACATTTTGCTCAGCCCTGTCTTTGACGTAAGGTTTTTCTGGTCTTTATATGTTGTTTTTTTTGGTCTGGTGTACAGGTTTTTGTCTCAGGAGGTTGACAGGTATGCATGTGAAGTATAACAGTCTAAGGTGAGAAAATGAAGTCACAAGTTCTGGAACTCAGTTGTATGTATCCTCCAATTTACTGTCCATCCCAAAATTTATTGTCCATCCCATAATGTATTGTCCATCAGAAAATAATTTAAGCAGATATCAGCAGATAAATCACACCACTCCACTAATAACTTGCGAGTGGTGGGATCTTTAAACATTGACTGCAAACTACACCACTTCATTTATAACTTGGGAGTGATGGGGTCCATAAACATTGACTGCAAACTACACCACTCCATTGATAACTCATGAGTGATGGGGTCTGTAAACATTGACTGCAAACTATACCACTCCATTGATAACTGGCAAGCAATGGGTCTGTAAATATTGACTGCAGCATGAGATAGTGAGGGAGACTCAAATTTTGGTTAACAGTTGGGGAGAAAGGGGTTGGGTTGCTAGCAACTTTCTTTGATACATGAGAATTATAATCTTCATTGTCCTATGCAAATAATCATAAAATGGATTTTAATATTTATTGATATTAGATATGAAAAAGTTATTTAAAGTCATTAAATTGATGATAGGCTTTTAACAGGGTCTGCAGTGGACCTTAAAAACCTTGAAAACCCTAAAATTTCATTTTGAACTTAGAAACCTAAAAAAGCCCAAAAAAATGAAGGGAACCTAAATAAAATAAAAAAACTAAAAATATGAAAAAACAATGAATGGCTCTACCCCGACCCCACAAAAATGCTTTTTCACACAATTTTTTGTTAGGCTAGCATGGCAGTTGAGAAAGGATGAGAATTATGCAAATTAAAGACATCCAGTCATTTTATTCTATCATTCATTTGATAGACCCATAACGGCATATTGTTGTCGGATCATCAACAGTGTTAGCATTGTGTTCACTTCAATCTTTGCACAGTTCGAAGTCCATTTACTTCAGCCTTTGTTCGGATTAAGATTATTTTACCAGAAGTGTTTTAGGATGCAGAGTAAGGGGCCATTGTGTCATCATAGCATATCTTAGACAACAAGCACCAGGGCTGAGCAAATCCCATAGCCCGACATCCCAGACTATTCAGTTTCAAAGTCGGGCAAGTAAAATTTTCCAAGTTGCTAGTCTGAGACAAGTGTGTTTTGCCTATTTTAATGCCATAATCACTTTATCTGTCTTTATCTGGCTGTTCATGCCCTCCGGGCATACTGAAAGCTTCATTCTACCCCTCTCCATGTATTTATTTACATCCAGTATCACACCTACCAGTGGTCATTGTTAATTCTTGCATGTGCACACGTTATATTACTGCTTGACTGTTTATAAGGCCTTGTGACTTAATTATTGGCCAATCAAAACACATGAGACAAAACAAATCCGGAATGATTAATTAGCAGTGTTTTAAATGTCTTTATTGTATTGTATTTACTTAAACCAGATCCTCATGAACGACTCATCCTTTGATTTTAATCCAGCAAATCAATCCAATTAAATTGATGAAAGGCACTTTACCGACATTAGTGTCGGTTCCCTTTGTGAACTGATTAAATGGCAGTGATGATTCTTTAATTTTTAATTGATTTTACAGAGGATTAACTTCCACGCCTGATATTGCGTTTGAAGAAAACAATTGCACTAATTACGGAGCTGTCTCTGTTCATATTTTAAGGACAAAATGTATGTTATGATCACTTTAGAAGTAGTTGTCCAGCAAGGTGATATTTACTATGTAGTTTACTAAATTATTTTTTCAAGGAAGTTAATAAGGTAGAGTTGGAGAAGGAAAATTAAGGTAAAAGTGGAGGGGTAAAAAGTAAGACTGGAACTGAGTGTGAGGTGACTATTTCTCCAAAGAGACATAAGCCAGACTCCGTGGCAACAAAAATTGTCAAATATGACACTACTAAGAGACTAAGAAATATTCAGTCACATTGGGTTGATAGTTATCCCAGGCATGAATTCACTGACTCAGAAGCAAGCATGTTTTACAGTTATTGCAAACAATATCTCAAACTGGCACAGGCTTGAAATTCAACCAGTGTATTTGTCAATGGAACTGACAAATTCAGGATTATGGTAAACCAATCCAGTCTCATGACAGTTCTGGACATCACAAGGCCTGTACAGTTAGGGAAAGTCTGAATTCCAGTAAATTCCTTTCCACTCTTGCTGATGGAAGTACTGATGCTACCGTATTGGAGCAAGAAATAGTGCATATAAGATACCTGGACAATGGAAAACAGAAAATCTCTGATATTACAAAATGTATAATATCAACCTACATTTTTGAAAAATTAAATTCTTTTAAGAAATAAACATGTTGTACGTTATTTGTTTTGTTCTTTCCAAGGATTAAAGTGCAAACAGCTCATCAAATCTTGACAAGTGATTTAAATTTTGGACTAGTGAAAAGGTAGCTGGGATAAGTGAATTTTCTGAAACTGCTTGTCCTGAACAAGTGGATGAAAAAAAAATGTGCTCAGCCCTGAGGAGGCTCACGTGCCTCTTCTCATTGCATGGAGGTGGAACCTCCTTTGCTAAATGCCTCAGAAGGGATAACCCTCCGAGCCAGCCACATTCCCCGTCACGCACCACATTCCAGGGAAGAAGAATGTATTAGCGGACAGTCTGTCCAGGTTGGGCAAAACATTCTTCACGGAATGGTCTCTTCACCGCTCCATAACAGAGTCCATTTTCTTTTTATGGGAATATTCAAATTTTTAATAAATGTTATGCTCACCATGGAGATAATCTTGTAACTGCTTTGTGTCTTGAACCTCAAAAAAAAAATTTAAACCTTGAAAAAAACTATAAAAAACCCTCAAATTTTAAAAGTTAATTTCACTTCTAACCCTGTTTTAATTTAGATCAGGCTGACATGCAGTACTCACAAATTTGTGTATCAGTAAAGTTGGAGCAAGTTGGAGTTGCTTCCCATTTAAGATCAGAACATGTGTATCCATTGTAATCAAACACCAACAAACTCAAGCTTCATAGCTAGAATTCTCCTCATAAACCACTGGGGTCAGCCCATCAGTATGTTTGCACTGGTTATAAGCAGATTCACAAGTTATCAGGTGCACTAAACTGAGGCAGCAGTGTACAAGCATAATTCAACATCTAAACTGCTCTGTTAGACTCTGAAAATGATAATTAATTGACTAGTTCTGATATATTTTTTTTTAAAGTTTGTTTTTCATGTAACTAATAGTTAGCAATGTGCCCAATGTTTAAATGAATTGTTTGACAAGGTAATTAATTTGTGTTTCAGGATCCAGGCAGCAGTATCAGTTGGAAGTCACAAGTTAACAACATCATTTGCCATGACAATCCAGATCTATTGTATCGTGTGTTTAAGCTTGACATGAGAGAGTCATCCCCCCGAACTTTTCCATCTAATGAATGCCAGCGATACAGGGATGAATGTTTCACTTGCCTGACCCAGAACACACGTACATTTACAGGTCAGGGCTGCTGCACTCTATGGCTTCATCAGTATCATACTCTCTACAAGCACAATCTGGTTGCAGTTTTGTTAATTTTTTTACACTTTTTTACTTAGTATTTTTAGTCAAAACCATTCTTGCTCAATTGCACAGAAATTCCTTGAAGCTGCAAAAGGCAGTTCAATAAGTGTATATCCTTAAGTAGACAACCTGATGTGATTTTGAGGTCATCTAACTGACTTTTAGCTCTTCTAGCCATAGACCAGACAAGCTTATGGGAAGGCCTGTTGTCAATCATCTGTACAGTATCCATCTGTCTGTTAGCACAAGTTTGTTATTGCTACTCCTCCTAAACTACTTGGAGGATTGCAAAGAAACTTTACACACTTATTCATCCCAAGGTCTAGTTAGTCGTAAATGAAAGTGGTGATGCTTGGGCATCCAGTATGGCCACCATAGCAGCCATTTTAAAAATCTTGTTATTGCTACCCCACCTGAATGGATAGTCATATCAACATGGGGTTTTTACTCAAAGACTTCTTATGATGTCTTGTTGGTCTTAAATAAAAATGGCACCAATCTCTTATCCAATATGGCCACAACAGCAGTCATCTTGAAAATCTTATTATCTCCACTCCTTCTGAATGGAAAGTCATATCGTCATAAGGCTTTCACTAGAAGACTTCTTATGTTGTCTAGTTGGTCTTAAATAAAAATTGTGCCGATCTGATATCCAATATGACCAGCACAGCAGCCATCTTGAAAATCTTATCACTTAGGATTTCCATGCTTCTGGAAATTGGGTAAAAGTCAGAAGAAAGAATAAGTTTGTTCCTGACCATCAAAAAGCCTTAAAATTTGCAAATGTTTGATGAAAGTTGGGGAAAAATCTGAAATTTTCAGCCTCTACTTGATGACAGAAAAAATATTTAATTGAGCCGTAATTGAACTGATCAAGAGTTAAATTTATTGTGTTCTGATCATGAGTTAAATTTATTGTGTTCTTACTAGAATTTTTAGAGGTTGCAGTACTGTTCAGTCAATTGAGATACAGTTGCTGTATGGATCATGGATCCTTGCCCTAAACATATTTGTATAGTCAATCCAAGCTCACAGGAGATCAGATTGGTAAAGTAGACTGGTCACCCCTTAGTCTGCTCCATATTGATATCTTTTCTTCTGTGGAAGATAAGAAGACCAGTCTAGCATCACACTGTACCAACATGTCTTCAACATGTGATCTCAGTAAATATTAGAGAAAAATAAAAAAATATCTTTCCCAGTTACCTCTTTAGTATGTAAATTTAATGAAGATGTATTGTGATAAATCTTTGCTTATTATTTGGTAGTTTCCACTGGGAACAGTTTTAAGCAATATCATCAGTAGTAACCTTCGACAACCCCAACTCACCTTTGCAGTGAATTTTACTATCAGACCTTGCTCAATATATAGAAATCTGCCGACTGTTGGGGCAATTTTCAATGAAGAATCCCATGTTCTGGGTATCCATGATAATGATTGCATTAAATACACAGTCCATAGTTGGATTACATTGAAAGCAGATGTTAGGGCACCAACCAGACATAAGCAGGGCTTGGGAAAACTACTTGTTCTCTCATTCTGACCGTGTAATAATTGGTTGTGCCAAGGAAAACTTTACTACTTACTTGTCCCTGGGTCGAGTAGATGCAGATTTGCACCTTGAGAATATCTACATAGATTTTCCACCCTTAACAAATTCAGAAGCTCAACATTGCTTAACATCAGTAATCTATTACTTTTGCCAATTTGTCAGTCCAGAACATGTCGCAAAGAAAGCTGACTTTGCTTGTTTTACAGGCACCCAACACAATCTTGATACTAAAATGGGTTTAGATCATGAAAATATTATATATTCAAAGTGAAGACAGCATGTTAAAAACCCATCTTGTATCAAGTTTGCATCGGATGCCAGTGGGTTTTTTTTGTAAGAGCATCAGTAGTGTTGTAATAAGTGTACTGTGTTGAGTAAAATGATGACATGGAGGACGAGTATCTGTTGCAACTCACTCATTTGAAGGAGGTGTGCATGGACAAAAATGTTCTCTGAGACCTGCATAAGTGGATTTTCTTTTCAAAATTCAGTCCTTCTTTTTATATAAAGCTATATAAGTTGTATGGGCTTCTTGTCAGAATTTAAAACAACCCTTTTCTAAAAACTCGGAGTTACTCCTTTCTTCATATGAGCATGTGCAGTTAAGCAGAGTAAAGTTAACATTTTTATTCTGTAAATCAAAATGAGTTGCATGCAGGATTATATGAATTTCAGTAGTTATACTCTAGGGATACATCCTGTGGTTTTTTGCTCTACTGGTAATAGACCAGAAGAGCTTATGGAATTGTCTGTTGTCTGTCGTCCATTATCCGTCCATCCATCCATTAGCACAAGTTTGTTATCACTACTCCTCCTAAACTACTTGGAGAGTATTGCCTTGAAGCTTTACACACACATTCATCCCATGGTTTAATTGGTCATAATTGAAAATGGTGCTGCTCAGACATCCAGTATGGCCGCCACAGTGGCCACCCTGAAAATATTGTTATCGCTACTCTTCCTGAATGGATGGTCATATCAATGTGGGGTTTTCACTAAAAGACTTCTTACAGTGTCTAGTTGGCCCAAAATGAAAATGGTGCCGATCTGAATTTCAATATAGCCAATACGGCAGTCATCTTAAAAATCTTGTTTATGCTACTCCTCCAGAAAGGATGGTTGTATAAACATGGGGTTTTCACTAAAAGACTTTTTATGATGTCTAGTTGGCCCTAAATGAAAATGGTGCTGATGTGACATCCATTATGACCACTATGGCAGCCATGTTGAAAATTGTATCTCTACTCCTCCTGAATGGATGGTCATATTAACATGGGATTTTCATTAAAAGACTCCTTATGATGTCTAGATGGTCCCAAATAAAAATGGTGCCGATCTGACATCCAATATGGCCACCATGGCAGCCATCATAAAATCTTGTTATTACAACTCTACTTGAAGAGAAAGTCATATTGATGTTTTGTTTTCACCAGAAGACTTCTTATGATGTACAGTTGGTATTACATGAAAATGGTGCCAATCTGGTATCCAATATGGCCACCACAGCACCCATCTTGAAAATCTTGTTATTACTACTCCTCCTAAACGGAAAGTCATATTTTGAAAATATTGTTATCTCTACTACTTTCCAAATGGATGGCTATATCAACATGGGGTGGTCACCAATAGATTTCTTATGATACCTAGTTGGTCCTAAATGGAAATTATGCCAGTCATACATCCAATATGGTTGCCACGATGACAGTCTTAAAAATGTTGTTGTCACTACTCCCACTGAATGGATTATCATTATGATGGGGTTTTCACCAAGTCCTAAATGAAAATGGTGCATCCAGTATGGCTGCCACAACGACTGTCTTAAAAATTAAATTTGGAAGGCCTTTTTATATGCATTTACATAACCAGCTTAAATCGTTGCACCATTTGGAAGACTTTTGCAAGTTTTAGTGGGGATTGGTTTGCAAAATTTGGATTTAACCTTTTGGGCTGCAATGGGGCATACATGTTTTATAAATACAAAGCTAGTTTTAGCTCTACTGGTCATAGACCAGAAGAACTCATGGGATGGTCTGTTTTCTGTTGTCCATCTCTCCGTTAGCACAAGTTTGTTATTGCTACTCCTTCTTAACTACTTGGAGGATTGCCATAAAACTTTACACACACATTCATCCCATGGTTTAGTTGGTCCTAAATGAAAATATTGCCGCTTGGACATCCAATATGGCTGTCAGTAGCCATCATGAAAATCTTATTATAGCTACTCGCCCTGAGTTTGGATTTTTGTGGATTTAATGCTATTTTTCAGCACATGATAGATTATACATGGCGGCGAGTATATTTGGTAGAGGAAGAACCTGAAAAGACCTCAGGAATTTACCACCGACCCACAGGAAGCTACTGGCAAGCTTTCTCACGTACCTACAATTGTCTGAGCTGAGACTCAAACCCACACAGATGGTGCAATATGAGTGATCCGTAAAGGCGAATGCCTTAGACCACTCGGCCATCAGGGGCCCCACTACTTGTCCTGAATGGATGGTCATATCAACATGCGGTTTTCACTGAAAGACTTCTTATAATGTCTAGTTGGTCCTAAATGAAAATGGTGCCAATCTGACATCCGATATATGGCTGCCACAGCAGTCATCTTGAACTATTTTTGTTATCGCTACTCCTCCTGAATTGAAAGTCAGTTTGACACAAGGTTTTCACCAGAAGACTTCTTATAATGTCTAGTTGATCCTAAATGAAAATGGTGCTGATCTGGTGCATAATATGGCCACTACAGCAGCCATCTTGAAAATATTGTTATCACACCTCCTCTTGAATGGATGGTTATATCAACATGGGTTTTTTACGAAATTACTTCTAATGATATCTAGTTGGTCCTAAATGAAAATGGGGTTGCTCAGACATCCAGTAAGCTCACCACAATAGCCATCTTGAAAATCTTGCTATCACTACTTCTGAATGAATGGTCATATCAGCATGGGGTTTTCACTGAAAGATTTTCAATATGGCTGCCATATTAATATTGTGCTTTAACAAAAAGACATCTTATGATGTCTTGTTTATCACAAATGGAAATGGTGTCAATCTGATACCCAATATGGCCATCATGGCAGCCATCTTGAAAATCTTGTTATTGTTACTTATCCAATCCGATAAGTCATATGAACATGGGGTTTCCACCAGAAGACTTCTTATGAAGTCTTGTTGGTCCTGAATGATGTCTTTTTGGTCCTAAATGAAAATGGTGCCAATGTGACATCCAATATATCCACCACAGCAGCTAATTTGAAAATCTTGTTATTGCTGATGAATATCAGAGATGGTTTCAATACTCAGCACTTAAAAGGAACAAATGGTCTTATCATGAATTCCTGGAAATTCTTTTTGGCCAGTAGAGTGTCAGTCCTTACAGGGGACTCTGGTTTAAATGAATATTGTTAAAGGTAGTGAACTTCATGAAGAGGAATGGCATCTGTCATAGTATTGTTATGTACTGTTGTTTGATCTTCAGGTGGAAATAGCAACTGTTCCTGCTGTAACAGGCTGAAGTGTTATAACGAGGTCTCCTGTGTGTCCCTGTACACTCCAGCTTGTCCTGCCAAACCAGTGGAGTGTGCCTCAGGTAAGTGCATCCCATCAAACTCAGTATCTCCCCTGCTGTACTGCAATACAATACAATTGCTTTTTCATACATCTACATATATCTTTAATTGGTAAGAAAAATGTAGATATCTGATGGTTGATAAAATACCTGAAAACTTTTCAGATAGAGAAAAAAAATAGAAAATAGAATAAAAGGAAATATATTAATTAATGTTTTGGCTTGACTGTACTAAGTGCAAAAGAGCTGATGCTATGTCTGGGTTATAGTCAGGTGCAGCTTTGGCATTTGGAAATGTACACCTTTTATATTTACATCAGTGTATGTGCAGGTGAGTTTTGCTGGTTTTGGCAGTTCCATTTCTGGTCTCATTTCATTTCAAGATGATACATCAGGTCTCAACAAAATGTTAAATGATAAACCTTGAAATAAGACATTTCTTTTTCCACAACTGTTCTCTTTATAGTAGTGCGCTTGAGTCTACTGGTAATGTTTTTTTTATGTCATTAGTTTCTCCTTCCTTCTGTAGTAACCACTTAACTTAAATGGTGATGACATGGCTGGTCATTGGCCATTTAGACTTTAGAATTTCACGATCTGAATATACCAATCATCATACATTTCTCATAAATTGCTTTCTGTGCTCATAGGTTGGCCCTGCTGAAAGGTAAATACAGGTACCCTTTAGAATCTTATAATGCTGTTGTTGGAGACAAGAAGCCAATCTGCAAGTTATCTGAGACCTTGAAATTGTGTTATTCAATAATTAAAACTGTTAACTCCATATTTGGCCATGTTTTGCATGTTTTGGGCTCCTCCTCACCCCCCCCCCCCCCCCCACTGGTTGCAATTGATCCATACTCATACAATAAATAAAGATTGATACAGCAATTAAAAAAGTCGCATTCATTTTGACATAAATACATGAAGTTTATCAAAACTTACAGAAAGCAAATTGTACATGATGCTTTCAGTTGTTTTGGAAGCCATATTGATGGTGTAAGTACAAAAATGCATCTCTATAATTAAGGTCCTGCTACTGTTTACATGATAATTAAATTTATTTCATTTGATTTCCTATTGCAAGTTTTGTTGGCCGGGGTAATTAAACTGCACTATTATTTGATAGATGTAACTTCAGGTTGCACTAAATGTGATCTAAACTAAATCTAGGGTGCATTTATGCTACTGTATACTTGTGTCATGTGACCATGCCTGTGTAAAAATGGCAATCATCAAGTGGACATTAATTGTCGGCTTGTAATTGAAGTAAAAGTTCATTCACTATATTGTTTGGACCACATATGCTGACATTTATCAATGAATAAGGGTGTTATTTGCTAGATCACAGTTCATTAAAATACCATACTGTGTGAAATTATTTAGTGGAACAATAAATCAACCAGGAGGCCAAAGAAATATACAGCTGCTGTGTACGCTTATCATAAAATTGTATATACTGGCTGCCATGTATGCTTATTATACAATTTTGTATACATGGTCACTATGTATATTGATTGTAAAATTCTATATACATGGCCACTGTGTATCTTGATTGTAAATTCTATATACATGGCCACTGTGTATCTTGATTGTAAAATTCTATATACATGGTCACTGTGTATATTGATTGTAAAATTCTGGATACATTGCCACTGTGTATATTGATTGTAAAATTCTGTATGCATAACCACTGTCTATGTTGATTGTAAACTTTATACATGGCCACTGTGTATGTTGATTGTAAAATTCTATATACATTGTTACAACTCTATGGTCTAAGAAAAATGTGACAGAAAGAAAGTGAAACCAACAAATCAAGTAAAAATCAACCAGCAATTTATTTCTAGATAATAAAAATGAAAATCAAAATGCACTTACAATTTTGTGAATTAAATTCCAAAAATAATCCAGAATGTATTAATCACAAGTCCTAAAATATCGAATGTTTCTAGTGAACTACTGTTTTCTTGAATGTGCTGATGTGCCAATATTCTGGAATGTCCTGATATGCCAGTAGTCTTTAATGTGCTCATGTGTCAAAATGAAGTACTCCAGAATATCATTGAATAAGTTCACATAAATCCCAAAATCATCAATTCAAAATCCTAAAAGAGAATGAGCACTGTAATTAAATCCAATGAATCTTTTGAAACAAATTCTTCCTCTATCTGAATTTGGAATGATTTTCACAACTGTAATGACTCTTTATTGACTGATGGTAAGACCGAAACTAAAAACTGTCCACTAAACAATGCATATATAAAGATACGTCACATGACAGAATGTTCTAGAAAATTATATGGTGTAAGTGACTTTTAACAGACAACTCTGAAGGAAATTCTAGTTTTATCTGTAAACAAAATCAACCCTGACCTCAAATTAAATAAACAACTTGTTTACCAAAACTGTCCTTGAACTCATGCTAAGTAAACAACCTAATTCAAGGACAATAGTTAAACATGTAAACCTTATACTTAACATTAAGGGTTTTAGCAAATATTAAAGTCAAGAAACATTTAAAATTTCCTAAATTATTTATAATATTATATAAAGATCATACATAACAACATGGCCACTGTATATGTTGATTGTATGCATGGTCACTGTGTACGTTGATTGTAAATACTATGTACACAGACACTGTGTATGTTGATTGTAATATTCTATATACACAGACACTGTGTATGCTGATTGTAAAATTCTATATACACAGACACTGTGTCTGTTGATTGTAAAATTCCAAATACACAGATACTGTGTATGTTGATTGTAAAATTCTATGTGCATGTTGATTGTAAAATTCTATATACACAGACACTGTGTATGTTGATTGTAAATTTCTATATACACAGACACTGTGTATGTTGATTGCAAAATTCTATATACACAGACACTGTGTATGTTGATTGTAAAACTCTATATACACAAATGCTGTATGTTGACTGTAAAATTCTATATACACAGACACTGTGTCTGTGATTGTAAAATTCTATTTACACAGACACTGTGTATGTTGATTGTAAAATTCTATATACACATACACTGTATGTTGATTGTAAAAAATTCTATATACACAGACACTGTATGTTGATTGTAAAATTCTTTATACACAGACACTGTATGTTGATTGTAAAATTCTATATACACAGACACTGTGTATGTTGATTGTAAAATTCTATATATACACAGACACTGTATGTTGATTGTAAAATTCTATATACACAGACACTGTGTCTGTTGATTGTAAAATTCGATATATACACTGACACTGTGTATGTTGATTGTAAAATTCTATATATACACAAACACTGTGTATGTTGATTGTAAAATTCTATATATACACAGACACTGTGTATGTTGCTTGTAAAATTCTATATTTTTCAGACACTGTGTATGTTGATTGTAAAATTCTATATATACACAGACACTGTGTATGTTGATTGTAAAATTCTATATACACATACACTGTGTATGTTGATTGTAAAATTCTATATACACAGACACTGTGTATGTTGATTGTAAAATTCTATATACACAGACACTGTGTATGTTGATTGTAAAATTCTATATACACAGACACTGTGTATGTTGATTGTAAAATTCTATATATACACAGACACTGTGTATACTGATTGTAAAATTCTATATATACACAGACACTGTGTATGTTGATTGTAAAATTCTATATACACAGACACTGTGTATGTTGATTGTAAAATTCTATATATACACAGACACTGTATGTTGATTGTAAAATTCTATATACACAGACACTGTATGTTGATTGTAAAATTCTATATATACACAGACACTGTGTATGTTGATTGTAAAATTCTATATACACAGACACTGTGTATGTTGATTGTAAAATTCTATATACACAGACACTGTTTATGTTGATTGTAAAATTCTATATACACAGACACTGTGTATGCTGATTGTAAAATTCTATATACACAGACACTGTGTATGTTGATTGTAAAATTCTACATATCATGGCTATTTGCATAATCTGTCATAAACATGTATAGACTGCACAATTTTTTTTTCATTTCAGTATGTATTTAAAAAAGAAATATTGAGTAAATATTTATTTATTCCAACAAATGTTGAACTGTCTTCTAGAATACTACCAAAATTATGATATCTGTATTTTGATTAATAAATGCATTTTCTAGCACAGTGTGTAATTTCTTGATATTACCAAACCATTTATGTAAAAAAGACTTCAGTTTTACACGTACTAATATAGTAACATGGAATCATAACTGCATGGCCTTTGTCATATAAATGTGATATAATATTGATGCTTACATTCCTTAGTCTGCTCTACTCCCAAATATTTGTATGTCTGCCATTGACACTTTATGCCACAAACTCCAACAGTTTTTGGTTGATGCTTTCTGCCTACATTTAGAATTAAACTATAAAAAATAGGGTTGGCATATAAATAAATGTTAAGTAAATACATGTACTTGCGAATTCCAATAAATGCCCAGGTATCTTTTGGAATACTTATAAAATCTGTTTGATAGGTCCCTCAGATTCCTTCCAGACATATCCCCTTACTTCTAAAATCCACTTGCCATAATGCTATACATTGTCTTTATTTTCAGGTGATGTTACAAAATTCTCCTTAGAGCCAAGGTATCCATCTATGTCTGAGAGGTTCATG
This sequence comes from Margaritifera margaritifera, assembly GCA_029931535.1. NCBI lineage: Eukaryota > Metazoa > Mollusca > Bivalvia > Unionida > Margaritiferidae > Margaritifera > Margaritifera margaritifera. Next base: position 2,418,056 of record JAQPZY010001677.1, on the reverse strand, counting down.
TGTCATCTTGGCTACATTCCACATAGAAGCCTCTACAGAGTTTATTATGAGCCGAACATTCCAAAACTTAATTTCTCCTTTGGTATGCGACACTGGGATGTTCTGAATTGGAACAGATCATTTCATGAGGATGGCAGCGATGTTGCAGAATTTCTGCACATGAGTCATAGCGCACAGATCCCAATCAAAGACAGGGTCATTCTAGAGGGAAAATATGAAAGAAATAAGACACAATATCAACTGCACCCTCTCAAAGAATCTTGGGAGTTTCAATACAAAAAGGATTTTGAGGTCAACAGGACAGACATATATCAGTACCGAGCTAAGGTGCAGTTTGAAAAGCCATTTCTGTATAGCTCATCAACATGGAAACAGGGAGGCTGTGAGAAAAATGCCTCACAGATCTACCCCGACCAACCACTATATCGTGATCATGGAATCATGCTAGAGACTCCCAATTCAAAAACTTTTGATGGGAAATTCCTGTATCCACTTGTAGCCAACAGCACCCCACCTCACATACGATTCTACATACCAGGTACATATATATTCACTTGACTTTAGATGCTTGTATTCAGTTTGTATTCTTCATACATGTGTTAATGTGCACATGTGTGTGTGTGTGTGTGTGTGCGTGCATATGTGTGTACATATATTTCATTAGAAGAAATCAAACAAGTGACTTCTAAGCATGTTGTAATATTATCGTATCTAATTGGCATATAGGTGGATACAATATACAGCAGAATTTGTTGAAGTTGTTTTATGTGGGATATTTTTGAAAGAAATTTTAGTGCAGGAATTTTGGTGGTATCTTAGTATAGCTGATTGATATTTTTGGGCATTGGCAATAAAACCTTTTCCAATTCAGCCACTTGGGACTTCTACTATTTGTTCTTTTAAACATAATTTTTTTGAAATCAGGAAAAATACATAGGTGAAATTTAAATATGTACTTGCGTTATTACTTTAGTATATTTGTAAATTTGTTACCCTTCTCTGAAAATGTCATGGAACTAGTGCATTTTCCATGATAACAGCATAGAATTTCACAGATTTAGCATGGAAGATGAAAAATCCATTGAAAACTTTTGCACAGCCATTTATTCTCATGTTAATTGTCCATGGAATATATGGATTGGCTATGGAATCCATGGACATTGCAACTTAAACAAAATTAGTGATGGAAATTATGTATATTTGCAGAAGGAACTTCGTCAGATCTTTTTGAGGAAGTTAATACCAGAAGTACGGAGTAGAATTTTTATTTTAATAGAATAAATACTTTTTCAAAAAAAAAATATTCTTAGAGAGGCAACATGAACATTCTAGATAAGTTTTTTTAGATTTTGCAAATATATTTAAATGTACCATGCATATGTCTACACCCACAAATTGCTTTTTATTTCCCCAATTAAAATTATAGTAAATTTGTAAGTTATTTATCAACTTCAGATATCTTTCATAAGAAGTACATGTACTGCACTATTGATACCAAACCATGTCTTGCAATATCCTTAAAAATTTTAATGCAAGAGCTGTATCAATGCTTAAAGAAATGTGATGAAATGGCCTTGACCTTACCACAAATCTCAAAAACATTGGCCAAAACATTCTCAAATAACATTGGCCAAAACATTCTCAAATAACATTGTCCAAAACATTCGCAAAAACATTTTCCAAAACATTCTCAAATAACATTGTCCAAAACATTCTCAAATAAAATTGTCTAAAACATTCTCAAATAAAATTGTCCAAAACATTCTCAAAAACATTGTCCAAAACATTCTTAAATAACATTGTCCAAAACATTCTCAAATAAAATTGTCTAAAACATTCTCAAATAAAATTGTCCAAAACATTCTCAAAAACATTGTCCAAAACATTCTCAAAAACATTGTCCAAAACATTCTCAAATAACATTGTCCAAAACATTCTCAAATAAAATTGCCTAAAACATTCTCAAATAAAATTGTCCAAAACATTCTCAAAAACATTGTCCAAAACATTCTCAAATAACATTGTCCAAAACATTCTCAAATAAAATTGTCTAAAACATTCTCAAATAAAATTGTCCAAAACATTCTCAAATAAAATTGTCTAAAACATTCTCAAATAAAATTGTCCAAAACATTCTCAAATAACATTGTCCAAAACATTCTCAAATAACATTGTCCAAAACATTCTCAAATAAAATTGTCTAAAACATTCTCAAATAAAATTGTCCAAAACATTCTCAAATAACATTGTCCAAAACATTCTCAAATAACATTGTCTAAAACATTCTCAAATAAAATTGTCCAAAACATTCTCAAAAACATTGTCCAAAACATTCTCAAATAACATTGTCCAAAACATTCTCAAATAAAATTGCCTAAAACATTCTCAAATAAAATTGTCCAAAACATTCTCAAAAACATTGTCCAAAACATTCTCAAATAAAATTGTCTAAAACATTCTCAAATAAAATTGTCCAAAACATTCTCAAATAACATTGTCCCAAACATTCTCAAATAACATTGTCCAAAACATTCTCAAATAAAATTGTCCAAAACATTCTCAAAAACATTGTCCAAAACATTCTCAAATAACATTGTCCAAAGCATTCTCAAATAAAATTGTCTAAAACATTCTCAAATAAAATTGTCCAAAACATTCTCAAAAACATTGTCCAAAACATTCTAAAATAAAATTGTCTAAAACATTCTCAAATAAAATTGCCCAAAACATTCTCAAAAACATTGTCCAAAACATTCTAAAATAAAATTGTCTAAAACATTCTCAAATAAAATTGTCCAAAACATTCTCAAAAACATTGTCCAAAACATTCTCAAAAACATTGGCCAAAACTTTCTAAAAAACATTGGCCAAAACTTTCTCAAAAATATTGGCCAAAACATTCTCAAAAACATTGGCCAAAACATTCTCAAAAAAAATTGTCCAAAACTTTCTAAAAAACATTGGCCAAAACTTTCTCAAAAATATTGGCCAAAACATTCTCAAAAATATTGGCCAAAACATTCTCAAAAACATTGGCCAAAACATTCTCAAAAATATTGGCCAAAACATTCTCAAAAACATTGGCCAAAACATTCTCAAAAACATTGGCCAAAACTTTCTAAAAAACATTGGCCAAAACTTTCTCAAAAATATTGGCCAAAACATTCTCAAAAACATTGGCCAAAACATTCTCAAAAACATTGGCCAAAATGTTCTCAAAAAAACTGCTCATAAGGAATTATTTATGTGATAAATAGGTGCCCATTATTTTTATTGTTCATTGATATAAGTGATCCTACAATATAGTGTCATCCATATAAAAGGACATGAATGCTCAGTCAATATTTATAAATATATTAATTCCATATTTATAAATATTTTAAACACATAACTATCATTCAAGCATAAATAAAAAAAAAAGAATCTAACTAAATCATTATCTATCCATTTTAGTTTAGTTTTGCAACTCGACAATATAACTTCAACATGCTGTTCATTCAGTTGTTAATTTCAGCAAGCTGGTTGTTTCAGTTCATCACTTTGATTATAATTATTGCATTTGTCAGATAGTAATCCTGTCTTTTGTTTTACAACTGTAATCTAAACCAATTAAATGTTTTACACCCTGTAAATATCTCAAGAGAGAAGGGGATTTTTTTTCAGGTGGCAATATCCCTTTGTTGTACAGAATTAATCCAAATCCACACAGTAACTGTTTAAAATCTGATATAATCCAAATCCACGCAGTAACTGTTTAAAATCTGAATTATCCAAATCCACACAGTAAATGTTTAAAATCTGAATTAATCCAAAATCCACAGAGTAAATGTTTAAAATCGGAATTAATCCAAAATCCGCACAGTAAATCTTTTAAATCTGAATTAATTTAAATCCATGCAGTAACTGTTTAAAATCGGAATTAATTCAAATCTACACAGTAAATGTTTAAATTCTGAATTAATCCAAAATCCACAGAGTAAATATTTAAATTCTGAATTAATCCAAAATCCACACAGCTAATGTTTAAATTCTGAATTAATCCAAAATCCACACAGTAAATGTTTAAATTCTGAATTAATCCAAAATCCACACAGTAAATGTTTAAATTCTGAATTAATCCAAAATCCACACAGTAAATGTTTAAATTCTGAATTAATCCAAAATCTACACAGTAACTGTTTAAATTCTGAATTAATCCAAAATCCACACAGTAAATGTTTAAATTCTGAATTAATCCAAAATCCACACAGTAAATGTTTAAATTCTGAATTAATCCAAAATCCACACAGTAAATGTTTAAATTCTGAATTAATCCAAAATCCACACAGTAACTGTTTAAATTCTGAATTAATCCAAAATCCACAGAGTAAATGTTTAAATTCTGAATTAATCCAAAATCCACAGAGTAAATGTTTAAATTCTGAATTAATCCAAAATCCACACAGTAAATGTTTAAATTCTGAATTAATCCAAAATCCACACAGTAAATGTTTAAATTCTGAATTAATCCAAAATCCACAGAGTAAATGTTTAAATTCTGAATTAATCCAAAATCCACACAGTAAATGTTTAAAATCTGAATTAATCCAAAATCCACACAGTAAATGTTTAAAACCTGAATTAATCCAAATCCATGCAGTAACTGTTTAAAATCTGAATTAATTCAAATCTACACAGTGAAAGTTTAAAATCTGAATTAATCCAAATTCACACAGTAACTGTTTAAAATCTGATGAGGATTTAGGGAAACAAGATATGGTTCATGATTGCTTACTCAAATTGCCCCCTCCCCCAATTATTAGATCAACCCATAATAAACAGTTGAGTGAGGTGTGCACACTTGATGATCACTCAAGTAGAAGCAATAATGCACAATTATCATACCCAAGCATATAAGTCAATAAGGTACTTACAAGAAATCAACAACCACTGTACTGTTATTTCAAATATTTTCAAAGCATTAGTTCTTTGACTTCTTTATCACTTTATAGGATATAAATAAGTTTGGTGTAGTAGTGCCTATGATTCAAAACCAAGAGGTGTACATCATTCAGCATGAGTTTTTAATAAACGTGGTAATGCATTATCTAAACAAGGTCACTCAATGCGAGCAATGAAAAAATATCTGGGTGCTAGAGTGTATTTACATTGTTGTATTTTTGGTACCTCATATTAAAGAGTTAGATATTAAAATTTTCAGGGCAGAAAACATTGCAGTTACTGGTGACTGGCAAGAATTTAAAAATAAATAGGAGTAAATTGACAATAGTAAACTCGACCAGTGCAAAAGTGGGAGAATTTATTGTTCATTTTCTACAACATTGTGGTAATGCAAATTACTTGTCAGTGTCTAATGAAATTATGCATATTTGAAATAGAAATAAGAAAACAGTTGAAAATTAAATATTGTTATTGATTTCTCAAACAATTTATATCATCCTAATTTTTAAGAATCCCATTTATTGAGGAATAGGAGTAGTCCCTTGACAACTGGTAAATCTCTGTAATGATTAACAGAATAGACTAATCAGCAAGCTGGTAAAAAAAATTCTTGCATGTTCCAAAACTTATTGTACATGAAAACATTACTATGATTTTGTGTCCCAAATTTTATAGAGCATGACAAATTATTTTAAAAAATAATTAAGTGTGTCAGAACTTTTATAGTGTCCTAAAGCTTATGTTCATTATGATAGTGAGATGTCATAACCCAGGAACTGAATGGTCATTACATATCAAGGACTTTTTGATCTGCTATAGATCAAATAGTATGCATAATATTGAACCAATGCACCAGATTCTTTTGTGTGCTATCAGGCCAATTTGCCCATCAGCTTGAAAAATTATTGGCTGACATTCATAACAATGGGCGGAGTACCATCTATACTTGCATATAAGCCAATACCAACTGCAAACCGCATAGACCCAGATCTGCCGGTGCATAATGCATCGGCAGATCTGGGTCTATGCAGTTTGTAGGGACTAATCAGTAGAACAAACAACATAGATCTGATCTGCCAGCGCATTATGCGACAGCAGATCAGGATCTATGTTGTTTGCATTTGGACTCGGCTTATACACAAGTATAGATGGTAGTAAATTGAGGTTGGAATTTCTGAACACATACATATAAAATCAGGGAAAAAATGTAAAGTTGAAAACTTTATTATCAATGACATACATTATATAGTGCATATTTATTTACTCACTATTTTATTAATTTTTTTGCTTTGTACATTTTTATCAATATATGCATTTGTGTTTACTCAATTTCATTTTAAAATTGAATTAAAAAATAATAATCAAACTGTGATTTTTATCTCTAATGGTCATAGACCAGAAGAGCTTGTGGGATGGTCTCTTAAAGGTCATCCATCCATCCATCCTTTAGCAAAAGTTTATTATCACTACTCCTCCTAAACTTCTTGGAGGATTGCTGTGCAATTTTACTTACACATATATCACGTGGTCTAGTTGGTCCTAAATGAAAATGGTCCCGCTCGAACATCCAATATGGCTAGCACAGTGGCATCTTGAAAATCAAATCTTGTTTTCACTACTCCTCCGAAATGGATGGTCATATCAAGATGGGGTTTCACCAAAAAAAACTTCTTGTGATGTCTAGTTTGTTCTGAATGAAAATGATGCCAATCAGACATGCAATATGGCCACCACAACAAGCATCTTGAAAATCTTGTTATCGCTACTCTTTCTGAACAGAAAGTCATATTGACATGGGATTTTCACCATGAGACTTCTTATGATGTCTAGTTGGTCTGAAATGAAATTGATACTGATCTGACATCCAATATAGTCACAACAGCAGCCATCTTGAAAATCTTGTTATCTCTACTTTTTCTGAATGGATGGTCGTACAAACTGATCTGACATCCAGTATGGCCATCACAGTGGCCATCTTGAAAAATTTTTATCGCTCCTCCTCCTGAATAATGGTCATATCAACATGGGGTTTTCATTAAATGATTTCTTGTGATGTCTCGTTGGTCCTAAATAAAAATGGTGCTGCTCAGTCATTCAGTATGGCCACAACAGTGGCCATGTTGAAAATCTTGTTATTGCTACTTCTCCTGTACAGAAAGTCATATTGACCTGGGATTTTCACCAGAAGACTTCTTATGATGTTTAGTTGGTCCTTGATGAAAATGGTGCTGATCTGATGAAAATCTTGTTATTGCTACTTCTCCGAAAATGGATGGTCATATCAACATGGGGTTTCCACTAAAAGACTTCTCATGATGTCTAGTTGATTGTAAACAGAAATTATGCCAATCTAGTATAGCCATCATGGCAGCAATCTTGAAAATCTTGTTATTGTTACTTCTCCAAAATGGAAAGTCATATTGACATGGGGTTTCTACCACAAGACATTTATGATGTCTTGTTAGTCCTAAATGAAAATGGTGTCAATCTGACATCCACCGCAGCTAATTTTTAAAATATTGTTATTGCAGAAATATATCAGAGATGGTTTCAACACTTAGCAGTTAAAAGGAAGAAATGGTCTTATCTTGAATTCCTGGGAATTCTTTTTGGCCAGTAGATAAGAAAAAAAAGTTTTGGAGCACTTAGTTTCCACATTGTCTTTTGGGCTTAACAAACATAATATGCGTGTTTCTGGTTTCATGCTAAAAAAACTGGGTTTTACTCATTTTTCCCCCTCAAGTTACCTTAAGTGAGGCATGGTTGCATGACTTAATTTAATTCCTTTGAGAAAAGACCTGGTCAATATTACTCAACAACAATATGTTATGCGATAGCTAGATATGCACTCTATATGATTACTTAATTTGCATTTGATATAACTTGCTGTAGATTTGAACCGACCACAATTAGCAAACAGCATGCAATGGAAAATATTTTATGAGAAAAGTTTAGTTATTGTTTTTGTTTGTATTAAAAGCTATATAAAATATAATTGTAATATAATTTGTGATTAATATATGAAATGCTATAAAATAATTCATATACATGCAATAGCAAAAACAAAAATATATTTTAATATGTCAAAACCATTTTATGATATTTAGTGGCTTTTGTTAGTTTATGTTGGGTGTTGAGAGTAAGGTGTCTTACCAGGTTATTGGTGTGCATCATTTCATACACACAGTCAACACCAGGTTTGATTGGGCAAAGCCACTCTACACCATCTTCTTTAAGTAAGCGCCTCTCCTAACTGCCAATTTACTATACACTTTTGGATATTATCCCTATGCCGACCAGCTTGGCAGAAACATATGTGTGTTAAGTGTCTAGCAAAATAGTTCCAAACACTTGGTCCCTCACTTTGTTTGTTGTGATGACTTGCTTAGGTCAATCTAATATACCGGTATGTCTTGATTGTAATTTAATCCAAGTAAAATTCATCATAAATGTGTGTTAACATATGCTTTTACAAAACATTAAATTAGATATGCTCAATGGAGCACTTCCATTGTCAAATCTTCAGTTTCGAAGGTGCATAGTTTTTGCAGGTTGTCAAACTCTTCAATTTTGGAAATAAGTAAATCTTGCATGTAGTTCACAATCCCATAATGCCTAAATGTCAGTGATGGGTTATGAAAAACACCAGAATATCATAAGTTTGAGGCAAAGCCTGATTTATGTTCTGAAGTTTTCTTCAGAATCCCTATTCTTGTCAGATGTATCAACTTCCTTCCAGTGAGACCAAAGTTTAGTATGTGAACTCAAATTGAGAACTTAATGATGATGCAGTCCCCCTCTTGAACAGCCACTCAGACCAGTGGCCACACACATTTTACAGCCAGAATCCCATGGCACAAACAATTTGTCTTCAAAAGTTACCCTTTCAAACGAACACTTTCTAGCATGGCCAGTATATTAGTGCAAGAAATGTGCAATTTACTCCTTGCAAGCAGACACATATTGGGTTTTAAAGATAGATATCTCATGATAATTTGTTGATTTCTAAATTAAACACATTTATTTGTTCCAACATGCCAATGGAGTATCTAACTTTAATCCATACAAAGAGCTCAGGTAAGTAATCTGATTGCTGTGTTTCTTAGATGCAAGGTTTTGTCACTTTGATAATTACTGGCAATTGTTTCCACCAGTAAGTTCAAGAAGACAAAAGCTAACAGCTGAGAAGCACGGTATTGTTCAGTTCAAAATCAGTGTGACATCCAGTCACCATATAATAAATAGTATGTTAGTCATCGTGGCTTCTGTCTCATAGATTACAGAATGTATTTGGAAGGGTAACAGACTAAAACCAGTCAATCAAATAACAAGATCACAACCTTTTGTAAACACAGAGCATTTCGTGCATTAGCTACAAATTAGTTTGACAGTGGTACAGTAGTGCCAATTAAGGAATAAGTTAATGCAAAAAGTGCAAAATGTCGTGAGACATTGAATTTCTCAGTTTAGAAGTTAAAGTGAAAGCAATTAGACTAAATGAAAAGAGTGAGAGTCCTGTGATCTTTGCTGAAAAATCTGATGTCAGAAAGATTAAAATAAACATTGTCAGTAGTGGGAAAATGAAATGGATGGAGACTGAAAGTTACAACAGGGTTTTCAAATGATTTTGCACAACAATTAATGATTATTCATAATTTTTTTTAAATAACATTAATGTAGGTTTTATTACATAGATTCCATAACATGCACATGATTTTTAAATTAAAACAATATTAAATTACTCCTTTCTTACTTTATATCTAATTATTACTCATATCCATGTGATCCCCTCTAGAAAGGACATCCCTTGTATAAGGTGTCTTTCCTGCTGCAGAAAAGGTGGTTTTATAACAGGGGGACCACTGTATAGGGTTTATCTTCCAAAAGATTTTTGTGCAATTTTTTATATTTACATTATTAGAAGTTTATTTTTTATGGATGCCACATAGCCATTATTGTGCTGACATGCCATTTAATACTCTAATACATACATATATGCAATATGGCCATACCATCAATGGCTGTCTTGTTACAGGTGCAAACCTTTTTAAATATCTTAAAAAGTTTTATTTGTGCTTATTTTCTAGAGAACACATCAATCCTCTCCTTCTACAAGGAGAGCCTCGGTATGAGTCAGCTGATAGGTTCCAGTCTTCAGGGCCGTTTGAACTGGATGTCAAACCTACAGATGTGGAATATCACTATCCTTGGTGAGAACATGAACACTAATATAATGGCTGCAGTTCTTCCGAAAATGATCAGATATCCTGGGTTTATTTTCATTTTCTAATCCCATGCTGGTCTTATGTGTGAGCTGACCCATCTTGACTGGTTGCCTTGCCCCAATTTCACAAAATATCTTTAAATTCCTCTGCACATCAAGATTTTACAATGCCATGCTGGTGGTACTTAGACAATATCAGGATTTTTGCCAGATGCAGAGAGAGTGGAAAGAATGCAATCACTTTTTGCTTTTAAAGTTGAATGCTTGGAAACCATTTTATTTCTGAAACATGAGTTGACAAATTCTTCAAAATTGCGGAAGTCCTCAAAATTTCCTCAAAGATGTAACAAGTCACTTGTCATGATTATTTCAGATATTATCACTCCATTTTAATTCCTGATGTCTGCTGAATATTCTGTGACAAAGTCATTGTTGCCAGTCAAGCAATAAGAAAGATTATCAAATAAACTAAATTTGAGTGATAAATTTTGAGATGTTTTGAATAAATATGGAGAGCTGTCCACCTGTCCAGTCATAACAACAAGGCTTGTTTTCATTTTTGTTGGTTTTAACAGCACTTAACAACATTATTAACTATATCATGCTGAAGAAATGGGAGCTAAGTGCCTTTCCCAAGGACTTACTGAGGCAGCCAACTCGGGCTGGCCTGGGTGGGTATTGAACCTGCCTTGCAAAGACAATTAATTAAATAGATAGTATTTAATAAACCCATGAAACCTATATTTTTGACAGAAATTCTGCTCTATGTAGGATGCAGCAAATTCATTATTCTTCTACAAAAAAATTAAAGCTAAAAATTGCCAAAGAAAAGCATCTTTCTAATAATTGTTTCAGCTTCAGGAAAATAAGAGATGCTACATGACTTGTTAACTATTGGCTCATCTGGCCAAAAAGCCAAGCGTGCATATGGTGTGGCCCTGCATCCATCAAAAGGCAAAGTGTGCATATGATGTGACCCTGCATCCTTCAAAAAGGCCAAGTGTGCATATGGTGTGGCCCTGCATCCATCAAAAGGCAAAGTGTGCATATGGTGTGGCCCTGAATCCATCAAAAGTTCAAGTGTGAATGCACCATGTGTTTTTCATCATTCATCCATCAGCACTTGCTGTTTTCAATTTATTCTCTAAACCAAAAAAAACCCCACAATTTATTCTCCCCCCCCCCCCAAAAAAAAAAAACAAAAAAAAAACAAAGCAATAAACCAATATTAACCAAATTTGGCAGAGCACATCCTGGCATACAGGCCTTTCATTTTTATAAAAATTATGGTGATCCACCATCAAATATTGCTACCCATTACTAAAACTAGGAAGAAAAAAACAACAACTAACTCTAAATGATAATAACAGAACTGAACTAAATTTTAGATTATTCTGGCATAAAAGCCTTTCAGTTTGTGTAAATGATGCTGACCCATAGTCAACATCATCATAATGTAATCTGTCAGCTGATGCATACAAAAACTGAAAGGTCGTCATGTCAGGAAGTGTAATATCAAATTTGATCTAATTCTGTTGAACTGCTTTTGAGAAGGTGTCTGAAGGTTTTTTCTGTTTTCAGTAATGGTGGCCACATTTGATGGTTTCTGCACAATTACATTGATGCTACTTTATACACAAAATACAACCAAATAGTTTCTACCATTTATTTACCAATGTACATAAAAAAAAACACTAAACAAAGATTCTCATATTTCATTCAAGTCATATCTAAACATACTTAGGCCTTAAGTGACTGGCTCAGCTGTCTGAATAATGATATTAATAAAGACTAGGAAATAACTGATAACATGAAAACTCGTGGTTCATACAACCTTGCAAAATCCCTGGAATTTGAGGGGTTGCCTTGACAACTCTTTCAATTTCAAAAAAGTTGGTTTTGTCATTCAAAAGTCATTGAAGAATCTACCCACTTCTTTTGTGCAACACATGAGAATTAAACTCGTAGGAAGCAAGTGAGAATAGTATTCCAATAAGCCTTTGTGCATATATTTCGCATGAGCTTTCCCCTTATTTGCACACAAAAACAAAAAAGTTTCTGAAACTAAAAGCACACATGAGATCATGTTAGATTTTCATAACTGTAAAGTTTTGGATATATCTTAACCAGAAAATTCTAAGTCTGAAAAGCTCACGTGAACCTGATGTGCTAGGCATGCTCAGTATGAACTTCCTGCAACATTTCCTCTTGGATGCAGTTTTGGAAGGAAATTCAAACAGGGATTGTTTTTTATTTGCAAATCTGTGATTATCCTCAGGAACAAATTATCCTCTGCCAATTGATATACATGTAAGTGATTTTTAGTTCCTATATGTCTGTTCTGAAAATGCATTATGCTTATGATACATGAAAATCACCAAATAATCAATGTTAATGATAGCAGTCACAAGTGAACATCACTAAATAACCAGTGTTAATGATTGCAGTCACTAGTGGACATCACTAAATAACCAGTGTTAATGATTGCAGTCACTAGTGGACATCACTAAATAACCAGTGTTATGATAGCAGTCACTAGTGGATATCACTAAGTAACCAGTGTTAATGATAGCAGTCACTAGTGGACATCACTAAATAACCAGTGTTAATGATTGCAGTCACTAGTGGACATCACTAAATAATCAGTGTTATGATAGCAGTCACTAGTGGATATCACTAAGTAACTAGTGTTAATGATAGCAGTCACTAGTGGACATCACTAAGTAACCAGTGTTAATGATAGCAGTCACTAGTGGACATCACTAAGTAATCAGTGTTAATGATAGCAGTCACTAGTGGATATCACTAAGTAATCAGTGTTAATGATAGCAGTCACTAGTGGACATCACTAAGTAATCAGTGTTAATGATAGCAGTCACTAGTGGACATCACTAAGTAATCAGTGTTAATGATAGCAGTCACTAGTGGATATCACTAAGTAATCAGTGTTAATGATAGCAGTCACTAGTGGACATCACTAAGTAATCAGTGTTAATGATAGCAGTCACTAGTGGATATCACTAAGTAATCAGTGTTAATGATAGCAGTCACTAGATTTCAAAAGATGTTTGCAGCTTTTTTTTTTGGAAGAATTTGAAAATATAGCCTGATGAATTTATGATTTTATTCCATCAACTACAGTGCATAAGATATATGATTTTATTCCATCAACTACAGTGCATAAGATTTATGATTTTATTCCATCAACTACAGTGCATAAGATTTATGATTTTATTCCGTAAACTACAGTGCATAAAATATATGATTATTTGTTTTGTTTGTATTGGTGAATTGTAATATATTAGACAGATAAGATCAGTTGTATTTTTCATGTGGCTAAAAAGAGGTTTTATGAATTATTTCTCTTACTCATTTCCTTGATTTAATTTAAACTAATCCTGCCAGATTATATATAATTCTATCAATCTATTTTTTGCAGTACCAGACCTTTGTGTGAACTTTTGTGTCAACATTAACTGTATTATATAATTTGGCAATCTCCTGATAATTTGCATATGGGAGTCTTCACCCACTTTTGTTGGTTTAGTATTATTACTAGTTGAAAACTTGCTAACATGAGCAACCAAATGATCTTGTGAGCATTTCAAAATTTGACATTAAGCTCATATGAGAAGTTGGCTCTCATGTGCTGATTTTATCTGTATTAAAGCTCACATGTGCCTTTATGAATTCTCACCTAATTTACATGTTAAAATGCACATGAGAAAATTACGTTAGAGCTCGTACGAGGTTCTCATGAGTATTATATTGGAAATTTTTGGTATGTGAGATTTCTTGGTCATCTGCTCATTTATTTGGCTATTAGGCTGTTAGGAAAATGTCAGTCAGGTGAGTGATCTCAGACCCACTTGGACATTTTGTTTATGGATTGCTGTTAAACATGGTATTATTATGGTTATCATCTAAAGATGCACATATAGACCAATGACGGTGCCCATGATTTTGATTTTGTAAGAGTTAGTGCCCTTTTTGACTTAATTTTGTGAATACAGCTACTCTCAAAGTTTCAGTGGATTGCTGTGAAACTTACTACATATTATGGTCATCATCAGAAGATATGCATGTTAACTAATCATTGTACTCGCACTATTTTCAGAAGTGTTGTCCATTTTTTATATGCCTGCCATAAGTCAGAACATATTATGCTATAATGTTCTTTGTTGGTCTGTTTCCAATTTGGTTTCTATGCAATAACCACCAGCTACAGTTACCAAATTTTGTGAATGGCTTGCACTTGTGGTAAGGAAGAACCCAATCAATTTTGGGCTCAAAATTTTAAAGGTCAAGGTCACTGTGACTGAAAGAATAATTTGTTTTCTCCACAAGGACTTTAGTTCTCCACCTTCCACAGTTGCCAAACTTTGTACATAGCTTGTACTTTGGATAAGAAAGAACCCTGTCACTTTTGGGATCAAAAGGTCGCAGATCAAAGTCACTGTAAGAAAATGGGATATGCACAATTTCTTGAGTTCTCCACCATCTGTGGTTACCAGACTTTGTGGATAGTATGCACTTTTGGTAAAGAAGAAGCCTATCTATTTGAGGCTGAGAAGGTCAAAGGTCAGGGTCATTGTGACTGAAAGAATAATAATGGTTTCCACACAATAACATCAGTTCTACACCACATACCTGAACCAAACTTTGTGGATGGCTTGCACTTGAGGTAAGGAAGAAGCCTATTGATTTGGGGATCAAAGGTCAAGGTCACTGTGACTGAAAGAAGAAAAATGTTTTTCGCACAATAACATTAGATTTGAATCACAGACTTGAACTGAACTTTGTGGATGGCTAGCACTTAGGGTAACAAAAAAGCCTATAGGTTTGGGGTCAAAAAGATCAAGGTCACTGTGACTGAAAGAATAAAATGGTTTCTGCACACAAATTTAAGTTATCTACATAGAGGACTATTTAACAATGGGCTGGCATATAATCGAACAGTCATGGTAGTCTTGTTTTGCTATAGACTCGTCTCTATCGGAGAGTAGGGATGGGATGCAGGAGAGGCTGGGGTTTATTTACATGAGCAAATTTTTCACTAATAATCATCATCAATGTGGCACACTTGATTCCAATAATTCTCCTTTGTTGTTGTGAAAATTTAATTGTAATTCTTGTTGCTTTACACCTTAAGGATTTTATCTCTGTCAAGAAGTTTATAGATACATGTGAGATTTCTCTTGTAGATTTCCAGGTATGCATTAGAGGTTTTCATATGGTTGGTCCTACACTGAAATGTTATCTCTGTTCTTGTAGGTGTTCTGACAAGTTGTCCCAGTTACTTGACAGTTGAACTATATGACAAGTACCTGAGTGGCAGACTGGACAAGTATGAGGTGCTGGTTACATGTCCAGTGGAGTTCAGGATCAGTGTACAGCTGGAAGACCAGCAGGCCAACCTCCCTGATGTGTTTGTGGTCCTCATTAATGACACTATGACAAGTCACCAAGTAGTTCTGACCTCCATCAGGGAACCAATCCAACTTCATACTACTACCAAAACTGAACCGGCTGTCATATTCCATCACCAGTCACCATGGATACCAATCGCTGCAATTGTCATATTTTGTAGCATGATTTGCATATTTTTGCTTGTAATTTACATTCTTTGTGATAGGAAGAGGAAAGTTAGGATGGACATTACATTACCAAAACCTGATCTAGGTACAACAATAACGCTTCTTAACAACACAGAAAAAATACAGAAGGAAGCAGTTATGACACAAAGATCTAAACTTATTGCAGTTATGTTACTCATATTGTATATGATATATGCATTAGTATTTTCATTCTCTACTATGTTTGGTGTTTTATATCTGCTACAGAATCACAGTGTTGCTAACCTTACCCTTGTATCAAATACCAGTGCCAAAATTCAGAATAGGATTCAGAGTGAACTGCAGCACATGAAGAATTATGAGAAAAATGAGACATTACATATCCTCAATCTGACACGAGAGCGACATGAAGCATGCAGTTTTTACCTCAACAAATCTCTGAATGATGTGATTCAAAAGCATCGAGAATTGCTTAGGCAAAATCTCCTAGATATTTATCAGCTGAATGGAACAGTCCAGCTGATGATTGAACATTACTTTCAGAAAATGTCTGAACATTATCAGAAGCAAATAATGGAATTTATAACTGACTTTAATGACACATTAAACAGCAACCTGCACAGGATTCACACACGCTATGCTGCTTACATGAGAAAAGTTGCAGAAAATGGGTGGCTGGAGTTTCCAAGAGAGGTTTTCCTCAGTCAACTGTATGATGAGGGTCAGGAGGTGAACAGTGTAAAGGAGATGAGCAGTGTAAAGGAATTTTTGACCTGGCTGGAGATAGACAAAGTGGAGGAGGTCATGGGGATCAAGAACAACTTTTTGAACAGGTCAGTATTTATACTGGTATCCCTTAGTTTAAACTCTTATACCACCTATATGCATATTTTTGTTTTCCATCATCGATTGTACACCAAGATCTCACAACTTGTCTCAAGTACACCAAGATCTCACAACTTGTCTCAAGTACACCAAGATCTCACAACTTGTCTCAAGTACACAGATCTTACAACTTGTCTCAAGTGCACCAAGATCTCACAACTTGTCTCAAGTACTGTCATTGGTGTAGATATAGGCATTCTAAGGGTGATCTTGAAGATGAAGGAAAGTAGAGAACTGCAAAAAAATCATGAACTTTAGATGGGCAACCACATACTCTTGTACATGCAGGAAGTCAAAATTGACCCCAGAAACTATAGAGGGAATGGGGCAAAGAAATTGCTATCCAGGCTGCTGCTTTTTTATCACTTGAAATTAAGACACAATACTTTTTGAAAGTACTACACATTGGTAACAACCAAAAACATAATAAAATAAATGATAAGATCAGGTTGAATTTAATTTCATTGTGAGCAGATGTTTGCAATGCTAGTTACATTTGCCTGTAATTTTCAGTTGTATACCAATAACAATCATGTACATGTATGGAGGGGTGTTTTTATTTTTGTTCAAGGTTACAAACCTTTGCTCTTATTAAGGGCTCAAATTAGGGAATAATGCAATCTTAAGTTTGATTGTGATTTTTCATCTCTAAATTTGTAGATTACTGAAACTGATGCCAAAAGTTGAGCTATCCAGCTTGCTCTCCAGTGCCTCTGTTGCAGCCAGTGGTGTAAGGCCAGAGGACACTTTACAAGAAGTGGCCACTGACAGTGTACCAGTCAGCTGGTTCACATTTACCTCACACTCACAGGAGAGTGACTTCTACATAGCCAGACCAGACCAAGCAGACTTTCCAGACATCTCTAGACAACCAGACGAAAATATTATCAGGAACATGAAGCAAATTCTTTACCCCGTCTTGATTGGGGTATTTCTTTTCATGGATATCTTTCTTTTGGCTTTTCGCTTTTCTTGGGCCTTGAAATGCCTGCAGCAGTTCCAAAAAGGGATCAAGGAAAGTGTACCTACAGACTCGATTACAAGTAAAATTCATTTTATTCTGACTGGAATTGACTACAAAAAAACTGATGATCCATTTGAACATCCATATGAATTTTATAAGGAAAACATGGAGGATCTTTGGGGCGAGAAAAATGAACTGTACTTTTTATATTTCCAAGCATCACAAAAGTCTAAAGAGGACATTTTACGGGAAATTTGGTCTCGAAAACACAGTGTGAAACCAAAGACATCCACTGAGAAGAAAAAATCAAATTGTACTGCAACAAATTTGACAGAACTCTTAAAAAAAATTATGATGTATCTTTACAGACTTATAATTTCTCGTTTTTTTTGGCGATTTATACTGATATGTGCTTTCTTGCTATTTCTGTGCTTAGTTACAAAGGCAACTGATGATCTTGTTACCTTGGAGATGGCTTCATTTCTGACAGACACTGAAGCCATGCTAAATATCTTGAAAAGACAGAGTGAAATGACAAATTCTGTAATAGTTCAGTATTGTGATCATCTGAACAAGTTTCTGGGAGAGTATCAGAGAGATTTGGACATGGATCTGGACTCTCTAAACTCGCTAATGCAGGAGGTCCTGACTGAACAGGTGAGAACCATTTTTGCTTATGTATAATCAGGGATTTTTCTAGTGTTCCTCAGGATCTGGTATATGAACTCGTTCCTAATCCAACATACCCTATATTTTTCCCAAGTTTGAGTTTACTTTTCCTAATTGTGACTTTATTTTTCCCAATTGCCATGACAAAACTACAGTAGACAATTGTAGTCTTCAAATATATAAATGAAATTCCCCACAGTATTTACCATTTACTCTCCAAAAATCAGAACTCATTGACTTGTATTGCACTGTATACAATTTGGATTTCACCCATGTGACAATCATAGAATGTGGGGTTTTCCTGTGAAATTTCAAAGCGCAGTTTGCAGGCACCTGGACACCTGAAGTTCTTAAGACTGTTTTAAGAAGCGTTCAAGTGACCTAGATAAAAACATGCAAAACTTAAATAAAATGTGTATTTGCTAATGCAGTGAACAGCGTCTCATGATAGCAAGTATTATGCAAAAAAGATAATGTCTAAGGACATCAACAAATGTAAAACATTAACTGGGTATGGGTTTCTTAACCACAGTACCTCAGACATCTCAGGTTGCCATTGTTAATTGGACCACTGTATGTTGGAAACTCCAAGTATGTCTAAGCAACATGGGCAGTCCTTTGAAGTTGAATCACCAAAAGGCAAATTTGAACTTGAACAATACTCCAACAAGTTCTCAGGTGTCGGCACAGGATACCAATAATGATGATGACAATGATGATGCAGCGATATTATGAACATATTGTGCACCCCACTGGGAAATAGACTGGCCCAAATATAACTGGAGTCACTAATGAGAATAAAATTAGAGGGACCAGCTGATCTCAGAGATGAAACCCTCAATGAATTTGTAAATGTTTTTAGGGACAATAGACCAAGAAAGATCAAACTCTAAACAAGCAAACTCATTTAACTGATGACTAATGCCTAATATGATCATGTAACAGTGTTTCTATGTAGCTTAGATGTTCAGGAATAAGAGTTTTTTAAGGTTGTATAAAGTTGTTATTCTTTTCCCAAATTTGAGCAAAATATTGATGATTTTTCCCAATTTCAAGCCTGGGTCCTTTTTCCCAAAATAGATACTAAAACCCCCTGATAATGTGCCCCTGACTTGGACCTGTAATCACATAATGCTAGATCTCAGACTGCCTACAGATGTGCCATCACATAAAGCTAGATCTCAGACTGCCTACAGATGTGCCATCACATAATGCTAGATCTCAGACTGCCTACAGATGTGCCATCACATAATGCTAGATCTCAGACTGCCTACAGATCTGCCATCGCATAATGCCAGATCTCAGACTGCCTACAGATGTGCCATCACATAATGCCAGATCTCAGACTGCCTACAGGGTAGACCTAGATCTCCCATCACATAATGATATGGCCACCAATAATATAAAATTGTACAAATTTGGAAATCAGCCACCTCAAACATTGTAGTTGTTCTGAGGGCTTGTAGTAATAAGCTTTTCATGCATTTTCATTTAGTAACTGCACAAGTTTATACACACTATGTTTATCTAGGAATTCAACAGGAAGAACTGTTATTACCAAAAATACAACAACAAGCAGCATCAGGTATATCTCTTTAAATGGATCTTACATCCCTCTCCCTTTTGTATGTCTTGAACTCCATTTCTGCAAGGCAAATACCTTTGAATACGACTTTGGGAGATCTGTTGATGAGCCAGAAAAACTTGTTTTTTTAAATCCAACATCTCTCGGGTAGGTGTAGGCTTGTATGTGCAGGGAAAGGGTTTGGATGGATATATATTATTATTAACTGTGATAAAATGTAATATTTTAACAAATTTGTGATTTTACTGCAATAATAACAATAGTTATTATTATTTATCCCACTGAACCCTCTCAGTTGGATTTAAAGTACAGTATATTATTAGTCATGACCTACTACTACTACTACTACTACTACTACTACTACTACTACTACTACTACTACTACTACTACTACTACTACTACTACTACTGCTACTATTACTACTACTACTCTTGTGACTACTAATCAGGAATCGATTAGTCACTAATATCAACTAAAGTGCATCAGGGAAAAGGTAGGTTGTGGTAAATCCAAACAAATACCTACCTGGGAATAAAAGTCTTGTGTTTTGTAATCATCTTGACATTGAGCTGTCCATAAGGCTTTCTGCTTATAAAGATGTACCTTGAATGCCTTTGAAGGTCCAATTTTTAACGAAATGAAAGTCTTGTCACCTTGTTGTCAAACCTTCACACATCCATCTCTTTTGTCCATGCACACAATGTTTCACCATTTTCAGTCGAAATAAGACAAAATTCACTTGAGGAAGTAGTTTATGCACAGCATTGAGGATTTATTGGGTGTAGCTCGATGTAAAAACACAAATGTCCTACTTTTCTCCATCCTTGATTTCTGGTTTGCTTTGTTTATATCACATGACATGGCACACCCAGCTGATTGGTTAACAGGGAAATCAATATTCATGACATTGATCAGTGAACTCAGCATCACACCAGCAGAGAAATCAATTTGCTACAGTGATTGTTTTCTACTGATCCCAGATGTATCAAGTTATGGATGCAATGTACTATTTAGTCATAAAACTTTGTACTATTTAGTCATAAAACTTTATTATTGTCATAAAATCTAAACTCTTTCAGACAAATGCACTGAACAGAATAGTTTCAGACTTGTGTAGCCTTGGTGGAGACAGCACCTGTGATGAATCTCCAGTTGCTATGACAACATTCTTCCTCACAAACTGCCAACTGTTATCCATACAGCCTCAATTATATACAGGTAAATTGTGTTTGCTGTTTCTTACCACCCTGAAAAGCTATCAATATGTAGATGGATTTGTCCTGCAAACATGCACATTTTTAAAATTTCAGGATAAAGGTATATTTCAGACAGCTATTTTCCTATTTTAAGATAGAATTGGCCTTTTATTTATTTTTTCCGAGTTAATATTTTCTGTTTTATGGGATAGCCTGTTATCTGTTGTCCATCATCCATCTATCTGTTAGTAAAAGTTTCTTATCACTAATCCTCCTAAACTACTTAAAGGATTGCCATGAAACTTTATACACATTCATCCCAAGGTCTAGTTGAGCCCAAATGAAAATGGTACTGCTTGGACATCCACTTTGGCTACTACAATGGCCTTCTTGAACATTTTATTGCTACTGCTTCTAAATGGATGGTCATATCAACATGGGGTTTTCACTAAAACACTTCTTATGATGTCAAGTTGGTCCTAAATGAAAATGGTGCTGATCTGACATCCATTATGGCCACCATGGCAGCCATCTTGAAAATCTTGTTATCGCTACTTCTAAAGAGAAAGTCATATTGACATGTGATTTTCACCAAGAGGCTAATTATGATATCTAGTTGGTTTTAAATGAAAATGGTACTGATATGACCTCAAATATGGCCACCATAGCAGCCATCTTGAAATTCTTCTTGTCACTACTCCTCCTAAATGGAAGTTATATTGATATGGAGTTTTCACCAGAACATTTCTTATGGTGTCTCTCTAGTTGGTCCTGAATGAAAATGATGCCAATCTAACATCCAATATGCCCACCATGGTAGTCATCTTTAAAATCTTGTTATAGCTACTCCTCCAGAACTGACGGTCATATGGACATAGGGTTTTCAACAACAGAATTCTTATGATACCTACCTGGTCCTAAATGAAAATGGTGCCCCGCAGACATCCAATATGTCTACAACAATGAACATATTGAAAATCTTGTCACTAATTCTCCTGAATGGGTTGCTATATTGGCGTGAGGTTTTGACCAAAAGTCTTCTAATAGTGTCTCGTTTATCCGAAATGAAAATGGTGCCAATCTTACTAACAATATAGCCACCACAGCAGCTAATTTAAAAATTTTATTGCTTAAAAATATCAGAGATGGTTTCAACACTTGTCAGTTGAAAAGAAGCAATGGACTTATCTTGAATTACTGGAAATTCTTTTCAAAAAGTAGAGTGTTAGTCACTTCAAGGGACTCTTGTCAATTTTAGCTCACCTGGCTGTAAGGCCAAGTGAGCTTTTGGTATGATTTGGCATGCATCATGCAGCATGCATCATCCAGCATGTGTCATGTATGTATGTCCACATTTGCTATTTTAAATTTCTTCTAAAGAACCACCAGATGAATTTCAACCAAATTTGGCAGAGAGTATCTTGACTTAAAAAGCTTTCAAGTTTAAATAAATGAAGCCAATCTGCCATCAGATTTGCCTGCTGTTACTAAAATAGAAAAGCACTAAACAGAATTTACAAAATGTTCCGATCTGCCATCAAATATGGCCACCATTACTTAAAATAGAAAAGAAAAACATTAAACAACTTTTTCTCAAAAACTACTGAACAGAACTTATCCAGCTTTCACAGAACTTTCCTGGCATGAAGGCTTTCAGCTTTGTACAACTGATGCTGATCTGACATATAATATGGCTGCAGTTACCAAAAGAATACAGGAGCCGCGGTGGCTCAGTGGTTAGCATGCCGGACTCACGACTGAAAGGGTGCGGGCTCAAATCCTACCATCTGACCAGCCTAGGTCAGCTACTGTGGTGTGTCCTTTGGCAAGGCACTTTACTCCACTTGCCTCAGCACTAAATAACCTACTTGTGTTGCTGTGCCATAAAGCACCAAAACCAAACCAAACCAAAAGAATACAAACTTTTAAACGATCTCTCCTCAAAACTTTTAAATGATCTCTCCTCAAAAATTGCTGACCAAATTTGACAGAAAGCATCCTGGAATAAAGGGCTGCCATTACTAAAATAAAAAAAAAACTTTTAAATACTTCTTCTCAAACACTGTTCAGCAGAATTTGACCAAATTTTACAACAGCAGTTCCCAACTTCAGGTCGTGACCCAAATCAGGGTCACAGGGGGTCCTCAGTAGGCTCACAAAGGGTCATCAGAAGAAATCATATAATAAACCTGAGGGTCAGGAGGTCCTGTTGGTGGCCAATTTAGGGTCGCAACTTCCTGACATGAAGGGCTTTCCTATGTATAAACACAATGCTAATCAACCTTCAAATATGGCTGCCATTACTAAAAATAGAAGAATCTTTAAACCACTTCTCAAAAACCACTCAACAGAATTTTACCAAACAGAAATCATTCTTGCATAAAGAGTCAATCTGCCATCAAATATTGCTGCCATTACTAAAAATATAAAAACCTTTAAATGACTTCTCAAAAAAGCTCAACAGATTTTCAACAAATGTGACAGAAAGCATCCTGGCAATAAGTGCAATCAGATTTGTACAAATGATGCTAATACATCATGAAATATTGTTGCCATTACTAAAAATAAAAAAACTTTGAACTGACTTCTCAGCAAAAAAGCTCAACAGAATTTGTCACCAAATTTGACAAAATGCATTATGGCATAAAGGACTAAATTTTATACCTATGATGTCGATTTGCCATTAAATATTACTTTTGTTACTAAAAATAGAAAAACCCAAAACCACTCAACAGAATCTGACCAAACTTGCAGCAAGCACCCTGGTATGAACAGCTTTGACATTGTAGAAACAGACTTTCAAATTTATAACAATTATGCTGATCCATCATCAAATATGACAACTTTACAGAAAACAGAAAAACATATAAACAACTTTATCTTTAAAACAAAATGATGAACAGAATTTGACCAACTATGACAGAAAGGGTCCTGGCATAAATGTCTTTCATAAATGTCTTTCAATATTGGACACATGGTGCTGATGTGCTATCAAATATGGATGAAGATAAAAAAGATTGAGAAAACTGGAAATAATTATTTCCATAGCATATGCAATCAACAGAAATTTCTAAAGAAAGCAACCTACTAACCCAGATTTCTTGATCAACTGCTATTGCATTTGGCTTTTAGGCAGATGTCAGCCAGGTTAGAGATCTCAGACCCACTTGAGCCTCTTGTTTATCTGAAATACGAATCCTTGCACGTCTGTCTTTTCTCAGCCAGTAGGAAGCTATTACACGAGATATGTGCATATGACTACATGGTAATAAAAAAAATAATTGGAAAACTCTTGAATATACTTGGGGAACATAAAATCAAAAGATGCCAGCTTCTCTGGTTGGAACAGCTTTATGAATAAATTTCATAGACAGCTGGCTCTTTTCACAATTTACCTCCAGTTATTTAGCAGAATGTCTTTGATTTTATTTATCTATACCATTTAAAAGTGACTAAAGTATCTTGGTCTTGTCTAAGTCAGTTAAATTGGTAAATGTGCTTTACATTGTCCTTCTCTTTTTCTCATGATAATGTTTGTTTCTATATTTCTCTATTCAGGATTTCAAGAGAACTTATTCACAGACTATGTATCATCAGAGTTATCACCCCTTGTGACCTCTCTGCGCAGTATTCTTTTCAATGCATTTTATATCCTACTGCTGTTTGCTTGCCTGATGCTTATGTGTCAGATCCTGGCACGAGTTATTTACATATGCCTCCTGAAGTCCAGCCAGTTGCACATCAAACGTGTTTACCAGCTCCCCAGCACACTCAACCAGTGGCAGGAACCTGGACAATCCTTTCGTGACAAAACCTATGGCAGCCAGTCCCTGATTGCCGAGAGCTGTGAAAGTGGTGTCTATGAAACATGACACTCATTGACTTTGAAAATGGACAATTTATATTAAAATCTTGCTTTGTTTGCCACGTGAATCATGTTTTGACAATTTCACAAAATTTCATGGAATATTTGTATTTATTCCCTTTGCTTTTATGCAAGGAACATAAACATGAAATGAGCTGTGATTAATCATAAATTGTATGTAAGATTTTATCATCTGTGTTGTGGCTAGTTGTTGTATATTTTTGCAGTGTTAATATTGTTTCGATCAGAATATAGTAAACCTGTCTTGAGAGACCAGCTTCTCCATGCACAGAGACCATTATTTTTTGGCAGAAGGGGTGGTCTTTCAAGACAATTTCTACTGTATTTATCTTCTATAGGCAGGTGTTCATCTTTGTATTTTGCAGAGAATGAAAGAAAATGCAAGCGATGGGTCAGTGGATCAAATTTATATTAAAGTTGTAAGATTTCAGATATCAAAGTTTATTGAACTAATTATAACCCCATTGTTTGCTCACCAGGCCATAAAACCAAGTGAGGTTATGGTATGGCCCTGCATTCAACTTGTGTTCTTTGCTGTCTGTTTGTTCGTCTCTCAATGTTGCTAATTTCTACTTACATTTAAAAAACAGCTATGCAAATTTGAATCAAACTTGGTAGCAAATTTTTTAGTACATGCTTTATTACAATTATATGTGAAGTGGCTCTCCTAACAACAGTGTGGCTTCCTTAGTAACTGGATGGAAAGCATTTTTTACTTCTCTAGAATGGCTGAGCCAAATTTGATTTGATTTGGTTGGGTTTGGTGTTTTATGGCACAGCAACACAAGCAGGTTATTTAGTGCAGAGGCAGTTGGAGTAAAATGTCCTGCCCAAAGACACATCAGGGTAGCCTGTCTGTGCTGATCAGCTCCTAGGATTCAAATGTGTACCCTTTTGGTCACAAGTCTGGCATGCTAATTAGCTACTGTGGTTCGATATTCAATTTGGTAGGAAAAATTGCCAAAATTGTATTTGGGTTGGCTCCTTTAGTGGAAAATCTATTTTCAACTTACTCTCTAGAATGGCTGAGTCAATTTTGATCAAACATAAAATCAGGGATGTTTACTGTAACACTCGCATATAAGCGAATACAACTGCAAACTGCATAGACCCAGATCTGCCTTTGCATAATGTGCCGGCAGATCTGGGTCTATGCAGTTTATAAGGACTAATCAGTAGAACAAACAACATAGACACTGATCTGCCAACGCATTATATGATGGCAGATCAAGGTCTACATTGTTTGCATTTGGACCCGAATTATACGCGAGTATATATGGTAATACTATGATTTTACCATACTTTCTATGAAATAATTCACAAAACTACAGGCTATGATTCATTGTATGTATTTTATGCACAGAGCACTTTTCTGCAAAGGTGCTGCATGACAGAGTTTCATTTATTTAATAGGATTTTCAGCCCAACCAATGAAGCACTTGAGAATGTTATACTGCATTCAAGTATCTGTATGACTATGAGTGATTCCATTACTTGTTAATCCTGCATATTTCATGTTGTGATCAACTTTAAACAAATAAAACAAGGCAGTCGGATTTATTAGCACTCTGAATAGCTATCAAGATGTTCTTAATAGAAAGGAAGATTTGCACCAAGAATTCTGACCTCGGATCATTCCTGCAAACTAGAGTTGGTATAGAAAAGGGGGGAGGGTCAGCTAGATAGAGGATCAGTGATGCTAGAAATAGCAACATGCATACTTTGTGAGTTTCTTCAAAACTGTTAATGTTAAACCAGCTGTCAGTGTTCATATGGCAAATTATGGACAGGTGGCTAAAGTTATGGATTGGACTTGGGGGGAAACTACTGATGGACATCTGTCAGAGTAAACTACTGATGGACATCTGTCAGAGTAAACTACTGATGGACATCTGTCAGAGTAAAGAGGTCTGTGGTTTAAATGTTTCTAGAGACAAACTCTTTCAAAATTGTCAGAGGTGACTCCTCTAGTAATGGTATTTTAGTTTCAGTAGCAACCATTAACTTCTGTTCCAGAATGGCTAAACCAATTTTTATTAAACTTGGTATGAATGTTTCTTAGGACATGCTTTGTCAAAATTGTGTATGGGGTTGCTCCACCAGCAGTGTTATGGCTGTCATTGTAACCATATGGAAAACAAATTTTCAAGTTTTTCTCCAGGACTGCCAGATCAATTTTTTATTCAACTTGGTAGGAACAATTCTTATGACATGCTGTACCATAGTTGTGTCTGGAGTGGCTTCCCTGGCAATATTGGAACTCCCTTGCAACCAGGCAGAAAACCTTTTTTTTTTACTTCTTCTATAGAATGGACGAGTCAGTTGTGATAAAACTTTATAGGAAAGTTTCACTGGATTTATTCTACCAGAATTGTGTTTGAAAATGCTCCCCTACCAATGATGTGGATTCCAAAGCAATCATATGGAAAACCTATTTTCAGCTTCTTCTCCAGAACAGCTTTTGATCAGACTTAAGGCATTCTCTGTCAGATTTGTGTCTGAAGTGCTCCCCAAGCAGTGGTGTGGCTTCTGTAGCAAACATGTGGAAAACCTATTTTCAGCTTCTCTAGAATGGCTGAGCCAGCTGTTATTAAACTTGGTGGGAACAGTTCTTAGGATATGTTCTACCAGATTTGTGTGTTGAGTGGCTCCCATACACGAGCAAGTAGGTAGAAATCCTTTTTTCAGGTTCTTCTCATGAATGTCTAAGACAGTTGATTAAACTTGGTAGGAACAATTCTTAGTACATGCTCTTGACTTCTTCTCATGACTTAGCCAGCTTTGATTAGGCTTGGTAGGAATGTTAGGATATGCTGTGCCAGAATTGTGTTTGGGGTGGCTTATGTAGCAAAGGTGTGGCCTCTGTAGCAACCAGGTGTAAAACCTACAAATGATACACATCTCCCATCAAGTTTGGTGATATATATATATATATATATATATATATATATATAGAATGACTTTCATTCCAAAACTGCCTTACCATATCAGACCAAATGTGTTAGGTACAGTCCTAGCATGATCACCTTTCACATTCATACAGAAAGTCCAACTAAAGTTACTCAAACTGGAAACACAATTCAACATTACAAATCAGGTACCACCAATTTCTACAAAATAGCTGGAAATTATCCTGGTGTGTGTCTTTCAACCAAGGCACCTGGCTTTATTACTACCATGTTTGCATTTATGACCAATATATGCCAGGTGGGCAGTATCAGGCCCAATTGGGCCTCTTGTTCCCCTTGCTGTGGATAAATTGATCACAGTTATTTTTCCAGAGCCTCACAGCAGACTGTAAGGTGTGTTTCCAGAAGTCTGCAGACATGGAAAACGTGTTCTGCTGAGTACAAGGTTGTTTGAAACTGTCAAAGATCAAGATCACAAGTTTGATATGAATAATGCTTCATTTTGACTCTTATCTCCAGTGCCCATAAATTGCATGCTTGAGACAGGGCCTGAAAATTATGGTGGTCCAAGGTCCAGAACCAATATTATTTAGCTGCTGATCCATCATATATTATTAGTACTATCCTGTTGGACCTTTAATATTTCTTAATTGTTTCTATAAAGTGGAAGTAGATCATTCATTAGTAAGAGACTGGTGTTATAACATTACAGGAACTTGGCAAATTTAGCAAAATATGAAGAGCACCATTTTAAGCTTGTTCTTTGTCAATGAAGTGTTTGTCTTTCCTCAAACTCAGCTAAAACCAAGCATCTACTCTATGGGCTTAGAAAATGTTCTAGATGAGTTTGTTTTGGTATTGATATTTGTCTGCAACAACTAGTGCAGGATGACCAATGTTCCAAAGTCAAAAAAGATGTAAAGTGTGATTAAAATAAACTGAGCATAAAATAAACTGAGCACCATGTTTCTGTTTCTTCCTGTGAAAACAGGTGAAAAGGATGCTGACCCTCTTTTGTACTTGATCACTTGATAATAAATGTTAGAAAAAAATCTAACATAAGGCTACTATAAGAGAAATATTTGGCTGCAAAGGTTCAGATTTTCATTATAAAATAATCCAAATATTACAGAAAAAATTTGATGCAAAGCAGATTTCTGATAATCATGAATCATTGTAAGTTTAAATATATCATTTTCTTATGTGTATGCTAGTTGAATAAATAAATACATTTTTTTTTTAAAATACTAAATAAATAATTTATGATTAAATGGGCAGCAAAAGATGTAAATGTCTGAATTTTTAGTTTGCATTAATTTTGTTCATTTTTTCCTGTTTTTTGTTTATGTTCAATGCACAAGTCAGACTTAGTTGCTGAACCAATCCTTGGTTGATGTGGACCTGGGCAGTGTAGGATCCAACTGGTCCTAGACCAGTGAGTCACAAACAAACTTTTCAGGCCCTGTTGACAATGCTTTGGATTTTGGCCTAAAACTTATGAATTTTAGCATTTAATTTAAGACTCACTTGATGGCATAATAAATCTCTGAGCTAACTTATAGAACAATTCTTAATAGAATTGTTCAGAGAATAAATAATTTCAGAGGGTACTCAAATTTAAACTTCTTGTATGCTTTAATATCCACTTGTCATCAGTGTCTGCTTTCTTCCAACCTCGGGAGAGGATTTTTATATTGTTCCGACCAACTGGATTTTTAGCTTATATGGCCATAATGCCATGCGAGCATATGGTATGACCCTGTGTCCATCATGCCTTGTGCATACATCAACAGTTCCCACCCATTTTAAATTTCTCAAAAACCACTTGACCAGTTTTGACTAAATATGGCAGAGAGCATCCGTATGTGATGGACTTTCAAGTTTGTACAAATGATACTGATCTGCTGTCAAATATGGCACCATTACTAAATATAGACAAAAAGCTTTGAATTATTTTTTCTCAAAAACAGCTGAACAAAATTTGACAGAAAACAGGAAGACCTTTCAAGTTTGTACAAATGATGCCTTCAAATATGGCCACCACTACTAAAAAAAAGGAAACCTGTTCATTGTCCATCAACAATTGCTATTTTCAGTTTCTTTTCAAAACCCAGCACCCCAATTGCAACCAGACTTGGCACAGAGCATCAGCGCATAAATGCTTTTCAAATTTGTACAAAATATGACAGCTGTTGCTAACATTTGAATAAAGGGATTTTATATTTGTACAAATAATGCAAATCCACCATCAAATATGGATACCACTCTTAAAAAGTTTAAAAATAAAAACTTTAAATGACCTCTCAAAAACTGCTCTGCAGAAATGGAAAATCCAGTACCAAATTTTAGAGGAAGCATTCTGGTAATAAGGGCTTTCAAATTTAAACAAATGATGTGATCTACCATCAAATATGGGTGCTGTTACTAAAATGGAAAATTCTTGAAACAACTTCTTCTCAAAAACTACTCAAGAGAATGTGAGAAATTTTACAAGGAGCATTCTGGCATAAAAAGGCTTTCAAGTTTGTACAAATTATGCCAATCTGCCATCAGATATGGCTGCTGTACTAAATATAGAAAACCTTTAATAACTTCATCTAAAAAAAAAAATGCTAAAAAAAAAAATGCTTTACAGACTTTGATAAAATTGGACAAAAAACATCTTGAATGCCTTTCCAATTTATTCAAATGATGCTGTTCCACCATCAAATATGGCTGCCATTACTAAAAGAAAAATATTTACACAACTTTAACTAAAAAAAACTGCTGAACAGAACTTGACCAACTTTGATAGGGACCTGTCAGTATTGGACAAAAGATGCTGATGTGCCATCAAATATGGATGAAAATACAAAAAGTAGAGAAACCTTGAAACAGTTTTCTTAATATATGCAGTCAACAGCATTAGAAGAAATTTCAACAGAAACATCATACTAACCCAGATTTCTTGGCCAACTGCTTCTGCATTGGGTTATTTGAGGCACATGTCAGCCAGGCGAGTGATCTCATACCCATTTTGGCTAGTTGTCTTGAAAAACAATATTGTGATTGATTGGATGGATTGTCCACAATGAGTTTAATCAGTCCCTCATGCATATGGGTATTTACTAACTACCAGGACTCAGAGATACTTTTCATCAGACCACATTATATTATATTGTATTCCCTATGGAGATTTTGATTTAAAGCTTTCCTTTTCAGCTTTCTTGAAAGGTCAGCATTCTTAATTGTAGAGAAGGTAATGCATGTATGTACAGTACAGTTAAAATGTTTCCCTGTTTTTTCATTGACATTTGTCATAAAATTCCATGAAAGAGATTGGTTGTATCAAATTCCATGAAAGAGATTGGTTGTATCAAATTCCATGAAAGAGATTGGTTGTATACAATCCCATGAAAGAGATTGGTTGTATACAATCCCATGAAAGAGATTGGCTGTATACAAAAATACAGGTCATTAAGATTTTGTTTATCTGATATGAGTATGTGCATTGACAACATTAGATCAAGTTTATTGAGTATTAGTATGATTGAAATTGACATAAAAAAATTATAAGGTATTTATTATGGAATTGACATCAAAAATAATATGGTATTTATTATGGAATTGACATCAGAGATGATGAGGTATTTATTATGGAATTGACAAAAAAAATTATAAGGTATTTATTATGGAATTGACATCAGAGATGATGAGGTATTTATTATGGAATTGACATAAAAAGAATTATAAGGTATTTATTATGGAATTGACATCAAAAATAATATGGCATTTATTATGGAATTGACATCAGAGATGATGAGGTATATATTATGGAATTGACATTAAAAAAATGATAAGGTATTTATTATGGAATTGACATAAAAAATGATGTGGTATTTATTATGGAATTGACAAAAAATGATAAGATATTTATTATGGAATTTACATCAAAGATAATGAGGTATTTATGATGGAATTGACATCAAAGATGATAAAGTATTTATTATGGAATTGACATCAAAGATGATAAGGTATTTATTATGGAATTTACATAGAAGATAATGAGGTATTTATTATGGAATTTACATCAAAGATGATAAGGTATTTATTATGGAATTTACATCAAAGATGATAAGGTATTTATTATGGAATTTACATAAAAGATGATGAGGTATTTATTATTGAATTGACATAGAAGATAATGAGGTATTTATTGTGGAATTGACATCAAAGATGATAAGGTATTTATTATGGAATTAAATTCTTACAACAGTTTATTATTTATATCCATCAGATTTCATTACACCGATTTGCCTAAGCATGTGTTTGTATCATGATCAGATTCATTTTAAGTGTCATAGTCACTGATTTTGTTCATTTTATCTTGTTAACTTGAGCACCTTGCTCAATGAACAAAATGTGGACACCTTTTGATGACACTGTTGTATAATTGTTACCAGCCCTGCAGCCAGTAGTGATTCAGTACATATATGTAAAGCCACAGCTGAAACATAATTTAAAGTCATTGTTGAAATATATGGCCTAATTATCATAGATTATAACCATGTAACTCTAACAAGAACCAGCTGTACTAATTGGTGTACAGATATACCCAGCCTCATGGTACTATGTGATCTGCATTATCAGTAGTATTTGGTCCTCTCAACTTGGGGAATAGTCCTGGCCCTTTAGTTATGAGACATGGGGAATAGTCGTGGCCCTTTAGTTATGAGACTTGGGGAATAGTCCTGGCCCTTTAGTTATGGGACTTGGGGAATAGTTCTGGCCCCTTAGTTATGAGACCTGGGGAATAGTCCTGGCCCTTTAGTTATGAGACATGGGGAATAGTCCTGGCCCTTTTGTTATGAGACTTGGGGAATAGTCCTGGCCCTTTAGTTATGAGACTTGGGGAATAGTTCTGGCCCCTTAGTTATGAGACATGGGGAATAGTCCTGGCCCTTTAGTTATGAGACATGGGGAATAGTCCTGGCCCTTTAGTTATGAGACATGGGGAATAGTCCTGGCCCTTTAGTTATGAGACAAGGGGAATAGTCCTGGACCTTTAGTTATGAGACATGAGGACAAATCTGGATCTCAGATTCAAGATGCTGCAGTTTTATAAACCATACTTTAGGTTGTCTGACAACTGTAACATATTCTGAAATTTTTAAAATTTCCACCATTATTCATTGTACAATTAACTACAATAAAAGTTCTTGAACTATGAGTCCAAATTTTATCCTGAAAACATTTTGTGACTACAAGCCATGATATCAGATTTTTTTGCCTCTCAAGCTTTTTCAAAGGCTTTCTTATAATGTAATTTGCACCTCTTCCCCTTCCCAAAATAGAATAAATCACTTCAGGATACTGTGTATTTGAAATAATATTATTTCTTATGGTTGAAATGCACAATTAATTCTATTACATAAATAATAACTTTTACTTTACTTTTTGTGGTAAATGTTAATGTTTGTCACACAGTAAATAAAGAGTGGTAACACAAAAATCTGTGGCCATTTTCTTTTCGCTCTACTGGTCATATACCAGAAGTGATTATGAGATGGCCTGTTGTCCGTCATCCGATGTCCATCCGTCCATTAGCACAAGTTTGTTATCACTACACCTCCTAAACTGCTATGAGAATTGCAATTAAACTTTACACACACATTCATCCCAAGGTCTAGTTGGTCCTAAATGAAAATGGCCACTACAGCAGTTATCTTGAAAATCTTATTATTACTGCTCCTGAATGGATGATCCTATCAAGATGGGGTTTTCACTAAAAGACTTCTCTCGATGTCTGTTTGGTCCTAAATGCAAATAGTTTCGCATGGACATCCAAAAATGGATGCAACAGCAGCCATCTTGAGAATCTTCTTGTCACTAATAATGAATGTATGGTCATATCAGCATGGGATTTTCACAGAAAGACTTCTTATGATGTCTAGTACATCCTATATAAAACAGTACCAATCTGACGTCCAATAAGGCCACCATGGCAGCCATCTTAATGAATATGGTGCTGCTGAGACATCCAAAATGGCCACTACAATGGCCATCTTGAAAATCTTGTTATCACTACTCCTTTTGAATGGAGAGTCATATCGGCATGGGGTTTTCAGCACAAGACTTCTTATGATGTCTAGTTGGTACTGAATGAAAATGGTGCCAATCTGACATCCAGTTTGGCCACCATGGCAGCCATCTTGTAAATCTTGTTATTGGTATTACTCCTGAACAGAAAGTCATATCAGCATGGTGTTTTCACCGGAAGACTTTTTTTGGTGTCTAGTTGGCCTTAAATAAAAATTGTTCCAATCTTAGCTCTAATATGGCCACCACAGCAGCCAGCTTGAAAATGATATTGCTACTCCTAGATTTAAAGTCATATCAACATTGGATTTTCACCAGAAGAGATTTTTGTTTTCATGTTTTGTTGGTACTCAATGAAAATGGTGGTGATCTGTCATCCAGTATGGTCATCATGGCACCATGGCAGCCATTTTGAAAATCTTGTTATAGCTACTCCAGAATTGATGGTCATATCAACATGGGGTTTTCACCAATGATAACTAGTTGGTCCTAAATTAAAATGGTGCCCTGCAGACATCCAATATGGCTGTCACAATGAACACATTGAAAATCTTGCCACTAATTCTCCTGAGTGGATGGTCATATTGGCATGGGTTTTTTACCAAAGGTCTTCTAATGGTGTCCAGTTTGTCCTAAATGAAAATGGTGACAATCTTACATCCAATATGGCTGCCACATCAGCTAATTTGAAAGTATTATCACTCTAGAATATCAGAGATGATTTCAACAAAAAAAGGTCTTATCTTGAATGCCTAGACATTCTTTTGGGACAGTAGAGTATCAGTCCCTTCAAAGAGCTCTTGTTCTTTGTTGTTCTGTTTAGAACTTTTAGTAAAATAATAATTGTAATTGGAATCACAGCAGTATGAAATGCAAAGTAATTCTTATATGTAGAAAGTAGTGTAAGGTAAGGAAGGAATATTCTGATCAAATTCAATGAAGTTTCTTGCACCACATCAGAAAAGAACAATATGTATCTGTGCATTTACCATAGTTAGGTGTGAAAAATTATCTCACATAGCCAAATTGCTAGGTGACTCACATGTAATGGCTAGGTGATTCACATGTAAATGCTAGGTGACTCACATGTGATTGCTATGTGACTCACATGTAATTGCAAGGTGACTCACATGTTAGGCAGGATCAGTCGTGATTGTTTTATTATGACATGTACTGATATTACCAATTTAGATGTCATTAGCAACACCTGGCTGTAAGGCCAAGTGAGCATATGCTATCATCCGTCATCTATCATGTATCACCTATCTGTTTAAAATTATTTTCTCCTTCTCAGAAACTACATGATCAATCTGACAATAATATTACAGGGAGAATTCTATCATCAATTGCCTTTAAGATTTATTCAAATGATGCTGATCCATCACCCAATATGACCACCATTCCTAAGAATAGACAAAAATTTTAATCAAGAACCACTCAACAGAATTTGGATAAAATTTTAGAGAAAGCTTCTTGGCATGAAGGTCATTCAAATTTGTTAAAATGATTACCTATCTGCCATTAGATATAACCATCATTACTAAATGATGTTGATCTGCCATTAACTATGGTCACTGTTACTAAAAACAGAAAAGCCGTTAAATAACTATTCTAAAATCTCTCAACAGAATTAGACCAAATTTGACAGAAAGTATCCTTGCATGAAAGGCTTTCAAATTTGTACATTGATGCAGATCAGCCTTCAGATATTGTTGTCATTAGAAACAAATTAAAATGACTTCCAAAAGCACAGAATTGGACAGAAACATCATGGCATAAAGAACTTGAAGTCTTGCTTTGAAAACTGTGTCTTCATTATTAAGATTTTGTGATTTTAATGTGGAGCCAAAAGAATTGTTAAAATCTCAACCTTTTTCTTATTCTGCACAATATGATGGGCATACTGTAGTCCTACCTTATGGTACCAGAGTATATTTTAAACTGTTTTCCAGAATTGAAGAGTAGCTATCAGAAAAGACATGTATTGTATTGGAAGTTGCAATTCTAACATTCAGATTTGGCATTGAAACCAATGATGAAGCTTTCAGAATTTAGATAATGGATTCCATATTACACAAAAAGTGCATTCAAGTGAGACAGAAAAGTATTAAATGAAAAATAAGTACATTCAATTATTATGTAAAGTAAAGACTTGGCAACATTTTATTACCAAATGGTTACAGTAAATTGGTATATATATATATATATATATATATATATTAAATTCATTCTCAGTGTTGAAATTTAACTTTCACCAGGAAGGGCAGCATAGATAGGTCTACTTTTTGAAATAAAATCATGTTGATTTGTACCATGTTATACACCCACTACAATGTGGAGCATATTATGCTTTGATGTTATCCATCTGTCTATAAGTCCATCTGTTACCAATTTGGTTTTTGCACAAAAATAACTTCGATTGTACACCATCTACAGCTACAAAGCTTTGCTGATGGCTTGCACTTGAGGTAAGGAAAAAACCAAATCAAGTGTAGACTAAAAAGTTCAAATGAAGAAAAATAGTTTCTGCACAATAGCTTCAGTTGTTCACCATCTACAGTTACCAATTTTGTGGATAGCTAACACTTGGGGTAAAGAAAAACCCTATCAATTTTGGTGTCAAAAGGTTAAAGGTCAAGGTAACTGAAAGAGAAAAATGATTTCTGCATAATAATATTTGTTCTCTATCATCTACAGTTACCAAACTTTGTGGATGGCTTGCACTTGGAGTTTGAAAGAACCCAACTAGTTTTGGAGTCAAAATGTCAAATGTCAAAGTCACTGACTAAAGAATAAAATGCTTGCACACAAAAGCTTTGCGGATGGCT
Organism: Margaritifera margaritifera; assembly: GCA_029931535.1. Lineage (NCBI taxonomy): Eukaryota > Metazoa > Mollusca > Bivalvia > Unionida > Margaritiferidae > Margaritifera > Margaritifera margaritifera. The sequence goes on along the minus strand of JAQPZY010001677.1, from coordinate 2,381,314 downwards.
TGTACTTTGGGTAAGGAAGAAGTCTGTTGATTTGGGGATCTAAAGGTTAAAGGTCACTGTGCCTGGAAGAAGAAAAATTGTTTCAACACAATAACATTAGTTCTACATCACAGACTTGGAACAAACTTTGTGAATGGCAAGCACTTAGGGTAAGGAATAAACCTATCAATTTTGGGGGCAAAAGGGCAAGGTCATTGTAACTCAAAGAAGAAAATGGTTTCTGCATACAAATCTTTAGCTATGTACACAGAGGACTATTAAACATGGGGTGAGCATATAATGTGACATTCACAGTACCTTGTTGGATTCTGCTTGGGGATACATTTTTATAAGAGACATTTGTTTTTACAATTGTTTTTTATTTTGTCTTCTATGTGACAAATGAGTTTTTACCTACATTTTCTGACCTATTTGCACATCAATTTTATTGGCATAAATTGTTTTATCAAGATAAATAAATGCTATGAGATTGACAGGTAGTTTATTTGTCCATATAAATTTGTCTTGAAGCATACTGGCACACAGGCATTTAGATCACATTTGAAAGAGAGCACCCAAAACATCAGGACCTTTCCATATTGGTAGGAAAGACGTTGATTCGCGCTAAATTATAGCCACCATCACTTATTTAAAAAATGCAAACTGTAAAACAACTGCTTAGATCACTTGACAATTTGAACCAGATATGGTAAGTACTATCGTTGCATGGAATCCGTACTGCCAGATAATGATATGTCACGCGAAAAACACGATTTCCAATAATTTTTTTATATACGAGAGAGAGAGAGAACTTTCTTGGCACTGTAGTATATGCCTGTAGTCAGTAGCCTATTAAACAGTAAACATGCAGTTTATACAGTTGATTGTCATTGAGGCAAACTAAAAATAGAGGCTGTCAAAGACAAACGCCATTATACAGATTACTTAATTTACTGACAATAGCTTGGGTGATTTTGTTAATGAAAGACCTTCGATCATAGCTGTGGGAGTGCCCATTAGGCTAATTTGTATAGGTAAAGTGTACAAGTGGAACAAACCTATTCGTTTCAAGTTAAATAAATCGAAGATGGGTTTTGAAGAAGCAAAAGTTATTTACACTATGTTGCCTTGAATGAGAATATTTAAGCTATCTTTGTTATGGATTAGTGGCTAGTTCGTGATTAGCATCATTTTTTTTTTTTTTTTAAGTTGGATTTAACTCCAATCATAAAATGCAAAACTTTTTATTTCTGTAGCTAGAATGATACAGTTAGAGTTGGGAGCAGTGTCACTGTGGGGGTGTGATACATTTTTGAAGGCAAAATGTCAAAACACGGTTGTGATTCAAGGAATGAAGTGAGCATGACCCAACAAAACTAAATTTCAGAACTCCTGGTTAACTGCGTTTGACTTTGTAAAGCGCAGCGGGGGGGGGGGGGTCTTTTTATATTTTACACATACTGCAAACAACATATCGACATTAGTCATTCTGGAGTATACAACGTCTATCATCATAGTAACACCACCCTGCATCGGGGCATACGCAGAACAATTATTTTCAATGCTGAGAAAAAAAATCAACAAGATCGTCGGGAAGTTTGAACACCAGTACGATCCAGTCTCGAATGAGAGCAAAGATGAACACTAATGATATTTGCATCACTTTCAAACCCGCCATTGAACTTTTGAGAGCTGTGAAAGTCAGCAGCTACAAGTTAGTCCTGTATTCGACAACTGTCCAATGGATTTTACAGACATACGTTGTGTGTGTGTGTGTGTATATATATATATATATATATATATATATATATATATATATATATATATATATATATATATATATATGGGGTGATTATGTGCACGTATGTGTGGGAGGGGGTGATGCTATATGACAATTCTAAGTCTACCACCAGCTATTTTATTTTTAAAGTGTATTAAATGCTTCAAAGAAAACGTTTCATTTTATTTTATTCTGCTTTGAAATGGGTCATTTTCTATAGGCTTATATGAGTAAATACCTATTCTCCATCGTACAACGTCGTTTATATGGGTCATTCACACTGACCCCCCAAACTCCCAACACTACCTGGAAGATAGGAAGGTATTGGAAACTTTTTAATTCACATTACCTGCTCAATCACAATTACAGTCAGCATTGCATGTAATCTGATGAGAGAAAGGCGAGTGACCTCAGACTCACTTTGGCATCTTAATTTTAGTATGGATGTGGCATCAACTCTCCAAAAGTATGCCAGTATAGGTTTCTCAAACAGCAGTGGTTAAAAAATAGTACGTTGTCAAACACGTTGCAAACTTCTTATGCAGAGCCAAGTTTGATCAAACTTGAGACACTCATGTTTCAATTGCAATGTTTACCAATATTCAGTTGGAATTACATTCCTGTCAATATGCCATCTGGGTTCCACAGCAAACGTGAAACTTTTCAATCTATAAAACGGAATAAACAACTCCACCAAGGTTGGTCAAACTTTGTAACGATATTACTTGTGTAAAGTTTTACAACAAATATTATTCTGAGTGACCTCTTTAGCATTTTGATTTACTCAGCACAGTTATCACTGACTGAAAGAAAAAAAACTACTTTTTATATGTGTGCCAAAAGGCAGAGCATGTATTGCTATGATGTTCATCTGTCTCTTCATCTGTCCATCTGTTTACCTGTTGGATTTCCACACAAGAACTATAGTTTAACATCATCTACCTTTACGAAATTTTGTGGATAGCTTGTACTTTAGGCCAGGAAGAAAACTGTCGATTTTGGAGTCAAAAGGTGAAGGTCACAGTGAATGAAAGAAAAAAAGTAATTTCCATGCAATAACATGAATTCTACATCACAGACCTCAGCCAAACGTTTTGCAGTGGGCTTGCACTTGGGATAAGAAAGAAACCTATCGATTTTGGTGTCAAAAGGTCATGGTCACTACGATTGAAAGAAGAAAGATTGTTTAAACTCAATAACTTTAGTTCCATATCACACACCTGAACTAAATTTTGTGGAGGACTTGCAGTAATGGTAAGAAAGAAATCTTAGTCATAGTAATGGTTTCTGCACTAAAATTTCTGCATCGAGATCCGTTAATCAATAATCTACAGAGACAACCAGGCACTCCTAGTGCCGACATATGTGATTATTAAACATGAGGTGGGCGTATAATGTACTTGTTCATGGTACTCTTGTTGTCTAGAATCAGTAACCACCTTAATATTAAATGCTTACTTCAACTACTTGAATCAGTAACCACCTTAATATTAAATGCTTACTTCAACTACTTGAATCAGTAACCACCTTGATATTTAATGCTTACTTCAACTACTTGAATCAGTAACCACCTTAATATTTAATGCTTACTTCAACTACTTGAATCAGTAACCACCTTAATATTAAATGCTTACTTCAACTACTTGAATCAGTAACCACCTTAATATTTAATGCTTACTTCAACTACTTGAATCAGTAACCACCTTAATATTTAATGCTTACTTCAACTACTTGAATCAGTAACCACCTTAATATTTAATGCTTACTTCAACTACTTTTACAAATCTTTAATCATAGGTTGTTCCATCCTTCAGCCGGTAACATATAGGACTTGCTTTAATCTGACAGTCAATTAACTGATTAATTATGTGTAATGAGCTGGTATTCACTCATTCAAAAGTAATATGTATATAGTAATAGAAACGGTACATGTAAATCTGTACGTTAAATATACAGTATGCCCATCGATATTTTGTTCCTTTAGGAGAGATTTTCCTATACAGAAAAGATTTGTGGAAATTCCTTACGAAACCCCTATGGCAGCTTTATCAAATGTAGGGCCTACGGTTATTTATTGTGAACTGAGGATATATGACTACGGTGGAAGTTGTTGGTGTATTCCAAGGCTGTTGGTGTATTCCAAAGCTGTTGGTGTGTTTTTGTATTCCAAGGCTGTTGGTGTATTCCAAGGCTGTTGGTGTATTCCAAGGCAGGCTGTTGGTGTGTTCCAAAGCAGGCTGTTGGTGTGTTCAGAGGCTGTTGGTGTATTCCAAGGCTGTTGGTGTGTTCCTAGGCTGTTGGTGTGTTCCAAGGCTGTTGGTGTATTCCAAGGCAGGCTGTTTGTGTGTTCCAAGGCTGTTGATGTTTTCCAAGGCAGGCTGTTGGTGTGTTCCAAGGCTGTTGATGTGTTTCAAGGCAGGCTGTTGGTGTGTTCCAAGGCTGTTGGTGTATTTCAAGGCAGGCTGTTGGTGTATTCCAAGGCTGTTGGTGTGTTCCAAGGCCAACACAGTAAATCATCTCTCACACTCTACTATTTAACAAGACCATTTTACTCATTTCTGTGATACTATGGAACTTGACCTGGTTGTTGTATGGTATCTTCTACTTAATTGTACTTGCTATGGTAAATTCCTGGCAATTATTCAGCTTATTATATATCAAATCTTATCAATCAGAGATTCGTACCTAATGTATTTGAATCTCCTAATTTTGAGGGGGTTTGGTCCGTCTGCTGTAGCGTACTAACCGGGGGGGGGGGGGGGGCGGACGGAGCGGTTGCCCCGGGCGCCAAAGGTCTTGGGGCGCCAAAACAGCTGATAAAAATTCGGGCCTCGTATTCTGGCCCTTTGGGCCATCATCGTCGCCCCGGGCGCCATTTACCTTTAGTACGCCACTGGGTCCGTCTGACCCTCAGTCTATCGAGTCCTGACTTCCTGTTTTTGATTTTCAGTTAATTGATTTAAAAAGACGTGATTGCTTGCAATTTAATTTGGTACGCAAATCAATATAAGTAATAAATTTCAATTTGATTCAGCTTTTTCAATCAATATAGATCTTTCTAGTATGGTTTCAAAGGGCGTGACCATATTTGCGTCACGTGACATTTCGCCTTTACTGTACTGATATCGTCCAGCTATCAGTACTATAGACCTTCCTATAAGTATAACGGTTTTAAAGGAATGGCTATGCTCGTATCACGTGACCTGTTGACTTTAAAAATACTGATATCGCACTCTACACGGTATTCTAGAAACTATTCGCACACATTTTACTGTAAATGTCATTTATTTTCCCAAGTAATTAAAGATAACAGTGGAGCGCTATTAAACTATTCGGTGAATTGGGTCAAGTTGCATTGCTATTATAATTGTGCCCTCTTACTATATACTTTAATCTGATTAGGTCTTCTGTTTGTTTGGGGGGGGTTGTTTTTTGTGGGGGGGGGTTGGGGGGGTTGGGGGGAGGTGTTGTTTATTTTGGAGACATGGTTGTCCAAAATGTCGATGTAGTAATACATGGGATGATTTTTAGCTCACCTGGTCGTGAGGCCAAGTGAGCATATTATATGATCCTTCGTCCAACGTGCATCGTCCGTCGTTTTTTGTTCCTCGTGGGTCTTTTCCTGACAATTGCTATTTACAACTTCTCACAAACCTTTCAACAGATTTTAACCGAATTTCACTTAAAGCATCTTGGCATAAGTCTCTTTCGATTGTGTTAAAATGAAGCTGATCTGCCATCAAGTATAGCTACTGTTACTAAAAATAGAAGAACCTTTAAACAAGTTCTCAAAAACCGCTCAACAGAATTTGACCAAACTTGACGGAAGGCATCATGGCATAAAACTCTAAATAGAAAAACAAATGTAAACGCTTTTTTTCTTTTGTTTTTCTCTAAAACCGCTTAACAGAATTTTACCAAATGTGACAAAAGCAACCTGACTTAAAGTTCTTTAAAATTTGTTCCAATGATGCCGATCCACCATCAAAAATGGCTGCCGTTACTAAAATTAGAAAAAATGTAAGCTTCTTCGCAAGAATTGCTCAGCAGAATTTGACCACACAAAAATCCTGGCATGAAGCTCTTTTAAATTTGTTCAAATGATGCCATTTCCGGGATCAAATATGTCTGCCATTGCTAAAAACAGAAATAAATGTAAACGACATTTTCTCTAAAACCGAATAACAGAATTTCAGCAAATTTGACAGAAACAATCCTAGCACGAAGCTCTTTCACGTTTGTTCAAATTATGCCGATCTGCTATCAAATATGGCTAACGTTACTAAGAATAGAAAAGCCTTTAAATGATTTCTTCTCCAAAACTGCCAAACATAATTTGACAAAATTCAAGGAAAGGTATCCTGACATTGAGCTCTTTCAAGTTTGCTCAAATGATACCAATCCACAATCAAATATGGACACCATTAAAAAAATATAAACAAATTTTAAACGACTTTTCACGAACCGCTCAACAGATATCTCTATCTAATAAACAGAAAAAATTATGTCATGAAGCTCTTTCAGATTTGCTCAAATGATCCCATTACGACGTAAAATATGACTGCAATTGCTATAGTAATAAGAATGTAAACGACTTCTTCTCTGAAAACACTGAACAGACTTTGAGCATATTTGGCAGAAAGCATTAAAGCACAAAGGTCTTTCAGTTTTGTTCAAAATGATGCCGATCCACCATCAATTTAATGGCCGTTATTAGATTGTTTTTAACATACATGTACTTTGGGGCTGTTTTTATTTGCTGAAGCAAAAGAGTACTTTCTTATTGGACTGTCTTTCTCAACTTCATGAAGAAATCTAAACCATAATACATGCGATATAAATAGAATAGTGTGCCCGACAATATTGGACTGTCTTTCGCACCTGGATGAAAGGCAAAGTTATGTTATAATACCAGATTAGTGTACGATGGGTGTCACGAAGCAAAGCATCAGTTTACACGACAAGAATCTTTTTCTTTTTTTTTAAATTGATGATAACATGTCACTTTCTGCATCCTATGCATGCATGTGTTTGTGTGTGTGTGTGTGTGTGTGTGTTGGGGGTGTCGGCGGAAACGTTGAAAGCAGCAGTTTTAATGCAAAATGCATGATCTAAAATGAAACTAACAATACTTTGTTTCAAATAGATTGATCTTATTTGCTACATGGACATCTTTCTTCTGTCACGTGGATTTTATAATATCTGCGTAGATACATCGAACATTTTATAGGGTCGGTTCAAAATAGATAAGTGCAAATTTGCATTTTTAATGTTAGCAGGGCAATGTCAGATTCGTAACATTGTCGACCTTTTCTGTCGCCGCGTATGTGATGCTTCCACTAGAGGGAATCAGCAAAACCCATTAAATGTATGTGTATTCCTACAACTACTTCCGAGGTTATTTCAAATCGAGAAAGAAACCTCGGATGCAATTTGCCGCCGTTGACAACTATATTCAGAACTACATTTGTTCACATGGTACAACATTGCGGCGGAAGGCGACAAATCACATTTGGAATATTATCTTTTCGGTCACAACATATGTGGTGCACTTCGCCAGAGGCGAATCACCAAAGCCCATAACATGTATGTGTATTCCTACAGCTACATCCGAGGTTATTTCTGGACTTGACGGAAATGGCATAGCAATATTCCGATTGGGCTTATTGGTGAGTCAACGACCCATTCGAAACTTCTCGGTCAATCCTACGGATCATACCTCGAATGTATCCCTATAGCTGCCATTAAGACCACATCGTATATTTAAGAAACAAGGATTGACCGAAAAGTTCGAATGCATCGAACTAATTTTTAATTAGCAACTTCTCGGTCGATCCAACGATCAAACACATTGTCTAAATTGCCAAGGTGGTCCGAATATATTGTGGTTTCTTTTTTTTGCGGAGAAATTTCCGGCGAACAAAATGCATTATTTTTCTGAAAATTACTACGCTTACATATTTCCGAGGGATATTTGTGTCTCGCAGAATTATCCGAGGTGGTCTGAATATACTCAGGTCAAGAATGTAGTCACAGTGTATTTTTTAAGCACTTTTTCCTCTCTCATTTTGGTGGTGATACATGAGTTAGATTTAGGCTTTCTTGTTCTTGAATTAAAGGAAATTTGTTATCATTTAGAATAGTGCATTATGGTGTGGTTGTCTGTATATATTTCGGCGACAGTTTACAGCGAGTAATGAGGCATTGATGCTGGTCTAGAAGTGAAATCTGTTACTTATTGCACGTTGTTTTGTTTACAGTGTAGCCTCTCAAACAAAAAGGCCGGATAACATATGACAAGAACTTCACCATGAGTTCATCTTAACATATGATTTATTAGGATTTGGACACACTGCAAAATTCAGTACTGACAAACAAATGTTGGGACTATATAGTAAAATAATTGTGATCTAAATCCGAATGTCAATCAACCGGAAATCTCCCAAGGGCACGCAAGGTAAAAACAATACACGACACGCACGCCACACAAGTTAGAGCCGACAATAAGCTAATCCGAAGTCTTTGCACGTTAAAACAGGGTAAAATTGTTATTAACTAAATGCTTATAGATAAGCCAATCAAGAAACATTGTGGTAATCTGCTTATAATCTAATCCTGATTGATGCTATTTGTTTGTATATATTATTTTTAAAATAAACGTATACATGATTAATATAAGTTTTTAGTCTTAAATACCCGCACTGTAATAACCAGGCCTGCGGCATCGATTTTGATTCTTCGTCGACGGAGACCGACAAAACAGTCATGTGACAGGACTGTAATTTTGAAAAGAACGTACGTTATTCAGCTAATTTGTCATTAAATGTTAAAAACCAAACAGCTTCCTTAACATGTTGCACTCTTACACGCACCGACACACGTGTTCTCTCATAATTACTCTCTCTCTCTCTCTCTCTCTCTCTCGTCACATAGCCGCTTTCCCTATTTGACAAATCACGTGAAAAACATTAACAGTTTGTTGTTGTTTTTTCTTGGGGGGGAGGGCGGAATTTACGGTTATTTGGGTCTTAGCAATAAAGGCTGGTATCATTGATGATGTGCTTGTACATCTACTTACATATAAAAAGACATTTCTTCAGTAAACCGAAAACATCTCAAAACTCAAAATTTAATGTACAGAATATAATGTCTCTGTTTAAATGTGCTCAGAGATTTTCTTTGTTTGAAGATATTTGTGTTCAATGTCTAGCTCCTTGGACCTTATGTAGCAAGAGATCATGTGGTTGTGAAGAGTAAGCTGCAGTTGAAGAGGCAGAATCCAGACTGAGACACAGTGACATGGTAGGCGTAGCAGCAATGGGAGGATGTAAAGCTACCAACCAATTAGTGCAGTTCAGAGGGAAGCTTCCAAACAAGCTGTATTGCAATGACGTCACTGTTGTTGTAAATTAAGTCAATGACTAACCAATAGTAAACACATGTTTAGATTTAATACTTACCGGCCTATGATATTAGCTTGGAAGTTTAGGCAGGGTACCAGATAGGGAAGGCCCGACTCAGCAGAAAACACCATTTATCTGACATCACAATATGTTGTTGAAATCTGGGGAACCAATCTAATTTTCGCGATATTGAGTATATTTAACACATCGAACCAGTTGTCGACATTGTATCTAAGTTTAGTGAAGGGAAGTCCGGAATAATGGGAAAATATGCAAATTACTTACATATTTCGTTCAGTAAAAACTAAATTTTAAATATTTAAACTGTAGATGGATTGAATCACTGTCAAATAAATTTATAACCAGAAACATGTAATTTGTTCTCATTTTGTATAACTCGTATTCCTTGCTTTATATTTAACTTAAACGTTAATTGTTTTATTTATTTTTATTCTTTAATTTATAGCAGATAAATGTTGTGTTAGAATGTTCATGTCATCTTTTGGTGTATCTTCACTATCCAATGTGATCGTACCCCTCCTAATGTATTTTAGTGTCTGTTGTCATCATATTTTAAGAAATGCCCTCAATTTTCTCAGTTTTTGGTTTACTTGCGTCATATAGTCTGTACTTTTCTGGTCGTGGATCAATCCCGCACACTTACATAAAAGAGACAGAAAGATAGATAGATATGCAGACAGAAAGATATATAAATTTTAGGGAATGCATTGATTATACAGACAGACAGTCAGATAGATACACGTTGATAGATACATATATAATATTTATTGCATGTATTGATTAAACAAATCCTCGTCATCATCATCAATCCTTAAAATCCTGAAAAAAAGGTTCATTTATATATATATATATATATATATATATATATATATATATATATATATATATATATATATATATATATATATATATATATATATATATATTGTATCTATGCAAACAACAGCAAATAAATGTTTGACCAAATAATATCTCCCGTCTGATGAGCCCAGTTATCAAACTGTATGTGGATCACGTGATAGATCACATTCGATGCAATCACTATAAGATGACGATCACAAGGCGAGACACTTGTGTATGGTGAATTGTTATTACGAATATTCTGGATAAATTTGTTGAGAGGGTATTAAAGGGAAAAAGAAAAGAAAAAGACTTCAAGTAGTAAGCATATACAATTTGCATTAATTTGTAGTAACAATCTACTATGGGGACAAATTCTTCTGCTATCAAGAAACACAACCACGTGTAAACGTGTTGATAATCACGTGACTACTGCAGCAAATGAAGTGGAAGTACCAATTACTCAGATGCTTCCGATTACCGTGAATTTAATGAAAATATATGTAATAATAAGAAGAAAAATATTAATGCACCCGTTCCTACCATATTCTCAAACTTGTTGTGGTCTATGGAATCAATTTATACTGAACTACAAGTTGAATAATCCCATATTTATTTTGTTTGTCAATGAGTTTTCAGTTATTACCATATCAATCAATCATATCGATCCATGCTTGTCAAAGTTTTACATTTTACGTTCAGTACCGTTTCATAGGAAAAGTACATGCCTATGTTACCTTATTTAATTCCAAATGTATTTTTCTCCATTCTGCGGTTGCTTCATAGAACTATATTGTTGCACATATTAAATAAGAAGTTTCATGTTGCTTGTGTTTCGCGCTAAACAAACTTTTATGGATCGTGTCAAGTTCTTGTCGACGTCATTTCTGTGTGTGATCAGTAACCCAGCACATCTCCATTTAAATATTACAGGTATGTGATTCATGTACATTTATACTCAGATAAAGTCACAATGAACTAATTTCTCATTAATGTGTGAAATATGGAGACTCTGAATACAAAGTTGATTGATTTATGAAGTAATACGATTATAGGACGACATTATTTTGTGCCAAGTTGCAACCTTCCAAGCATCCGCATCTCGTTTGCTACCGTTATACCCTGGCACTGGTCTGCCACAATGTCTCCATTGTAGAACTGTTTCTGCTGCTTAAAACTTATATTGTCAAGTTACCCTACACAAGTTGAGTCTCAAAGCTTTTGTACACAGTAACAAATAGCATCTATAAATGTTTTACCGATCAAAGTATGGTGAAACGTATCTTCAGTCGGTAGAGAAAGAATAGCGACAGAGGTCTGCCATTTCTACATTTGATTGGTTGATGAATTCAGTCTGCCAAAGCCGATTGGTCCAGTCCTATCACTTGGTTAGAAACCAAAGATTATATATAGTGGCGACCGACAGTACTCGCCCGATAACTGCTGAGCGTGGAAGAGTTAAAATGTAAGCAAATTCATTTAGCATATAATAATTATCAGTGAATCTTAAAGTCCATCACCTGTTTAGGTAACGAAATTACCAAGAATATTCGAGTAAATACATAGGAATTCTTCTTTTTAAAATAATGGCAAAAATATTAGACTCGTAATGATAATAACACTTATGACTGTTTGGACATTTTATACATATAATTTCAGTTTAATATAACACAAATTTTTTATATCAGTTACGGCTGTGAAAAGCTAATAAAGAAGCAATATATGAGTAATTTGAACTTCCGTATTTTTAATTGTGCAGATGTAGACCTTTCAGTAATTATGTAGTTTCTGTCTACCAGTAGATACTTTAAGTATAAATTCGTGTTCCAAATTTTCTGTCAGTTATCTCCTACAACATTGGTAACCTGCATTAAAACAAACAAAATCAAATCTTCTTTCTCTATTAGGCTAACTTTATGATTTTCAAACTATTGTTTTACTTTTTCAAACACTGAAAAGACCACTTTGTTCTGAAAAACGAAACAAGTACAACTTTGATTGAAATGATTTTGTCACAAGCAACTGAACATTAACGTCAGTGTCTATTTATAACTATACAAGAGTGCAAGCAAAGAGCGTTTCTTTGCTGGAGTCATAAGTGTATGTTTGAACCAAATAATTTTTTTTTACTGATGACATCTTTCCATCTTTCTCCTTGTGTCACTTTCTTTAAACATTTTTGCTGACTTTATTCTTGATTAGAACTTCTAAAATTTTCTGCAATTCAATTAACTCTATTTAGCAGACAGGAAGTAGATGTCGCTTAATATATATCTTTTCCTACGTTTCAACCTAAAAAAAGGTCTTCTTCATGGGGACAATATAACAAAAACACGCACAGACACACACAAATAGCAATACATATTTTCATTTTGTCACAGGAAATAAAAACTATCCAGAAAACTGAAAAGGTCTTAACTAAAGATAAAGAAAAATAACAAGAAATAACTAGATGTATAGAAAGGGATCTATTATCTATGAATAAGACTAACGTGATTGATGTAAGCTGCCAGCACAGGTTGGAAATGCATGGCGTGACCTAGTTAGTAACGTCATTGCTAGAAGATTGTTTCATATGATGCATTCTGAAGCGGTGCATTATAAATTGCTCTTAGCTTTACATCCCGGATATAATTGCCACTATCAGAAGTAAATATATGAAAGTATTTACATTATAATATAGTAGAGTTTAAAGGCACGTCAACACAGTAGTGACTGTATGGTGCCGATTAAAAGTAAAGCTAAATAAAATTAAACGACTTGCAGCAGAAAGAAAAGCAGGAAGATAAACCCTTCCAATTAAACTTCTGGAAGATAAACATTTCCAAAGAAGTGTAAACATGAAGTACTACAAAATAAAAGATCGAAAGTAAAGACGTAATAATAAAAAAAATAAATCGATGAAACCAGAGGAGAATAAGGTTGAGCAGACTGACAGGAAAGAAACTGACGTGGAATGGATTAAACAAAACACTTTTGGACTAGAATTTTTCGTTTAAGTAAAATTAGCCATGTGTTCGCATCTACAGTATTCTATGTTCCATTGTCAGCCCATCAGTGATTTGACTCAATTGGCAGCATTTCGTGGCACTGGATCGGGTGTCCGACTAATTTCAAATGGATGGCGAGTTTTGCATTTGCATTGCTTCTGATGCTGCTTTTGTGATGTTCTTCTTATACAGTCAGCTGTTTCAGTACATATATTACACGCCAGGACGTAAATGACCTTTTTACGGACACATCTTAATCTTTAGTTTTTATTGTAATCAACTCCTGTTGATGAACTCTTGAAAGTAGTAGTCTCAGGCATTTGCCTACAGATTAGACAATGTCTCTCTTTGTATGATCCTGCTTCTGTACTATGATTTGAGTACAACTGGGCACGCACAAGGTGGTCCTTTAAGTTTTTGGGTCGTCGATAAGCGACCATAGGCAGTTTTTTGAAGACCTCATTTGGACACGCAGAGGAGTCAATAATGTGCAATTATCTCAGGACAGATTTTTGTTTTCTTCCCCTATTTTTGGGTCATCTGAGTGGTGTGTTGTTACATGATGGATACGGTTTGTAGCAGTCTTAGCCTTGTATCTGAGGAGACTGTTTAGGCTAATGGCCTTTGCTTTTTCTTTAGCCCGATCTATAACATTTTTTATTTATTTTTTCTCTTTCATTTAATGTGACGTTTGAGTTCACAAGTATCATGTTCAACGTCTCCTCGTTTTAACAGATACATTTTATGCGAACACATATGCCAAATGGAAGGTTTTGATTACATGTTTAGGAAGATATCTGGTTGCTAAGAGATATCGGTGGGAGTCGGTCGGTTTGCAATACAAGTCAGTTTCAGTGTTTCCATATCGTAATATGGATCTGGTATCCAGGAATATATTTGACATGTCTGATGACTCCAACGTCAGCTTGATGGTGGGATGGAAACTGTTAGCTAATCCAAAGAATTGCTGGAGTTGCTTCTGTGTTCCTACCTATTTGCTCTACGTGTCATCAACAAATATGCACCAGCTTAGGGGTTTGTGTGGTGCTCAATTCAGAAGTGATTGCTCTTGCCTCTCCATAGATATTTTGGCATACAAGGGTGCTATTTTGGTGTCCATTGCTGTACCATTGGCTTGAAGATAATTCTGGTCGTTAAACACAAAGTTGTTCATCTACAAAACATGAAACATGATTCGAGCAAAACTTGCCGCACTTTGCTGCCAAAATACTTTGCAAACAGATATTACAGAAAAAATACAATGCATAGCTGTTGATTTGAAAATGGTTCCAGAATTCGTCACTAACCTCTTCCCAAGCTTACTAACTGTTCTTTTGGATAAATCTTTATTCAAATACATGTCGAGTGTTCAATAAATAACGGAAATGACGTATCATTTCATCAAACTTAGGTTTTGTTCCACAAATATAAACGATAGGCTGGTGAAGGCTTCATAGTGAGCTCATAAAACAAACTAACATTAATACACGTGGTCAAAATCAGAAGTATCTAAATATGCAATGATAAATGCTTCTATTTTTCATATCAGCACTACTTTTAAATACTGGAAGATCGCATATCGATACGCCGAGACGTTAAATGTCACAGGGCAGTAATATTTTCTTAATTTGCCTGCATAGACATACATTTATGATACTCTATATGACATCTATTCTCGACATATTGATCAATTTTGATGAAAAATGACAGCGAAAAACCCCAACTTTCTCCAGTCACCTTTACAGTTGTTGAACTATTCGGTAGATGTCATGAATTTTGCATCTGGAGTTGAATTCTTATATCCAAAGCTAAAACCATCATAATGTTGGTCATCTGATGGCTAAAAAATTGCAAAATGCACATTTCCTTTTTCGTACTTATAATTCACCTTAAACAAGTTTCAGAATTTTTAGATATTTCCCGATTTTTACTTGCTATTTGAATTGTATTAACATAAAGGTGCAAGCAAACAGATCATATGTAAAATTTAATTTCTGAAGAATAAATTTAATTTTACTCGTACACAAAACAGTATGCTAAATCCATCCAAGAAAGTTCCACCTAAGATATTGTGTAACACAAAGATAATTCAAATAAATTATTATGTGTCCGAAAGATTTTGGAAGATTTTGTCTTTTTTAAAACTGTTTTTTACTTTCCATCGAAGTGAATACAATAATACCGGTATAATCATTGCACGTATGCATCAAAATGTGTTCACTCTACACTAGTTGGTTGTGTTATTCAACAAAGGTACCTTATTTTGCAACACAAATATGTAAATGTTACAAGAATATTACAATACCAAGTCAATATTTTAATTGGTCATCTTATCTGTATGTAAAAGTCACATAATTTTAAAAAGCAATTAATTAGCAATGAAACAGTAATGAGGATCATACACAGCATACACAGTAGCAGTTCAGGCTCTGTGTATTTGCTTCGAATTGAAAATGATTAGCCCCTGGTCCTGACTGAGAGGCTCTTTTAGAGAAGCCTACTGCAGGATTGAGGTTCATGCTGCAGGATTGAGGTTCATGCTGCAGGATTGAGGTTCATACTGCAGGATTGAGGTTCATGCTGCAGGATTGAGGTTCATGCTGCAATCAATTGACATAAAGGTATCCTACTGGTATTACATGTTTAAATTCGAGAAGTGTCTTACATCTGTCTATAATGCCTACGGATGATTACAATAGTCCATTCCATAGCAAAGACACAATATCAGTCATCTATTTGTTAGGCCATTTAAGGCCTCAAGAGGTAGACTTAGTAACATTCAGATTATAGGGTCCTTCAAATACAAGACTTAATTCTTCGGAAGAAGAACGAATGCAGAGGCACATGTATAAAGTAGATGTAATTTCACGAATTAACTCTAGAACATTTATATACGTAGCTAACATTTGTTTCATTAAAACTTCTTTCTGAAACTCTGCTAGCTGTTAACATTGTATGGTTTCTGGACATGGGCTACAAACCCAATTCGCAAAATAAGGAATACATTAAGGAAGTCATAAATTTTTATAAAAATACAATTGTTAAATATTACAATGTAAGTACTTGGATCCCACTAATTCTATCTACTTTTTATATCTGCACATTAGGAGTATCTCACTCGCAACATATTGTCTAGGGTTCAGTCCAGTGTTTGTCTCAATGTAAGACAGTTGTCAGTGGAATTTCCTTCCACAAGCACTCCTTCGTATAACTGGGTCTGCTTTAAGTGTGCTTCTGTCATTATCATACATTAGTCACCTCAGGGATGCATGTGTATATTTCAAACTGAAATGAAATGAAATGATATTTTCATGTAAGAGAAGTTATAATACAAATTTGAAACTAGAGTTGTACCTCTTCGTGGTATATTTATGGACATTTCATATTGTTCATTAAATTATCAATCACAGAGAGTTAGGACTTCACTAGGCTGCAGGAGTGTGTGCTGAAAATGAGAAAAAAAGATTTGTTGGGGAACTGGAGTTTACAAGATACCCCCATTTTAGTGGCATGAAATTTTGGTTTTTAAGCAATTTAGAATAAACCCTGAAAGATACTGGTACGGGACAAACTTTCATCCAAAAAACGATCAGTTGAAACCTTTGGTGGCAATAAGTAAAAACAAATATGAATACTAAAGACCAAACATAATTTTTGAGCAATGTTAAAGTGGAAAGTAGGGCACAATCACCCAGTTTCAGTATGCCACACACACTCTTCCCAAGATGCACCACTACAGAAAGTTTTGCTTCAGTAAGAAACCTAAATTTGCTATAAAAAACACACCAAAACTGAGCAGACAGCCCACCCCAACCCCCAATACCGACCAAACTTTGCATCCTCCAAAAATAACAAGAAACAATTTACACACACACACACACACACACACCCAAAAAATATAAAAAAATACCGTAACAGTATTTTTCGTATGAATTTAAGATGCAGAAGTATCAATACCTCGTCCCTTCCTTGGTCAAGATAATTTTATTTCACTGATGTGATAAAGACTTATGTCTGGTTCTATCAATACATATGTAATACCAGGCTATACAAGACATTTTCACTGATTAGCGTGCGGATTTATTAGGAGTTTATGCCATATTTGTCCGTTGCATGTTTGTAATGAGTATACTAAACTGCTATCGAAGGTAAATATTTTGAAAACGGTTGACACTAAAAATACCCAACTTACAGGACTTACCACAAAAATACCAAGATTGTTTCCAGCCCCCCCCCCCCTCAGCTATAATTAAACGCTAGCAAATACCAAAACTGAAAATCTTGAGGCACAAAATAGTACGAGCCTATGTAGCACCCACCCCACCCCCACCCCCACCTCTGAAGTTACAGCCCGAACATGAAGGACGGGCAGAAGCGTACACACTGGATCGGATAAAGTAAATTCTATACACTACCAGTTTCTTGGGTGCCATAAAACAAAATAGACATAAAATGCAAATTTTTGAATTAAATTGTTAAATATTTACTCAGTAAATTATCAATCATGAAGATGGGTAATTATTTATAATTTACCTCATCGATTTTTCCTTTGTAAGCTCCAAACTTCTCGCAGTAGCCAAGGATCAGTGGTGCAGATTCAAGCTTTATGTAACCTAAAAAAAAAGGAAATTGTACTCAAATCAAACGGCAGAACATATTTGTGGCGCATCTCTGAAGAAAAGAAAAAGAAAAAAACAATTACAATAGCAACATTGTTTTAGCACGCATATACTGGGTCAAAATTGAAATTGGTATACATCGCTTATCATTTATAAAAAAAAGGACATTCTTTGTAACTTACATGAAAGTTTGTTCCATTCTTATACAGGTATTGAAGTTTAACACTTTTGGAATACGTTTTGCGTGACTTGGATTTTTCCCCCAACATACTTCTTGCTTTTCTGCCATGCTGATGCATCGTTTTTAACGTATATGTTTTACAAGCACAAATAAGGTTCGATTTACAACAGATAAATAGTAAATTTAGTCTGTTAATAACTTTTAATGCCATATCTTTTACGGGGCTCGGTTTAAAGTAATAATGGCTAATTTACAATATGGACGTTAATAGCGAACGTAGATGAAAGCACCGTTCGCAAAGCTAGCTCTATGAAAACACATATATCAATATATAGATTTTCCATATTCACAGTTTAGTAAAGCTACTCAATGTTTTTTTTTTTGTTTTTTGTTTTTTTTTTGGGGGGGGGGGCGTTTTTCTTTTCTTCTGGAATTTGTAATTTCTTAAGCGAAGCTGTCTTATTGAACTGAAGGATCCCTGGTGAATCCCAGATCCAAATACAGTGTCGTTAAAATAAGCACCTTGGAAACCATGTTTATAAAGGTATAATCCGCCAAGAAATGAAGATCCTGCAACATAGGTTTCCATTATAAAACGTTAATATTTTACTCTGTAAACAAGAGGCCAAAGTAGATCTAATATCGCTCAAAGTTGACCATTTCTCTAAGCAGGCTTATGTATTATTGTAAGAGCACAACACATGCAAACTATCTCTCAAACTTTATGTCCTGTCGATTTTACCTATTTTACTATAGTCAGATCTAAATTACTTCCGAAGATAAAGACATAATTAATATCCTGCTCATACTAGAAATTATTAAAGATCTTTCAAAGTTTCATTTACACAGATACAGCTTTAATTTCTGACCTTCAGGGTCACATTGCTTTCAAATGAATTAAACTTATAACTTATGAGTTTTGTTAAGACCATGTGTTTCTTTAGGACCATGTGTTTCTTTACTCTTGGTAATTATATGTGTAAGAGTTTCAGGAGAAAATAATATTGCTTCTTATTTTAAATTATTTTATTATTAAAAGCTAAAAATGCAAAATATAAATTTCAAATAATTTTTAGAGTAATGGCATGAAATACTATAAAAAAATACACAATACATGTTATAACATATAAATGACAAATGTTTCAGGCACTTTAATAAGAAATATGTTCTCATTCGAACAAAATCAACATTACATAAAATACAATTTCATGCAAAACATGTATCTATAATTGTGCAAAGACATTCTTGTCCTTAATTACAACATTGCACATAGTTTATGCCAGCATACAATTGTACATTGCCTCTAACATCAACGCATTTAATTAAATGCTTTCTCAGTTACTATCTCTTTTATTAGTATGCATCCGAGACGCTAAGTTTGCTTTAAGGTATTTTGTCCAAAGACACTTCTGAATTCCAATATCAACTCGTCAACTCACAGAACATCATTATAATAGTGTATCAACATAGTAATGATTCATTGGTTTTACAAACTCATTTTATAGACAATTATTGTATTTACTTACAGTGCTACTTATTATATTTCTATTTCTATTTTACACTTTTTCTGCCGTTATAAATGACAAATTATTCATTTAATCCCTAAGGCGTATTATTTCGCTAATTTGCATAAACTGTTCTATTGAAAAGTAAGTAATGCGTATTCCACAATTTACTTTTTTTTTCAATCTGCACTGAATTATTTTGAACGAGAAAAATCCGTGTGTAACCCCAAACATGTGATTCTCAATAGTCAATATCATGGGTTACTTCTCTTGCTTTTGTTTAGAAAGGGAAGTAAGTTTTGTTTAAAGCGAAAACAAATTGAATTCACAGAAAATGACTTGACAACTATTCAAACTGTGCTGAATTTCATTAATATGCGCAAGTCTTGTTCATAATAAAACTCATCGGATATCTTGATGATATCAACTTATTTACTAAGTTTTATAAATATCTGCTCAGGAAAGTCGATAAAGTGTTGACAACCTCATCCATTCAGATGCAAAACCACCTCATCTATATGCTTTGATCTCGCTCATAACTGTACTCATCCAAGATCTTTTCAGTAAGTTTACTCATAATTGAATCAGAAATACAGTCTCTAGAGTGATAACAAGTTCAGCCAGTCATATGCATGGTCACATTAATATGCAAAGACCTCGCTCATTATCGAACTTGTCCTGGCAATATAACCACAGTTTTGTCAAAGTCGGATAACAAATTCGGCCTCTAGAATGGTAATATCCTCAGTCAGTCAGATGCATTATCACCTCATTATTATACTGATATATTGATGATATAAACCTACATTCGGAGCTTAATCGAAATCGGATCAACAATGTGGCTTCCATATTGGCACCAAGCTCAACCAATCAAGTGCAATATCGCCTCATTCGTAGGCGTGGAGCTCGCTCATTTTAGAATCCGTCCACCACCTTGATGATAAAAGACCATATACCAAGTTTGATCAAAACAGGGCCAGAAATATGGCCTCTAGAATATTAACAAGCTTAGTCAATCAGATGCAAGATTACTTCATTAATATGCACGAATCTGGTTAATTATCAAACTCTTACGAGATCTTGATGACATTAACCCATATTCCAAGTCCGATCAAAGTCAGATCAGAAATATGCCATCCAAAGGAGGAATAAGCTCAGCCAATCAGATGCAAGATTACCTCAATGATCTGCGTGGATCTCGCTCATTATCAAACTCTTCCAAGATTTTGACGATATAAGTCAATATTCTACGTTTGATCGAGATGGGATCAGAAATATGGACTCCAAATTGATAAGAAGCCATTGTTAAAGGACTGATGACGGACGACGTATGTAAGCTAGAAATTCGCACTTGAAAATCGCAACTACCTGAAAATATAGTTGTTACTACACAAGCTTTGAAAAATTATCGTCAACAAGAATTTTGTCTTGAAATCGGACCAGGGCTGAGCGTTGAGAAAAAGAAAGAAAATCTCCAATCAATTAGACTGATTTCGATCTCTAGAACAATGGACTATTTACGTTTTAAAAATAGACAATATTCGATATATATATATATATATATATATATATATATATATATATATATATATATATATATATATATATATATATATATATATAAAAATATATATATAAACCGTGCAATATAGAATTGTTTTCCTTTGGGCAACAATTCTCACGTGTCGCATTGCAAGATATTTCCATAGTGTCACTCGCGATGTCAGTCAGCTACGCACGTTTTAGTCTTTGTCGATTTCATATTAATCATTTTTATTTTCATGCCAGTTCTTTAGATTTACCTTCTACTGGCACTTCCTTCCTTGCGCCGTTAATTGTGACGGAGAACGTCGTGCCGTCATAGCGGTACTCTACATGGTGCCACTGTCCCGGCTAAAACAAAAACAACTCTTTTATGATTATTATTATTATTATTATTATTATTATTATTATTATTATTGTTGTTGTTAAGATTGTAGCAGAGGACTACAGGGTTAATAAAACAACGAATGCGAAAAGAATCAGTTGGATGTTTATATTTTCGATTATGAAGCTAATGACAGGTTTGCTTTACCATTCATCAATATTTTTACATCAAAAATTCAAACGGCTTTTAATTCTTGGCGATAGATTTATTTTAAGATCCCAGACAAACCCTTTGTGTTTGCAATTTAATTCCTTTTATTTATTTTTTCCGTCACTCTTTGGAGAACATCATAAGTTAATAAATCTGTGCATTTGTCATACTGTATACCGAAATATTTCCGTTTCAGTCAAATACTGGCAGATCAATTTTGCTTTACTGAACTTCCCATTACAATATTTGCAATAATCCACCTCTGTCCCGTTTCATCCTTTATCTGTCATTACTCATTAGTTTAATTTGTTGTCTTTCATCCAACTTAATAATAAGACAATAACAACACAATTACTAATTTTGTAATATAAAATGTAAACATTAAAAATTTGTATGCTCTCTCTCACTCTCGCCTTTCATCCACCCATTCTTTACAATGCATACATACAGATGCTTAAATTTAACTTTAATTATTACAACGTTTAAAAGTAAGTAAATTAAGGTATTATAATTGATGAAGTTCTCCCTGAGAGTTGCCAGCAAGTTTACTAATTAATTGATTGTCAACACGTATTTACTTCACCCCTATAAAATTTGCCTTTTTACAGAAATTTCATATACATAATTAATAATTATTGGTGTCATATCATAATCAAACATGCTTAATAAATGGCAAAATAACTTATCTATGTCATTATGGATATCATATCCAACTTGCTCTAAATTATGATGTAAGATTTTTCTCCTGTCTTCATACTTAGAACAATGGCAGAAGATATGTTTTTCATCCTCTACTTTGTTTGCACAAAAGGGGCAATAACTAGCAGCCCTTGTAATAACATGTGTTAGGTAACACAGAGCGTAGAAATATACATAGTAATACCAGACGACGAAACGATGATTTTAAAAAGGAAAAGAACCTTACCGTAAACGGGAATGTTATAAATTTAGGTTTTAATTCTCTTATTTTTAATGCGAATGACACTTGTTTCTTGTCATTGTTGATGACAGCTCCGATGGACGGGTCACCTGTTATCAAATCACAATTCCCAAAGAGAGCCTGGAGACCCGTTCCGTTCACATCCGGATTGAAGCTCAGTTTGATGATCACGTGGTTCAGGAAGTCGTAGTTGGTGTACCGCCATAACACTATCCTGCCATCTCCTCCAAGAATAGCATACTGTCCGTCCCTATCCACGCTGATTTTATTGATTCCTACCGGAATTCTGTTCCCGGAAACGTCCTGAACCTGTCCATTGTTGAAATTCAGGGAGAGTTCTGATTTGCAACCTGCAAAGATGAGAAAGAATATGTCAAAGACAAACTTGCGACGGTTACGTCTTTATTATCCAAAAATATACGCGAACCTTAAATCTAAGAACAATATTGAAGTGATGTAGCTTACGCTACAGTCTGAACTTCCCACGTTGATAGTACTTAACCTTTCCAGATTAAACAAAAAGGATTTCTCGCAGAGTCTGACTACAACTGTGGCAGAACGGTTCTTGATGATCAAATGTTATCCAGACGATCATAGAGGATATGCGTATAGAGTCTTAGCGAGGTTTAGGTATAAACAGGTTAAATTGTAAATTGGTAAAGTCAGAAAATTCCCATAACGCATTTCAATTTAGACTTCGACCTTCTGCACAAAATCTGATTTAATTGTTTTGTGGATGTTTTCTAACACTGAAAAGAGCTATGTCTGCATCAATGACAACATGAATATACATCGACATAAAAAAGTTACGTCATGGAAGCTTCCGTACCGTCGGGTCGTGCAGAGAGGAATATAGAACATTGACAGCTCTTTTTGTCGAACCCCGTTCCTAGAGCACATCGCTGCGTTATCCAACCAGTCGGATCCCTCACATAGTAGAACCTGTGAAAAAAATATTATTGATGCGAAAGTAAAATTACTCTTGGAGGAAGTATCATTTAGCTAAATCCTAAGGATGAGATAACACACACGCACACACACGCACACACACACGCACACACACACACAGAGCATACTAACTGAATTAGACTAATGTATTGCCATTTAATATAAGGTTTACAATAGCATCATTATTTTATTGTTATTTATGTGCTTTTTGACCGGATGATAGAAAGTCGTTCTGCTCTCTGTTAAAAGTGACTAATAGATTAATGCTACAGGTAATTGAGAGTACTTTTCAATCAAGATATATCCATTTTTACAACAGCTCCTGTTAAACATTATGACAATATATAATTGTTGCGCAAATATTGAAAAAACTTTTTTACTATTTACAGTTATATACGTGGGAGGGATTGGGGGTGGGGTGGGATGGGTATGAACAATATTCCTAGGAGTAGTTACTGGAAGGAAATCATTTCAATAAGCTTGCAGACTACATCGGCAATACCATTCAATAAGTTTGCAGACTACATCAGCAATACATTTCAATAAGCTTGCAGACTACATCAACAATACCATTCAATAAGCTTGCAGACTACATCAGGAAGCTTGCAGACTACATCAGCAATACCATTTCAACAAGCTTGCAGACTACATCAGCAATACCATTCAATAAGCTTGCAGACTACATCAGCAATACCATTGATTTAAGATCAAACTAATTATCTTTATAGATTCTTATAATTTTGATGAATGATAATGCGATAGATATCTGAATAAAATAATTGCGATGCACAATCGACAGTATGTTTTTTCGTTTTCGTTTTATAAAGGTGGTACCAATTATGTATGCTGTACAGAATGATATCAATTGAATTAGCCGTGTCTGTCCGCATGTGTTTGTAATGAGGTGTTGTACCTTATGTCTTCGGAATTTTCCTTGTAGTAGTCACAGTGATTGGTTGGTGGCGGGGGAGGGATTTTGTCAACCTGTGTCACTCCACCTATTCCCCCCTGGCCAGCTGTCAGAAGCATGGTCAACCCACCAGCCTCCGGTGCACCGCCTTCCAGTGACATACCTTGTCCTCCGGACATCCCCATGTCCGTCACTGTGTTATCTTGCATACTTGCCAGATCTATGCTCATCCCTCCAGCATTTGCGGCTGGTGATCCAGCCCGACCAAAGTCCTGTAAAAGGCTTCCTATGCCACCAACTGATCCAAAGGTTGTGTCCATAACTGTGAAATCAGGGTTCTGGACGCTATTTGGGGCAACCGTTCTTCCAGAACTGCCCCCTGTTTGCTGCTTTGGCAAACTAAAACTTTCAAAAACCATCGCTCTGGCTACGTCCGACGTGATTTGTTTCCCTCCTGTCAAACTTGATCTCGCGCTGGGTGATGCATCTTGTCTGGATGAAAAAGTGTCAGGTTGAAGGTCCACTGCGAATCCACCAATTTGCGTGCCGCCTGCTCGTCTGGCCTGTTCAATGGCATCTGGAATTAAAACTACACCAATAGGATCCAAAGATCTAAAGTCGCGTGGAGATCCTACCTGAAATCCGATGTCAGTGGAGGAAACTTTCGATTGTGTATCATCGACTCCTATATTAACAGCGGTTCCCTCTTTTCCAGATACTATCTGTGTCTCCTGACCGAGGTTTCCCTGTCTCAACATAGACAGAATTTGGTCCCATTTGAATGGTGTTTTTGCAGAATCGCCTGCCAGTAATCTCGTTTTCTTCTCTTGCGCCAAGGTTGATATGTCTCGAAGACGGTCGTTTAATGTGTTTGAACCATGTGTTCCTCTTGATTTGATAGGGAAAGGAGATGTTTTTAAGTCTATTGTCTTTACTCCATTTTGCAGCTCAATGATGGCCGTATTTTTCTCGATCTCATTCGGAGACTGGTTCAAAAAATCGGTCATGAGATTGGTCCTGGCTGCTGAAGCCAGTGAATTTGTCGCTTTGTTTTCTTTTTTTCCAACATCTATTTCAAACAACGAGAGGGCTTTACCTGTCTCAAAACTATCTGCACTTCTTCCTGACATAGGCAGAGCAGCAGATTTATCCATTATCACCGTGCCTTCAACTATCGGATGTCTTTCCACAACGGATGATTCCGTAGAACTGACGACATAATTATTATCCTCATTTAGGAGAACCCACGTTGGAGCCTTTTCGCTATTCTTATCAGCAATTGACTCAACCTGCTGTTTGGAATCACCTTTATTTGTCGTGGGGTGTGAATCAGCGGACTTAGAATCTCTCACTCTCTGTGGAAAAACGATTGGTGTATCAGTGAGCTTATTACTATCTGGAAATATGAGACGACTTTCTAGAGGAACATTACTGGCATTAGTTTTTACTATCAAATTTAACGTCTCCCCTCCCTTCGTATTAGCGTCTGTATTCGGAGGAACAGAATCGCCAGGAACAGTGTCGACATCTCTTCTGATTGCACTTTCCTCAACATTAAATAAGGAAACTGGAGAACCCATGATGGACTGGCTACCCGCGGCCGAACTGTCAACACTTAAATTTTTTTGAGAGACAGCATCCCCAGCCAGAGAATCTGTGTATGTACTCATTGCATCAGCTCCTGTACTTAGATCGGAGACGGATTTTCCTGTTACTGGGTTAGTGTCACGGCCCGCCGTGGTGTCAGCACTAGTAGTTGTAGAGGGAACTACTGAGTCATCAAGCAATGGATGGGTAGGAAAATTGATGGATCTTCCTACAAAGTTCCTATTTTGCCGTGTTGTGATATCTTGCATCGAATCTACAGAGGGAGGTCCGTTCGTTATGATACTGGTGGCGAGTGGATCGGTCTGTGAAAATGGATCAATAAGATCCATTTCAAATGTATTATTTTCAGGAGATACTGGAATTCCCAATTGTCCTGAAATAGGAAATATTAATATTAGTTGATTCTGTTCCGAAGTCTGCACTTCTATTTTTCCCATCATTTTGGTCTCGGATTGGAACGGGTTTATATTTGATTTGTTGAATAATATACTAGTAATGTAGGTTTTCCAGGCATTTCTCAGTGAAGTATAACATTTCCATAAGGCGATTTTCGGCGCCTGACAACTGGCACGGGTAAATATTTTGATCCAACATGGATAGTGACGTATAATAAACATTTTATTTCACACAATTGTTTTATATTGTTAAAACAATTTAGAGAACACACACACAGAAAAATAGTTTTGGTTGAGTCACGATAGAAATCCAGAAGGGGATAAAGTTCAATTAATCATAGGCTTCCGAATTGCAGTATATATATATATATATATATATATATATATATATATATATATATATATATATATATATATATATATATATATATATATATATATATATATATACACTGTGTTTAATAAGAGCTAGACAGCATGTCGCAGCTTTCCAGTTGTGATGTTTAACGCACCTTCCTCTCCACCCTCAATATAAGTTTGGTGGGAATAGGTCCAAACATATTTCAACGAGAGCCCGGAAACATACTGTAAGCTATATTATAAACAACAACAACAGGAAAGCAACAGGATAGTATGTTTAAACATTAATCCTAAGACGCTCTTAAAGTGCAAGCTTGGTTGTAATAGATGCAATGGTGCGTACAATTTGAGCCAGAACACCGTTTGTAAGTAAAATTAAATAATGGAAAAGATGTAACATCTACGCAGATTTGATGGGTGGCAAACGTTCATTCCCAAATGTTCCTTCATTCTCTTTTTGGTTACGACAGTCTAACAGATATAGTAATTAGAGTCCATATACAGTTTGAAGCAATTTTATATTAGTGCAGTAGTTACAGCCTAGGAAGGGAGGCTTAACATGATTTTGAAACAGTTTTAAATAAATCCTGCAATGTATGTCATGGCAACTCAGTTTTGGTGAGCGACACGCTTTCATCCTGAGATTTATCGTCAGTGTAAGTTTGTTGGCAATAGGGGTAATATTATTGGAGTTATAGCCAGGTGACGGAAGACAGACTAATAGACATGTGAATAAAGTTGAATCCTACTCTGTATAGCAGGGTTATAATCAATAGTAGTGAGAAATAGTTGGTGCCCTATAAAACTTGCTTCATCTGGCACAATACCAAAACAGGCATGTTGTAGAGGTATTCGTCCAGACGGAGTCACTTCAACTCTTTATCTCACACGGAAGAATTTAAAAGTATAGTCTAAATTTGCTATTTATCTTTTACCCCAGGTTATACATATTGACAGTTCTGGAACACTTGTAAATTTTAAATCGGTACCATCTCGTGTAGGGTTACGAGGTTGTTGCTTCGAAACAAATCTTGCACCGAAAGAGCAACGAGAACATTTCTAGCACTCTTGCTATTTTCGCACTAACACACACGTGGGGATAAGAGAATGTTGCTTTGTAACAACTCTTCCACTGATTGGGGAACGAGAACATTAAAAATAAAAATTATAAATTGTTGACACGGTTATAGATCTATTGAATGACCTGAAGGTATTAGTTCACAAATATTTAAAATAATAGCTAGTACAGTTATGGAAACATCGGATAACTCTAGGGTATTATTTCACAAAATACAATTAAAAATGATGGCACGGTTATAGAACTATTAAACCACTCAAAAGGATGATTTCACAAAAATTAAAAGAATAAGATGTACAGTTGAAAATATAAATTAGTACGATCTTCAACCATGCACGATAAATTATCACACTGAGAACATTTGTATCTACTCTAAGCACAGCTGTTGAGCTAGCACAGTGATCGGCACAGCCTTCGCAAAATCACAACAAAAAATAATTTGAAATGATTTCACACAACATAAATAATTGTCAGTGAAACATAGATTAATATACTGCTAGTTAAATAAATCCCTGACGAAGACTTTGATATTTGATCAACCTATTCCAACTAGAAAAAAAATCGGACATATGAATAAGGAATATTTAAACAGAAACATCACTAAAAGATTTAGATATTCATTTAAAAGAAATGTAAATGAGTACAGATTTGCAGGCGGTAACAATCAAGATTGGTATGAAATTTTCTATGACATTGAACACTACTTGAAAAAGATCATCATTCGAAAAATTCAGCAATTTAGTACTGTACAAGTACAGTTAGCTTAACGATCCGACTTAAACGACCTACTGAAGAAGTAGAAATAAACTGAGTACAGAGAATTTTAGCATGGAACAAGACCTATAAGCATAATGAACAGATGTGAAATGGATGACGTCATTTAAACGTTTATTTAACATTTATCATACCAAATTTGGACACAAAATAAATCAAAATACCAGATGGATGTTCGACGAGATTGAATATTTGACATTGCATATAGGTATCAACAGTTTGGAAGAAACTCGTATATAGATTTGCCTGAATGAGTTAAAAACAAAAAAGTTTGTGTCAATGTAATAAACACCGAAGACAAACGTTTCTTTTCCGCCATCTAGTTAATTTTAAACACTATCCCCTTCCCCAAAAATAAATAAATAAATAAACATAGGCCATCCAAATGCAGTTCGAATACATGGAGTAATTGGTTAATAGCTGCTTGATGAAAATAGAGACGAATTCATTTGATGTTTCTGTAAACGTGTATGAAATATCGGAAGTTGTAGAGAGCAGAATTTATAGAAACAACATTAAACCGGTCCTAATTACAATAAAATGAAAGGTACCATTACGTTGGAAAAAATACATGACAGGCATAAATATATCTGCTAAAAATGCTTGACATTTTTTCAAAGTACCAGACAAATTATAACAACATAAAATACTATGTTACAGTGTATACAAATACTATGTTACAGTATAGACAAATACTATGTTACAGTGTAGACAAATACTATGTAACAGTGTAGACAACTTCAGGGATATAATGCCTGAGAAAGGTTCAGTTGTCAAAGTTATAAACTATCATCATCAATTAAAAGTTTCGTGTGTTGTTTATAGTGATTTTGAAAGTATCATCATATCGCACAGTAAGTGTCTGTGCTGTACACCACAAAATTGTAACAGTACTGCGTAGAAAACAGATAGCAGTTGCCAAAGGCAGTATCCTTCGTATATGCTTTGCCAAGGTATTCCGGAGGAACAACAGAAAAAAACAACCCCCACCCAAAAAAAAAAAAAAAAAAAAAAAAAAAAACAGCTGAAGTATGCAAACAGCTAAACACATTGCTGGGTCTGCTTTGTACATCTAGTCAGTTCATATATGTTACAGATGAATCATTTACATCGGTATTGATTGCATTCAGGTGTTTTACAACTGGCTGAGTAGGATACAAAAACCTCGTGTACGAAGAATTAATACTGAACAATACAAAATCAATGGTCTTCACAAACAGAGACGAGAACAGCTGAACTCAACAAACACATGCTATATCTGTGCGAGAGAAATATTTAAAGACAAACAGCACGATGCTGTGACTCTAATCTTTAAGAGTCCTGCTCGTAACGAATGTCTTTATATTCAGTCTAAATCAGATTTAGTGCAAATAATGTTTTCCCACAATTAAACACTTGACAAATTATTATGCTATGAAGTTCTTTCAAAAAGATTTATACATGCATAAAACATAATTGATTTTAACAGATTGTTTTGATTGTTAATCTGACTATCAGACACAAAAATAAATATACAGTTTGTGGGCATGAACGTTTTCTTTTCTGCTTATTTTAAAGGGGATACCTGTTCCACATTAGCTGATTTATGACCGCTACCATGAAATCTGTTATTTTGAGTACTTCTCATATCAAACCAAAGTGAAACAATGTTAAAACTTACGTTACTAACTTCTGTGTGCCTTTGTTGTTCATCAGAGAAATACTTTGTGGCTTCTATAAACTGTTGTCTCGATTGAAAACCCTGGAAATAAATCATGTTAGGCTGACCTTCTATAGTCATCGACAATTTTCGTATTGTTGAATTGTACAACTTTTCAGGATCATTTTCTACACTCTTTTTACAGAGTATCAAAACACCTTTGAAGCTCATTCTGTGAGTGTGAAGCGTAAGATTCGTTAAAATTGTTTTACCTGCTATGTCGATGATATTCTCTCTGTCTCTGTCTCTCTCTGTCTGTCTTTCTGTCTCTGTCTCTCTCTTTCTGTCTCTCTGTCTGTCTGTCTCTCGTAATGCTGTCGTATAAGAAAGCAACTCCATTTCTATATTTGTCATTGACCAATTGCACAATTGATTTAGATGTAATTGCATCTAATGACCACAACTATTTTCCAGTTCGTAATCATGACTGCTACCTTCTATCACTTTAAGTGCTTTTGTAAATGTAATGTAAAATCTGAAATCTTGCGCTCTTCTTCCCTCAGGCCTCCTCATGCAGCATTAGTGCGCTCGCTCTCCTTCAGTTCCCCCTACTGTTTGGGGACCGAATTGAAGAAGACTGAAAGGAGGCAGCACAGCAACTACCTTTATAGATTTCGGGACAAACCCCTAGCTTTCCGTGACCCCGCCAAGGGGTGTACCAGAGAAGGTACGATAGGCGTCAGAAAGAGCGCAAAGGCAAGGCTATGCGAGTTACAGACGGCCATATGGCCATAACTATCTTGTTCAGGCGGGGAGGGAGAGAGAAAACAAGGTTTCTCATCTCTCAAGCCTCCCTCCAATCGTCAATGACTTGCCCTTACTCCCGTGGGGGTTAGACTCCTTCGGTTTCCCCAAACCTGGTTAAAGCTTTTTTCCTACAAACGATTGGGTCATCCAAGTCGTCTCCGAGGGATTTCCTTCACCCAACCCCCTCCTCTTTCGTTGTTCTCCTTCACGACGAAGACTCCAAGCAATCCCATGAAGCGGATATCTTAGAGAAGGAGATATAGCTATTGTTTATTAAGCGGGCGATAGAGGTTGTCCGAAAACCAGACTCCTCTGATTTCTTTTCCAGACTATTTCTGGTGAAGAAAGACAACGAAAAATTGAAGGCTGTAATAGTATTGAGCCGAGTCAACCACTTTATTCTCGCCCTGAAGTTCAAGATGGTGACGGCAATGTACGTCTGTTTTATGTTCGTCGGGACGAATACGCGATCAGTCTAGATTTGACCGACGCGTATTTCTATATTCCATTCACACAATCTCTCGGAATAACCCTCGCTTCGGCTATCGCGGGGTGGTATACCAGTTCTGCGCTCTTCCGTTTGGCCTCAATCTCAGCACTTGGGCCTTTGCAAAAACGTTGGACTGCGCCACATGCCACTTCAGGACGTTCTCCTCCACTACGACGACGGCGTACCTCAACGATATACTACAGATATGTCTGGTAAGTTCGATTTTGGTTTACGATATGATCAATCTACTCTACCTCATTCTAAGTTTAGGGTGGATCGTCAGTGTCGAGAAGTCGGATTTGGTCCCTTTTCAACATTTTGTTCATTTAGGTATGGAGTTTCTGACTCACATCAACCTCGTCCCTCTTCCTCCCAAACGCATCGACAACATTGTTCATGCGTCGGAGAAGACTTCCTGCAGGACATCTATTTCGGCGAGGTAGTTCCTTCAACTCCTCTGCAGATGACCCCTCTGGCACAGTGGCGTCCGACCAGAAAATTACGATCGCAACCGAGATCAAACACTTCCTGCTTCAATGGCAAGACAGGGAGTGGTTAGCGGCATGAATGCTTTTAGAAGCCCCACAACCGGAAGTCACGATCTGCACAGACGCCAGTTTGTCGGGTTGGGGGCACACTACTACCTGTTATGTATGATGTTTATATACTTAACTTTTGTCTATGGTTGTAAGTTGTATGGTTATTTGAAAATACATACTTAACTTTTGTCCAGTTGTTTACATAGTATTTCGCAACATGTCCTGTTGTTTGTGACATGGGCCAGGTGACATGGGTCAGGTAGGCAAGTGTTTTTCCATTAGAATTACTCATATTATGTTGTGACATGGGTCAGGTACGCCTGTATATATATATATATATAATATTTCATTCTTGTTCTAAAATTCCTGTTCTAAATATTAGTCTGAGTTTACAGTTGTGTTGTTGAAATCAGATATAATTTGAGAGGAATTATGCATTTAAAATATTCATTGGAATTACTGAAGTGCTCACTAACTTATGGATTAATACATGATTTGGGGATTTATGTGAACTCATTCAAATACATCCTGGATTATATCGTTGTGGTACATTAAGACATTCAAGGCTATTGGAATTCATTCAGAATATTCTATTATTTTGGACTTGTGATTTGGACATTTATGATTATTTGGAATTTAACTCACAAATTGTAAGTGTCTTTTTAATTTTCACTTTAAATGTCTGGAAATAAATTGCTTGTTGATTTTACTTGATTTTATTGTTTTCACTTTCTTTCTGTTACATATTTTAAGACCTAGAGTCGTAACATACCGGACTTTATGATCGTTAGTGGCAAGTGGTCACGGCAAGAGAGTGCTTTTCACATCAACCTCTTGAAGATGAAGGCCATTCTCAACGTACTGAGTGGAATGCATTCAAACAAACACGGTTTTGATAATGTCGGACAATTCTGTAGCGGTTTAATACCTCCTTAAGCAAGGGGGTACGAAATCACCTGACCTTTGCCTTATGGTAAGGGAAAACCTTTGGTGGTGTATCCAACACCATATTAAAATACAAGTCCGACACATCCCAGGCAGGCTGAATGTCCTGGTCAATTAATTATCGAAGAGAGGCCATCTGATTCATACAGAGTGGTCTCACCATCCGTCCATTTTCAATCGATTCTGCAATATGTGGGGCCGACCGACGATAGACCTATTTGCGACAAGGTGGAACAACAAACTGCCCACCTTTGTCTTGCCATTCTCGGACCCACAGGCGGAGGCCGTCTACGCCCTTTCAATCAGATGAGAGGGAATATGGGCATATCCCTTCCCTCCAGCGGTTGCAGTACCAAAGATAATTCTGAAAATGTGGGGAAAGACTTGCAAAATAGTTCTGATTGCCCCTCTCCGATGGAACGAATCATGGATCAACGATCTGCTGGACCTTGAGGTAGGCGTTCCCAGGTCAATCATGGCGAACCCCACACTGCTAAAACAACTGAGGTCGCCACTATTCCATCCTTGTCCAGAGAAACTCCTCCTTCACGCCTGGCTCTTGTCAGGTATACCCTGCGTGGAAAGGAGTTCGGCGCTTTGATTGTGGAGATAATCGCGACAGCTACACGGTCCTCCACTGTGAAGGCATATGAGGGGAAGTGGCGCATTTTCAACGACTGGTGTCGACAGATAGACGTCACACCACTATCGCCATCCATTCCCCAATTAGCTAACTTCTTTCTTTTCTTATTTGAAGACAAGAAATTAGCCCCTATCACAATCCGATACCGTTCCACGGTCTCAGACACATTCAGGCATTATGGAAGAGACTATATAGGGCACAACAAGGACCTTTCTTACTTGTTGGTCAATTTCGAGATTTCTAGACCACGCTCACTCAACCTGTTTCCAAATTGGAATCTCTCCTGGGTATTGACGTGGCTCAACTCGCCTAAGTTCGAACCACCGTCTTCAACCTCGCTGAAGCAGTTATAATACAAGACCTGCTTCTTGATAGCATTAGCTTCGGCTTATAGAGTCAGTTAGCTAAACGCACTGTCCATGGATACGAACTACAGGCAGTTCTGTTCTGACGGCTCAGTTGTAATAGTAACGCAACCTGGTTTTGTTTCTAAAAGCAGGTTACCGTCAATTGGCAACCAACAAATAACTATCCGTTCTCTCTCCTCGATCGATCCGTCGAGAGAAGCAAAGTTGCAGAACCTGGTACGCGCACTTCAAGCTATTTGAGGCGTACGGAAAGCGTCCACGAAGGTCGTCAACGGTTTTTCCTGCTTATTAAGACCAGAAAGCAAAACATAACCCCACAGGCTCTGGACTCTTGTCTAAAGGGGGTCATTAGATCGGTGTACTCTGACCTCTCACATGATCAAATATGACTTATGAAGATTTCGGCTCACGAAAAATTGAGCGATTTCCACAAGCCTGTCCTTCATACATACTATCTCAATTTGAGACACATTGGAGTCAGTTGGCTGGCATGCTGAATCTACTTTCTCCAGCTTTCCGGGGGAAAAACTTCGTACTTAAGACAACAACCAGTTGTGGGATTCTACAGGAATTACCCTTGCACGCGCGTAAACGTAAAAGTTTATGTTGTGCTAATCTTATGTTGGGAGAATTTCTCATTTGAATACATTCCCCAATCACATTAACGTTAGGAAATTACATTCCGCTACCTCCCTAATTTAGCTCTCCCGAAAAGGCGAAAATTTCGTTTTCTTTGTCTATTGACCATATAGACTAGAGATCAAACTCTTATCCATTACCTCCCATTGACTACTGATAAGTGACGCGAGTTTTAAGTTTTCGTTTAGTACTATGAACGTTGTCATGCAAGACCTCCCGAAATCCAATAAAAATCTTCGTGATCTCAACCCATCTATTCCGAAAGTCGGTATATTAGAGTGTAGTAAGGTTTTTACTGAATGTAGTAAACATTATGTTTGAGTTTTAATCACTATTTATGTGAATTTTTTCTCAGTTGTGGACTTCGTTCATTTTGACCTTGTGCTCCAACACAGTATCATTGATACGTGTTTGTTGGCTGATATTCATGCCCAGTGGGCGTAAGTTCCCCTGCATGTCTGAGCATGGCCTTCAGACCTGTAATTCTGGGCGCATGGGGTTTTTATCGGACCTTGATGATCCATTTCAAAATTCTTTCATGCCGTACAACACCGTTCCAACTGCCAACCAGCCGTACTTACTGTCCAGTGACCGATGATCAGTCACTTCGGCGATCCATACCACATACCGGTCGATAGTGCTGTGGTACGTGGAACCATACGGGGATCAGGCTGCCCGATCCGTCCGTTTCGCCGCACCTTCTGCACGGACACTTCCAGAAACAGCCATCCAATTGACCGCGCAGCCGACAGCTATGCATACGGTTCAGCCGGCAATTAAGCCGACCGACCAGTCGGCAGTCCATTATACCGTCTGGCCGTCCATACCGGCAAAACTTGCTCGGTCAACTCAATCGGCAAGTCATTTCTTCACAGCTTATCCTATGGAGTGATACCGTGATACAATTAGGGACGATGGCACATCGATGACTTAACACACTCAGATCCAACTATGGAATGGACAGAGTTCAGTTTTAAGGCTGCGGTCGAAGAAATATATCGTGTGTTGCCGGCTTCCAAATGCCTAGCACCGCCAAATGAAAGTCAGACCTATAAGGTCAAGGCGTCAGTAGATTTGGAAGATGAGGACGAACATCCCTCCTTCGTCTACTTGCTGCAATTGGCGAAGATTAAGGAAATTTCAGACCTTCTGTCAGATAAAATCCGTGATCCGGGTAATTCTAAAGCATTTTTCTCAGAACGTCAACTACCAGCGACATTTTCGTCATGCTGGTATTGTACGCAATCCGACATTAGACAATAACATTGCGGCGCTGAATATGACTACCCCGCTGTTCTACAAGGTGGACAAGAATGTCTTTCATACCACCTCGAAGCTCGTGCGTAATATCATGGCAGCATCTTCAATATTGGACCGAACATCGCTAGTCATTTTTCCACTTGCCGAGGAAGAAGACATAAATCATGCCTGGGAATCAACGGCCAAAATCGCCAAGGTCATGAACACGGCTGCACACCATTCAATGGCTAACGCTCTGACGGCATCTGCCGACTTAAATCTGGTGAGACGAGACGACTGTCTTCGCTCGTCATTACTCACATCATTCCTCTGTGTCCCGTGCGACACCCTTTGGGTCGACGCTACTGTTTGGCGGTATGATAGAGGAAGTGAGGAGGCAGGCACCACAGGACCTGCCCCTCAAACTTGCCATGTCTACTGCTCAGACATTCAGGCCAAATCAATCGCATTACATATTATATCCAACAGTGGTTGGAGCCGTTATAAATCAGAGGTGCAATTTTATGATGAAAGGTGCAGTTATATATTGCGTTATTAACATAAATACCTATGTATATCCATAGATCCTGCTTGCCCTAGGAAAACAAAGTGAACAACATCTTAGACTCCTAA
The DNA here is from genome assembly GCA_029931535.1 of Margaritifera margaritifera. Lineage (NCBI taxonomy): Eukaryota > Metazoa > Mollusca > Bivalvia > Unionida > Margaritiferidae > Margaritifera > Margaritifera margaritifera. The sequence continues at coordinate 2,344,964 of JAQPZY010001677.1, read as the reverse complement.
TAATGTTATGTAAAAGTAATTTTGGCAATAGATGGTCTTATGTTTTTATTTATGGAGCCACTACAGGAATGTTTGTTTCGAATTCGCAGTTAAATACTAAGTCTAGATCGGAGACGAGAAAAGATGATGGCGAATTCCGAGTCAGATCGATAAACTTGAATTATATAAGCATTTTTTTGTGCAAGAGGTAGCGTGAAAACTTGTGACATATTTTTGTTAAATTAAAGCTTTCATTGTTAAATTTTAGGATCTCTGTGTTGAAAATTGGTGATTGAGTCCATATCATTGAATACTACCAAAACTAGCTTCCTGTAAGCTATACTTCATGTTTGACAGACTTTGGTTAATTATTCCCACGTTAGAGCGGGAAATATTGTGACACTCTCAGTATGCCCGTCCGTCCCTATCTCCCTCATTCTGCCCATTACCACATCTCCACCTAAATCGCTGTAAGGAAATTCAAGAAACATTTTAATTACGTTGCCATTGAGGTAATCATGTGCAAGCAAACGGGAGGGGGTCATATTTGTCTCACACCCCTTGGGTCCCTGGGAGGGGATATGCAAAAATTTAAATAACAATGATTTTAAAATATTTTCTGAACAAACTTTATATATGCAGCTAAATCAGGAAGACATATCAAACACATGACGGATCTGCGTTATCACCCCTGGGTCACTGTCTGGGGTAGTCTTTGAATCCGAGGGAGGGGGATATAGAGGGGGAATGGAATAAATAATAAAAAGCGTTTTTTTTCAGTTATTTCTCTGGCAATGTTTGATGTCAATTCTCTGTGTGTGATACACTCTTTTAACAATATTGAATTACTCTGACCTATATTTCGTGCTTCATATACTAAACAGACTTGGTTACAAACATTACAAATACAAAACTTATCGCCAATCGCGACGTATTTGGACAAGTTTCAGTTGGGGGGGGGGTATGTATTTTTTATTTATTTATTTAATATTTTTTCATACCCGATTATGTCAGTTCTAGGGGCATACAGTGTTACCCTTGTTCGTCCAATCATATATTTGTTAAGTTTTGCGTTGTCAGTTTTCAGGCACGCTGCTGGAGCATCTGTGGTGCATGAACACATATCTAGTTATCTCCTGTACTTTTAAACAAGTGCAGGGATATTGCAATACAGTCAGTCCATACGTACGTAAGTACACGTGTAATGTCCGTGAACTCCTCCTACACCGTTAGATCCAGACACACGGAACTTGGGTCAATGAAAGCTCTACGAGTGTAGATTGTGGCAACATGTTGGTATTTCGATCGCGCTCCTGATGGTGAGGCTTGAGGATTGGGGAAGATTTTACATACGTTTCTAATAACTCTTGAGCTGGTTGTTTCGGTTGGTTAGTTGGTAGCTGGTTGTTTCGGTTGGTTAGTTGGTAGCTGCTTGTTTTTTTACGTCACTTTCAACACATTATTGGCTATATCATGCCGAGGCAATGGTATGTAAGTGCCTTTCCTAGGGTCACACTGATCTAATGGAAAAACACAGGGACTGAAGTAGCCGACCCGGGCTGGACGGGCTGATATCGAACCCACGACCCTTGGATTTACAAGTCAGATACTCTACAACTGAGCTACCACTGTTCCCGGTAGTACAGTACCATGAAAATTAGATTAAACTAGAAACATCTGTATCGAGACCCCTGCACGTTAAATATAAAACGTTATTGTATGGACTTATGATAATTAAATGTATCTTAGAGCAATATAAGAAGTACGAAAAGCCAGGTAGATCTCAATAGTTTCCAAGTTATGTTGCAGGGGCCAAGTCCCTCGGGGTAGGGCTCGACTCCAGGTTGAATGTCAGTTGCATGTATAAATTTGTTTTTTCATGCCTAGTAAGTGTATATGTGGCTATAGCGTAAGGCTGTCAATAGTTTTCACGTTATAACAAAAGGGCTAAGTTGTTGGAGGCAGGGAAAGACCTTGGGGAATCACCCAGGGGGTCCCAGTCTGACATGTACTGACACTTGGTAATTGATTACATGTATTGATTCTACCAACTAACCAACCGAAACAAAAACCAAGACTTATGGTACACCTTGTGTGAACGCTTATGTCAATGTGTAAAGGGAAATATCTTTTCATGAGATGTGCTTATGTCAATGTGTAAAGGGAAATATCTTTTCATGAGATGTTCATTTCAAAAGGTACCATTTTAAACTTGCTTTGTTTTTGCTGACATAAGTGTGCTTCTGAGACAGAATTTTCAGTAAAATGTTTTAGTTCTACCTTTGCATACTAACAAGTCTTACACAGATTAAAGATTGCATTTTGAAACAAGTTATAGCGAAATTTCCTGATAGCTTCCAGGGCGAACTCTTTTCCCTAGTTTGGGCAAAATCTGTCGCTTTGGTTTCAAAACAGTCACTAGTTATCATCCAAAATATATCATAATGGATGTTTGTCACACACGAGCTGAGCAGCCGTGACTCTATGGCTTTAAACTTATTAGCGGGACCATTGCATCTCATCAGTCAAACGTGAAACCGCTATCAGTTATCGGCCTGAAGAGGCATCCATTTTTCATTTCCGTGTATAACTTATGGAGATATATGGGCGTGCATACCAGAAAGAGGAGCTAAGTTACCGGCTCATATAAAAGAAATGATGGATTGCTGTAACCCATGCTAGCCTTGAAGGAGCTGTGGTTGAAATCTACGTTTTCGTACAACATTGGCAGTATCAAACGACTTATCACTCAAACACGTCTTCATTCTGGGGAACAGATAATTATATTTTTGGGTATTAGGAAGAACCCAAAGCGATCTTGAATCCAAATTTCGAAGCATTACTGTCATCAAAACTTCTTGTTTGCCCTACTTCGTGTGTGTTACGGTATGCACGAATGTGGTTAATCGTGCAAAAATAACGTTGACTTACGATGACACCATTGTTGTATAATGTATAGACACGAATGATATATTGTTGATGAATATTTAATGAAAGCCATTACTTATTTTTCAATGAATAGTAAAAGGAAGCTCATGCTTCACACTGTCAGCGGTAAGAGAACCACATCATATTACGCCAAAATAAACAAGATGAATATATGCGAAAGGGGTAATTACAAGGGTTTTAAGCACGTTTTCGAAAACCATCACACCTACAACAATTAACAGGGGATTTAAGTTAGTGGTGGGCTCCATATTCGATAATTAATATTTGAAAACTGAACCCACTGCCAGAGGTGAGTTCGATTTTAGTCAAATATATTATATATATATTCCTCAACAGAAAATTCCATCGTTAACACTGGCTTCGGGAACAAACTGCTAATGAAAAGAAAATGGGCAATGCAGAACTTGCGTTAATAAAACTACATATATTCGTCGTCAAAAGTTTTCCCCCTACTCAACTTGAGAAAACGAAGTTCTCACATGAATGACAAATTACTGCCAAGAGATGTAGACCCCTCCCCCCCCCCCCCATTAAGAGTTCTCACATGCACATTCCTTGCACATTCAAACCTACTTTCGGTAGAGTGGAGACAAAACGGAGGTTTTCACATACACACGCATTAATATATATATATATATATATATATATATATATATATATATATATATATATATATATATATATATATATATATATGTGTGTGTGTGTGTCTGTCTGTCTGTCTGTCTGTCTGTGTGATATACTATACAAGAAATATATACAAGATAATTTGCTCCAGGAAACATTAAAAAATGTGTTTTTCACACACACAATTACATATATATATATATATATATATATATATATATATATATATATATATATATATATATATATATATATATATATATATATATATATATGCCGAACAAGCAGTCTTCTTAAGTGAGGTTGGTCTCATTCTAATATGAGAAAATGACATTTTTCCAAAGGATACAATATTTACAGGTGCTAAAAGACATAGTCTATGAAGTACTCCCATACCGATCTTCCTGACACAGTCACAGCTACTTCCGCTGAGGGTGGGGGAAAATGCCGTTTATTTGTGTCGATGAGAGAAATTTGCCTCTACCCAATTTAAGAAAACGAATTTTCTCACATAAGAAACAAGTTGGTAATAAATGTGGACCGCCACAAGTAGTTCCCATATACACATTCCTCGTACAATTAAATCTACATCCGGGAAAGAAGAGACAAAACTATTTGTTTTTTGTGGTTGGGGGGTTGGGAGGGTTCAAACGTAGATGCTAATTACGTAATATACACAAGGCGAGCTGGTCAGAGTCTAATATGAGAAAACGAATTTTCCACAAGGAGACAATATTAACAAGGTTTAGACATAGAAGAAGTTCCATATATATCTTCTGGCACAATTAAAGATACTTGGGGTGGGGTAAAACTACCACTGAATTGTTTTGATTTGAAAACTATGCCCCTAACCAATTTGAGAAAACGAAGTTACTCATTTGAGAGAATTGTTGCTGCAAAGAGACATCGACCCCAATACAAGTTTCTATGTGCTAATTCCTGGCACTCTTTGTAGAGAGGAAACGAAGTTTAGTTTTGAAACACAAACAGACGGACACACACACACACACATATATATATATATATATATATATATATATATATATATATATATATATATATATATATTGATCTCAGTTGAATATGAGAAAACGCATTTATCCAAATGAGACAATATTGGCAGGTTTTAGGAGACCTAGTCTATGAAGAAGTACAGTGCCGATCTTCTTGGCACAGTCAGAGCTAGTTCTGCTGTGGGTGGCGTACAAATACTGCTTGATTGTATTTATTGTAAGTTTGTCTCTACCTAATTTTAGAAAATGAATTTTCTCACGTAAGAGACATGTTGCCTGAGTTGCAAGGCACGGTGACAGAGTGGTGGCACTACCACTTGAAAGTATAACATCTCTCTCTCTCTCTCTTATCTAAATAGCACAGCTTTTATAGTCAGAAAAATAATGAAAAAGTACCGAATGCTCCATTGTTTTGTGCTTACGACTCTAGGGCTTAAAAAAAATGTAAAAGAAAGAAAGTGAAACCAACAATGTAAGTAATATCATCAAGCAATTTTTTCCCTATAATTAAAAGTGAAATTCAAAAGATACTTACAATATTGTGAATCAAATTCCAAATAATCCTAAATGTCCTCATCACAAGTCCAAAAAAATAGAATGTTCCAATTGAGTTCCAATAGTCTTGAATATCCACAATGATACAATCCAGAATGTCTTTGAATAAGTTCACTAAAGTCCAAAGACAATGTATTAATTCAAAAGTCAGTGAGCACTTTAGTAATTCCAATAAATATATATTAAATAAATAATTCCTCTCTAATTATATCTGATTTCCACGGCACAATGTAAAATTGTATCTCAAATTGATTCCCACATACTGAATTAAAACAGGAATTAATTATTTGTTTATCAAATTCCTATTTATACACATTTTCATTTGATCTATATCAGCATGATGCAAAGGAATAAAATGGGGAGAAAAACCCATTCTAACTGTCAACACGACTGGCCTTGAACTCAAATGCTAGTCAACATTCTGTTTACTAGTGACCATAATCTAATGTACTACTTACATCATGGACAACATTTAAACACACATTATAGATTAACTATACATAACATTTGTCCTACACTGCCCTTATACTCAGCACAGAATTGTCCTGCAGGAAGAACGCCGATAGACAATAATAGTTTTAAATGCAAGATGCAAAAAGTTCACGAAATAAAATGACTTGGTCAGAGAAGTCGAATACTATAGATGTGTCAGGAAGAAATACAAAATAGCATACAAAATTTAGAATTGGGTGGAGTGAGCATGGCTACAGTTTCAAGTGGTATGAGAAAAATAGCAACTGGATTAGATATTTCAGAAATAGTTACAGGCGTAGCAGCTGTTCCTTTTAGTGGGTTTGGTACAATATTGTTAGGATCTGTGCATGTCTTTTAGTGGGTTTGGTACAATATTGTTAGGATCTGTGCAAAAGCCTTCAAGGACAAATTTATTTACAACATAGTTTTAAAAGATGATGAAATGGTAGCATCTGCCATTATTAAGTTCAACAGTATCAACAAGTACAATAGATACACCGAGAAAAAAATAAAAAAAGCAATTAGTAAAAAAAAAATAAACTGTACATAGTTCATTGACAAAGAGGAGTTGGAAAAACAAAATTGGGGAAGAAGGAAAACAAATGGAAAGAGAACGAGGTTCCCGAAGCTTTGGAACGAAGCTTTGCTTAACATAAACTTTGCACATTTTAGAAAAGCTTATAACAAAGGTTACAAGTGAACAGAAGAACTTTAAAAGAGGGAGTCTGTACCTTTGACACAACCCTTGGCTCTTTGAATTTTTCCCATGCAAACGGAAAGCTATATTACAACAGACGGTCTCCATGAAAATAAATCTATTTCACCAATTCAATTGATAGCAGAAATTGTTAACTATCCATTTGATTGCAAAGAACAGATTTTGTTCTTGGGTATTACACTATTCTGATGAAACGCTACATAAATGACAGGAATGAAACAAGGACTGTAATAATAATAACTGATGGCTTTTACAACCTTAAAATGTATATTCAAAAATTAAAGAGGGAATGACTGCAATTGGTGACAACGAAACAAGTATAGCTGTTGAATGCTTGAAACAGAACTCAAAATTTAAAATAACATCGAGTAACAATTACATGGTGTATATCACCAGCTACAACGATCAATTGGTAGGATTCGTTCGCCCGATATCTATTCAGGCATGCGCTGAATCTGACAGTTTGTGGGATTTTAAAACTTTAAATTTTTTTATATTTTCCGCAATTAGGCAACACAAAAAGTTATTTTAATAGCTGTTATTCGTTTTTCCTAGAGGCTGTTACAAATAATTTTCAGGTAGACTTTGTTTCATTCGATGTTAATGGTTATTACAAGCAATAACAGAGAGTTATCATAAACACATTACAAGCAATTACAGTGTGTGTGTGTGTGTGTGTGTGTGTGTGTGTGTGTGTGTGTGTGTGTGTGTGTGTGAAAAATACCGTTTTGTGTCCTCAGTACTAGAGGCATCTTTGAGTGTGCCAGGAATGTGCATATCGGAACTTGTATTGGGATCCACATTTCTTGACACCAGCTTGTCTCTCATGTGAGAAAGTTCTTTTTTTTAAATTGGGTATGAGGTAAAATTCCTCCATACTCAGCAGACTTCGCTGTGACTGTGCCAAGAAGATCAGTAAAGGAATTTTTCATAAACTATGTCTCTTAACTCCTCGTGATATTCTCTCATTTGGAACACTTCGTTTTTTCACGTTAGACTGAGACCAATTTGTCTTGTATAGCATATATTTGTGAAAAATCTATTTTTTTTTGTCTCTGCTGTACCGGAATCAGCTTTGAGTGTCGTAAGAATATTCATACAGTAACTTGTAGTGGCGATCCACGTCATCTGGAAGAAATTTGTCTCTGATGTGAGAAAAATTGTTTTCTCAAGTTGGATAGGGGCAAAGTTCTTTTATCAATACATTTAAATAAATATTTATAGACTATATCGGAAGTATCTCCGAGTGTGCCAGAAATGTGCATACTGGAACTTGTAGTGGGAGTCCACATCTCTTGGCAGCAAAGGAAATGTGTTTTCTCAAATTGGGAAGGGACAAAATTGCAGCAGACGAATATAATGTAGTTTTATTAATGCAAATTCTACATTGACCATTGTCTTTTTTTTTCCTGTAGCAGTTTGTTCTCAAAGCAAGTGTTATTGTTGTAATTTTCTTTAAGGAATATGTACAACAAAGTTGACGAATATCTATGTCAGTGGTAATTTCATATACATCCCTAACCTACCATATGCGTGAAAACTTTTGAGTGACTAATAATTCCACACTATGTATGCTCAAAAGAGTAACCTACTTTTTTAATTTTTTTATTTTTTATACCTTTTTAACTGGCACAAATTGCATTTTACATCTCGACTGAAAGAGTTGGATTAAGTAGACACCCACCCACCCACCCCACCCCCGAATTTCGACAGCTAGGTCACGATACATTCAACGTCCCATATTTATCCTGCTCCGCAAGGAACATAACACTGCTTTATTCATAGCCTTGTTTTTTGTTATTGAGATTAATTAGGATGAAAAATGACAAGGCGACTTGTAAAAGTGACATACATATATGAAAATCAAGTGTAACTTGTCAGAGAAACTTTAAAAAAAATTACTAACAGCCTTTTACTTGTCATGCTATTCAACAGTTTACAAGATATTAAAAGCTTTGAGAAAACTATGCATATTAAGAGTCGAGATTGGTGTAATTGTTATCTTAGTATCCTTTATAAGATTCCACACTTCTTCTACTTAACCATGGGCATTAAAGAACGAAAGAGTATGCTATCAATCTTACCGTACTTCCTCTACCAAACAGTAGGCATTAAAGAACTAAAGTGTATCGGATCAATCATACCGCACTTCTTCTACTGAACCATGGGCATTAAAGAACTAAAGTGTATCGGATCAATCATACCGTACTTCTTCTACTGAACCATGGGCATTAAAGAACTAAAGTGTATCGGATCAATCATACCGTACTTCTTCTACTGAACAATGGGCATTAAAGAACTAAAGTGTATCGGATCAATCACACCGTACTTCTTCTACTGAACCATGGGCATTAAAGAACTAAAGAGTATGCTATCAATCTTACCGTACTTCCTCAGCCAAACAGTAGGCATTAAAGAACTAAAGTGAATCGGATCAATCATACCGTACTTCTTCTACTGAACCATGGGCATTGAAGAACTAAAGTGTATCGGATCAATCATACCGTACTTCTTCTACTGAACCATGGGCATTAAAGAACTAAAGAGTATGCTATCAATCTTACCGTACTTCCTCTACCAAACAGTAGGCATTAAAGAACTAAAGTGTATCGGATCAATCATACCGTACTTCTTCTACTGAACCATGGGCATTAAAGAACTAAAGTGTATCGGATAAATCATACCGCACTTCTTCTACTGAACCATGGGCATTAAAGAACTAAAGTGTATGCGATCAATCACACCGTACTTCTTCTACTGAACTATGGGCATTAAAGAACTAAAGAGTATGCTATCAATCTTACCGTACTTCCTCAGCCAAACAGTAGGCATTAAAGAACTAAAGTGTATCGGATCAATCATACCGTACTTCTTCTACTGAACCATGGGCATTAAAGATTTAAAGTGTATCGGATCAATCACACCGTACTTCTTCTACTGAACCATGGGCATTAAAGATTTAAAGTGTATCGGATCAATCACACCGTACTTCTTCTACTGAACCATGGGCATTAAAGATTTAAAGTGTATCGGATCAATCATACCGTACTTCTTCTACTGAACCATGGGCATTAAAGAACTAAAGTGTATCGGATCAATCATACCGTACTTCTTCTACTGAACCATGGGCATTAAAGAACTAAAGAGTATGCTATCAATCTTACCGTACTACTTCCTCTACCAAACAGTAGGCATTAAAGAACTAAAGTGTATCGGATCAATCATACCGTACTTCTTCTACTGAATCATGGGCATTAAAGAACTAAAGTGTATCGGATCAATCATACCGTACTTATTCTACTGAACCATGGGCATTAAAGAACTAAAGTGTATGCGATCAATCTTACCTTAATTCTTCTACTGAACCATGGGCATTAAAGAACTAAATTGTATGAAGTCATTCTTACCGTATTTCCTCTACCAAAACCACTGGCATTAAGAAACTAAAGTATGTGAGATCATTCTTACCGTACTTCCTCTACCAAACCATGGGCTTTAAGGAACTAAAGTGTTTGAGATCAATCTTATCTTCAACTATCTAAATTATTTATATTTATGAACATTATAAAGACACAGTTTTGAATGTATTAAAAATATCCTTTCCTTCGTGATGATAGTAACAGTTAACTAGAAATTAACCTTTTGATGGACCCAATACCGAAGGGAAATCCATAGTAACTATAATGTTTGTTTTTGTTTTGTTTTTCGTGCTTATTTTGAACTTCATTAAGTGTAAAACGCGTTCTTATGTTTTAAAAGAGATAATATTTGAACTTTTCCTTTACAATGTGGTATCCCAGAGCACCTTGTGTATTGTCCATTTAAATCTGACACATCTGATATAAGTGAGTCAGAGACTGACGGCAGTACATCCAGATCCAGACCTCCAGATAATAAAACTCTGAGTTTCCATTTAACAGTCAATGAGAAACTACCTTTGTGACTCAAGCTAAAGCTGGATAGTTTTATAACTTCCAGGCCTTTTTTATGTACACTGAAATACACAGAGCTCTGACTGCAAGTTCAATTGGCACTGACGTATTTCACAAACATGAAGGCCCACGATCAAAGCACTGTTGTAAACGTGTTTTCTTGACCCCAAGGTCAAGGGTATAGCGTGCATATCATAAAAAAAATTGTCTTAGCTTCATAATGATTCATTCCAAGTATGAGGAAAATCTATCAACGCGTTTAGAAAATAGAAGCAAATGAGAAATTTGTAACTAAAACATTAACGCAGATTTTCCATGACTGGGACCTAGACTGCAAAGCAAAAGGGGCGAACGAGCATGTTGTAAAATGAATTGTCTTAGCTTCATAATGATTCATGCCAAGAATAATGAGACTCTATGACGGAGTTTAGGAAATATATGCAAATGTAAAATTGTACCCAAACCTTATCAAACTGTTGATAACGATATACTACACACCCACTTACCATGTGTGTTTCGGATAAATGGCATAAGTGTAGCAAGACTGCTGTAAAGCATTGTTAAAAGAACGCACAATCGCTGTTTCTTGTATTGTGCACGTACACACTTTCTATCAGTTGGGACAAATAGTCCATAGCTCTTAAAGAAAACGAACTTTTCTTTTCACAAAACTGCTGGTGCAATAAAAATTTTTTTACAGAAAAACATTTTTTTTAAAATATTTAGACCAGATGTTATACCGTTGACATAACACATACCAGAAGAGTGGCTCAACACCTTATTGATAACTCGATGCATCTGGAGGACATAGTCTAACGGATTCGCTCTGGTAGGGGTCCATGCAACGTTTATACTCCATCTTGCCCCTCAAGTTTATTGTCGACCAGTAGCGTCAGTAGCGTACTAACGGGGGTCGGACGGGGCGGTTGCCCAGGCGGCAGATGTCTTAGGCCGCGTATGAGTAGTGTACACTCTATTAATAAGACCATTATTTATATCAAGTACACTCTTTTAAAAAGTCCATTATTTATATCAAGTACACTCTTTTAAAAAGACCATTATTTATATCAAGTACACTCTTTTAAAAAGTCCATTATTTATATCAAGTACACTCTTTTAAAAAGTCCATTATTTATTTCAAGTACACTCTTTTAAAAAGACCATTATTTATATCAAGTACACTCTTTTAAAAAGTCCATTATTTATATCAAGTACACTCTTTTAAAAAGTCCATTATTTATATCAAGTACACTCTTTTAAAAAGTCCATTATTTATATCAAGTACACTCTTTTAAAAAGTCCAAGACATTCTTAGCTGGAACATCGTCAAGGGATACGTTTCAGGACAAAAAGGTAGAAAAACTAATTTGTACATGTATTAATAATAAAGTGTAGTGTCTTTAAATACAATCAAAATATAGCTGAAGAACCTTTATTTTATTTTAGTTTTAGATTTTGGAAGTAACTTACTCACCAAGCAATGGCTAATTTATTTGAACTGCCAGAGCTGCATTTTGTGAAAGTCGTTTCTCAACATACTGTTCTATGTCTAATAGTATTTAGGTATGTTGGCAGATGTTTTTCATCCAAGGTAAATTTGAAGCATAATTTGTTCTCCCGCATTATATACATTTTGCAATTAAAAAAAAAGTAAATGGCGTGCAACAGTAAAAGTGACTTCGAATGTATTGTGTATATGCGTTGTTTTGTGTTAGTATTTTAGTGTGTGCATTGACGTATCTTCAGATATTGGCCCCGCCCTCTGCAAATATTCTGAAATGAGCCCCCCCCCCCCCCCAATGTAATAAAACTTAGGATGTTGGGCTCCCTTCTTGAATGCCCCCAACCCCAGTCTGTGTATGTGTGTGATTTTGATATGGTCTCAATGCACCTCATCTCACAAGCAGCCTCCAACGTTAGGACATAGCATGGAAACACGAACGGCAATAATAATAATAATAATAAAAATAATGAAAACCAACACGAGCCCTTTTGCAATTACACCATAGCAGTTTCATACAGATGTTCAGTTGCTCAGAGTTATTTACATCACTTTTCTTTACTCTTTTTCAATTTGGCTTTTCGGCATTCAGGTGGAACATGAATATTTACAAGGACTGCCCCTTATTCCTGTGCTTCTCTGCCTCATACCCCAACCCTATTGAAACCACCTCATTCTCTGCCTCATACCCCACCCCTATTGCAACCACCTCATTCTATGTTTTATTGAAACCACCTCATTCTCTGTCTCATACCCCAACCCTATTGAAACCACCTAATTGTGCGTTATTTACAAATATCAAGCAGCTACTCACTCAGTGTAAACTGTTTTCGAAGAAAATATTCAAACAGTGGATAAGATCACTAAATATTTAACATTATCCTGGATAAAAATTATGTGTCTTTTGCCTTTGTCTGAAAGGTGTTATTTAATAATCCTTTCTAACAAAGACGGCCAATTACGCACTGACTGCAAATGCCTGCAGGCCGTATTTGCACTTTTTACACAGCTGGTTATGTCGTGCATGTCTTAAGGACTTTGGCGCAATCAACTCACTATTTCCGAACCGACATGATATTTCATTAATTTGCATTTTACCGGCACGAACTGCATTGAGTGCATGTGATGGAAAGAAAGACTCGTAATATTTGACTGGAGCCGGGACTCATCCCATATAGATCTCGTTGATAACATGGGATCTGTGTAACATTATATAAACTGGTAATATTTACTTTTCTGCGCTCTCTGAGCATTAGATTACATACTAAATTAATGTATATGCTAGTACAATGGTAAAACGTAAATACATGCACAAGGTGTGCAAAGTTTCTCTGGTTGTCAAACCGTACAATAAAATCTGCACCCACTAGAAGAATGGGAGTATAAATGGGGAATGGAGTTCCAGCCTCCAAAATGGAGACAAGTCGCATTAAACTACACCCTAAAAAGTCATTCCCTATAGACAATGAATACTTCCAAAAACCTAGAAACATATATCTCATCTGACCTAAATGTGTCTAACATGGAATCTAAATCAGTGCAACGTAAAAACTACAACGAATGCGTACATCATTATGCTCGGACCAAGCCTGGAAATATTGTGCTGCCATATGGAGCCCTCCAAAGAAAGATCAGATTACCATGATTGAAATGATACAACATCAAGTAGCAAGATTTGTCACAAATAGATGCAGGAACATGCACATTTTGACATGCATACTTAAAGATTTACCACAAATAGACGTAGAAATATCAGAATTTTGACATGCATTCTTCAAGATCTAGACTGGGAAACTTTAGAGAGAAGAAAGTGCAAGATCCAACTCACTTTATTCCACAAAATCGTCAACAACTTGATTGCCATTCATCCTGGTACTTGCCTCACAATATCATCAATCCAGGACAAAATCTAGCCCTCAGTAACAGTACAGACACATCCTAACGAAATCAGATTTATATAAATACAATTACTTTCCAAGGACTATCCCCATCTGGAATAATTTACCAACTATAGTTACCGAAGCTTCCGGCTAGGTATCTTTCAAGCGGGAGCTTATTCATCTTAAATTCTAAAGTGTAAGGTAGGTCACCTTCCTTACGGTATCACTACAACAATTGAGCCAATCAGCTGTTAATTCATTCTATTGTAGTCCTTTAAGAAAATGAATACTATCTTTCTCTGCTATGCTCCATTTTCACCCTGTGACTACCTGAGATAAGATTTCTTTCTTTCTTATGAATATGCATAAACCTACTTAGCGAATAGTTGCGAATCCGAGTAAAATGTTCTCAGAATGCTGGCCCAACGTAACCTTTCATACTAACTGAATGAGCCAATCAAAATTTCTCTTCCAAACGCAGTCACTTATCGATAGATACAATCGCACTTTTATTGATATGTAAGTGCTCATGTTAAATTTTGTTCTTGATAACGTACTTTTTATGCAGATTTATCAGAAAGAGGAAATCTTGCAGCTGGTCGCCACGGGTGAAAAGGAGCGTAGCGAATTTGAGCCCTTGGCTTGCGACGACGGGAAACCAATGAAGAATGTCAATAGAAAGCAGCATTAAATCCTGAACAGAAAGAAAAAAAAATTCAGCAAGTTTTAAGGAGTTTATATGTGTTAGCTTTATCTTTTATTTTATATATATTTTACAGAATGAATACCACGGCGAAGAATACAGTGCTGAAAAATACTGTTTTTGTTTCTCTGTTAAAGGTGGGAAGCATCAGATTTTGATGGTGGGTTTTTCACCCTTACAAACACACCTACTATATGCACTATTCTGGCAGATGGTTGCATTGCTTAAGCCTTTGAATTTATTTAAAACATCATTTGGATGCAAACACAACTTTAGGGCATAGTTTGTTACGCCAATGTCTTTTCCTCACCCTATGGGTATTGCTACAGTTAGAATACGACATTTGCGAGTGGTTCCGTTCTTCCAATTTAATGGAACTATGGTACTTTTTCAGGCACTGGCACCATAATTGTGATAATGCTTAGTCTATCTTGACAAGAATTATGAACTCAGACATTTCTTTATCATTTTCTATTGTAAAGAATTTGGCTTGTCCACTCAAAATGACACAGAGAATAAGGAATCAAATGGGGTCCTTGTCTGGTAAGTTGTGTTGAATACACTAAATGTTTGGCTCGGAAGGAATCAAATTATAAAATTCACCATTCTCAGCAGTTTTAATATCTTCTGGCAATTTGATATCAACATAGATATGAGATTATGACACTCGTTTGAATTCCAAAGTGTATATTCATATGTGAAGGCAATTGGATATCAACATAGATATGAGTTTATGACACTCGTTTGGATTCCACAGTGTATCTACCAATGTTAAGGCAATTGGATATCAACATAGATATGAGTTTATGATACTCGTTTGGATTCCAAAGTGTATCTACCAATGTTAAGGCAATTGGATATCAATATAGATATGAGTTTATGACACTCGTTTGGATTCCACAGTGTATCTACCAATGTTAAGGCAATTGGATATCAACATAGATATGAGATTATGACACTCGTTTGGATTCCAAAGTGTATATGCCAATGTTAAGGCAATTGGATATCAACATAGATATGAGATTATGACACTCGTTTGGATTCCAAAGTGTATCCACCAATGTTAAGGCAATTGGATATCAACATAGATATGAGATTATGACACTCGTTTTGATTCCAAAGTGTATCTACCAATGTTAAGGCAATTGGATATCAACATAAATATGAGTTTATGACACTCATTTGGATTCCAAAGTGTATCTACCAATGTTAAGGCAATTGGATATCAACATAAATATGAGTTTATGACACTCGTTTGGATTCCAAAGTGTATCTACCAATGTTAAGGCAATTGGATATCAACATAGATATGAGTTTATGACACTCGTTTGGATTCCAAAGTGTATATGCCAATGTTAAGGCAATTGGATATCAACATAGATATGAAATTATGACACTCGTTTGGATTCCAAAGTGTATCTACCAATGTTAAGGCAATTGGATATCAACATAGATATGAGTTTATAACACTCGTTTGGATTCCAAAGTGTATATGCCAATGTTAAGGCAATTGGATATCAACATAGATATGAGATTATGACACTCGTTTGGATTCCACAGTGTATCTACCAATGTTAAGGCAATTGGATATCAACATAGATATGAGATTATGACACTCGTTTGGATTCCACAGTGTATCTACCAATGTTAAGGCAATTGGATATCAACATAGATATGAGTTTATGACACTCGTTTGGATTCCAAAGTGTATCTACCAATGTTAAGGCAATTGGATATCAACATAGATATGAGTTTATGACACTCGTTTGGATTCCAAAGTGTATCTACCAATGTTAAGGCAATTGGATATCAACATAGATATGAGTTTATGACACTCGTTTGGATTCCAAAGTGTATATGCCAATGTTAAGGTAATTAATATATACGCAGTATGAATTTCCAAAAACGGCTCATGGATCTCCGACTTCTCATATTTCACATTTGGTATACACAAGTGATACAACTGTATTAGACCAATTTAGTGAAAGATTAGAAAACTAATTTTAAACGCGCGCGTGTGTGTGTGTGTGTGTGTGTGTGTGTGTGTGTGTGTGTGTGTGTGTGTGTGTGTGTGTGAGGGGGGAACCTTATATCCAGAGCAATAACATGGATAGAAGTTTTGGGAAAAAGGTTTGAGATATTTTGTAATTTTTAAAATATGCCAAAATTTAAACAGACTTAATGATTTATTTTTTTAATAAATTTATTCTTCATTTTTCATTCGTATGGCAAGCGAGTCCTTGTGTTTGGACTTTACATTTTTGTCACCTATGTCATCACCTTACATTCCACTTACACCACTGTCTTGTGAAATAAAGTGTACTCTGGAGCAAATGCAACCAAACTTCGCGGTTATGTTTCATTGTTTAAAAAAAAGAACAAAAAATTATTCAATAAGTCCAACTTTTGTCATCTCTTCAAGGTATCACTAAATTAATTGAGCCAATCAGCTGTTATTGATTATTGCATCCTATTGTAGTCCCTAAGAAAATCATTCATATTTGTCTCTTACTCTTCCTGGATATTAGCTGAAGAATGTTGCTTGCATTTAATAGAAAACAGATTTAAAGCCCAATCAGAAAATAAAATGTTTAATAAGTCCAACCTCTTGTCATTTGCGCAGGATTACAAAGCAAACAGGTGTGATTGGGCCGGTTCAAGAAATTTCACTTGTGCTAAAACTTCCAATCATTTCATTCAAATGCAGCTATTTCCAGAAAATGCAACATAACCTATTCTTTTGTTTTGATATCACGTGTCCAAGTTAGTATTTAACATAAGTAAGATAGTCATTGTGCATGTGATCTTATAACTAGTGCAACGGATTTCATCACAAATGTACTCAAAACATTAACGAAACATATAACGTACTTAATGAGGATAGTGATGCCTTAATTATTCTCAACGAAGGCTACAGCTGTGTCGTTTGGATAAAGACCTACGGGCCGCTTCGGTAGCCAGAGAGGTCCAGTCCAGAGAGATGAAAATAGACAGTGGGAAAATCACCTTTCACATGTCTTTTAACATACAATATGTCGTCTTATATGTTTACTAGTCTTTTCTCTGTCTTTATTTTCTTTTTTTTTTTCTTTTTCTTTTTCTTTTTTTTTTTTTTTTCTTTCTTTTTTTTAACCAAGTTCAAGCCCATCGATACAGAAGCGTCGAGCCTGACAGGATAGATAGATACTCACCGTTTGCAGGGTAGATATAAGAAAACTGAATCCATATCAACACAAAGACCCCATGAAGCTTACTGTAACCCATCACTGTAACAAGTTCTAATGGCGAGGAATTCCACTGCCTCCCTCTTGCTGTTCTGTTAAATCCTTTTAAGCAAATGTATATTATCTGTTGAGCATGATATATGAGAGGGTTCCATTCATTAGTGGCGTGAGGCAAGACGACATATTTCACGCTTGGAGCGATATTCTAATTTTACTCTTGACATGTGATTACCATACCTTTGTTTTCCGTACTAGGATGGTACGCCCTGATCGTGTTTATTTCGCATTAATGTTATAATAACGTTTGAATCTATTACACATCAATCGCAGCTTGCGTACGGTTGACAAGGAACAAACTTTTTTTTGTTGATCTAAAGGTGTTTGAAAGAGAGTTTACAAGAGGTAGATGAACTAAACGGAGGCAGATTGATATGACGAGTGGTCAGTTTATCCGATTTGTATGGTATCACAGACAGTAGAATCGGTGGTACATACTTATTGTGACGAAAACGTTTTTGAATCATGAAAATCACGACTGATTTAACAGGCGTGTTGGTGGTGTTCAAATTTATTCGGAAAATGGCACTTTTAGTCACGTGTCATCCTATGATTAATGATTTGTATATCTCTTGACTTTAATTTGTGCTAATCACAACAACCAATACGATATTGCAGTGACACGCGATAAAAGTCCTCCATCATAAAGTAGGGGTTTTATTGCCCGGAAGTTCGATACCAATAGCAAAGATTTTTCTCCCCAGTCACGTTACAATATAAATTACATACTATTCTCCACTGACTTGTTCCTTTCAGAACAAATAAAACTGATTTCTTTACCGGTTAGACTGACCCCAACATTATTTTTCGGTCCTGTGCCTGAGGACTCAATTTCGCATTTAAGCTGTTGTAGATGAAACAGAAATTCTTTTTTCGTTATTGCCCCCAACAACATGAAAGCTTTGAACTGAAAGTTTTTTTTCTTCCTTTTCATCTCACGAATCTACAGATACTATGTCGACATATTTTCCTCCTTTCTCCTTAACGACGTCTGGCTTATTGTGAGTGTTAGTGTGTATGTAACATTTACATATTGACGGTATATCGTCTTATCAACCTCACAATGCAATACTTTACAAACTTGTGACCTTCTCGCTATCTATTCCATCCATGGAAAGTAAAACTCCCAAGGTTGGGTAAATTAAGAATAGTGTTGACAAACGGACTTTGAACAACTATGTAGAGAGATAGATTTTAATCGATATACAATAGAGAGAAAGATTTTAATCGATATACAGACGGACAAACAAATAGATAATACAAGATATATACAAAATAGTGATAGGTAGATAAACTAGGAAGGTTCCCATTGGTAGGTTATACTAGCCAAAATGTGAATTTACAAATAAAGTTTTAATAACTTCAGTATTTATTATTTGCAAAATAGACAATACTCATTAGATGATATGAAAAAGTTAATATAAAATAATTAATATTTAAGCAATTTCAACACATTCAGGTTAATCTAAGAAATAATCATCATATATAGGACTACATATTTTATGAAGTATGTTTTTACACTTTTGACAGGTCACAAGTTTGATATAGATGCAAGACTAAGCATCTTTTAGTAGCAAAAAAAAAAAAAAAAAAAAAAAAACGCTTCAAACAATCATTTATTTGTGATTTTGACTTTCTAATCTTGGCATATCTTTATTTCGTATATTGAAATGATTGATTGAATTATCTAATGAAAACTAACGGTAAAATCATATGTCAGATTATCAATCTTGGCGTACTCCTAGCGCTAGTCAGATAAATCAGACCCCAAACCTATATTACTGTGTGTCGTGGTTTGGGATATGATCTCACCTATTCACCAAACATGGTAATTATTGCAGAAAGATTTGTCCGCCACATATAGGTGCACATATCGACCGCTTTTTGACACCTACCAGTGTTTCTCACGGCTCTTGAGTTACGGTTGATTGAAAAGGCCTTACGACGATCTTTACAGCATATTTCCGTATCAAACCTCCTGTGGTCACTTCGAATTACAGGGCCACATCGGAGGATAATCAGCTGTTGGATCAATATCGAGAGTCCAATCAGACCATCACTCATTCAATCACTAAACTCATTCGAAATGATTGTTTTGGTCATGTGACTCGAGCGTCTGTTGATTTGCCATGTGACTGTCACGTGACAAATATCTCAAGTGACTATTATAACGGCTCAACAATGCACCAAATTACAAAACGAACGGATTAATTAACAGTTTACTGACCAGTTCTAACTTAATTAACTAAATCATCTGGTATTCAAAACCAACTGGCCCAGACCACCGACCTTTTTTATAACAGGGACATCCCCCCCCCCAAAAAAAAGGATAAAATGTCAGCGTCTATCCCCACATTTTATATAATAAATTATTCACTCCAGATTTTGAAACAACAACAACAACAACAACAACCAAAAAACAAACAAACAAAACAAAAGAAGGAGCACGCCTAGCCTTTGTCCTGTTTTAATGCATCAGCTGATAAATAAATAACATATCTATTCAAGAAAATAAATATTTATTATATATTTCGTAATGAAATGTTGAAATGTGCTAGTGGGAGAAAATTTATACCGCTACAGTGGCGATATCACTTTTATCACTACAGTAGCGATATCACTTTCTGGTCGACTTTCTTTTCCCAATAGTTTCCACACGAATGGTGCAAATTTTCAGTGATTGAACGTACATGGCCTGTTTCTATTTGATATTCAGTGTCACACATACAGTATCTGTTACATTCCACTACACAATATAGAAGTTTTTAGCGAAAAATTCTTGATTAAATATAGTAATAAAACTGTTTTAAGCAGTGATTTTAACTCTCATCAGAATCATAATCATGTTTGAAAACGATGCATAAATCGGGGATAGACGAGTATTGATTGGAAACTGAAGTTATGTGACAATCGAAATGTGGGTTACCGACTTAGACTGCAAGCTAATGTTTTAACGAAAATAAAAATATCTTCATTTTCGCATGAAAACAGCTTTTAATTTGACAAAAACACAATTTTGAAACATTATATGTACGAGCAAAATTTGTAAAAAGTTGCTGTCCTAAAATGATTGTAAAATATCGGCACTTCTTCTTATCTCTATAGTAATGCAGTCGTTATTCGCACTGGCACTGAATGGAGACAAAAAATCCATGCAAGTCGACGCTTTAGCCTGAAAAATATATGATGAACAGAAAATCTACGTGTTTTTCTTTTAGTAGATATAGGGAAATATTTCACGAGTGATGTGGTATCATTGTATTGTCAAACAATGTAGATATCCTCTATATATTCCACAGTAAAAGCCTGTTTGACATAAAAGCCAATAAATATTTGTTTTAAATACTCCTTTAAATTTTATGATGATGATAAATCGAAAAGATATAAACAATGTGTGATATGACATTTTTGCAAAATCAATTAAACTGAACAGTTTGGTATGCAACAGCAGGATTTGGAATAAGTTGTATGAATTTATATCTTGGAGATGGGTTAATAACATCATTATATAAGTTTTGCATGTACTTTCAGGTAAGAAAACTCCTGTCTCGATGCTCAGTACCATTACCACAGAATAAAGCATTTACATATAGAGGACTTAAAGAACAAGGTTAATGTGATCTAAAGTACGATTACATCTACGAAAACAACCTACGATTTATCTATTTCAGATTTAAGCAATAAATAAAACATTTAAAGTAACAGGACTTAGTGTCTCTCAAAAATGAATTATCTGCTGGAATAGAAAAGGTTCTAGCATGTAGTAAAGCATATAGAGAGAAAGAACTTCTTAATAATATCGGCATGATACAAGAAAGTATTGCCGAATTAAGTTAAAAGGAGAAACGATTAAAGAAATTTTATTGATATAGAACAAAAAATACCAATAGAAACAGACGAAATTCAAAAAGAAACGTAAAAAAAAACCAGACGAATTTTTAAAAAAATCAGATGAAATTTAAAAAGGAATTAATAATAATGATGAAAATAAAAAGACATTACCATTAATTGAAAGAATTGACACAGATTAATCAGAAATATATAAATCATTAAGTAAATTAAACATATATATGGGACTAAAGACCGTTTCAATTACTGATATTAATAAAACGTAGAATAATTACATTATAATGTTGAATGCACATAGTACAAGGTTAGATAAATTTGATAATAAGTATATTAATGTGTTATTTTCGTTACATACCCGAAGGTCTTTTTTTTTTTGTCAATACAGCAAAAGAACAATATGCTTATTCTAGAGTTGAAAGACATAAAATATCTATATTACACGTTTGTTTTCTTCTCTTTTTTCTTTGGTTTCAGAACACCAGATATACTAGATACTACTTGTGGATTTGGCTGTGAACCATCACGTTTTGCAGAATTTTTAACATAAATAAAAGAAGTATCTATTGAATTTTTGTAAACTTATATATCTACAGATGATATAAAATTTTATATTGTATTAATCATAAATAATACAAGTAAATCGTATAAAGTAAGTATGGTTAAAGAAGCTGTACATGGAGGATCGAAAGGAAAAAATATTATAGAATTAAAGAATCAACACCATATTAATTAGAAAATAATAATATTTTATTATTGTCGGTTAGAAGAGTTGGAGCTGATATTCGTTCATCTGAAAACGTAGATTTGAAATTTGTGACAGAATAAATATTTAGTATCGTCTAAGATGAGGATGGAAACCAATTAATTTATCCGTTTCATCATTTTTTTTTTCTTCAAATAAATAATGACAGAAATCTCATTAAGCACTCAGCAAACATCTGTAAGAGATTCTATATACTTCAATAACTAGTGAACTAACCATGTATAACAATCGTATTTCATGAGAACAAAATTAATTGATTGAACTAGTAGGCAGTTTGTACAGGAAGTACTGACAGTAAAATACGAAATACTTTAGAGAATAATAATTTGAAAGATATTAATACATGGAAAGAAGAGACCGATAAGAAATAAATTATTAGTTTTTGTTGATAATTAAAATTAAAATCGAAAAACCAAGGACTAAATTTTAAAACAAAGTATTGATGAATTAGGGTCATCATTAACAAACTTAAGCACAATAATGAGTGTAAAGACTAATGTATTTGTTTATAGTAATAAATGGATAGATACATTTGATGATGAACCACCTGGAAGTCCATTACATTTTGAATTTAGTTATACACCAATTGCTGTTATTTTGGTTGATACAACTAGAAAACTATATACATATCAAAAGGTTGAAAGCCTTGTAACTGGCGTTGTAAAATGAATACACTGTTTATTGGATATATTCGCTGGTTTCACAACACCGTAAACAGTAGCTACCACTTATGAATTTAACTATGCGTTTTGCTGAATACAACTTACATTATATCGGTTTAGAAGACTATTATGCCATTAAAATAACAAAATCTTCTACTAATCTAGAAGCCAGAAAAATCTATCCAACCTAAACTTAGTTATTATTACCAACCTTCTGATAAACAGATAATTTATGAGCATTTTGTTATTGCAGGTGTAATGGGTGTTGGTGTTATAGTGGTTATAAATACTAGTATCTGTGAGTAAAGGCGTGAGAGATGTTCTTAGATGCCCCAGAAGAAGTTATAAAAAATGAACGAAATTACTAAGATGACAACATATGGAAAATGTTTAACTCATCTCAAACAGGAAAAGAAAAGAAAACACAACAGGGTATTAAGAATCTTAGTCCAGCATATCACTGTATTACACACGCTCAAAGTACTATAAAGCCTGAATAATATTGACAAGTTGTCATACTCATGCTAAGACAAAATGTTTTAATTCTAGCACAGAAGCCCCCCCCCCCCCCCCCCCATCATTGCATGTAAACGTTAAGGGAGATGCAAATAATTTAGTTGTAAACAATCTCTGAAGAATGCTGATTGAGGACATAAACTTTTGTACAGTAGTGATATTATCAAGCTGGATGATTATAACATTTTCATGACGTATAAAGATTTGTGGTTACCAACGTCAGTGAGAAAAAATAAAACAGAGCAAAGCATAATTAATGAAAGACTTAGAAAGTGAAGATCAGGAGTAGCAAATGCACAAAGACTGGTGCAAACCAAAATTGCGAATTTGAGAATATTTGACAGTACGAAACGGTTACATCTGAGCTATTGGCTAATTATCTATTCGATAAGTACAGAAATTAAATTGATTTATTTTATGAGTATATGACGAGAGAGAGAGAGAGAGAGAGAATTACTGATATAGCTGCTAATACAACATGAACGAGTGAAACATTTGATTGCCCAAGAATGAATCTACAAGTATTTCAATCCAGCAAGAAAACAAACAATGATTACTGTGGAAGGATTACCTAACATGTTTAATTTCCAGGGGTATATATTAAATCAGCAATTTACAGAAGCATCGTATTGTTTTTGTGATAAACAACAAAAAAGACCCTCTCATATTAGTAATATTAATGTAAACAATTCTTATACTGATCACCATTGTTTATACATAAGAAGCACACATGATAATAGATTGCATGGAACAGGACATAGATTAGCAAATGTTTAACAAGGAATACACCTAAAAATGAACAGAAAAGGAAACGTAGATGCTCACAATATGTATATTTTTTTGTTTCTGATGCACAGGTGAATATCCAGAACAATGAATTAAAATCTATTATGTTCTAGCGAAGCAGTCCTGATTATTAAGTACTAAATGTACCTAAAATATCATATATGATCATATATGGTGTTAAAAATTGTGGAATTACAAAGTTTACACTAGCTTTGATTAAAACAGAATATACAAACTTTTTAAAAAATGTATTGCAATTATCTATCCAACTGTTATGTAAAATAAGACTTACAACAGAAAATAGCTTTTTAGGGACAGCAATGTAAATTTAATAGAGCTCGGTGATAAATTAGAACAATCGTTAAAATTACTTGTTGGTGTATGCCAGTAAAATAATATTTTGCTTCTTTTAGACAATTGAATTTGGGAGATGTATAAAAGAAAATAATAAACTTAACAAAGGTAGTATTCAGTGCTAGGCATTATTGAATATCTTCAAGGGTAATAGTACAAAAATATAACTCTGTCGTAAAGGATCTTCGTGAAAATGTTAGATTTATAGTAATCTTTTAACCAAAAGATAAACATCTTTGGAAACATTTTTAATGAAAACGATGCAGTACTAGCAGTTATTATAGATGAAATAGTTTTAAAAGTTAAAACAAAGTAAAATATATAAACGTTTAATAAGGCTGAAATATCGTTTGATTACAAAGTAAAATATATAAACGTTTAATAAGGCTGGAATATCGTTTGATTACAAAGTAAAATATATAAACGTTTAATAAGGCTGGAATATCGTTTGATTACAAAGTAAAATATATAAACGTTTAATAAGGCTGGAATATCGTTTGATTACAAAGTAAAATATATAAACGTTTAATAAGGCTGGAATATCGTTTGATTACAAAGTAAAATATATAAACGTTTAATAAGGCTGGAATATCGTTTGATTACAAAGTAGAAGGAGAATATCCATAAAGTAAAGTGATATCGTATATCTCGCGATGATCGGATCTAATTAAATTCATTTCTTAATGATTCATAGTTTGGTTAATTAAACATTCTTTGTACATATCTAAATTGAGATTCTTTTTAACAACAGGTTTCTAAATACCCTTGCATAATTTTTGTCTATTATGTCAGTTTTAAAAGCATATGACTTACTTCTGAGACCACTAAATTCTTGTATTGGTATGCCATTCATCTCATCTTTGAACAATCCAAGAACTTTCTTGTTAGCTAATGGTATTCCGTATGTTATAACTTTTTTAATTACGTGTGTCGTAAAACTGTATATTTTGTTTCATATCCTTCTAGAACTTATCTGTTGCAACACACATGCATAAAGAATATGTACCGGTCATCAATAATTTTATTTTGTCGCCATATTGGTTCTTTAACTTGCTGTAGTAAAAGTGATACATCAGCAACTTACTTACTTCTTGCACTGTAAACCCACCATAAATTGGCTTAGCTAATTTTATTTTCATGTTATTTTAACTAACTAATACCATATTTGCATCTGTTATTGTTCTCTTGCAAATAAAATAGTCTTTTTACGGTAGAAATACTTATTTCATCAGTGCATATTTTTACATTTGTTTTAAATTTTCCATTTGTTTTCCAAAGACAGCATTATTCATTAACTTTAAAAAAAAAGTCATTTTCAAAGTCACTCGTTGCGTTTTGTCTTAAAGATGTACAGGTATTAAGTTTAATGCCACGACTCTTGATCGAACATAAGTGAACGATGATTTTTTCAAACGCTTTATTCGTTATTGAAGATACAACTTCAAATTACGATAGTGAATAACATATTTTCTTTGTTTTGTAAAATACATTATAATTCAAGCACTGAAGGTTTTGTACCCTTTTATCTTCTATTATTTTGTAGTAGAGATAAATCATTGTCCCTACAAATTAGTTTTTCTGGTGGTAAATCATAAATGATTTGTCCTGCAAAATTGTTGTCACCTCTAAATCTACCCCTAAAATTCCACCAAATAAATTATTATCACTTGAAGATATTAATTTGTTTTCGAATATTTTTATTTGTTCTTTGTTTGTACATTTAAAATTTCCAACTGGCAGTGGGACGCACATGGATCATTCATAGAAATTGTTTGAGTCGAGTTACATAATATATGACCTTGACCTTGATGTATTGTATTCTTCATTATAATACTCATGATTTGTTTAGCACATCTATCAGGTATCATACTTGTTCCTCTTCTAGTTCGAGATTAAATAATTAAAAATATCATAATCGCTTAGCAATTCTAATTATATGTTTTATTTTTCGAGCTAGCGTAGTAAGCCAGCCCGGGTGCACTAAAAGAAATTGCTGGGTCAAGTTTATAATTTTTCATACTCACAGATTTAAATTCTTGGAAATATCACATAACATTAAAACAGCTTTCTTTCCGCTGTAGTCGTGACGATCGCCAAGTTAATTTAATTTGAAATGTTTAGTAAGATCTTTCACATACTGGTAATCTTCTGCACTAATTCCTGATTGTATGAATTTTAAATACAAATTCTCGATTGGTGGAAGTTCAGTTTCATTAAATCTTTCAAATAAATGCATGTACGGATAAATATCTTTACTGACAACTCTGGATTACATGTTTCGATCTTCGGATTAGCAAAAAAAAAAAAAATGTTTCTGTCAATTTACCATCATTTAGATTTTTTAGCAACTTGCTCCAATGATTCTCCCATCAACCGATAACTATCTAAAATTCTTACTGATCCTTTTACAAAAATCTCTTCACCATTTTCCCCAAATTTATCAATTATAACATCCTTACTATGAACGATAGATAGTTTTCGTCATTATGTATTATATTGATACTTCTTGATCTGGATCATTTTTTTTTTACTAAGGCTTTGATAATGAAATGAGAATCGTATCTAGACATATTCTATATCTTTTAGTTAAATTATCATGACCTCTTACTTTGTATTCTTTTAAAGAATCCTGACGTCCTTTATTTGATTCTATCTCTTTTTCACATATTTCTCATATGTTGTTAAAATCATTATGCTTTTTATCTTTTTTTTACTTAATATCATTTCAGCAGCGTTATTTAGCCTTAGTTCCTGATAAGCAGTTTTAGCAATTGATAATAAATATTCATTAAATTTGCAATTGATACTAAATATTCATTAAATTTGCAATTGATCCTAAATATTCATTAAATTTGCAATTGAAATTCAGTTATAGTCTTTCCTGTAAACTATAGACTCATACTCATTACGAAAAAGATTTTAAATCACAATATAGAACAACAAAAGGAGCCTTTAGTTGATTTGTTTTTTCACAATTGACGCCTATTTTGGTATTATATCGACTGTGTTAGATGTTAATTTTAATTCGTAATAATATATTTCAAGCAGTTCTTACAAAATTTTTTTTTTTTTTCTTTCGGCTTTGTTAATTTGAGTTGACACTACTATTGATCAATTCTATATTCCACAATAATGATAATGTTAGCAATAATCATTGCCACCTTAATAATTGTCACTTTCAAAGATGATTAAAAGATCTACATGTCGGTCTCTTTCTCTTTCTGCTGTTCTAAATAAATAGATAATCCTATATGCAACTGTGGCGTAGAAGCAGAAAGGGCATATCATTATATTTTCATCTGCACTCGATACACAGTTCAAAGGCAAAATCTAATACCTAACGAAATATTCGTTCCCATCTCTATAAACACTCTACTATTTGGCTCACCTGAACTCGAAGCTGAACAAAATCTGAATATCATTAGGCTTTTTTAGTTCTTCAAAAGTACATTACGGATACAAGGCGTTTTAACTAATGCTACTTCCTTAGATTCTAAGTATAAAGGGATATTTTTTTTCTCAGAAGTACGATCACCAATTGATATTTGATGTATGTGCATTACATAAAAAAAATTATATTCTTTCCGAAGTTTGGTAACATTATTGTTTACTTACCTGGGATATATTTTTTCCTTTGTCTAATCGTTATCCGTTACTTTTCAGCACATGCTATTTGTTGTGTTGTTGTTTCTTCTTCTTTTCTGCCGCTTGCCAAGTTTGGTTAATTTTTACCACTATATTTGTACAGGGAAGGGCTTATCTAATGTTGTGAGTATTTTATTCCGACCCCTTTTGCATAATTTAGCAAATAAAATATGTTTAAACTAACTGTGTATCTGCGTGAATAAACATAAACCCTTTGTATTTAAATCTTTTTTTTTCTTCCGTTTATGTTATTTGTAGGTAGACTATCTTATCATCCAGTTGTTATGTTCAGAACATTTGATATGACTAAAGGATTGCTTCTTATTCGATTTTAAGACTGCTTTTGGTATCTTATTCGCGATCACACTTAATTTGTCCCCATATCAGTGTAATATTTGCCATAGCAAGGATCGTAATATCGACAATGCAAATACTGTTTCTTGGTAGTGTATGATATTTAATTATATAAGTTTAATGACCCTCTATAATTGCGAGGTTATATACAGTATTTTATCGATCGGTCTGTCGACTCGATCTTGCCTTGTTTACGAGAGCGAATCATGTGAATTTAGGGGCAACCATTTATTTTTCGGGGGTGGGGGTTGGGGCGGGTATTTTATTTCCAGCTGGGATCTAGTTCAGATATAACGGATATAATAGGTTCTTTCTTCTGTAAATCAGAGCAAGAATATTGTTTTCAAGGTATTTGAGAGCCATAATTTTGTTTTCTCAACAAAATCCTAACACCCACTGACCCCCCCCCCCCCCCCGTAAATTAAATGGTCGGTCACTTATTACTAAAATAGGTGTGGTTCGATGAGCCAAAATTTCATATGTTCAACTCGATTTATTACAGTATAGAAAATACATCTATCTGGCTGATAATTAAACTGAATAGTCTGCTCTCTGAGTAGATATATCGATCGACCTAGGTAATAAACCAGGTGACTTTTATTCGTTCTGTCCGTGGCATAATTCATGCCTGTTTACCAGACATATGACTTAAGTAAAGTTGACCTTGTTTTTTTTATATAGTTATGGATATATGTATAGGGCTTAGAAAAAAAAATTATAGCATGTCCTCGCTATTGGAATTTCTTGACAGAAAAACTTAATCGTTTCAGCTGCCCTAAAGTGTCCAGAAGATGATTTTTTAAAAAAATCCTTGTTTTTTTGTCTCTGTGTGATAAAGTAAACGTGTATCTTTCTTGTTATTTGTGGTCACCTCCAAGTCCGTCCAAGTATACATGGCTGGTTAGAGCTTTAGAGATGGCCCCGCATTGACTTTCCAAATACCAAAAAGGCTTTATAGTTTTAAATTTAAGTAAATATTTCGATTGCGATCTATCGAGGTAATAAACCGCATGATGTTTGTTTATCGCTCTGTCTGTGAGAGACGGAATGTGTCCTCATATACGCTATAAATTATTGTACTTATCGCTCTAATAGTCATACTTGTAACCTCAAGGTTTGAACTCCGGTTTCCGCCTTAAAAGTTTGCATATAAAAATTGAGTCCCACCCAACAAACTAAAGCTAGCCGCATAAAAAGTAGATAACAGAAAACTACATGTTAGGTTTAGAATCAAACAAAATAATAATAGTTTGTTATTTTTTGTTCTTCTAAAGTTGCTACGTAAACACTAAAATGAAGTGTCCCAAGTCAGTCAAAAAGGTGTTTGGAAGATGCTGGTCTTGTGCATATTAAATGCAGCGGGAGCCTCCTGACACAATGGTAAACAAACAAACAAACATACAATAAATAAAAGGCTACATGACCCGCCATGTGTACGAATGAAGAGCCCCAGGTCATTCAGAACTGCGTTGGGAAGGTGCTTGTCCCATGCATTATGGCGTGTGCAAAGAGCCGGATGAAGCTAGCAATGCAAAAATTCCAAAGTGAGGACAAATGACTATCGTGTAGGAAAAAGATATGCAAAAGAGAGCTGCGGACTTTCCCCTGTGGGTAAGTTTTCTTTTTCATGTGTCTATTCACAGATGAGAGACTTAAAGTTTAGACAGTAGGTGGGCATTTTGAAGAAAAAAAATGTTCATAGCTAATTATGTTGTTAATCAAATTTCGGGATAGGCACTGACTCTTTATCCTATATTTTGGGGCGGGTGACTCTGTTATAAAAAAAGGTCAGTAGCCTGGTCCAGTGGGTTTTAAAGACCACAAGAATCGTAATATTAAAAGACTAGAGTCCTCACACGAAGGTCAGACGTTATGGTGCCAGGTTTCTTAGTAACATTTTGGCGAACAGTTGTCTTGGTTTTTGTTGTTATAACAATTATTTTGAACACCAGTAGCATCATGTTTCTTAGTAAAATTTGGACATCAGTTGCCTCAGGTTCTTTAGTAAAATTTTGAGTACATAGTGGTCTTGGTCTTTATAGTAAAATTTTAGCGACCAGTGGCCTCTATGTTTCAGTAAAATGTTTCGCGACCAGTGACCTCGAATTTTAGTAAAATTTCGATACAAGCCGAGGCCACTAACACTAAAAAAACTAGTAAATTAGTGAAGATTTAGGACAGCAAAATTCAGAAATTGGATGAAAACGCTATAAAATAGGGTTTTAGTCAAATTAAACAAATATCAGTTATTAATTTAGGAAAAAAGGTAAAAAGTTCGTTCAGATTTTAGGGCAAAACGTCGGATTTTAGTCAAGAATTTTTTTGAACAGTGTTTTTAGGCACTGTTTTTTCCTTGAAAAATCGACAAAAAAAAAGCAAAAAAGGAGTCAAAAATTAGGTAAGTATTCTCGCACCTAAGTATTCCCTATTATTATTATTATTATTATTATTATTGTGGCGGTGGCGGTGGTGATTATTATTATTATTATTATTATTATTATTATTATTATTATTATTATTCGAACCGTGTATGGTGAACAATTTAACATCTGGGACAACCGTTTCAGTGTCTCTGTTAACGATTCCGCTTTCTAATTCCATTGACCCTCCTTATTTCCTGTACGCCATATTGACATTGAGGACAGCATTTCCAAACATTGATTAGAAAAGGAAAGAACAAAAAAAAAATGCCGGCAATTGAACTTAGCCAGGTGAATATAGTCGACGAACCGATACCAGAGGAGTCATTAAATTCAAAGCCAGTAATTGGTATTATCTACCCACCCCCTGAAGTAAGAAGTATCCTTTGACATTATGATCAGTTCAGTACCAGGTGAATTTTACGAACGAAATTCGACGCTTTGCCTTTTGAATGGGTATAGAATTAATCATGAGTAGGATAAATGTCCAAAACCCTATTTAATGTTGGTAGTCTGGGTAACATAAAAACCAGCTCTGGACGAGGTTTTACCGACATACCAGGGGTTTGTATACTACAGGTACAACATAAGACGTCGATCTAGTTCAAGTTTCCTCTGACCTGGAGAAAGCCAGATTAATCAAGCAGAGAGCATGTATCAATGATGTTTTAGTTGGTATCACATTTGCTTTTTGCTTGCTGAATCAGACTTTCTCCAGGTTTGCTGGGCCCGCTAGTAAGCAGCTACTGTGAATTCCAACTTTTTGATAGGCAATGGGCTAGGTCCTACACCCCAACATAAATGTCAAAATATCTAAAATGGGGTGGGAAGGGTCTTAGGAAACTCAGACTAACATTGACACTGATATGCATGATGTGGGGGTGTCTGAACAAATGGTGCTGTGTAGCACGTTGAGAGGTCAATTGACCTCACAACTAGAAGCCAAATTTTAATGAATACAGTGAAACCCCGCTATAACGCGATATTTGGGGTCCATAAAATTCTATCGCGGAAAAAGTGGGGTCGCGTTATTGCAGGGTTTTACTATATTTTACTTTATTCAGAGAACAACGTATACACGTCTAATATTTAGCATGAATAGGGTATCAACACCGTTTACTATCTGATATAGATCCGTCTTTGTTTTCCCACATGACAACCCTTTGATTGAGCCACGAGTTTGATACTTGTTCAGTGCTAAGTAACAGAGAGTGGTTATTTGAACTCCCTGTGATCTTGCCACCCAAGTTCAGTCTCTACATAAGCACCCACATATGACAATCTTTGATCTTGCCACCCAAGCTCAGTCTCTACATAAGCACCCACATATGACAATCTTTGATCAACCACCGCATTGTCTGGTGCTTGGTTGTGTATGCAGTTAAAGAAGAAACATAAGTCGGCTATTGTTTGCGCAATGATTGTATACAGGATGAATTGAAGTCCAGCGCACGTGTTGGCGGCTTATGTTTTTTTATGTTTATTAAATCGTGAGAATCTTTTATCAACCACCACATTGTCTGATGCTTGGTTGTGTATGCAGTTAAAGAAGAAAAACATGTCGGCTATTGTTTGAGCAATGATTGTACACAGAATGAATTGAAAACAAACACAAAGAAGACTTACTGGCTTTACTCATGGATCAGTAATAAGTAACATTTCCGATAATGTTTATTTTGGCATAACACTTCAAGAAATTGGTGAAATTGTTAAATTTCATAAGCCACGCCATGATCGAATTCATACGTGATCTCTTCCCCAAAATGATAATAAACTTTTTATACACTATTTCTCATACTTAAAAAAAATGTTTTTTTTCCGTGTACGAGAAAAATACATGTACATGTATATAAAATTTCAGGAACCACGCCACAAACGTATTATACTCAAATTCATACGTGATTTCTTCCCCAAAATGATACTGTGATATACACATTTTATACAGTATATCTCGTACTTTGAAAAAAAAAATTTCATGTGCGAATGAATATATGAAATTTTGGGAGCCATGCCATGATCGCGTTATATCCGAATTCGCGTTATAGTGGGGTTTCACTGTATCTTGCATAGTTTACAGCCCATTTGACACTGTTGCACAGATTAGAGTGCAATTGCTTTAGTTCTACTATACTTTCTGATGCCTCTTTCTTTACTGAAGTATATCCGTGCACAAATAGGTGATTGGGTTTTTCAGAATCTGTGGCCACGATTTCAGTTGGTTGAAGAGCAATGATAGCTGGGGATTGCTGAAGTTGGTTGAACTTAGGGGTCATTTTCTTGAATGAAATGAATATGGCTAAAGTACATGTCATACAGGTCATGTAGGTATTCAGAACAGAATATTTCAGTAATGCAGGGATGGTGCTGGCTTTAAAAAAGTTGTCGCCAAAAAAATCGCAAATCAATATTTTGTCGCCAATTTTCAAAAAGTGTCACCAAGCAAGGAGTAAGTATTTTTCCATGTCTATTAATGTAGTAGGCAATGAAAATTGTAAAAGATAGAGTATTTATTACTTTATTGACAGCAAACAATACAATACCACAATATTACAGAATAAATCATTGCATGACTGTTTTGTATGCTTATTTATAATGTTTTGCACTATTAAAATGTTTCATAAAAATAATAAAATCGAATGTCACATGAGTATGCGTCGTGATTTTATGGCTGTCCACTTGCTGAATGCAGCTTCACATTCGTACGTGCCGATTCTCATTAGACTATCTCTCTTTGATGTATTTAACTTCAGACAAATTGGGTTGTTCCACTTAGTGTACTTTACCTATGCAAATTAGCCTAATGGGCTCTCCCTCAGCAGTGCTCAAAGGATTTGACATGACACATCACCCTAGCTATTGTGAGCCAATTCAGTAAATCTCTGAAAGGTGTCTGTTTATTGCCGACCACCTTTCCTTTTAATTGTCTTTAAACAGTTGTATAAACTGACCGACTTTTTATCATATTAAATGATACACTGTATTCAGTTTATTACGGACTCAGTATTTGTAAATTTCTTGTGTCGGCTGAACAGTAGAATGTTAAGCTGCCTGTCTTAACTAGATGAGAAATGTGTATATTTCAGTGTCATAGGGTCACAGGGGTGTGATTGATACATCATGTCGTGTGCCTCAAAGCCTTATTATGTACATGTTTCAATATAGTTTTCTAAAGTTTCTAAAGACTACCGTTCAAGACTAGTTTTCTTTATAATATTTTCATCTTTTTTTTTTATTGCCCGCACTGACACACGGATAATCAGCACACGGAAAATTGAGAGTATGCCTCCTATGTGTATACGATTTATTGAAAATAGTTTACCTCTTATAGGGCAAGAAAGCCTTATAGATGAATACATTTGCGCAAAATCAATTTATGTATGAGAATAATGGGTAACCTTGGAAATATTCAATCGGGATGGACCTAATCGTTTGAATGTAAAATTCTTGAAGATTGTTCGAAAAGTATGAAACACATATCACAGAACATCAGTTTTAATTTTCTATCATATCTCAGCCACAGACGCCCAAATTTCCAACTGTCAAGAAATTTTCGGGATTTCGGTGTCCATTCATCATGATGTGGTGTTGTATTTAAAGCATTAATACCAGCTGCACTACAAGTAGATGATGTTGGACTGTCAAGTATAACATCTGTTTCAGTTACTGGGTTGTCTGATGCACTTGCATATAAATCCAAATGCTGTTAATTTTGTTAACTTAATCTTTTTATTTGTGATCAATCCCTAGTCCGTCCCAGCATATATGGCTGGTTAGAACTTTGGAATTGGCCCCTCGTACAAAGCCATTTTAAAAAGTCGGTCAACTTAATCTTAGGATGAGATGATGAACACGAAAAGTCTAACTTACGTTTACCCATTACAGTATATAGTTCTGATTGAGACTGAATTTTATTTTTCATTTACTTCATATTTATACAGAACGATTGGGGCTTCAAAAGTAATCAGTTTTCTTTGAAGTTTCAGCAAATTTTTTTTTTCTTCTTCTGGTACATTCCCCCCACCCCTCCAAAAAAGAAAAAGGATTAGCGGTTGTTTGGTCGATTGTAGCTAGTCCGGTAGCATGACTATTGGAGTGTATCACCGCATACAGTACTTAGGCCAGATGTCAGCATAAGCGGTCAATATGAACAAAGGATTTATTTATGTAACAATAGATAGATTCCAGTGGATTGTATACCCAAGTTTGCGGCTTCCTTTCGTGGTGCCTTTGAATTCATCCACTCCAAACCCAAGATTGTATATACAAGTTTTAACAGCCAAAAACATTGTCACCAAAAAAATCGCCAGATGGTATATTTTGTCGCCAGTCAGGAAAAAATATCGCAATTTGCGACATTGGCGATGCCCGATGCGATCCCTGGTAATGGGTGTAATTTTGTATAACTTGATTACACATACCTTTAAATGGCGATTATTTACTTTATTTTGATTGTCATACATCCATATTCCTTGGAAGGTCATTATATATATGCCCCAAGAAATACATATGGAAAAGTCAATGTTAAAGTATGTGGACATTTTTGGACAAGGTCAACCCAAAGGTGTGATCCAATACAAACTGGATTGAATGTCACATGCTGTGATGTCACAACGAAAGCTGCGCATGTTGAAAACAATTCGTACTACCCTGTTATTTGTTATGATTAGACCAGTTATGTTTTCTTGAATCAGTTTAGTACCTGGCCATGATTGTAAAAGTCCATAGCAATCAATAACTTTCATTGGGAAGTTTCTTGATGACCGGGCATTCAATAGCCAGGATTGAATAGATGTTGGTTAAACTATATTAGTGTTAAGTTTTAGGACAACAATTAATATTTAATCTGAGTAAATGCTCTAACATGACCATGTTGACAAACACTTTAATCACATTGGCCAAATGTGATCAGACATATTCATTTCCTTAAAGAAAATGTACCACAAGTTAGCTGACTTTGGCATTCCTTGGCTGTCATCACTCTTCAGCCAACAGAAATCACGGTCACATATGTTGAAAAACCCAACCACTTGATTGTGCATGGATATACTTCAGTAACGAAAAAGCATTAGAATAAGCATAGTATGACTAAAGCACTTAGACTCTAATCTGTACAATAGTCTCAAAATGAGCTGTCAACTATGTGAGATATTTGGCCTCAAGTTGCAAGGTTGACTGACCTCGTGACGAGTTACACATCACTGCTTATAAAGGCAGTAAGACATGGCCCCCTTCCATCATGCATATCAGGGTTGACGTCTTAACATTGTAGGACATGGGTTCATATAGTCATCAACAGTAAGACATTGATCCATATATGTATGATGGAGGGAGTGGGTCGATCTCTTATTGCCCTAATACTTGATGCCATGTACCTTTGTTCTGACTGCCTCACCAGGGGAACTGAAGGCCAAATTTTCAAGAGTATCTCATGTAGTTGGCAGCCCATATTGACATGGTACTAATATTAGTATTCGGACATTCTGGTTTTCAAGAGTATCTCACATAGTTGGCAATCCATATGGACACTGTTGCACACCTTACTCTAATTGCTTTACTCGTATTGTACTATACAAGATGTTCTTGAAAACTGGCATCCAGTTCCCCTGGTGACATATACAGAACAGAGCTACAGGGTATTGAGTATTAAGATGGTAAGACATTGCCCCCTCCCCCCACATTCATACATATCATCTCTGAAGTCTGACATTGTACGATTAGGGTTTTTATTGTTTCTTACTTACAGTATGGACACCATTGGTTTATGATGGGACATGGTACTTCATGTATCAGGTTTTGGGTGTAAAAGATTATTTTCCTCAGAAAATTCGTGTATCTTAAAAGTCGTAAGTTTACATTGTTTCCGTGTTTGTATCAACTTGGTGTTAAGAGAAAGTCATATACTTTCTTTGGAGATCAATAGGTTTTGAGGAGGGATTAACATTTACAATCAGTGTGTTGACAAAAAAATGCTCTAATAACGCCAAAAATATACTGTATGACTGATGTCGTAATTATAAGAACAGCTGATAATTAACATAGATTTATCGCATTTCATGATATTTTCATTTTCATAAAGTAATAATAAAGTTGAAAAAAAAAACTATTCAGATCTTGCTCTCATATCATACTTACATGTATATAATAAAGTGCACATTTGTTGGGAATCAAGCACAGAGTAGCTATGTCTGTGAGTGAACATTAGAGAGAGAGAATGTGTAGTGCATGCTGAAAGAAAATAACAATCCAAAGCCACATGCACAAATGATGTAGGTAGATGATGGATGAGGTTGTTTCAATTTCAAGTGTGTTCACAGTCATGAAATTAAATAGTCCAGTTAAATGAGAGATGGGATTGGTGTTGCTTAATGAAATGAATACAAACACACACACAACTGCTGTTGGTAGATGATGGAAGAAGCAGTATTGATATAATGTTTGTTTGCAAAAAAAAAAAACAACATTAAATAATCCAGTTATCAGATATGACCACTGTTATTTAGAAAATAATAACCTTTAAACAACAACTTCTATAAACTCACTCAACTGAATATGACCAAATTTGTCAGAAAGCGTTCTGGCATAATGGGCTTTCCAGTTTATTCAGATGATGCCAATCTACCATCAGAAGTAGAGAAAAAAACATTTACACAAATTTATTTTGAAAAACTGCTGAACAGAATTAGACTTACTTTGACAGGAGTCATCTGGGCAAATACAT
The DNA here is from genome assembly GCA_029931535.1 of Margaritifera margaritifera. NCBI lineage: Eukaryota > Metazoa > Mollusca > Bivalvia > Unionida > Margaritiferidae > Margaritifera > Margaritifera margaritifera. The sequence continues at coordinate 2,307,285 of JAQPZY010001677.1, read as the reverse complement.
CTTTCAGTATATGGATGAAGATATAAAAAATTAGAGAAACTTTAAATAAAATGTTTTCATAACATATGCAAGCAACAGCATTGGAAGAAATTTCAACAGAAAGCATCCTACTCATGATGATTTTTCTGTTTTTGCATTTGGCAGATTCCAGCTATGTGAGGCATGTTAGGCCTTTTTGTGTTTTTTCAGCTTGTTTTTATATAGTTAACAATATACATGTGTAAATAATAAAATAAGTAGCATTTTGTAACATCCTTTTGAAGTACAGCTGTCCCTTGTTATTATAATACCCTTTGCAGTAATGCTATTGTGGATATGAGGTGTACTACTATGTATCCAATGACCAAAATGAAACCATTGTGCTTGAATTGGTCTCTCCCCCTGCCCCCCCCCCCCCAATACCGCCACAACACACATGCAGTCATGAAATGTTAAATAATTCTGGCGCTATAATTCTTGCTATAGTGCATTTCAGTATCCAACTCTGTTGACAGTTACAGACACCATCTAATGCATTATTACAAGGGCAACTATTTGTGGACATGGTGCAAGTTGGAGAGAGTTACTTAAAAAGGATGCTAGAAAATGGTAGCGTATTTCAAGGCTCGAAATTAACAGTAGTCCGCTAGCCCGAGGCTAATAAATTTCCTGTCTGACTAGTAATTTTTATATTTTCAATAGTCAGATGGCTAGTCAAGTTCAGTTGTCACCAGTCAGTTAGTTAAGAAAGATTCAGCAGGACTAGTAAATTTCGTATGCTACTAATCCTTCTGGCTACTCAGAAATTTTTACAATTCTAGGCCTATATTTATTGTTTATAAATATATTATTGATTATAGCAAGACAGTGTGAATAAAGCAGTTAGCATGAAGTGTAACACACCATACATGTCCTAAACGTGCATGTGCCATAGTTTTGCTCTAGATTATAAAAAAATTATGCTTTATATACATGTTAGTATGAAATAAGAACAAGGTCTAAATTGCTAATTTTTTTAGTTTATTATAACTTTGTGAAAAGGAAAATATGTCAAAGTGTGAGAAATTTATGTTAATTATCGGACAGTCTTATAAGTCCACATCATTTGTCCATTTTTTCATTATTACAGCATTTTTGCATCTAGACACTACATTGACCGTGAATGTGCACAACTTTCTCCAAACACCAAGTTGACACCATGATATATGAAATATGGAAACAATATTTACACTTAATCCTTTCCTTGTTAGATGTGGTAATTATGACTTAAAGATATGCGGATTTTCCATGGGAGATAATCTTTTTCTTCAAGATCCTTGATACAGAGAGTACTGTATAGCCTTGTCTAAAATATTGCTGGAGAGCTATAGTAGCATAGCAGCCGTCTCATTATCTTCCGGAAGCCGGCTCAGAAAGCTACTTTTACAGATTTTTACAATGTAGCTTTCAACTTTTTTTATGTATATATTGTTGCACTGACTTAGCCCTGTACTTTTAATTTGAGCCAGCTACTTCAAAAGATAATGAGAAGACTGACATTGGTATTCAAAACATTTGAGGAAATTCCACTTTGTGATAGAACATATTCAGGATTGAATTACTGGTACAAACAGATGTTATACATCTGATAAACCTTGAAATAAAATTTGACTTTGTATTCTTTGCAAAGAAAAATTGTCAACAGATTTTATTGTAAACATTAAATTTTTATTATAAATGCATTTTACACGTCATGAGAAACTGGTCATCCAGAGCATAAACGTTGACTGGATGAAAATATCAGATTGTTATTTTGTTATGATTATGATCTACCTTACAAAGTACCATATATACTTACTTATACATTGATTCCAACTGCAAACTGCACAGGCCCATAATGTGACAACAGATCAGGGTTTATCTTGTTTGCAGTTGGACTCTACTTATAAGTGGGTATATATGGTTGTTGCTTAACAACATTTATCTAGAATGAAAAAAATGAAGTCATATTTGACATCATCATCTAGTTAATTATATCACGAGTCATGACTTTTATGCTTGGGATGGCTCAAATTATGAAAACATGATTGCATTAAACCTTCATCGGTACTCTGGTACTACTGCTAATCAAAGAATGATACAGAATAGGCTGAGACAAAACAGTCAATATTTATAATTAAGTTTTGATACTACTTTCAATCAATTGCACACAGATAAGCAAGTCAAAGTACTAATTTGTGAATCAAAAGAGTGGTTGTCATTTTGTGATGATATATTTCCTCAGGGTTTTTGTTACATTCTTGTTCCAGAGTTGTAGATTTCATTAGATTTGAATAAATGTTAAATTTTTCTAACACATTTTGTCCCAGTTCTTGAATAAATTTCCTGAGCAGAACTAAAGATATTGTTGATAAGACAGCCAGTTTTGTTGCCAGAAATGGACCTGAGTTTGAGACCCGTATTCGCCAGAATGAGCTGAACAATCCCAAATTCAACTTTCTGAACCCATCAGATCCCTACCATGCCTATTATCAACACAAGGTCAAGGAATTTAAAGAGGGGAAAGGTAAATTTCTTGGAATATAGGTACTCAGTGCACACACAACCTCATGATATGTTTAGTTTAGTTTTCGTATTTCATGCAGACTGTGGATAAACGCTGTAATTAGATTATTCTTACTTGTTCTACATATTGAATGTACACATTGTTTCTGTACAGTTCATTTCTTGTCTAATAGAAGGTCCGCACCATTTGCCGCTCTGAACCAGTTACTGCATGATTGTTAATTGTTCTAAATTCTATGCAGTATTTATTTTGCTAGTTGCAGATACAAAATATACCATGCACCTAGTCAGGAGTGAGTAATGATCCTGTGGTATACACTCAGGATTCTCAATAGACATGTACCCTCGGGTTTTGACGCATGGAATTTGAATTGTACCCATTTCTGACGCATGGAAATTCTAACCTGTGCGTTTTTATGATGCACGTTGATTTGGGCCGGAGCATCAGTCTTAATTACCCTTCATTCGCATAATTTCCAACTGAGTGCACACTGCCCATAACAAATTGAGTGTATATATGCGCCAGTGATTGACATGAGCTAGGCTCCTGTTTACACCTTATTGGCCTCTATGCAAAATCAATATGAACTGGACAGAACTAACAGGTCACTGATGTCACGCTTATGTAGGCATAACTGAATCAAGGTTAGATTGTGTTGGGATTATCTTTGATGTTTATGATATAGGAAGAGGGAATCAGTTATGACTTGATTGGATTAACTTTTGAATCAAATATGAGTGTTTGTTTGATTGCCCGTCAACATACATGTGATTTCCCAGTGGTAGACAAAACTACCGCTTTAAAGCCGTCTACTGCACATACCGGTTTATAGTTGAAATCTATCGATTTTTAAAAATAAAAGATGATTATTATTATTATTATTATTATTATTATTATTATTATTATTATATTTTTAAGAGAAAAGAATCTGTATATTTGTGCTTTCTCTCCCCACATTACAGAAACCAGTGGGAACCAGTCTACTGGGGACCGGAAATGTTATACCGGTAATCAGATTATGAAGACTAACATGTGTACACAACAAACTGTTAATTGATTACCTTACTGATATAATCTGGAGTTTAAGGCCAAATGTGGGATGTTTTATTAGGTGTTATAAGTGATAAAGGGATCAAAGGTGGTCCATGATGGCTCTCAAGTCTTTTAATAAAAATCAGCTGACCTTTAGCAGAGGTGAGATAAAAAGGAGAGACCGAACAAAAAATGATTTTGGCAGAAACTCTCGAGTAGGTATTTTGAATTTTTGTATTGTTTAATTGTTCTTGCATTGCAGAAGGTGTTTTAAGAAGAAGGGCAGTTGATATATGTTTTAGTTTAATTCATTTCAAAATGCCGAAACATAAGCTTTCTCTCAATGCTAAAAAAAACAAAAAACACTAAGAAATATGAAACTCGGGAATACATCTCATGTCCATCTGAGAAACTTTCTTCTCAGGATGAACTTAGCTTGGATGAGTACTGGAGAGCAGTCAGCATCCTTAACACCCAGCCACAGGAAAATTGAAGTTTGAACTTTCTTACAGGCTGAGTGTGGTTGTTTTGTCAGGGTCACATTCTAATGCTGATACAGAGAAGACATTCTCTATTCTTCGCAAAATAAAATGATTCAAGTGGAAATCTGGACATGAAAATTATTGAGAACCTGTTAAGTGTGAAATTTAATAATCACAATTAATGTCATCAGTGGTAACCAGTCAGTGATCTTGTGAATGAAATTAAAAATGCTCTTGGAATTTTTTTTTTTAAAAAATCTTTGCAGTGAACTACGAGATATACACCTCTTCCTTCTTCATTGAATTGTCATTCACTGGCTTGTATTAATTACCGTAATCACAATGGCTCAAAGAAGTATATTTTATTTCCTGTCTCAGTCTCAGAAACGACCTGCCAGTGATGATCATTCTGACCCTCAGACTGCAAAGAAACTGAAAGTTTGTAGCAATTCTTAGGAGAAGGAGAATAAATCTCCTAAAGTTGTAAGAAATCTTAAGCATCAGTTTGCTCCACGAATAACGAACAATCCCAGCTATGAGATCATGACTCAAAAACAATTGACTCTTGAGATTTTCATTTTGACTCCTGAGATTTTGGTGTCAAGGGTCAAATTACTCGTCAGTTTTTAAATCTATTGAAAACCCTGGCACTGATCTCACTGAACCTTTTTCATCAACCAACATACCCAATGTTTGTTTGATGAAATCCCTTTTGACTTGGTACTTTTCTCTCCAGTTTTTCTTGTGAGGTATATGTACCTTATTCATTCTGTGATAGGTCCTACTCTAGGGCCAGTTGGCAGGAAAAGGGGTGTTCTCTAGAATAAATCAGTGGTCAACACCAGCTCAGACATGGCATCATCTGATGCAGGTAGGGACCGGTTATGGGGATCCAGTATCCCCTAACCCATCTTGAAATCATGAACCTCGACTGGAACAGATCTTTTAAGTGGTACCATTAGGACTAATTCCAGATAGGTTTGACAACCTGTCTATACTTTCTGTGACATCTGAGGCAGATGAACAGTGGTCAACACCATGGTCCAGGCAGGGACAGTTAAAGGGATCCAATATTCCCATCTCCATACCAGCATCATGAACCTGGCACCAAAAGGAAGGAAATGATGGCCCTATTCTCTCAAGATCAGACTCTGCCATCAGATATAGATCACTCATGGTCAATACTGAATCCGATCTAGCCTACAAATAGTCTGAGAGGACTTTTTTTACAACGATCTAATATCACATATCCCGTCCTGGCGATCATAACACATGCACTTATAGGGAAGAGACATCCAGTACAGTGTCAAGACATCGCATGTCACTCTTTGGCCAGTTTAGCAATTTTGTACATAGATGCTGTTGAGGACACACAGGCACGCATAGGGGAGAAACATTCAGTATAGTGCCACAATGATACCATGTCGCTCTGTGGCCAGTTCAGTATCATTGTGCCCAGTTGCTATTATGGAACCAGAGCAGTTTATAACCATGAAACAGTCGATACTTATTACAGACCCTACTAGGTCTGGTACCTTAAGGATCCATCTCAGTCCAGTCCAATGCCATCACCTACAAATGTTGAATGGCTCCGGGATGACCTGTCATGAGTTCAGGTACCGGCTATGGCAAAGTTTCAGTCCCAGATGCCTGGACCATAAACAGTTTAGTCTGTGATAGGTATTGTGACCTTGGTACCAAAAGAAGGAAACAATGGCTCTGTTCCATCAAAATCGGACTTCGCCATCTGATGTGGATTGTGTAAGGTCAGCACAGTCTTTTCTTATGCCTGAGGGGATGGGTGCAGGTAATCAAATATCACATATCCTGCCCCGGCACCATAACACTGGCTTCAGCATTGCAGATCACATGGTCTGTACCCAGTATAGGACCCATGTCAGTCTATGGCCAATATAGTGCGTCTGATTCTTGCCATCATGAACCAGTTTTGTATGGCCATGACTGGCCCATCGTGACTTACCAGTACGGTACCTGCTGTGGTGATGTTACAGTTCCAGGTGCCTGATACCATACCAATATACAATGACACACTCACAAACCCTGGTCATCATTTCTCGATCCAACAACATCAGGGGATGAATTAGAGTGTGCTTGAGTTGCTGATATTGTTAGATGGCTATCTTTTCTCATCAATCTGAATAAATAGCCTATGCCCTTTCATCGATCCCATGGGCACTCATGCTGTAGAGTCAGTCTCTCATATGGCTTGCACAATAACAGGGCAGCTCAATATTCACTTAAATAATGCTATAGCTGTGTCTGTTATTCTTGTGACAGAAGAAGTGCATTTCTCTCTATCTCCACTATCGAGAGAATTCATTGTATAACCTTTCTTGGATCACAATAGGCTACCTAAGGGGAAAACATTATAGACCCATAAACCCAGATCAGTGCCCTTTTCCTTTTTGTCTTGGAGGAGATAAGGAACACGAAGGATTCTCTGAGGCTGGCATGATGGGGTGGGGAGACATTCTTTCCATTTCTGTTCATTTGGTCAGACAAAAAGCCATGTTTACAGTTCCCTTCTAACAACCCATTTGGAGGAATTTAACTTTTACAGTGTAATGGAAGTCGGTACATTGTTGATCCTTGGGTGGTACTCTGTATTTCGCAGGCCTCCAGACCATGTTTTGTGACCCTATCCCAAATATGTTAACCTTCATTACAGATGTCCCAAGAGACTGGTACTAAGTGGACATCCTGCATCCAGAGGTCATTGGCACTCTTGGGCTGGCTATAGATCCAGCTCTTAACTTGTTCATTAAGATACCATGGTTCAGAGTGGAAAATGCCCAGATGGGTTGTCAGCACCATTCACAAGGGAGAGACTCATCGCATTCAGGGACTCGGTATACCAGTTCAGGGCACTACCCCTTGGTTTGAACATCAGTATTGGTGTTTTAACATGTATTATGGACAGAACTGTGTCACTCTTAACAGCCACCTCCATGTCGGTGATTTCCATATATTTGGTCAACATTTTACATGGTTTGCACAGCCTTGAAAAGTCCTTGAATTTCACGGGTAGCCTAAGTCCTTAAATTCAACCCGACCTTGAAAAGTCCATGAATTTTGACAACAGAATTTAAAAGTCCTTGAATTTCACATGATCAGAGCTGCATTCCACAAAAGAATTATATTTGAAGTAGTTTAACAAAAATGAAGAACTTAAAATCTGAATTTTTAGTCTGAAATAAAGAAAACTGTACACCGGTTGCTGTAGAACTAGCTTGTTGAAATGCGCAAAGTTCTGGTGTTGCATGGTTACCACTGTATCTGCACTTTTTATTGGATATCATATTATATACACCCAATTGCTGTTGCTGTTACATTTTGTAGGCAGGAGAGTGATGTTCCAATTGGTTAAGAAGAAAAAAAATCCAACTTGAAAAGGCCAAGCAATTTTCTGATTATCAGTGCAAATGGCTGACATGCATGAATGAGAATTATTCTGCTTCATCATGCCTGGGAAGTGGTTGTCTGACTTCAATTGGGTCAGAGAAGTAAAGGGCGATAGATACAAGGCATACTATGCATGTTGTTGTAAGAATGTAGAGCTTGGGAAAATGGGTGAAAGTGCGCTGAAGTCGCATAAAAAAAGTGAGAAGCACAAAACATTACAAAATCTTTGGAATCACATCTCTATTAGTACCTTACCTTTAGAAAATATGGTCACTGTGACCAGCGTTTCATATTTTACAGGCTTATGTTAAGTTTTTGCATTTTGTTTGTGACTAAAGGTTTTATTTTCACACCCTGTATATATGCTTTTATACTATATTCAGGGACTTTGTCCGTGTGTTATAACAAAACAATTATAAAGATCTTCCAGTCCCCAACAGTGGAAGTATATATTCAATTACTATGTATACTGGGAATAAAAAGACATTCATCCATGCAACTGACATTGATCTCAGGGGCCCACCCATACATACAATTACTGGCATGTTCGACCTGTTTAGCATTTTTGCCTCTTTAAGTGCCACCACTACCTTTTTGGAAATTTTTCTGGACATTTGCATAATTTCCTATTCAAATGGACATGTTTATCATTCAGAATGCTGGTGAAAACTTCATTTTATTCATGGATTTCATCAAGTTTTCTCTGTGTCAGTGTTTCATGTAGCAAGCAAGGAGTTGGCCTCATTGGAGTAAAAAATCTAGGTCAAATACAGAAATTATCAACCCACAGACTGATAGGTCACAGTAGTTCCAAGACTTGTAATGCCATTCAAATTGTATAGACTGGATGCATTGTTCCCACCATGTGCTTTCCATCAGATGTACATGAGTTTTGACTATGTGTGATGTTGGCCCATTATCAACTCTTTGCTCTTGGATTAAACTTACTGGGAATCACTTCAAATTCATGGGTATCAAATTTCATGATTTGGTCACAAAATACATAATTGTGTGTACTTAGTTTTGTGGATTTGTTATTTGAAAAAGGCCATAATAAAATGCACTGTATTGAGCGATTTATATATCTTTATAAAAGATTTGAGCGTCTAGAGTAAATTATCATTTGGATTCAGATAATAAATCACATAAATGTAGCTGCTATTTTTCAGTTTATCTTCAAACTCAGTATGACCAAAATGTTTGTTTAGTGCTGAAGACAGACTTTAGATAAAATAAAAAAAGAGCAGTAACTCCCGATTACTTGTCAGTTAAATGTGGCATTATCTAAAAATTTTATAGGAAGTACATTTTTGACAATGAAAATTGCTCAAAATGACTTCTGATGTGACTTGACCAAACAATGGAGACAATTCCTGCACATAGTTGATGAAACAATTATTTCTTAATTTCATTGAATAAAAAATGCAATTTAGACTGATTTACAGGATTGTAAATATTTAATCCAGTTTCATCAACTATGTGCAGGAATTGTCTCCATTCAACCATTCTGCCACCATGACAACCATCTTGAAAATCTTGTTATTGCTTCCCTTGAATGGAAAGTCATATCAACATGGGGTTTTCACCACATGACTTGTAATGATGTCTAGTTTGGCCTAAATGAAAACAGATCTGCCCAGACTTCCAGTATGGCCAAAACAGTGGCCATCTTGAAAATCTTGTTATGGATACTCCTCCTGAATGGATGGCCATATAACATGGAGGTTTCACTAAAAGACATCTTATGATGTCCATTTGGTCCTTAATGATAATGGTTCAGGTTGGACATCCAATATGGCCACCATGGCATCCATATTTAAAATCTTGTTATTGCTACTCCTCCTAAATGGAAAGTTATATCAACATGGGGTTTTCACCAGAAGACTTCTTACAATGTCTAGTTGGTACCAAATGGAAATGGTACCAATTTGACATCCAATATGGCCACCATGACATCCATCTTGAAAATCTTGTTATTGCTACTCCAATTAAATGGAAAGTCATATTGACATGGGTTTTTCATCAGAAGACTAATTATGGCATCTAGTTGGTCCTGAATGAAAATATTGCTGATCGGACCTAAAATATGCCTGTCACAATGAACATATTGAAAATCTTGTCACAAAATCTCCTGAATGGATGGTCATATCAACATGGGGTTTCACCAAAAGTCGTCTAAAGGTGTCTAGTTTATCCTAAATGAAAATGGTGCTGATCTTATATCCAATATGGCTGACACCGTGGCTGATTTGAAAATCTTATCGCTTAAGATTATCAAAAATGGTTTCAACACTCAGCAGTTAAAAAGAAGAAATTATGGTCTTATATTAAATTCCTGGAAATTCTTTCAGGACAGTAGAGCATTTTTGTTGGTTTTAACAGTACTTTTATCGCATTATTGGCTATATCCTGCCAGGGAAATGGAAGCTAAGTGCCTTTCCCAAGGACACTCTGAGGCAGTGAACCCAGCTGGCCTGGCAGGTATAAAACCCGCACCACTTGGATTACAAGTTCAACAATCTACCATCTGAGCTACCATGGCGTCCGGTCCAGGAAAGAAGATGAATGACACCAACATTAATAAACATTATAGCAACTATGTGTTCCAAGCTTTTCTTTCCCGTCTTCAGTTTTAGTATGTATGTGAATTTGCATTCACATGCTGTGATATAGGGCCCAATTGGGCCTCTTGTTTTGTTATCACATGTATTGTTCTTTTTTTTTATGGCATTTCATATATTTACTGCCATTACTCACAAAAAATTTAAATTTATATTTTGTATTGTTTGCTTTAAGATAAAAATTGACCCAATAAGTTTTTCTCCAGAAACACTTCCAAATGTAATTACCAAGAGTAAAAATATCCCATGGCCTTAATAAAAAAAACACTGTGAATTATAATTTCAGTTTGCATGAAAGCCAAGTGACCTTGCATTAAAGTTTCCTCTGTAAATTTCACTTTTAAAGATCTTGGACGACTTTGATTATGAGCAAGAGACTGCATATTAATTATGCCTTTATCTCTGAAAATAAGTTTTATCGGACTATAGTAAAATAGGTAAAATCAACATATACAGTTTGGGAGTTTACATAGGCTGTGTACTTACAATACTACATAAACCTGCACAGTGGCCTGTTGTTCTACATAATATGAAATTTTTTTATTTTTAATCTATCAAGGAAAACTTTATAATTGTAAATAATATTACAAGTATTTATTCTCTTTTTTTCAGGGCAGGAACCTGTGGCTCCAAAGGTAACAAATATTGTTGTCTAATATGGTACCATGGTAATTGTTTATTTCTTGGGTCTGTGGTCATAAATAGTACTAGTGGTAGCTGCATGTGGTAGCTAATTTTATTTCAGGATATTTAGCTGAAAAAGAGCAGTCAGATCCTTCAGAGTTACATCCAGATTATTTAAAGTTCATGTTCATATGTTTAACATTATTTATATGCAGTCTTACATTATTTTTCTCGTGATATTTTTGTCTTGTGTTACTTTTCTTACATTTTCTTACATTCATGTTTGTACACTGCCCATACATAGATGAAATTTGTGATTCATACCATCTTGCTTGTAACTCTGTCCTCTTCTCACCAGTGGGCGCAAAGTGTCACCAGTATGTGGAAAGTCAACATTAATTGGTACATTAGTTGTCCAAATTTTCATAGACAACTCATTATTCTGCAAGCTGCAGGACCAGCCTTTGTGTGGTGCAAGCCTATGGAAACCCGTGTATATACCAGACATGTCCGATGGTAACAATGTTTTGACTGTGCAAAAAACTCATGTTGGACTTAAGTTTTTATGAATTAAAATCTAATTTTTTCATATATTTAACTTCACAACTGTACAATCAAATATTTTCCATAATTTGAAACCCTTATCTGTCAAAACAAGCATGGGATGGCAGATCTTCATATGACAGTTGTCAGACAGCCTTGAGCTTCGGTCATAATTGCTCCATAATCCTGGGTATGCATTTACACCAACAAAGCAGATTAAGGCAAACACTGTCATGGCAGCTGAATATTATAGAAATGTTTCTAAGCAGATGATTAAGAGTAAATGCAGTGTCATATTTCTTTTTAAAAGACTAGAATAAATTTAACATTCTTTTTCCTCACTCTTTTGAAACTTGCAGATAGTGATTTTCAGATGGACACTAAAAGTTAAAAATATAAAGTTATTATATGAAAAGACACCAAATTGTCATATTATGACCTCATCATTTTCTTTGATTATTTAATGCATCTGTCTCTCTGTCCATCTGTGTTTAAGTGTCGAAATGTATTCATTTTAATCATTTATTACAAACTTGATGTTATGTTTAGGGTTATGTGCTTTTCATTAATGAGATGTATTTATGATATATATTCTGTGTGAATAACTGCTTTAGTTGTAATCTTGACTCTTTTGGCCCTCCAGTTTGTATTTAGTGCCACTGACCTTGCAGAGGTGAAAGTACATTTGCACTGTTTCAGATAACTGGTGAGGGGGTGGGGCTTAGCTGTACTCTAACTTCCAAGACCTAGAAGTTAGAGTATGGTTTTTTGGCTGCACCTACTAAGTTGTTCTGAATTATGTGGTTTAAAGCATTCTCATTATCAAAGAAAATTTCAGTGGCCCTTGGTACTTTGTTCAATGTGACATAAAAAGTACATACGTGTTACTTCTACCAACATGTACATTCTGCCTGTGGTGATTTCAGAATGTGAACACACCCATCAAATTTCATGACTATATACATAAGTGTCTTTGCTCACTTGACCTTGAAAAGTAGGTCACTGTGATCTACTTTTGCACACAGTGCTACCCTTGAAGGAGAATGTACTGTTTAATGATAACTCTTGAGGATTGGTTATTTGATCACTTACAATTTTTCATCTGTGATACAATCCCATCTGGTGTATCTCACACTGAAGAGTTTCTGGTGTACTTTGCCAAAGCAGTTATGATCACTCAATAAATCTAACTACAATAAGTTGAAATCTGTTTTGCTCACATATCATCCCTAAGTTAGCTGCTAACATTCAAACTGAAAATTTCTACAAATCGGTTTTTGATTTGACCTGCCCAGTCAAGAGACATGTAAAGTGTCCAGTGTCAAATGAGCAGAAAAGATCATAAAATCAATTAATTAAAGCGAATCGTTGTTTTCATTTTAGATGATGATTCTGCCAATTACCCCACATTCCACTCCCTTCCCACTTAACTCTCATAACTCTGTGTTCACAGGAAGTAGAAAGGGGGCATGATTTGATTTATAAAAATAGATTTGTGTCATGTACCCTGTTTTCTTTACATTGTGTGTGCCAGGTACACCATTTGGAATATACAACAGGCATCACGAACTTCCCTTACAGGGCTCGAAATTAGGATTTTTTTTCACAAACCACAGGATCACCCAAAAAAAATGTTCTGACCCAGCCTAAATTTCACTGATCCTGCTAAAATCAAACAGAAACCAGTTCAGTTTCTAATTCAACTTTTATTATTCATTAACATCAATTCAGAACTGTATTTCACCAACAAGACTCAAGATTAATTGAAAGTTCATGTTCATTTTCTGTATTCTGATTCATCATCAGATCTAGATGCCACAGTTTGCTCTGCTTCTGTGGAACCTACTTTCAGTTTTGATTTCACGTATCCCTCTTCATTTATATATCGGGAGCTTGCATTGTGTGCTTCCAGGGACAATTTATGAAATTTTTTACACCCATCAATGAATAAAGTACCCCACGCACTTTCATATTTCTTCAAATACTCACTTCAGAAAGTGCACAACATCACAGCCTCTCCTGGGTCATACTTCAGCCATTTGTGTTCATTTTCCAAGCATTTCTTGTATTTTCTTAGTGTCATCTTTTGATCATCTATGCAATCACGCTGTCTCTTGTCATCTTCTGATTTCTGCTGTTTCTGTGGCGGCTGTGCACCTTGCAAATACTTCCACATGTTTACAATTTTCACTGCACAATGTATTGAATGTTTATCAACAATGATATAAATATTAAAACACATTGTGCGGTATAATTCTGGATTATTTGTTGAGTTGGTGAATGCGGCCTTTTGTGATTGGTCAGTACTAACTTGAAACCCTATACCTTTTGTTATCATCAATAATGAAATCAGTGATTGCGGGCAATACACCTGGCTAGTCCACACGTGTGAAGACTGTTTTGACAATAATCACACTAATTTACTAAATGAGTTGACGAGTGGTTTAAAACCTGTCTATTTGTGTTGCAAGCATTTATTGTACCTTGTAAATTGGAGGTTATTGGTGGGTACTCAGTTAACACAGTAAACAGATCAGTTAACCATTGAAGGGAATTCCAACTCACAACCACTTCTTAACTGTTATGATAGTGACCAGCAGTACTTTTCATTAGTGACTGCTGGATTTTAGTGTCTGTCAGCAAAATCACTAACTGTGGGAAAGCAGGTTAGTGTTAATTTCGAGCCTTGCCTTACTTCCTGTAGCATTTGTGCCCCTGGTCGTGACTGGGGTAAGGAGGTTATTCCCTTTGATATATAGACAGCTCATCTTGGGGGCATATCATGTGTTTCTTAAAATACAGTTTGTGTGTGTGTTTTTTTATTGAAAATACTACAGAACATGAGAAAAACAAATGTTTATGATTTAGTGTGTGCATAGGTTGCATGAATCATAATCGTTTTTATATTTTCCATCATACTTGACTTGTTTATCAGATTTGTCTCAGAGATACTGCAATTATTACATATTCCCTGATCATTTACAGGTTTGAAGCAGACTTCAAACATATGTAGTAAGGGGTGACAATTCTGATTCTGACCTACTAGCCTGGCACTGATGATGTGGGGAAAATGGAGTCAAAATTTCAATTTATTATTATTTTCTTTTAAAATTGGATTACCTGCAAAAAAGTTCCAGCAGTGATTTTTACTTGTCTGGGCTAGTTGGGCTAGGGAATCATCATCCACTGAATATTTTATATTGTTAGATAACTGTTTAGAAATTTCAGATGATATAAAACGTATAGGGATTTGCCACGACAAGCCAATGTCAGCAAAGTTGCTCTAGTTTGCATTGTATTGAATTGGATTATAATAATTTCACTTGCACATTTATACATGTCATTCAAATAATTTTTAGAGAGAAATCTTTTCCTTTTTTTGTGCTAAATTTCTAATATAAAAGCCAAAGACAGCTGTTCATCTTTCAGGTTAATAGCATTTTCTCCTAAAATAAATGATTGATTTACTTTAAGAAATATATACAAATATGTATATATTTCTACTTGGTATTATAGTCACTGAATTTTTGTTTGAAATTGTGAATTTCCTATTTGATTCTTTGTAGCTAACCCAGTTAGGCTATAGTAAACCATCAGAACAGCAAGCAAAGATTGTGCACGAACCAGTTGTTCCCAAAGAGCCCCCTCCAGAGTTTGAATTTGTAGCTGATCCACCCTCCATCTCTGCATTTGATTTGTAAGTCAACTTGGAAATATGACACAGCGGAAACATCCATTAGCCATGCCAATAAAATATGTATAGGCAGGGATTAAATCTTGTTCATCTTGTACACATGTGATATATCATCTTTGCTAGCCACTTGGTTCTACATTGAACCCTGACATACGTAGCTAGCTGAAACAGTGTTTTGAAGAAGTGCTCTCTTGTGGATGAAAGAGTTACTGCCTGTAGCATGCTGAAGCAGTTGACCAATGAGAAAGCTCATCAAACGTTGGATATTCAATATGATGATTTATTATGTCCACATGCCACGACTCAAAGAAAAACTTGTGTGCATATGATTTAGATTGCAGAAACTGACGTATGACGTGTCGTCTTTAGAGGCTACAACGAATATTTACAATGAACAATCTGAATGGATCAGTTTCATTCAGTTGCATCCAATCAGAAAGCAGAGCAATATATACTGTTTTGGCTTGCTACATATGCAAGGGTTGATATAGAACTAAGTGGAACGAAAATCCTTGGCTGGTGAAGGTGGTGATGTAAAGAAGATGAGTAAACCATCTGTTCCGTTGGGTGTCTTTAACTCATTTTCTCCTGGATATTCATTTCATTTTCATCTGAAAAAGAGGTAGGAAATGCATTTTTCGGATTACTTCTGATTGCATCCAGACACATCTGTTTCTGAGAGATTTTTGTTTTGGTGGATGCTTAGTTGTATAAAAGATGTTTTCAGTTGGCTATTTTGCTTGTACATATGCAGAAGGGTGAGACAAATTAAATTTTGTTTTTTGGGGGTTTTTTTTGGCTTATTGGAACCAAAATTTTTGTGTCCTGATCCCTTTTTACTCCAAATCTCAAAATTATTCTGCTTTTTGCAAAGGTTCATCTGTCTGTGTGCAGTTCAGACCAGTCTGGATTAGATCTAAGTGCAAAAAGTCTCAAATCCAGATACAAACTCCGGTTCCAAAACCGGTAATTTTCAGCCTTAAAAAAATTGGGTATTAAAAATTATGTTTTTTCCACTGTATTTTTTAAGTTGAGTTGAAAGGCTACATTATTTTATGTCATTGTAGAACTACATCTTCACCCTTTCTGTAATACCACCCACTTTGGTATATCATGAATGATGTTGATGTTACAGAGTTCAGAAGTTGGGTACTACCTCATGATGCGTAAATGTGGCACGCATGGATGATGAGTTAACATTTTGTTTTGCCGTACAGTTAGGTAGATGCAGATATTGTCCCCTGCCTTTTTGTAAAGAGTGAGGGACATGGTATTCACATTTCTGTCCATCTTTTCATTTGGCATTTAGTATTTAACACTTTCATTTGCACTCTATAACTTTCAAGCCATATGTTATCAAGTGATGAAACTTGGTATACTTATACATGATTATTAGAAGGTGTGTTACATACCATATTGGGTCCTATCTTCATTGTCAAGTAACTTTTGAACCATTTGAGATTTAGGAATGAAACTTGGTAGATTTTTAGGCCATAATGCAGGTTTAACACAAGTCAGTGATTTGTCAGTGTTCAGGAAAGTCAAGAAAATGTCAGGGAATTTTATGATCAGTCAGGGAAACTTGAAATTTTAGAGAGAAAAAATCTGGAAAAAGTCAGGGAACTGTGCACACTCAGAGAAGTTTTAATATGGACAAGCATGTGTGGAAATATGTTGTGTAATGTCAAATTTGCTTCATTGCAAAATGTTCTGAATAACTCCTGGTGGTTACTTGCACTTGAAAGTTCTTTATTCTTAAGAAACTGAAAGAAACCTGTTACACTATATGGTTAATGCATGAACTTATTTGTTGTTTGGTCAAATTATTACTGGTAGGTTGTTCTTGGCTTTATTTTTTACTCAAGTTTGCTATTTATAGTTGTATTTTAGCTGGGTTTGTGGTACTACTATTATTAACTTTTAAAAATCTTTTGAAATATACAATGCTAAATTCATGCATAATTTATATGTAAATAGTTGTACTTAATGAAAAGCTAGCTTAGCCTTAAGAAAACTATTTTGTACAATCTTTTAGAGCGTAAATTATTTGCAAGATTCTGCTTATTTTTATATCAACATAGTTTTCATCCTTTGTTTGATTAATCATTAAAATTTTCTCTTTTTAGGAATACGATTCAGTTTCTCAATACAATCCATCTTTATGACAGCTTTTTAAAGGGGATATTTTTATTTTGATTTATTATAAACCTAGGTATGTATTTATATAGCCTAAGATGATGAGACTAATTTCATCATCACTCTATAATATTACCGAATCATTAGCATTATAATTTATAGTTGGATTTACATTTGCACATTTTAAACAAGTTTTTTCATGCACGTAGACTTTTTTTTCATAAAAGGTTTAAATAAAAGGTGGCATGGGTTGGCTGTAGAGGAGGTGGATGTCAGCTTAAATAACTATTTCTCCAATGATAAGCCCAGTACATAAAAATTGTGGGTTGGTTATCATAGGACATTGCTTCCCTAACATGTCTTATCATGAAGCATGTGCTTATTACATATATTGGAAAAAATATGGTAAGTTCCTTTGTTTTATGTGTTTACAGTGGAAAGCGTGCGTGTCTGTGTTTGACACAAAAAGTGTGGTCAGGGAAAATTTGCTTTTATTCAGGGAAAAGTCTGGGAATTAACCTGTGATAACCTTGGCCAGTAGGTTTTTGTTTATGGATTGCTGTGAAACTTGATACATATTATGGTCATCATCTCAAGATGCATGTATGGACAAATCTTGACAAATTTGGAGTTCTTGCCCTTTTTATATGCTGCCATAGAGTTGAGCATATTATGTTATGCTGTCTGTCTGTCCTTTGATCTGTACCAATTTCATTTCTGCACAATATCTAGAGTTGCCCATCATCTAAAGTGACCAGACATTTGTGAATGGATTGCACTTAGAGTGAAGAAGAACCCTATTGATTTCAGGGTAAAAAAACTCAAAGGTCAAGATCACTGTGACTGAAAGAAGATAAATGGTTTCACTACAATAACTTGTGTTCTGTACCATCTGCAGTTACCAAAAATTGTTGATGGCTTGGATTTGGGATAAGGAAGAACCATTATTTCAGGGTTAAAAAGTCAAAGGTTATTGTCACTGTGACAGAATAAAAATGGTTTCCACACAGTAACATTAGTTCTGTATCACATGCCTGGACCAAAGTGTGTGGATGGCTTGCACTTTCTGTAAGGAAGATTTTTGGTTTTTGGGTCAAAGGGTCAAAGACCAAGGTCACTGTGACTGACAGCAGAAAATATTTTCTACATGATAACATTAGTTCTACATCACAGACTTGGACCAAACTTTGTGGATTGCTAACACTTGGGGTGATTAAGAAGCCTGTTGATTTTGGGGTCATAAGGTCAATGGTAAAGGTCACTAACTGAAACAAGAAAAGTTATTGTCACAAAAATGTCACTTACCCTACTTATGGTACTTTTAAACATGAGGCAGGCATACAATGTGGCATTTATGGTACTCTTGTTGCAGGTTGTAGTGTATGACAGAATTTTTTGAATGCAACTACTATTGCAGTTTTTAGTGGATTACTGTGAAATTTAGTACATATTATGGTCACCATCAAAAGGTATGCATGTTTACAAATCATTGTACTCACTATTTTTAGAAGGGGTATGTGCTTTTTAGCACATAAGAGCTTATGGGATGGCCTTTTGTCTGTCATCTGTAATCTGAGGTTGCATAAGTTTGTTATTGCTACTCCTCCTAAACTACTTGGAGGATTGCCATGAAACTTTACACACATTCATCCCAAGATCTAGTTGGTCCTAAATGAAAATGGTGCAGCTCAGACCTTCAGAAAACCTTGTTAACAATGGCTTTTCACTAAAAGATTTCTTATGATGTCAAGTCTGTCCTAAATGGAAATGGTGCTGATCTGACATCCAATATGGTTGCCATGGCAGCCATCTTTAAAATCTTCTTTGATGCTACTCCTCCTGAATGGGAAAGTCATATCAACATAGGGTTTTTACCAGAAGACTTCTTATGATGTCTGGTTGGTTCTAAATGAAAATGGTGCTGATCTGACATTGAGTGTGGTGACCTCAGCAGCCATCTTGAAAATCTTATTTCTATTCCTCATGAACCAAAAGTCATGTCGACATTGGGTTTTCACCAGAAGACTTCAGATGATGTCTAGTTGGTCCTAAATGAAGAAAGGTGCTGTCCAGACATCCTATATGACCACCATGGTGGCCATCTTGAAAATCTTGTTATTGGTAATTCTCCAGATTGTGTGGTCACATCATCATGGGGTTTTCAGTAAAAGATTTTTTATGATGTCTGCTTGGTTTGAAGTGAAAATGGTGCTAATCTGACATCTAATATGGTTGCCATGGCATTGATCTTGAAAATCTTGTTTTTGCTACTCCTTCTGAACAAAAGTCATATCAGCATCGGGTTTTCACCATAAGGCTTCTTATGATGTCTAGTTGGTAGTAAATGAAAATAGTACTGATTTGACTTCCGGTATTGCCACCATGGCAGCAATCTTGAAGATCTTGTTATTGGTACTCCTAAATGGAAAGTCATATCGACATAGGGTTTCACCAGAAGACTAATTTTGATATTTTATGGTGTCCAATTTTCTCCTAAATGAAAATGGTGCTGATCTTACATCCAATATTGCCGCCACAGTGGCTGATTTGAAACTCACTTCACTTAAGATTATCAGAGATGGTTTCAACACTCAGCAGTTAAAATTCAGACAGTAGAGCATCAGTCCCTACTGTAGATTCATCTCCATCATGGGATAGGGGTGGGTTACACGATGGGCAGGGGTATATTGATCTGAGTAAATAGCTCACCATTCCTCTAGTTTAAATTTTATCTTCTTTTTTCAGGGATGTTGTGAAGCTAACAGCCCAGTTTGTTGCCAGGAATGGTCGTCAGTTCTTGACAAACTTGATGAATCGAGAGCAGAAAAACTACCAATTTGACTTCCTCAGACCTCAACACAGTCTTTTCAACTACTTCACAAAGCTGGTGGAACAATACACGAAGGTAGTTAAAAATACAGCATAGAACCAGTGTTGCACATTGAGTGCTGGCTCATGGATTTCTTGCAATTTTTTTGTCCTATGTCCCCCAAATCCTGACCCTTTGTGCCCTCTCCTCCATGCACGCTTTTTCGTTAGAAAAAAAATCGAAAAGTATGCTTACAACTTTTCATTAGTGGATGTCCATCCATGTTTCTGCTGGCACTAGAAATGGCCAAAGTCATGAAAAGTGATAAGAACTATAAGATGGCAATGTTTGACTATTTTAAAACAATGTATCTGGCAATGAAAACATTCAAGGTTTGTGGTAGTCTGCCAAGTTAAAATGTAAAGTGTTTGACAGACATTAGTGTAACATATTTTCGAGGTTAAAGTCACCCCTACGGCAAGGAAGATTTAATTTATTTTGAGGTTGAAATAATAACAAAAGAAACTAAATTTATGCAAATACACAATTTGTCATATAAATAATGATTTGTTAGTTTGGAAAGAAAAGTAATTCAGAAAACATAGGTATTTATTATAATAAATGCTGGTAGATAATGAGTTTACACTAAAGTTAAATGAGAGCAAAATCCGAAATAGAAAATTCCATGGTGCCGCTCATTTCAGGTTAACCAGATATTAAAACATTTTAATGTTTTCATGAGTTACTTGAACACATGATAAAACTTTTCTTGCAATAATGTAAATGTCCAAGGAAAATATGATAGTACAGCGCAGACCACAAAGTTAAGGTGGCAAAACTGTTGAAAAAAATAAGATTATCTCATTTCTGTAGCACTATTAGTGCATTATGTATTATTATTTTCATTTGTCCCCCAAAAATATTGTGTCCCTCAGATTTTTAGGGTAGGGGACACAGTGTCCCCTGCTCTTGTGATCCTGTGTGCAACACTGAAAGAACAATGCTGGACAAGAAATTCAGGAAATTTTCTACTTTTCTGGACCTGAGATTTTTATAAAATTGAACAATAAATCCTCTTTTTCTCTATACTTTGTATTAACTTAAGGCCATATGTTTGATGAAAAATTCTTATGGGGATAATCTGATAAATACCTTGAACAATGTCACTAAGTAACTTTTTTTTTTTTCAGAAAAATATTATTTATAGATTTAGCCAAACTAATCATGTTGGTATTGTCCACCCTCCTAACTTCGTTCCTATCCTTGAATCGTGCGCAATGTTTCTTGTGACCTAACGTGCTTGTTTCGAGATAATGACATCATCAACTGTGTCACCAGCGTTCTTCAAGAGTGACAGCAAGTATTTAACATGTAAAATCAGACAAAATGAGATTTAAACAGGTAATTTCATGTAATTAAAAAAAATCAGAATGAAAATCTATATTTTGACTAATGCCTTATTTGTGTCAGACATTTTGGCTTTAAATTGTGTATTATATGCTAAAGATAGGTCTGCTGATCACATGATGGCTTTGTTTACATTTCTTGAAAAGGAAAACCCACTTTGGGAATTATACAATGACAAAGCCAATGTAAATATTTGTTTTTAATCATATGGGGTTCTTATACAACGTAAGAAAAATTTACACTGGAAATGTATATACACTATGGAGTTTTCGTTTCAGTATTATTTCATTAAAAAGATAAATATTTGAAACAAATTTTATTTTTTTTTAATTTCAAAAACACGGAGACGCTATAAACTAATAATATCCATACCTTGGCCTAACTGGTACATTGACGTTTTAGTCAGTGGCACAAACCATGGACGCACTTCCGGTATAAGTAAACTTACACACACTAGGAAAAACGGTTATTCTGAACTAATGTACATGAATG
Source organism: Margaritifera margaritifera (assembly GCA_029931535.1). Classification (NCBI taxonomy): domain Eukaryota; kingdom Metazoa; phylum Mollusca; class Bivalvia; order Unionida; family Margaritiferidae; genus Margaritifera; species Margaritifera margaritifera. Next base: position 2,285,498 of record JAQPZY010001677.1, on the reverse strand, counting down.
CCAACAATTTTTTAATGATGATTAAATGAAGTAGATATAGTTGAACACTTTCTATGGTTATTTGAATAGATTCTCACAATATTATAATGAACACGTTAAAATTCTTGTTAAGGGCACAAACTATGGCGGATCAAGGATATATCTTGTCCAAAACAAGTTGAATGATTTTTTATCAGTGGTGAGGCCATGACAAAGAATTTTGTACTGCGCTTAACAAGTATCTTGTGAACATGTCAGTCGGACTTGTAAGAAAATATTTTTGTTACCAAATTTCTGAAGAACATCAGAAATAGTTTCTATACTCAGGAGTCAAAATGAATAAGAGGACAGAAAAAATGGACTTATCTTGGATTCCTGGAAATTCTTTTCGGCCAGTAGAGCATCAGTCTCCTTTGAGGAGCTGTTGTATATAGAGTAGTTTTTTAAAAAAAAGTACAGTGCCTATGTTTCTGACATAAATGCAGAAAGTATTAGTATTACATAACAAGAATATTAGTATTACATAACAAGAATATTAGTATTACATAAGAAAAGTATTAGTATTGCATAACAAGAATATTAGTATTACATAACAAAAGCATTAGTGTTGCATAACAAGAATATTAGTATTACATAAGAAAAGTATTAGTATTGCATAACAAGAATATTAGTATTACACAAGAAGAATATTAGTATTACATAACTAAAGTATTAGTATTGCATGAGAAGAATATTAGTATTACATAACAAAAGTATTAGTATTACATATCAAGAATATTAGTATTGCATAACAAGAATATTAGTATTACATAACAAGTATTAGTATTACACAACAAGAATATTCGTAGTACATAACAAAAGTATTAGTATTACACAACAAGAATATTAGTATTATACACCAAGAATATTAGTATTACATAACAAGAATATTAGTATTACATAACAAAAGTAGTAGTATTACATAACAAGAATATTAGTATTACATAACAAAAGTATTAGTATTACATAAGAAGAATATTAGTATTACATAACACAAGTATTAGTATTGCATAACAAGAGCAGAAAAATTGGCATAATGATATGATAACTCATTTTGCATTAACAAATGACAACCAGAAATAAATTTCCATTCATAAATAATGAAGAATTTTTTCTTCCAGTATTGTTAAAAAAATCAGCGAACTCCAAACTTTCTGATCATTTATTTGATCATTTGTTTTACCCCTGTATCTTGGCTCATCATCATCATTGTCATTGTCATCATTATCATCATCATCACCACATTCATTAAAAGCACCACCCCATCATCATCTAAGTATGTGGTTTCAGTAAAGATTAGAGAAAGAATAAACAGTGAATATGCAAATTAAATATAAAAATATAAATCTGATTCTCATAGGGAAAAATTATACTGTCCTTTAATGCACAGTAGCGCAAGTCTGATATATTAATTTAATTGGAAGCTATGATAACGAAGTAAGAAGATTGATAATATGCTAGATTTCCATGAGGTTTTTTTCCAGTTGAAGCCTTTACTTGAGTTTTATTTTATCATGTACAGCTCTAGATTACCCACAAAATTCAAGTCGTTACTCAAATGTTTATTCTATAAAGTTAAAATAATTTTCTGCTTCAAAACTTGCCACTGTGAATGATGTTCCCATCATCTCTGATATCCGTCAACATACTGATGACAGAATTCAGACTCTGTGCTCTGTCTTCCCTTTCCTGCTTCAAAACACCTTCATTGCTTGAAAAATTCTCACGCTACTATTAGTTTGCACTTCACTCTTGCAATAATAACTTGATTAAATGAAAAACTATACTACAGAGTCATGAATTGTGTATGATGAAATGCGAGGGGAAACTACATCTGCATATCAGAGACTTTGCTAATTTTAAATATATGTAAAAATATAACTATATTCTAGTTTTTATTAACTATATTTTGCAATCGTACAGAACATTTGAGTTGCTTTTGTTTAACATGTATATATTGATTTTTGAGATGGTCTATTGTCTGTCTATCCATTAGCACAAGTGTGTTATCACTACTCTTAAATTACTTGGAGGATTGTGAGGAAACTTTTGTTCTACCAATATGGGCATCACAGTGGCATTCTTGAAAATCTTATCGCTATTCTTCCTGAATAGAAAGTCAGAAGACTTTTTATGGTATCTAGTCTGTCCTAAATAAAAATGATGCCAGTCTGCCATTCAATATGGCCTTGTTATCATTTCTATTCCTGAATGGATTGTCATATCGCCATGGGGTTCTCAACAAAGACTTCTTATGATGTCTAGTTGGTCCTCAGTGAAAATGATGCCGATCTTACATTCAGTATGGCCACCACTGAGGTCATCTTGAAAATCTTGTTATCACTACTCCTTCTGAATGGATGGTCGTATTGACATGTTTTCACAGTAAGCTTTCTATGATGTCTAGTTGGTTCAAAATGAAAATGGTTCAGATCTTACAATGAAATATGTCTGTCACAGTGGCCACCTTGAAAATCTTGTTATCACTACTTCTCCTGAATGGTTTGGCTTGATTTTGTGGATTTAACTCCCATTTTTCAGTACATGATAGCTATACATGGCAGCCAGTATATTTGGTGAAGGAATAACCCGGAAAAACCCTGGTATGAACCACCAATCCATGGGAAGCTACTGACAAGCTTTCTCACATACCCACATTGGTTGAGCCGAGACTTGAACCCACACGGACAGAGGTGAGATGTCTGTGGTCTGTAAAGGCGAGCACCTTAGATCACTTAGCTACCTGGGGCCCCTCCTCCTGAATGGATGGTCATATTGACATCTTTTCACAAATAGACTTCTTATGAAAATGGTTCAGGTCTTACATCAAATATGGCCACCACCATGACTATCCTGAAAATATTGTTATCGCTACTTATCCAGAATGGACAGTCATATTGTCATGGCATTTTCACTGAAAGACATTTATAATGTCTGGTTGGTCCTAAATAAAAATGGTGCCCCTTGAACAGCCAACATGGTTGCATTGATGGCCATCTTGAAAATCTTGTTATAGCTACTCCTCTTGAGGGGATGGTCATATGGACATGGGGGTTTTCACTGAAACATTTCTCACAATATTTAGCTGGTCTGAAATTAACATGATGGCAGTGTGACCTCCCAAGACTTGAAAAATCTCATTACAGCTACTTCTTCTAAACAGATGGCCATAACAAAATAAAAATTAAAAAAAACTTTTTTCTTGGCAATGTATAGTTATTCCTATATTAAAATAATGCTGTCCTAATTCTCTAAATGGCTGCCATGATGACAATCCTGAAAAACTTTATATGGCTACTTCTTATCAACATGGGGTTTAGACACAAACACTATTATAGTAATATATAGCAGGTTATGAATGAAAATGGTTTTCATCTGACCTCCAACATGACACCATAGTGGTCATCTGGAAAAACTTGTTATCAGTACTACTCTGGCATGAATGGTGGCATTGACACGAGTTTTTCACTAAAACATTTCTTGCAACATTAATTGGTTTTGAATAAAAACAGTGCAGATCTGACCACCAACATACCTGCACTTTTGTGAAGGAGTTTTGAAAACCAGACCTAATTGACCATGGAGTCAAGTCAAAGGTCATTGCTTGCTTTTATGTACTTCATTCAGTTTATGAACACAGTGGCTTGTACATATACAAGTGAATTTTGATGAGACTTTGTATTTAGTTGCATTCTAATGAACAAGTTGATGGTCAGCACTCTGAAATTGATTTTAAGGACAAAGGTCTTTTGCTGTACTGGTGATAACAAACCAGTATGAATGGATTTTTATGAAAACGAGTTTGTGGATATACCGCTCCCTCATTTTAGTGTGCCTGGATAACTTGCGAAACCGCTTATCATATAGGGGTAAGTGTTGATTCCATTTTTAGCTCAACTGGTCATGGACCAGAAGAGCTTATGGGATGGTCTGTTGTCCGTCATCTGTCCATTCACACAAGTTTGTTATCAATACTCCTCCTAAACTACTTGGAGGATTGCCTTGAAACTTTACACACATTCATCCCATGGTTGGTTCTTTACACACACATTCATCCCATAGTTGGTTCTTTACACACACATTCATCCCATGGTTGGTTCTTTACACACTCATTCATCCCATGGTTGGTTCTGAATGAAAATGGTGCTACTCGGTAGTTAATGTTACTCCTCCTCAGGGGATGGTCATATCAACATGAGGTTTTCACTAAAAGACTTCTTATGATGTCTAGTTGGTCCTAAATAAAAAAAGGTGCCAATTTGACATCCAATATGGCCACCATGATAGCCATCTTAAAAATCTTGTTATCACAACTCTGCTTGAACAGATAGCCATATTGATGTGGGGTTTTCACCAGATGGGCTTTCAGATTTGTATAAGAGATCCAAATCTGCCATTAAATATAGCCACCATTACTACAGATGGAAAAACCTTTAATCAACTTCTTGAAATCTTATATTTGACTGAAAATATCCTGACATGAAGACCTTTCACACTGTACAACTGATGTCAATTCACCATCAAATATGACCACAGTTGCTAAAAATGTATAAACTTTAAACAATTTCATCAAAACCATTGAATAGAATTTGACCAAACTTTTCAAAAGCATCCTGGCATGAAGATCTTTCAAGTTTATATAAATGATGCCGATTGACCATAAGATATGGCCACCATTACTAAAACTAGAAAAATCTTTAAACTACTTCTTCAAACCGCTAAATAGAATTTGACCAAATTTGGCAGAAAGCATCCTGACATAGATGACTTTCATGTTTATACAATTGATACTGAATAACAATCAGAGCAAAATCTTGAAACAACTTCTTCACAAAAACTGTTCAAGTGGAAATTTTCCAAATTTGAAAGAAAACTTCTTGGCATAGATGGATTTCAGTTTTATACAAAAGATGCTGATCTGCCATCAAATATAACCTACATACATATAAAATAGAAAAACATTTAAATGACTTCTTCAGAAAAACTGCTTAACAGAGTTTGACCAAACTTGACAATGTATTCAGGTATGAGAGCTTTCACATTTATACCAGTAATGCCAGTCCACCATCAAATATGGCTGCCAATATTAAAAATAGAAAAACTGCAAATGACTACTAAGAAACTGCTCAGCAAAAATTAACCAAATTTGGCAGAAATATTCTGGTATTAAGAACTTCAAAATTAATACAGATGATGCAGATTTGCCATCAAATATGGCCACCATTAAAAGTGGAGAATCCTTTAAATAGCTTCTCAAAAATCACTCAACAGAATTTGACCAAATTTTACAGAAATCATTTTAGTTTGAAGGGCCTTTGAGTGCATACAAATTATGCCAATCTGCCATCAGATATGGCTGCTGTTACTAAAAATAGAAAAATCTTTAATAACTTCTTTTAAAAAACTGCTTAACAGGCATTGATCAAATTTGACAGAAGGTATCATAGCTTGAATGTCTTTCAGAATTATTAAAATGATGCTCTTTTGCCATAAAATATGGCTGCTGTTTAAGTAAAAGAAACATTGACACAATTTTATCTTTAGCAAATGTTGAATAAAGTGTCATGGCATAGTGGTCTTTAAATATTGGACAAATGATACTGATGTGCCATCAAATAAGGATGAAGTTACAAAAACTAGAGACACCTTGAAAGACTCAGTTTCATAACATGCAATCAATAGCATTGCAAGAAATTTGCCCAGATTTCTTGACCAACTGCTCTTTCATATGGCTATTAGGCAGATGTCAGCCAGGTTGGTGATCTCAGGCCTACTTGGGCCTCTTATATAGTTAGTTTTATTTATTTGATAAGATATTGACATACATAAATTTACAATCTGGTATTGAATACAAGAAGTCTTTCTTCCAATTCTGCTTTAAACCATAACCACCACCCCTCCAAATGGCTTGCCTTTATTTAATTCATTGTGGACACAGTAGCAGCGAAAATAAAAGAGCATCTGTCCACTTCTCCATAATGTGAGTTTTCATTACATCAGTTTTGTTGATCGCACATTAGTGGGTAGTGGGACTTACAGTCACTTTTCTGTTAACAATTTGTTAAGGACTTTTGCATTTGCACATATTTCCCAAACCCCTCATCATACTTAGCATGAATCACGGTGAAGCTAAGACATTTCATTCTATGACACACTCACTAGCATAGTCCCTTTGACCTTGGGGACTAGGTCACAGTCATAGAAAATTTGCATTCAGGTTTTGTTTAAGTAGCACACCCTAATTCTTGTACAAAGCAACATCAGGAGACATCTGATGTAATGGCACATTGTATGAATTTTTTAGTGACAGACAAAGGAAAATATGCAAGAAAGTTGCAATTTCATGCTATAGCACTAAAGATCATGTGAAAGTTTTGAAAATCATATATGGGAAAGTATTATTTGCAGGCAAGACATGTTGTTCTGCTCAACCTTCATCTTTTTTACAGCAGTTGAACTAATCTGTCATTCCTTATCACCTTTTATTAAAAGATAATTAAAAAAGCTTAATAGCAGTAATAAATTGCCTTCTAATAATGCATTGCTATATCTTTTCTGGGTGTTAGTCCCCAGTCCAAGGAGATTATTCCCTCTTCCAATTAGTAATTGGAGGTCTAGAATAAAAGACAACATAATCCCAGTCTGATACCTTAGTCAACATCTGAGAAACAGAATATCATCCTTCTCTTCCTTGGACTTCGTGCAGTTCAACACGTGTCTCTTGGGCACTCAACATTTTATCATTCAAGTTGTCTTTTGGCATTCTTACTGTAAGTTGTATCCTTTTTTGTGTTGTGTTTGTTATTTTCCCTCGTCCTTGCATAATTTTCATGTATCTGTATCCCTTTTCATTGAATTTGAGGGTTTTGTATACTTTACTAGCAAAGCAGTGCTTCTTTGTTTTTTATCCCTCTATTAGTAACCAGTGTTACTGTAAGTATTACCTACCCAATTCTTGTTTGTGTTCATTGTTTATTTCTTGTATTTCTTTTTGGCATTCAGTATGTCGCAAAGTGTTGGTCAATGCATTCATAAAAGTCTATGTGGACACACACTTCACCTGCTTTGCATGTATGCATGGACAATTGTCCAATTTGTCATTTTTGGCATGATGAGGTATGGGACTTGGCAGAAAGTTTTGGTGCCTATAGGGTCACTGAATACTGGGTAATGTCCAAAGTGACAGTCACTGAATGCCTAACACTGGATACCGGGCACCAGGTCACTAGGCACCGGGTGCCAGTCACCCTTTTTTGGTCTCTGGGCACCAAGCACCGGTCTCCAAGCACTGATTGATGGGCACTGAGCAACAGGCACTGGACACTGGTCTTCAGATTGGGCACCAGGTTTTGACCACTGGTATAGGGAAAGGGATCGGTTTGATTACATCTCATTTTTAATGTTTCCATTCAATCACTCTGGGGAACAGGCTCTGAGTTTTGATGGCACATATATCTCTCTGTGTTCCCATTCAGCCCCTATGGAGATTTGGAACTCCCACCATGATTGGCAAACCGAGCATACCATAGATCATCTCAGTCTCCTCCGGCCACATAATTGAGGGAAGGGGGAGATTGCAACTTGCCCCTCCTGTGTCATGAGGAAGTTGTCAGTCTCTTTCTACCTCTTGTCCGCTTTGGCCCCTGGTTTCAGCCTCAAGCTACAGGGTCCATTCCCTGCTTGGACCCTTAAGCCCCATGCCTTGGACTCAGGTGCTTCTAAGGTGGGGATTTTGGTATGGACCTGGGCTTGTCTCCCTGTCAAGTCTCTCGAGGTTTTGGAACTTGAGGCTTGGACAATAGTTACCATAACCTCACATGCCGATTTTTTTTTGACTGCCTACTTCAGTCAGTTGAAGGAGGAATCTTTATCTCTGGCTGTGTTGCAGAGATATGTTGGAGGTCATTGCCAAAAAAACATCAAGACATGCACTCTTTATGTCCAGGGTGCTCTTAGCAGAGCTTCACTTCTGTGGGGATGCCACCTTGGAGATATAATATATATTGCTGGAGAACAATTAAAGCCTTTTGTGGACCACCCCTCTTGATGCAGAATGTTATTTGGAGGGCTCAGTCCTACAGTGGCCTCACAAAACTTGAAGGATCAGCAACATTAATCCCTGGCCGTGGTACCTGTCTCAGATTGGCCTGTGAAGAAAAGCCACCATCCTGGAAGGTCTATGGCTCCCCTTTCTAAACTCCCTTCAGTGTGTCTTTTTCACGATGAGGTGGTTGGAGGGGCCAAGGAAGGAAGTCTATGTACCCTTCACCATTGTCCATTCTCTTAGGAGAGAGGCAATTGTCTCTTGCCAAGTCTCTTCTCATCATTCCAGTAGGTGCCAGATTGAGCCTTTTTTCAGAGGCTTCATTGGACTTCACAGACAATGCATGGGTCCTTTCCACAATAAAGGAAGGTTAGAAGCTTTGCTTCTGGGACACTCTACCTCTTTTTCAAGAACCCCCATTTTATTCCACCAGCCCCAAGTGGTATCTCTATGGGATGAAGTGTGCACCTTGTACAGACGGGTGCAGTAGAGAGAGATATAATAATTATTCCCAGATCTTCATAGTTTATGAAAAAGAGAGAAAATTTTGAATCATTATCAATCTTTCCCCATTGAACAAATTTCTTCTGGTACAGCATTTAAAGATGGAGACATCCGCCTCAGTCAGGAATGCCATCAGACTGCACAACTGGATGGTCTCCATAGATCTCCAGGATGCCTAACTCCACATCCCTATCTTCCCAGCCCGCAGGAGATTCCTGCAGTTTTGTCTGGGAAGGATATTTTTGAAGTTTGGGCTCTTCTTTTCAGTATAGCTTCTGCTCCTAGAGCCTTCACCAGGGTGATAGGTGTAATAGTGGCTCATTTAGGGTCCTTAGGGATCCCCATCCTCCAATACTTTGATGACTGGTTGATGCACAACATCCTCAGATGTACCCTTCAGAAGGATCTGTCTCAGTTGGGAGATGATGACTCATCTAAGCCTAATCCCCAATCAGGAGAAGTAGGATCTGATCCCTTCTCAGAATTTCATTTATGTGGTGATGAATTTTCTCAACCGTCAACGGGCAGTCCATGTTACTCCCAACAGAATCTTATAAATACTTGCTGTCATAGCAAGACTGGATGGAAAGACTTTGTTTTCTGCTTGCCTACCTCTCTTTCCTGGTGACTTTGAATGAGGCAGCAGACTTAGTTCCCCTAGGAAGGCTTCATATGCGACCTCTCCAGTTCTTGCTTCTTGCAAACTGGAGACCTCACAGTGACCCCTGTCTGCTTGGATCCCCTTAAGCTCCAAATTTTATTTCCAACTGAATTGGAGGAAAAATCAGGACAGTTGTTTGACAGGAGTTCTGATTCACACACCAGAACCTCACTCCTTTGTTTACATCAATGCCTCAGATTCAGGCTGGGGTCTTGGGAAGACTCTTCCCTTCACATCAACAATCTAGAAATGTGGGCTTTTTTTTTTAGCACTTCAGGGGTCAACCACATAAGACATTGCATCATGGACAATATGTCGGTCATAGCATAACTCAGATGTCAAGGGAGTATTCATACCTCTTCTCTCTGCTTAGAAGTTTGGAACCTCCTTCTTTGACAGCTTCAGAGGAGATCACTTTCAGAGTCCGCCAACAATCCACACGAGAAATATTCTGGTTGATAGCTTGTCCAGACAGGAAGATCAGACTTCACGGAATGACCTCTGCCAGTCAGTAGCAGAGACACTTTTTCATCCATGGGGAAAGCCAATGGTAAACTTGTTCGTAAGGAGGCTGAACAGCAAGCTTCCTCTTTTTGTCTCTCCAGTGCCAGTTCAGAGGGTATGGGTGGTGAACACCTGCAGTCTGAGGTGGGATTGACTGTATTCCCCTGCCTTCCCACCGTTCAGAATAATCCCTCCGGTTTTTCACAGTCAGGACTTCCAAGTCATAGCTCATTCTGATAGCTCCCAGTGGCCCCAGCAATCATGGTTCAGCGATGTTGACCTGTTGGTCGACCATCCCAGGGAATTACCACTGAAGAGGAATCTGCTGTTGCAGCGAAGCAGGTCACTCTTGCTTGACACTCCTCAAATTCTCCGCTTTGATGCCTGGTTCATAGGTTGCCAGATGCATTTCTCAGGCTAGATGATAATCTGCTTGCAAGGTTTATGATGCCAAGTGGAGAATTTTCCATAATTCGCGCAGTAGGAAATGCATTGATCCTACCTGCCCCCCATTTATTTCATTTGCCACTTTTTTCTTTTTCTCTTCAGGGAAAAAGATTGTTCAGTGTCGACCATTAAAAGCTATAGAGCAGCCTTCTCCAATACTCTTAAGTTCTTTATGGGCTCCAGTATAAGGGTCAGACCTACATTTTTCAGAACTGATAAGGTACTCTGAGCTCCAGAGATCAGTCTCTAGCTTTTTAATGCTGAGGTGAAGCCTTTTGTGTGTTCTTTGGTTATTATGTGAACCTCCTTATGAACATGTGAGTGGAGCTTCCTTCAAGAACCTTACCCTTAAAACAGTCTTCCATCTCTGCCTAGCATGGGTGAGGAGAAGGAATGAAATTCATGCCTTGTCAGTAGAAAAAGGGTTGTTTATGGTTTAATGGTAAGTATGATTCGGTCTCTCTCTTTGCCAGCCTGGGTTTCTGGCCATGAATCTGCTACCTTCAGTAGCTCCTGTTCCTTTCGCAATCCCCAGTTTCAGTGGTATCTGTGCTGTGGATGATCAAGATAAGTTTCCTTGCCCAGTTAGAGCTTTATGTTTGTATCTGTCAAAATCAGAAAATAAAAGAAAGGGTTGTAACAGTCTTTTTCTCCCTCTGATATTCAGCAGTGACCATCTCCAGGTGGATTGTTCAGACTGTTAAAAGAACTTATCATTTTCTCATTGGGAGAGCTCTTTCTTTCATGAAAATTAAAGTCTGTGGGGTCCAGGCTATTGCAGTATCTCTGACCTTTTTGAGTAATTTGTCTTTGGATGATGTCATTAAATGTCACCTTCTAGCAATCTCGCTCCACTGTCTCGTCAGTTGTTCTTCGATCAATGTCACACCAGAGTGAGGGCATTTATGCATTAGGCCCAGTTTTATCAGTCCAACAAGTTGTCAAGCCATCCTACAGTCTGCAGTAGAGCACCCTACTGACAGCAGTAGTAAGTTCACTTTGACAGCTTATCTCTCCCACCGGGCTGGCATATTCAGCAACGCAATAATAGTAGGCAATGTAATACTGCTGTTAACAAGTAGTTTTTTGGGGGGGGTGGGGTGGTAAACTAATTTTAATTATGTAATATTAACCTGCTATTATTAAATTCCCTTCTCCCCAGTCTGATGTCCTTTAAGTTTTGTCCAAGTCAACAAAGGGTGATATTCCAGTTGTCAGAAGTGACTAAGGTATCAGCCTGGAATCATTTTTTTTATTTTTTATTCTGGATTTCCAATTATTATTGGATGAGGGAATAATATCATTGGATTGGGAACTAAAAGAGATAACAAAATAATATTAAATAATTAATTCAGGTGATTTGAAGGCTTTGATTTCATTGTGTTTAAATATTATTATTCTTATTTTTTTTCTTCCAGATTCTCATTCCACCCAAAGATCTCCTTGGAAAGCTGAGAAAAGAATGTGAGAATTACAGTGTTGTAAGTTGAATTGTTTCTTTGTCTAATACATTGCCCGATCACATTAACGTTTACAAAAACTCTGCTACCTCTCCAGCTCTCCCATAAAGATTAAATTTCCTCTTTCCCATCTATATACCATGCAAAAGGAAGAATCTTTGACTCTTTATCTCCTCTTACCATCACTAGGTGGCTACCGATAAACCGTTTTGTCTACCGGTTTCACTGTGGTATGATAAACATCATCCCGCATTGCCTATCATAATCCTGTAAGAACATCTTTACATCTGCATATCCATCAAAAATTGTACAATATTGTGAACTTAGGTTTCCGCAAAGGTCTGGAAACTTTTTTGTGAATTTTTGTACATAGTTTTCCATATTTTTCAGATTTTGTGGAATTGGTTTATCAAACCTGGTAAGTCACACACAGTAACACACATGTGTGGGCTGTTGAATTGTCTCATTGGTTTTATTGCAAGTGCTGTTGTATTGTAATACATTGTATCTACTGCTGCACCACATGCATCTTCAGCTAGGACCATCTATTACTGGGTGTTTTGCCCCTTATTCCAGAACACCCACCAGATGGTGGGGTGGCAGTGTTGATAAGTCACTACTTGTTGATGGTAGGCAGCCAGCTCTTGTCATCATGCTTCATCCATAACCAGCTGGATGCTCTTGCAGCAGTTTTGCCCAGTGCTTGAACTGCCACTCTTCGGTTTTTCACGGTTATCCCAAGTGCACTGAGCATCTTCCAGACTGATTGAGTAGGAAGCCCTCTCCTTCCCACCTCTACTGGGAACAACCAAGTACTCCATCCTCTGCTCTTGCATGTCTCTATTAGCTCTGCATACTTGTTCAACTTTCTTTCATGAGCCTCATCTCTCCTCCCAAGGTACAGTCAACTCAATGGCCACCAACTTCTTCCTAGTCTCGGACCAAATCACTACATCTGGACATAGAGACATCTGGTCAATTTCGAGGAAAGCCAATATCTTCCCAAGATGCACACACATGTCCCAACTCTCTGATTGATTGAAGATTCACCTCCTCTGATGAGGTGTTACTGGTTTTTCTGTCAATGACAAAATTGATAAATCTTGGCCTAGTGATTGGTGCTGGTATTTTCTTCTTTCTCGCCCTCTCCAAGATGTCTGCTAGCTCATGGAGGACCCTGTCATGCATCCATCTCTAGCAGCCTTGTATTGGTGCAGTCTGGTATGCTGACAGGATGTGCTCTAGGCTACCTCTTTTAGCACAGAGAGAACATGCAGGATTCTCATTGAGGTCCCACCTGTGCAAGTTTGTTGGAGATCACAAAAGATCATACATTGATCTCAGCAGAAACTGGATCCAGAGAGGCTTGTAATTCCTGATATTGGACCATGTCATACCTGCCAACCCTTACGATTTTGCCGTAAGTCTTACAAAAATGATGAAAAAATTACGGACTTTCGGAATAATAGCAAAACTTACGAAAATATGATCGTTTTTGTCTGTTTTGGATATTTTTTGTCATGGTTCGGTCCGGATCCAGATTTTCATATTAGACTCCATGTTCGGATCTGGGGTTTCATCTTAGACTGTGTGGATTTTGTTAGGGAACTAGACTAACTATATAGTGGTACATCAGATGCGCCTATGTTGTTCATGAAAAGCGCGTACCTGATCAAGATTTCGCTTTTTCGTTTTGTCATCCGGTCATCTGAAAATGTCGTCCAAATGAGAATGCGTTGAAGGTGGAAAGGACAATCAGCCTCGTAAAAAGTTAAAACAATGGTCACAAAAGTATAAAAAAGATTACTCAGATACTTGGTCATGCTTAGAAAAAAAGCAAGAAAGGCGACCATTACATTTATTGCACATTATGTCGTGTTGACTTGAATATTGCCCACGGTGGGCGAGATGACTGTCGCTGCCACGTGAATTCCAAAAAGCACACAGAATACATTGCAATGAAGTCAACTTGTAAGTCGCTGACCTCTATGGGATTTGGATTAGCAGAACCAGAAACTGAACTGGAGGTCATAAAGGCTGAAGTTTATTTTACAAACTTTTTGGTTGAGCATAATGTTGCACTTGCTGCATCAGACCATGCTTCTAAACTATTCAAACGCATGATTCCAAAATTGTCAGTAGCAAATAGTTATCAGTGTGGTAGAACAAAAACTACTGTTATTGTATTACAACACTGCAAGTCAATTCAGGAAGACATTGTAAGCAATATTTCATCCCAGCCTTTCAGTATAGCAACTGATGGTAGCAATGATTCTGAGAAGTTGTACCCAGTTGTTAGATATTTGATCACACAGAGGGGGTTGTAAATGAAGCACTTTTGTCAGTTCCAGCATGTGATGGAGCCACTACTGGGGAAAACATTTTCACATTATTGAATGATGATTTGAAAAAAGAGAAATGTAAGCTGGAATAACTGTATTGCATTTGAATCAGACAATGTTTCAGTGATGACAGGTTGCAATAAAGGTGTGTTTGGACATATAGCTAAAGTGAATCCCTCTGTGTACTTAAGTTTATGTTCATGCCATTTGAAACATTTAGCAGCTAAAAAGGGGGCTGATAAACTACCTATGAGTTTTGATTAGTGGACATATTATATTATTTGGATAAAAGTGTGAATAGACAAATGGAGCTGTAAGGTCTTCAGACGCTTTGAGGAAAAGAGCAGACACAAATATTGAAGCATTGTGTAACAAGATGGTTGTCTCTTGGTGAAGGCATAAAGAGACTGCTGGAACAGTGGGAACCTTTACAGATGTATTTTGAGAGAGAAACCAAGAAACAAGAGGTTAGAGGCAAAAGGGCTAAAGCCAAAAGTAGCAGGTCAGTGAAGGTATCTAGTAAAAAGGATAAAGTTACTTCTGTGTCTAGTAACAAAGAAGGAAATAGAGACAGAGCAAGTACATGCAGCAAAACTTTGAGCTGTGATCAATCTAGAAGTCAGGCTAGTACGACCTCCAAGTCTATCTCAGCAGGAAAGACTGAGAAAACAAAACCCAAGAAAAGTTCCTTAGAGAAAGTTAAATCCTAGAAATTCGTTGAAAAGGCTCAGACTGGATTTCAGACACCATCAGTTAGAAATGACAGGAGGGACCCTAAGAAAATCAGTTACAGAGAGGAAAAAAAGTGTGTGCATGGCTTTGCGGTCCCGGAGGGTGAAGCTTTATTGCTTATTCCTAGACTACATAATTCCATTATTTAACAAGCATAACTTAATCCTGCAGCAGGAAGAGCCTATGATCCACAAACTTAGAGAAAACATGCTTGAATTATTCAAACAATTGCTAATCAGATTTGTAAATCCTACAGAAATTTCACAGGCCTTAGGAACTTACTGATATTGATTATCATGACTGTAAGAAACAAAAGTCAGATGATACACTTATAGTAGGTTTAGAAACAAGAAAATACATGGCTGAAAGTAAGCTTTATGAAAGTAGCCTCTGTGAATTCTATAAAGATGTAAGAAACTATTACACAACTGTTTGTGATTACATTGTTAAGAGGTTTCCCCTGAATAATGAACTTCTGAAGCACAGTGCAGTTGCTGATGTGACAAAAAGAATGATGATTGATTTCAGCAGTGTGATGTATTTCTCATCAAGATTTGTGTGTATGGAACCCAAGGAAACCAACTGGCATGACAGCTTGGAAGCAGAGTTTTTTGAATTACCAAGTAGATGAATTGAATCCTGAGATCTTAAACACTGAAAGAGTTGACAAGCAATGGAATCTCATGAGTAAACTCGATGATGTAAATGGCCAGCTGAAATACAAATTGTTGTCCAGCATCATGAAGTGAGAGGGTGTTCTCATTTGTTGCAAAAAACCACTCAAAATCCAGATCATCTATGTCAGTTAATACCTTGGAAGCAGTACTAGTCATGAAAGTGAAGGGAGGAGAATGCTTCAATATAGAGTTTGACCAGAAGTTTCTCATAAAGTGCAAAAGCGCCATGTACCAGTCACAACAGTAGCTGTATAGTGTAAGTTTTTAGTTATAATACGGAAATAAACTGTAAAGGTTGTTAAACCTGTAATTGTTGCCAGTACTTGATATTTTTTACACCTTACTGAAAATTGGTTCAACTTACTGAAAACTTTCGACTGACTTACTGAGAATGTCTCTTTAGCGTTGGCAGGTCTGCCATGTTAGCTTTCTTTCTGGTAGAGACTACCTGGTCCATGCTCCCTGACTTCCTCTCTTCCTTCACTTTCCATAGCTTGTCCTGGATCATTGACCTTCTCGTATCTGGGTCAGTTTCCTTCCAGCACTGGGTGTGACCTGTTCCCAAGTCTTGTCTTCCAGAGTAGGTTGTTCCCACTGTGTTCTTGTGCTGTAATCTACTTTCTGCTGATTCAACTGCATAGGAAACTGACCACTTTCTACCAGTCCTGACTTCAATGCCTGCAGCAGCGATCTTCTTGTCCTGTGAGTGTTTCAGCATCATAAGTACCCTTGAACTCTTCCACCACTGATGTCAATGGTAGCTGGAGCATTCCAGATCTGGTGTAGAGCCCAACTCCTGGGAATGATGGTGGGACTCCAAGCCATCAGCGCAGATACTTGCCTATTGTTCTTTATAAGCTCTCCACAGTTTTCGTTTCTAACTCGTATAGCATCAATTGCCAGACCAATCTAGGCAGTAGTCTGTTCTGGTACATCCATGCCTTGAATTTCCTGGGAAGTCCTTATCTGTCAATCTTCTGCATCCCTTCTTCTAGCTGGTTCTTTAGCTGTTTGATGCAGTTTGCATCTTCAACATTGCGTCAGACCACTTGCCAAGGCACTTGATATGATCATCCAGGATGGATGGGATCTCCTCCTCTTGAATTTTCATCACAAACTGGGAGGTGACCTGAATGTTTCTTATCACCAAGCTTCTGGACTTCTTTGGCTTAAATTTTATTTGAGCCCATGATACAGTATCCTGCAGTGCTGTCAACACCCATCTTGCCTGGACATGTGTGTCAGTGGTGACTGTCAGGTCATCCATGAATCCCCTTTTGGATGGCACATTGTTTTTGGCCCTCTTGTCTCCCGTTCTGCTGCTTTGATTATGAGGTTCATGGCCATGACAAATAGTATAACAGAGATAGAGCCTGTGATGATCCCTCTTTCCAGTGCAATCCATGAAGAGGTGAATTTCTCTGCCATAAATCATAGCTGGATGTTGCTGTAATCCTGATTAACTGCTGTACACCCTCTGGTATATGGTAATGGTCAAGAGCCAGTTCAATCAGCTTGTGTGGTATTGAAACCATATGATTGTCAAATTGCCATCTTGAATCCTGACTTCTGTAATGATTTGACTTATGGCTCTTGAGTGTTCAGTACACTCAGAAAATTCTGGGACTCCTCCTTTCTGCACTGACATATCAATATACTTGTTGTTTATCATGTTCTTGGTTATTCTCTTTGCCATGACAGAGAGGAATGTCTTTCATTCTATGCTCAGTAGCGATATCATCTGGAACTGACATATCTTTGAATTCCTTCTCCTTTGGTACAAAGCAGACCTCAGCATCCTGCCAACAAGCAGGGATCCTCCCTTTCCTTTCCTCCATATCACCCACATCAGTCCCCACAGACGTCTAAGTAAATTAGGGCACATCTTGTACACCTTGTAGAGGATTTCACTAGGTCCTGGGGCCAACCTAGCTCTAGTTTTCCTTATGACTTTGCACACTTCATTCCAGGTGGGCTCCCCCACTTCTAGAGCACAAGATGGTGGCTCTACGGGTAGGATCCTTGGACACTCTCCCAGATCATCTTTTCTGTGAGGGTCAGAATGATGTGTTTGTTTCAGGAACTCTTCTGCTTCCATTCTGTTAAACTCCAGATGGCCAGACCACTCTTCTCCCAAGAGAGGCGAAGCAAATTTTCAGGGATTTGCAATAAAGGCCACCCTCTTGTGTGATTTCATTCTCCTCTTGTTCTACTTTCTTAACTTTAAGCAGCCATTCTCTGATGACCTCCTACAACTGTTGCAGTCACACCTTCTCTTCTTGTGTGGGGTCCCTGAACTGTCTTCTCAATGACATATCTTCTTTAGCTTGTCTTGTTATCTATTGGGTCTAGAGGTTGCTGGTTTGGATCCTGTTGTATGGAAACCAAACCTCTCCTTTCCTATGGTATAAGCAATTGTAGAAAGGGATTAGATCCTCCTGTCGACATTGCCCTGCAGAGCAGAGCAGCATTTAGGATGTTGTCCAAGTCATTGTCAAACTCTTCCCAGGCCTTCTTATTGTCCATCTTAGGCCATTCCACTCTCTCCCTTCATATCTCAACTCGTCTAAGTGTTTCCTGTTGTTGATCTTGGTCTTCAGTGACAAGTTGTTGTAGCTCAGGCTGACTAGAAGCAACAGGCGCTCCTTCCTCAGGTCGATGCGAAGAGTTGAGTAGTCTCTCTCCAGTACTGACACAAATGTACTTAGTCTGCCTCTCCTCCACTCTGCTAGCTGCACTTGCCTGGGACTAACCTGCTGTGTAGAGATCATCAAACTGTGGTGTGATACCTGGCTGATATCTCACCGTAGCTAAGCTCTGCACATTTCAACTGATCTCTCACAGGCCCACACCGCGATCTTGATTGCTGGATCTTCAGATCCCTTGCATCCTCGCACAGATTTCCACAATGGGATCTAGCCTCCGCTACCACACCTGTCAGTGTCCATTGAACAAGCCATTTAATTACTGATAAATCCATCGTCTTGAGCCTTTTATCCCCCCCCCCAGTGTTCATCATCTTAATCTGATGCAAGTTTTCAGGTTGTTATTTCTCCTTTGTTTTTGTTTGTTGTCTTTTCAAAAAACAATGGCAATGAAATGCACAAAGTTCAAGGTCAGCAAGGATGATCATGAGACTTGCCTCATTTGTGCTAAATGTACATCATCAGCACCATGCAGTTTTTGTAGCTCTTGGTCAGAAGGAACATGGTCCTTAGTATTGTGAAAAAATTTGAAACCAATAGTAAGGCAAAGTTAAAGTCATCAGAGTGCAACATCTTGAGTCTCCTCTTGAAAATATCATCTATTACAAGGATAGTGGGGGGTACTCCAGTGGCACCTTCCCTCTTAAGATTCTTCAGATAATGCTGTTAGCTACTGTCACCTCCAGACAGCTAGAAACAGAGAATTGGGTGGATCTGTATGCATCCTGGCTGTGCCAGTCACATGCATTGCTGGAGTTGCATAAGAGGAGTTTGGTTCAGGAGACGAAAAAACAATTGCTGGCATTAGGGTAGTTTATGTTTCTCCATTCCTCATGTCCTTGAAATACTGGTTTGGATTTGTCGGGAGATTGTTCTCCCAAATTTTGGCAGCCCAGTGTGTGTAAGTACCCCAGCATGCCTGAACATGGCTTAAAGACATGCAAGTCAAGTCGCCTGGGGTATGAAACTGATATAGGTGATATGTATTACCTGTTGTCATCACCTCACACTGCCGTTCTGGGTGCCAAATTTCCAGCCCAGCTTCTGGCAGTCTGTGCATACCAGGCAGCAATCGGAGATCAGTTCTATTGATGGCCTGTGCCATATACCAGCTGACTATTCTGCTTTATATGGAGCCTTATGGGGACCAGTATAATTGGGCTGTCCATTTTGCCTACCTTCAGTTGAACTGGCCTTTCAGCATTCCTTCCAGTCGTTCTTCCAATCTTCCATGCTGGCAAATCATACATTGTTGGTTGCCTCTCCACCATTACAGCAGGCCTGATGTTATTTCCATATCTGGTAGATAAATACTATGGTACACCATAGGACGATTGCACTACTTTTTCTATGCTGATTGGTATATTATACACAGATATGGAAGTAATGCTGGATGAGGTCAAACCCCACAGTGTGTGAGTGGAAAACCTTTATCTGCTGTCTCACTCCAATCTGACCATGGAAAGGCTGGCATTCAGTTTTAAGGTCAAGGCCTCAGTAGATATTGAGGATGAACACTGTTCCTTTCATCTCCTGCAGTCTGTGAAAATTAGCGAGATTTCTGATCATCTCTTGGACAAAATCCTAGACCCAGGGAATTCTAAGGCTTCTTTCTCTGAAAGCCTATCACCAGTATCTTTTTCAGCATGCTGGTACCAAACACACTTGGACACATACAGTGTTGACATTCCAAGTGTTGATAAGAACGTTGTGGCAGTAAACATATCTACTCTGCAGTTCTATAAGGTTGATTGCTGGATGTTCAGTGTGACTTTTAAACTTGTGCAGAATATTTTAGTGATGTTATTGATGCTGGACTTCACATCATTGGTGATTTTTCACCTAGCCAGTAAATCAGGAAATGAGCATGCATGGTAGTCAAAGGCTTGCATAGCTAATGTGATAAATAGGGCAGCACATCATTCCATGACCAATGCCCCTAAGGCTTCTAACCTTTCTTTCTTATCACTGAAGGGGATGGAAGCAGGCAGCGCAAGAGTTATCTCTCCAGCTCTCCTTTTCTTCTCCACAATCTTTTCGCCCTCAACATTCTTTGCCACAGCAAGAGAGATGATCAGAGGCAGAGGAATAGGTGGCTGCATCCCACTCTACAACAGCACACTGGGTCACAACCCAGTTTCAGACTGTTACAGATTTCTTAGTTTTGGAGGCAATGTAATAAAGGGGAAAGGTAACCAGGTTTCACCGTCCTCAAGCCTCCTAACAACCACCAGTGACTTACCAGCCCCACCACCCACCAAGAATCCTGTTGGTGCCAGAATTCTCGATTTTCACAAAGCTTGGATCAATCTTTTTCTATAGATCGCATGGGTAATCCAAGGGGTTTCAGAGGGGCCTCTGATTTCATTTGTCCGTCCTCCACCCCTTTTGCTTTCCCCATCTGTGATGGAGATCCCAACTGGTCCCACGAAGGTTGAAATTATAATGGAGGTGAAAATTCTTCACTCTTCGTGTAGGTGGTAGAGAGAGTTTGCAAACTGAACTCTTAGGGTTTTTATTGAAGGATTTATTTTTCTGGTGTGAAAAGCCAGTTGGAAACTTGGACCAGGCAAGCAGAAGTGGTCATCTGCTCTTTCTCCTTCAAAAACATGTTGAGAGGGGCAGCGATGCAAGACCCAGTTTGTGCTCGCAAGATCACTTGAAATGCATAGAGAAGAGTCATGGGGTCCATCATTTTCTTCTGTTTTGGGCCAGACAACTCTAGTGGTATGGCTGTAGTGGGTAATATGCTTGGCATAATTTGAAATACAAAAAGATTAGATATGCCTCATGAAGTATTCAGCTCAAGAGATTAGAGCTATCTTGGAGAGTGTCACATTTGATTACACTGTTTGATCCAATATATAATAGAAGCTGTTGGTTATTTAACCTCTGATATGTAGCAATGCAGAGACGAGAATTGAATCTGGTGGCTCTAGTGGATGCAGCCCAGAAGACCACCAGACCCATTTGATGTCAGCACAACCTTCTTATGGGCATTGGTTTACTTCTTTCGCTGGATTTGCCCAGAATATTTGCTTGGTAAAAAAATGTGATTGTTTTCTTCTTATCAGGGTATTGATGTCAAGTGATATGTGATTGTCTATTGTGCTGTTTTCATGTTATGAAATCGGTTTTTCCTTCTTATGGGGAATCAGCCATTCTTCCCATGAAGGTTGCCTACAGTAGAGGTTAGATGCATACATTTCCTTCTTATCTTACCTGTTCTTCTATTGTTAATGTGATTGGGGAATGTATTTGACAGAGAAAATCAATTTTGTAGTAAATTACATTTCTCAGAGAATACTTACCCAATCACATTACTATTAAACCCTCCCACACCTCCCCGCATACTTGTTGATGTACCACTCAGCTCATACTTGTAAACAACTGGTTGATAAGCAGCCATCTTGTGGTGGTAAGGGAATCAGAAAAAGTTTCTTCCCCTTGTATGGTATATAGATGGGAACTTTGGTCTTTCTGGGAGGGCTGGATTCAATAGGCAGTTGAGTTTTTCCTATCAATAATGTAATCAGGTAACTTGGAAAAATATAATTTACAACAAAATTGACTTTATCTTAAGACTGTACCATTTCACTGGCATAGATAATTATATTGTCTGTTTTATTTTCATAGCATACTGCATGTGTGATGTGCCCTGATGCAGCAGTAATGATTGTAGACCCTGGTATTCTGGTGCATAATACTATATCTGATATTTTTATAGTACTTCACTTTCAGACTTTTCCAAGATATTACATATCTGATAAAACACTATACCTAACTTTTAAATTCTAGAACAATCTTAAATAGAGTACCAAGGACCAATATTTAGGGTTCAGCAAACATCACAAAATTACAAGCATCAAACCATCTGAACCAGCTTGATCCTGTCAGAATAAACCCTGTCCTTGGAGGCAACTATCTTAAGCAAACCATGCCAGGTTACTAATAAACCTTACCTTAATCCCAACCTTACCCCTTTGAACATTATTTTCATATTCTTCTAACATGGAGGCAAGGCAAAATAAAAGCCTACAAACTTTATGACAAAAATGATGTCATTGGTGACATCACACCACACAGACATTTTTTTCCTAGTGATCCTGTATTTTGAATTCCATGGTGTTTTGTTCAAGGTAAAATGGAATTGAACAGGTTCAAAATTCCTATCCACCTGTTTAAAAAACCATGTAACAAGTTGATCCCTTTTTAATGGAAATCGAGACAAACATTAAACCTGAACAGTGTTTAATCTTATTTATGCCGAGTCAATGCATGGTATCAAAATTGAAATGAAGAAAAAAAATTAGCCACAATTTGATGGTAGTGAAAACACTTAGAACAGCCTTGTTTGGCCAAAAGGACACATTCTTTTGAAAGGATTTCTCAAATTAAAATACAACATCATTATGTGATAACAAATGAATGTTGAATACATTTTCTAAGTCTGTTCAAGTTGGGGTAATACATCAGAACTTTGTATTGGTTCTTGACAACCAAGTTAAGCCTCCAATTATTCCTAGGTGCTGGATCAAGTGAAGTACCGGGTAGACTGGGCCAAGTATCAGGAATCACTCAAAAGAAAGGAGGAAGAAGCAATTGAGAGGGAAAGAGGTAAGTCTCTAATCAGTTAATATCTCAGGTTGATCTTGTTTTGACTGTCACTAAGGCAAGGGATCATAGAAATGGTCTCCGTCCATCCATCTGTCCAAGCTTGCATATGTCCACCTTGTGAATGCTAATGCGTCCACATTTATTATAGATTTGAAACAAATTTGCCATGAAGCTGCATCTCAGCAACAGCTTGAAATGAGTTAAATGATGAGAGCATTTTGCACAGTTTTCACTAAGTTTTTATCCCTGATTGTCTTAGCATAGGTATTGCTATGCGCAACATTTTGAAAATAGTAACTTCCACATTTATTATTAGATTTCAGTTCAGTATGACTTGAAACTTCATCTTGAAAAGAGCTAGAGTTCCATCATGAGAACTTTTTGCTCCTATTTCTTTTGATTTATGGCCCTTGATGGTCATAGCATTGGTATTATTAATGCATGACATTGTGAACACTCCAGCTTCAACATCTATAATAAAATTTATTTTTTTAAAATTATCCAGCATTCTTTCATATTCAGTAGTTAATTTTATTTGAATAAGGCATCAGGAACAATTTTATTCTATTTGATCTTATCAGTTTGACAAATTTGTAATTTCTGACTTTAGTAGATTAGCTTGGTATAAATGAAACAAAATAAATGAAACAAATTTCACACTGGAGCTACTTTCATAGCTTTCCATGACCCCCCCCCCCCCATCTTCAGACCATGACCCAAGGATCCTAACCTAAAAACCGCTATATATATATATTACATACTTGTATAAAGCTCTGTCATCATTAGCTCTTCTGTAAGACTGCAACATTTACCAAAATTTGTGTAAACATGTACATGGTATGCAATAACTGAAACGATTCAAAATTCAAGCTTACCTCTAATATGCACATTAGGCTTAGGGCTGACAGATGTTTATATGTAAACCACTGACAGTGTGCATGCCTTATCTGGCTCAACTTGCGATTGTTTCATTGTGATTGTCTCTACATCTTTACCTTTTATTATCACATGATTCAATTTTTAAGACATGTATTTGCTGAATTTATCTGACAATTTAGGTAAACCATTCCTGGGATTGTTATGATATTGTTTGTATTGCTACATGTATGTACATGACAAAAAATTGATAATGCAACCAGATGTACTGCCTGAGCAAGTGCATAGGATACTTTTGTAGGATCTACAATGATGATAAGAACCTGTAGTGGCTTACAAACTTGTATGGTGTTTATGAATGTTACTCATCAAAGGTTCTGTTAATGAATATGTTTTTCAAATGTAGATAATGTTGTTTAAAGAAATTTTTGTCAGTGTTATCAGTAAATCAACTTGATGTGTAATGTGTGGTACAACCAATTCTCATCAACTTCGGCTTTTTCCTGGTGATGCTACATTAGATTGAAAATCATTCATACTTTAAGAAAAGAATTAACAGAAAAATCTTATTGAACAGTCCGCTTATGTAGAGATGTGAAAATATATAATTTAATTGGAATGGGTAGTTCCTGCATCACTGATGGCCATGTACATGTTCGTTGAAATAGTTAATGTTACAGTCTTAATCTTCTGGCCGTAATATGGCCCTGAATTCATTGTGTATCCATCAACAATTGCTTTTTACCACTCTGGAGGCCATATTTCTGACCTGATTCTTATCAACATGGAATATCAGCTTATTTCATCAAGATCTTGGATGAGTTCAATAATGAACGAGATCCACACATACTGATGATGTGATCATGTATCTGATAGGCTAAGCTTGATGCTACTCAGATGAAAGTAGCAAGAGAAAAAGGGGTGGGGGATCAGCAGCAGCAACACCACTGGGGGGGGGGGGGGCGGGCGGGAGAATATAGGGAACAAAGGCCCCAGAAGCAGAAATGTCATGGACGTATCAACTTGAGTTAAGTCAGTCTCTCTTTGATGGTGACATTTTAAATTTGTTTAAAAATATTGCATGATTTTAAAATTTTTTTTACAAATCATATTAATATTTCACTGGTTTATTTTCCTGATGTTTTGGGTTCCATCCTATTAATAAGGAAAAAATGTATCATGCAGAACCATGCAGTTTAAGGATATTGATATTGCACCATTCCAATATGTTCATATTTGTTTGAATGAAATGAATATCTCTTAGCTATAAAAAATGTGTGAAACAAATCAGAATAAAAGAATAATGGGAAAATGCAACTTGCCAGGTGTTAGAATAATAAGGAAAATTGAGCTTTTATAACAATGCACAAACTAAAATCAACAGTACAAATAATAAACTTAAGAAGAAGGGAACATCACAGTTTGGTTTATCTATTTATTTATGTTTTGGGAAAAGCTCTGGGCAGAAGATACTATACTCAATAATTACAGTATGGGTGCTGGAACTGTTGTATATTAATAATAAATTACAGATTGGTTTCTGAAAGAATAAGAATGGGAGGAAGTATATAAGTATTTCTATGTATGTTTAATATATGTCACAAAATGCATGTTGTATTCCTGTTGTATCTTATGTTCAGCATGTGCTTTTATCTGTTGTATTTACATTAAACTGTAGGCAAAATGTTTGACATGTCAGTCTTCACTGGTAACATTTGTATATATGCATCAATGAGTGTCTGCTAGCCTTATTTTGTCTGTTTCATGCCACCACCTCCCTCCATACTGCTTAATTTATAGAACTCTGGCAATTTGTTACAAACCACTTTTAGATTTTTCATTAGCCATAAGTCTAACGTGTGCCTTTGCTTTATTACTGGCGCGTGATCACCATTCCTGGTCATGATCAATTAGGTGTGAAAGGAAAGAGGCTGAACATTTATGATTCTTTTCGATGGAGATTAAATTGTATGTCCGGTAGACACTTGCAGTGATGCCATATTGGAGAAAGCCAGTTTGTCCTAGACTTAGATCAATCTGTATCAATTGGAATAAGAAAACATTCATAATTGGATGAATTGTCTCAGTTGGAATACGGCGATGAATTAAAGAACTTTATTTAGAAATATGTGTATTGGAGGCAGCGATTCCTTTAAAAATAAAAGGCAAAAGATAGTTGGCTACTGGTTTCTGATAAGATGTACTTGCATCATCATGATCTTGGACCAGTTTGATAATGATGGGGCAACAATTCCAGTTTTCTTTTACTAGCCTGGTATGATAACGCTGGGAAAATGATCATAAAATTAGAACAAAAATTCCCATATTCCTAAAAATTGGGCTTCTGTCATGATATTTACTTGCACAACAGTGATATTTTAGTTGGACCGGGTAATTGTTGTCCCCAGCATGAGCAAGATCTATGCATATTAATGACGTACAGCTTTCATCTGATTGAATGAGCTTGTAACCACTCTGGAAGCCATATTTCTGATCAAACTTGGAATATGGGTTTATGTCAACATCCTGAACAAGTCAGATAATGAATTAGATCTGCGCACGTAAATGAGGTTATCTTGCATCAGATTGGCTGAGCTTGTTACTAATGTGGAGAGCATATTTCTGATCCGATTATGCTAAAACTTGGATTTTGGACGAGTTCAGCAATGAGCAAGATGTATGCTTATTGATAAGTTGATTTGCATTAGAGTGGCAGAGCTTGTTATCTCTATGATTTTCGATATGATTTTGATCAAACTTGGAATATGGGTTTATATCATCAAGATCTCAGACGAGTTTGATAATGAGTAAGATCCATTCATAGTAATGAGGCAATCTTGCATCAGATTTACTGAACATGGTATCACTCGGATGACATGTCTGATTAAAGTTTGATCAGACTTGGAATATAGCCTGATATGATCAAGATCTCATGAATTCAATAATGAGGGGATTTCAGCAGTGTTATTGAGGTGATCTTACATCTGATTGGCTCTACTTGTTACCACTCTTGAAACTCTATTTCTGATCCAATTTTGATTAAACTCAATAAATACATGTAGACTTAAATTATCAAGATCTCATAAATACAGTTAATGAGGTGATCTTGTATCTGATTGGCTGATCTTGTCTACACTTTATTTTTATCAGACTTTGTAAATAGGCTTATATCATCAAGATACCCAATGATTTTGTTGGAAGGAGCAAGATCTATGTATATTGATGAGGTGATCTTGCATCTGATTGGATGAACTTCCTGTCACTCAAGTAATGGTATTTCTGACCCAGTTATAATCAGACTTGGTAAATAGGCTAATATCATCAAGATGCTGGATGATTAAAGCATTATTTAGTACACAATTTTTATCAACATTAAACATTAATCTGACCCTTTCTTTTATACTTTCCACTGCTCTTTTATGATGGCCACCTAAGCATCTTGGATACTTTGATTGCAGAGAAACTTTGGAAAGGAAATAGTGGCATAATGGCCTTCATTGGTCAATTATCTCCAGAAAAGTCAATACATATCACTCTGATTACATCTAATCTTAGTCCATTGTAATTTTGAAACATAGCAAAACACCGCTTTTATTTTTATAATTTTTCCAGTAAATGGAAGTAAATTACTTTGCTATTAGTATTTGCAGTACCATTAATTTTTGCTGCAATCAATATATTGTTTCAAGTTTGATTTCCTTACTTATTTTAAGTTTTTTTCCATTACAACGATATTTACAACAAATTCTAAGAATTCTAATTATGATCAAGACAAGGTTTATTTGTTTTAGATACAGTCATATTCAGTATCTTCTCATCATCTTTGGATTATTTTCATATCAAAAATTATTTTGGTGAGAAGGTCCAAATTTTATATACGAAGATATTTACAAATATATCAGTGGAAAATAGACTTTAACATGATGTTTGTGGTCCACAATGTGCCATTGTGTTATGTAACATATGCAATATTGAGACAAGTCACCTAACTGAATAAAATATTGCATATGTATCCTTTTGGCTATTCAAGATGTGTGTGTGTGTGTGTGCAAAACTGGTTTTATTGACACATTTACCAGCTTAAATTAATGCATATTAAACAAGAAATACTTAAAACAGTAATTACATATTTAATATTTAATTATTTGCAGAGGACCATGCATATGTACTTATAAGAGAATTGACAACTAAATAGTGTAAATCGAGTGTGTACTCACCAACTGATCTCGTTTTATCCATAATAGTTATTCCATTAAAAATATGCACCAAGAAGCATAATTTCTAGAATTTTCTCTGCTAGATTCCATTAGAATCTGAATACCCAATTTCTTCCTTCATAAAACACTATAAAGTATATAAACTGATCTCGATTTATCCATAATAGTTATTCCATTAAAAATGTGCACCAAGAAGCATAATTTCTAGAATTTTCTCTGCTAGATTCCATTAGAATCTGAATACCCAATTTTTTCCTTCATAAAACACTATAAAGTATATATTCAGAAATATTCATCCTGGATGTGTCCAACAGTACAGATTTTTGACAGGCAATTAAATGTCCAAATTGGACATTGGAAGTTTCTAATACAGGGTTCATACAACCTTGAAAAATCATCGAATTTCAGGGTCTGCCTTGAAAACTCACTTTATCCTTGAAAATTCCTTGTATTTGGTGAAAACTACTAGAATTTTTCCCAGAACATCCTTCAAATTATCTGTGGGCATACAAAACATTAGAACTGAATAAATTTTATATTACTTTTTATATCCCAAATTTTTTAATTTATGTTTTAAAAAAAAATAAAAAATTCAAAGAATGAGATAATATTGGGTGGATCAAATGATGCACAACATGGGTAGTTACCAGATGGAGAAGGATCTCTTTGCTGTAGTGGTGTACTAATTAGTTGTGTCTTTTCTTCTTCTACTTTGCAGTGATACAAAATATATAAAAGTTTGGAAGTACTTATAAACTGCTTGATAAGTCCTTGAAAAAAAATCTGTCTGGGTCTGTATGAACTACGTAATAAGAAACTTGTATTTAGGCTAATAAAAATAAATTAACTGAAACTCGTACACAGGTATTTGACAATGTCATGAACTTTAGACAAACATAGTAACAGGTGTGAAACTGCCTTATAGAGATTCTCTGTAAATACATATAGTACAACATGACCTCTAAACTAACCTCAGCCAAGTTTGGAAGCAACCATTCGATTTCATAGGTAAAGATTGATCTTCAACAAACAGTCTAAAAGACAGAAGCAAGAATAAATGAAATAAGCCTTATATGGTTTGAAACATATGTTGATAGTGTGACTGCACAGCAGAACAGGGAGTACCATAATTAACCCAAATAATCAGACCCTTCAATTTTCCATGTACCATATTTTCAAAATTTGTATTAATTCCACTTGTTAAGGGATAGATATTGGTGATAGAGTTTATTGTTTACCAAAGAACCGATTGATCACATGACAATTTCCGGACAATACAACTTAGCCACATGTGCATGAGGGCAGCATTTGTTTCATGACTGAGTTAGGGAAATTGGCCATGATTTCTCATCTTTGAATGTTGAATACGGGGATGAGAATCAAAAACTAACAAAGCCTCATGTTTTACATGTACATTGAGGAAAAATTAAATTCAGTCTTTTAGGTCAGTATTTCACATGCATTCCACACATTAAGTTTTTCTCAGCTCCTTTATTTTGATGTATGTTTAACTGTTTTATGATAGGTTCCTTTTTTACTTCTCTCTTTTTTTTCTCTCTCTCTCTCCAGTCAGCCAACATGGCTGAAGAAATAAACTGAACATTTCTGAACACTGTACCTATGAAAAAACTGAAGAACATTGATACATTTTTGTCACATATATTTTGCTTCCTTTAAGGGTCAGTCTTAGAGTTTATGAAGCAGAAGTGTGTGAACCTCATGTCTTGATATGTGTACAAACAATGTGTTGATATATAAATTGGGGGGGGGGGCATTTTCAGAATTAAGTTCAATTAAATGCTTTTTTTATTTCAGTTGCATATGCACAGATAGACTGGCATGATTTTGTAGTTGTGGAGACAGTTGACTTCCAACCAAATGAACAAGGTATGTACAAAAGCTTTAACATTACTTTTGCCAGATTAATCAGGATTGGTCCAAATTACTCTGAGATGGACACAACATATTGCAAATACCAAGCCATGATGACTTTAGTGGTATGTTTTTATATCAGTTACAAAATTAGGTGCAGAGGTTAATCACTTCCTTTGTCCAGAACCAAAAGTTTGAATTCTTTTTAGCTCACCAGTATGAAGAACATGCAAGCTTTTGCTGAGCTTCTGCGGTTGTCGGTTTCAGTAGATGTAGACAGTAGGGATAGTCTTGGAAGAGAATGTTTAAGCACATTAACTGGAGTTCTCCACCATCTACAGTTATCATTTTTTGTGGATTGTTTGCACTTGGGATAAGGAAGAAGCCTATTGATTTCAGTATTAAAGTGTCACAAGGTCATAGGTCAGTGTCACTGAATGAAGTAGAAAAATGATTTCTGCACAATAACATTAGTTCTACGTCGCATACATGCACCAAATTGTGTGGGTGGCTTGCACTTGGGGTAAGTAAGTAAATAAGTAAGAGTGTGTGTGTGTGCACATGCTTGTGTGTGTGTCTGTGTGCACGTGTGCATGTGGCATTTCAGAACAAAAGTGGCTGTGTAGTGAAAACAAAAGGTTTAGTTAAAAAAATATAAATTTGTGAACATGAACTAGAGTTCTCCACCATCTACTGTTAACAATTTTGTGGATGGCTTGTTTTTTTGGGTAAGAAAGGAACCTATCGCTTGGGGTCAAAAGGTCAAAGGCCAGACAGAAAGTACAAAAATGGTTTCTGCTCAATAACATTAGCTCTACATCACAGACTGGACCAAAGTTTATGGAGGGCTTACACTTGGGCTTAGGAAGCATATCGATTTTTGAGCCAAATTGGCAAAGGCCTAGGTCACTGTGACTGAATGAAGATGAGTGATTTCTGCACAGAAATGGCAGTTATCTTCATAGAGGACTACTAAACATAGGGCAGGCATATTAAGTGCTATTCATGGTACTCTTGTTGTACAATATTCATATGTATGCTTTAATTCACATTGTTCTCTAGATTTTAGACTTCATTTGTTTGAAAAATTCAAATATTCAATTTTGAAACAAACTTCTATGTACTGTACGAATAATTTGTGTATAAAAAAAATAATTAATTTTTATGGATCAACTGTGTATGAAAAATTAAAGTGTACAAAAAATTACATGAATTACAGCAATTATCCATGAAACAGTAAAACAGGCCAAGACATGTGGTTCCTAAGTATTGGACAGTGGAGTCAAATTTTGTTTCCCTCTCTTCAATCCATTATAGGCCAGAAATATGAATTTGGATTTGAGTAACATAGCTTAAGTAGCTCACTAAATCTTCATCTAAAATTTCTTCCCTATTTTGTGTTTTCTACTTATAACATTTTTGGATAAAAGCCTTTATGTATAAAAATTGCACAGAATACAATGTTCTTTTTAGCTCACCTGGCCATAGATTCAAGTGAGCTTATGGTATTGGTATGGCCCTGCATGTGTCATGCTGCTGTCATCCATTGCTTGTTACTACACTGGGAGGCCATGTTTCTGATCCAGTTTTGAGATACAAACTTGTATCATCAGGATCTTGATGAGATCAGTAATAGTAAGATCCATGCATATTAATGAGGTAATCTTAATCTGATTGGCTGAGCTTGTTACCACTGTAGATAAATTTTATTTCTGATCTGGTTTTGATTAGAATTGGTAAGTAGGCTTATATCATTAATATCTTGGATGAATACAATTATGAGTGAGATCCACACTTATTAATGATATGGTCTTGGATCTGATTGGCAGAGCTTTTCTATACTGTAGCAACTCTGTTTTGGACCAGATTTTGATCAAACTTGTTAAATAGTCTTGAATCGTTAAGATGCTGGATGTTTGATTATGTGCAAGATTTGTGCATATTTATGGGGTAATCTTATATCCGATTGGCAGAGCTTGTTACCACCTGTGGATACAGTTTTGCTCCTTTTTGGAAAATGAGCTTACCTGTATATCATCATGGTCTTAGGCAGATTCTGTGATAATTGAGATCATATTAATGAGGTGACCTTGCATCTGATTGGCTGAGCTTGTTGCCTCTCTGTATTTATTATCCAATTTCAATAAAATCTGGTAACTATGTTTATATCTTCAAGATCTTTGATGAGTTCAATTATGAGTGAGAGCTATGCATATTAATTATGCCTTTATCTTTGGAAAGAAGTTTTACCATACTATAATACAATAGGTAAAATCAACACAATATTAGAGGTTGGGAGATACAGTGAAACTTCTGAAAACCAGACACTCATGGATCAATGGAAATGTCCAGTTTACAGAGGGTTTGGTTTTCAGAAGTACCGAAAGAGGAGAGTGCATTCTGATGCCAGTTTAAATAAAATCTTACACTGTGAGGGTATGTTATCAAGAAGGGAATAATATTGTTGAGATTTTATATTTTTATTAGGTGGCACTCTCCAGTTTCGTACTTTGCATAGGGTTAGATTTTTAAAGAAAAAGAATTACCCAGGTTTTTCTCACTGACTGTCCTGGCTATTTAAAAAGGACCTTGTATATCTTAGGTATTGTTAAAAGAACTTTGAATTCCCTTCATTTTGGTGTATGATTGATGGGTGAAATTTGGGTTATAGAGTATACAGCTTGGTCTTACTTAAGATGTGCACCTCTCAAAAAACTGCTAGCTCTGCTTGGTCATTTTCACTTCCTGTACTTCAAAGGTAAATAAAAAAAAAAAGAGGCTATAACTTTTTTTACTTTTTAGATATTTTGTAATTCATTCATAGTACTTTCAGAGGCTGGTATTGTCTGCTCTGGCAAAATTTGTTTCCCTATTTTAATAACTCCTGAAAATAGTGCACTTTTGACTAATTCAGACTGATTTTTCGAGTACTTTAGAGTGGCCATTTTGTCTGCTGTGTGCTTAGATCATGTCCAGTTTCCACAAGTACAATATGTAAAGAAATTTCAGCCACAGTACATGAAAGTAACATAGAGGTATGCCAACATTCTCTCCATTGTGCATGTTGCAAATGCAAAATACTTCATCTTACAACTGTCGCTCTCTCAGAAGCATGTATTATCTGTAGAGCGCCCCCTTAGCTGAACTGGACATAGAGGGACTCTTGTTTATTACAAAGTCAGCATATCATATGATATGCTTCCTACTGCCTTAACATAGCGACTTCATCTTTAAGAGTCAGTTCTACACATTGCCACTTGGCTAATGGCTTAGATGTGATTTTCAGTGGATATGCAATTACAGTGTAGCAAACTTACTTATTAAATGACCTGATTGCAGCTTTCTTTTACTTTTATACTGTACATGTGTAGAGTTCTTTGCAAAAAAAGGAATTTTCGAATAATTTTGGGTAATCCTGATTGCCTTTGAACAACTTTTTTTTATCTCTGTAACATGAAAACAATTGAATTTAATAACACAGCTGTAATTGCTTGTTTAATACACCTATTGTGAAGGTTTAAATTCATAAACAAATAATCAGTTTTGAGATCATTTATTTCGCACGTGTATTAAGTCATTTAATTTGACAGATCATTCATGCACAAATACTTACCCGTTACACTAAAATTAACATGACACATTGTGCATCACTTGTATATTATTGGTATCTAGAGTTAAGAGGTTCTAGTTTGTAGAGCTTTTTAAAACAACGAATTTATAAGGAAAAATCTGTTTCAGACTAAAACGATCAGTTTATAGAGAATTCTGAATTGGAGAAAGCCTTGTTTTCAGAAGTTTTACTGTAGTTTTCATAGGGTTGTGTTCTTAAAGTACTTCATAAGTCTGTAAATAATGGTCGACTGTTATGTTATGTAAGCCAGATGAGAAATATCATTCCTACTTGGGCCTCTTGTCATCTAGTCTTGTGTAATTTTTTTTAATGAAAATGTGCTATTTTTTTTAATGCAGGTAACTTCCCTCCACCTACAACCCCTGAAGAAGTAGGGGCACGAATTTTGGCCCAGGAAAGATTTGACAAGCATGGGGTAAGTATCTGTAAAAAAAGAAACAAATCATATACAGACCCTGAAATGGTTAATTTTACCAGTGAAATGAAAATGGAATGCAGAATGAACACAAATAAAAAGATGAATGCTATTTGACGGAAACAGAGAGCATACAGAATGATGAATGATAAATGAAAATGAAATCAAACACGAATGCATTTCATGATTGGATTAAAAGATCTATCTGTTTTTCAGGGTGCAGCTAAATTTTCATGGTTGAAAACCCATTTGCATGATAATCCAGGATCAGATTCTTTCATTTCAAACATTAGAGTGTCTGTCCCTTCAAGGGACTCTTTTTATAACTTTCCTTTTAATTGGCACCATATAACCATTATTGTGCCGAGATACCATTAAATGCTAATGTTATGTATACCATTATTGTGCCGAGATACCGGTAAATGCTAATATTATGCATACATACATTATCTGTAGGTGAATATTTATCCCCATGCTATTTTAACAAAAAGTACTGGTTTATTTCACATCCTTCTGCCTTCATCTGTTCCACTGTTTCATTAACCAATGACTTGAAATTCACTAAACATGAAAGTGTATTTCTCCATATGGCATATGTTTTTTACTTCCTGATGTGCGGGTAAAATTTTAGATTACAGTTGCATTTTCAAATATGTTTATGCAGTATTAGGACATGAGTGCTCATTTAGAATGAAATTTATGCAAATGATATGAATAATTGTCAAGCCCATGTTAATGGGAAAGCGATACATAGCAGTCACTTTTCCAGTGCTGGCATTGTTGTCGTGAACAGCTTGGGTTAAAGTTTTTAATTTGCATATATTTCTGTAACCCCATGATAGATTCTCATCATATTTGTAATTAATCATTATGAAGATAAGACAATTCATTGTGCAACATGGTCACCTAACCTTATAACCTTGAGGTTAAGGTCACACATTTTACAGCAGCGCATTGATCTTGGGCTTGACATGCAGACCCTGGCCTTCTTGTTTATATCTTTTGTGAGCCTGTTTAAAATAAGCTCAAATTTTAGATTCTATCATGTGACAAAATTCATGGATTCTTCCAATAAATCTCAAAATGTTGCAGTGAAATGACTGAAACATTTAGATGCCTCTGACATTAACCTTTAATTAATATAACATCATGATGTCATTTTGTGAGATAATGTTCTGATGTTACATGTCTGTTGTCACGATGTATGAGAGGGGTTTATAATGTACACATCGTTTACATCATATATGTTACAGACTTGATCAGGTCATAGGGGTGGAGAGTATTTAATTAGGCTATATGTGAAATGTGTGAGGATTAGGGTGGCCCTCTACAGTTTCGTATTTTTCATAGGGTTAGATTTTTAAAGAAAAAGAATTTCCCTGGTTTTCTTCACTGGTCATCCTGGCTATTTAAAAAAGACATTGTATATCTTAGGTATTATTAAAAGAACTTTTAATTCTCTTTATTTTGGTGTATGATTGATGGGTGCAATTTGGGTTATAGAGTATACAGCTTCAGATGTGCACCTATCAAAAAACTGCTAGCTCCACTTGGTCATTTTCACTTCCTGGACTTCAAAGGTTAATTGTAAAAAAAAAGCTGATAACTTTTTTTACTTTTTATATATTTTGTAATTCATTCATGGTACTTTCAGAAGCTGGTATTGCCTACTCTGGCAAAATACGTTTTCCCTATTTTAATAACTGCTAAAAATAGTGTACTTTGGACTAATTCAGGCTGATTTTTTTAGCATATGGGAGCAGCCATTTTTGTCAGCTCTGTGCTTAGATCATGTACAATTTCCACAAGTACAACATGCAAAGAAATTTCAGCCACAGTACATGAAAACAGCATAGAGGTATGCCAACATTCTCTTTATTGTGCATGTTGCATATTCAAAGAACTTCACCTTGCACCTGTCACTCTCTCAGGAGTACGTAATATTTGTAGAGAGCCTCCTTAGTATGTTAATCTATCAGTGTTGCTTAAGAGTTTTTGTGGAACCCATGTTAGTGGGAAGTGAGACACAGCAGTCACTTCTCCAACAGGGCTTTGGTTTTCAAAAAATTTCACTTGCTTAAATTTCCTAAACACCATATACTTGGCATGACTCGTTACAATTCATTCTATGACATGCTTGCTTGCCCCTTTCACCTTGTAGAAAATATGCATTAAGGTTTTGGTTGGGGTTTTTTTGGCTAATATTTCCTAAACCTTTTGATAGATTCTCATCATATTTGTCAATAATCATTATGAAGACAAATCATTCAGTGGCACACTTGCCTCTGTTACCTTGTGGTCAAGGTCAGTCATATAAAATTTTCACTTAAGGTTTTGGATAAAAAATTATTTGCTTATATTTGCTAAACACCTGAATGGATTTTCTTCATACTTGGGATAAATCATTATGAAGTTCAGACAATTCATATGGTGGCTTGCATGCTTGCTCCTTAGACCTTGGGGTCAAGGTCTCAGTTATAGAAAATTTGTATTAAGGTTTTGGTTAAAAAAAAATAATTTGTTTATATTTCCACCTTGTTGTACCTTCAGCAAGTTTCCTGCAATGTTTGGCCCCATGTGCCCCAAACCTTACCCCTGTGCACCCCTTGGGCATGCTTTTTCTACCATTGTAATGCAAGCAATTATTTATCCTTTTGAAATTTTGTGTGTCCTCCAGATTTGGGGTAGAGGTGGACACATTGTTCCAAGTTCAACAGATCCTAAGTGCAACACTTTCTCCTAAACTTCTTAATGGATTTTGTTCGTATATTGGCTGAAACATTATGAAGCTTGGACAAATCATTCTGTGATATGCTCATTCTCCACATTTGATCTTTGGGTCAAGGTCACATGCTTTACAGCAATGCTTTGATCCTGCAGTCACAAGCCTTGTTAGATCTCCAGGTCATATAGCCGTTAGATCTCCTGGTCATATAGCCAAGTGAACTTATGGTATGTCATTGTGCACCTGTCAACAATTGCTCTTTTAAAATTCTCCTGAAAAGACATTGGGCCAGTTTTTTTAATTAAATTTGACAGAGCATCCAGGCATGAAGGACTTTCAGAATTTATACAAATGATGATGATCTTGCGTACAAATATTGCCTCTATTACTAAAAATACAAAACCTTTTCATGACTTCTTCTCAAAAACTGCCGAACAGAATTTAATCAAATTTTACAACAGGCATAATGGCATGAGAACCTTTAAATTTTATACAGATGATGCTGATCCACCTTCAAATATGGCCACCATTACTGAAAATAATAATTGCTATTTTCAGCTTCCTCTTAAAACACACCAGACCAATTTCAGTCAAACTTGTCACAGCACATTCTGGCATAAAGGCCTTTCAGGGTTGTGCAAATCATGCTGATCCACAATTAAATATTGGCACCATTACTAAAAATAAAATAAAAACTTTAAATGACTTCATCTTCAAAACAACCTAATAGAATTTGATCATATTTGACAGTATTCTGTCATGAAGACCATTCAAATTTATACAAATGATGCTGATACACCATTTAAAACTGCCCTCATTACCAAAAAAAGAAAAACTTTACACAACTTCTCCAAAACCACTCAATAGAACTTGACCAACCTTCACATAAAGCATCCTAGCATGAAGACCTTTCAAGTTTATATAAATCATGCTGATTTACTATCAAATATGGCCACCATTACTAAAAATAGACAAATCAGTAAATGACTTCGTCTCCAAAACTACTGTCATAGAATTTGACCAAATTTGACAAAAGTATCTAGGAATTGATGACTTTCAAATTTTTGCAATTGATTCTGATCCACCTTCAATCATGGCTGCTGTGTATAAAAATAGAAAAACCTTGAAACAACTTCTTCACAAAAACCGCCCAACAGAATTTGATCAAATGTGACTGAAAGCATTCTGGCATAAAACCACTGAATAGAATTTGACCAGATTTGACAAAAGCATCTTGGCATTGATGACTTAAAAATGTTTGCAATTGATGCTGATCCACCATCAATTATGGTTGCTGTGAATAAAAATAGAAAAACATTGAAACAACTTGTTCCCAAAAACTGCCCAATTGAATTTAAAGAATGCATTCAGGCATAATGGGCTTTCAAATGTATCCAAATAATGCCAATCCACCATCAAATATTAAAACTTTAAACGACTACTTCTCAGAAACTGCTCAGCAAAAATTGAATAAATTTGACAGAAACATTCTTGCATGAAGGGATTTTTAAGTTTGTACAAATGATGCCAATCTTCCATCAAATATGGCTGCTGTTAATAAATATAGAAAAATCTTGAATAATTTCTTTTAAAACAAAGCCACTTTACAGGCTTTTATAAAATTTGACAGAAAGTATATGAGCATGAGTGCCTTTCAGATGTATACAAATGATTCTGTTCTGCCATCAAATATGGCTGCTGTTACTTTAAGTAAAAAAAAAAACATTTATACAACTTTAGACTAAAATAGCGCTGAACAGAATTTGATCAACTTTGGCACAAAGTGTCTTTGCATTGGGGCCTTTCAATATTAGACAAACGATACTGATGCGCCAATAAATGATAGATGAAGATACACAAACTAAGACCTTGAAACATTCATAGCATTCAATCAACAGCATTGGAAGAAATTTAGACAGAAAGCATCCTGCTGACCCAGATATTTTGTCCAATTGCTTTTGCATTTGTCTATTAGGCAGATGTCAGCTAGGTGAGCAGTCTTGGGCCTCTTGTTTAGCTGTACTGGTCAAAGACAGAAAGAAAAAAAGAAATTAAAAACAAGTCTCCCTCATTCATAGGGTACTTAAATTATATATTATATTATGTATTATTATTGTGATAGACATCTGCACATTTTAATGTGATGCCTTGCATCTGATTGTCTGCGCTTGCTACCTGTAGATTTAGACTGTATTTCTCATCCAGTTTCTGTCAATCTTGGTAAATTGGTTTATATCATCAAGATCTTGGATGACTGTGATTATGAGCAAGGGACTATGCATATTAGTTATGCCTTTATCTGTAAAAATTATATTTTATCAAGATATACAAAAATGGATAAAACATTTAATAATGCAACTTGTAATATCTGAAGCATAATGTAACTATGACTTTCCCTAAAATCCCCTTTTTGATATACCTAAATAAAAGGTGGGATGACAAAAATAGAGTCACTTGTTTCCTAAAAATATTGAATCAAACTTAGCATGTAGGTATATCTTGACAGTGTCTGATACAAGTTAGACAACTAATTTTGTTATGTTGTTGTTTTTGTGGGTTTAACGCCATGTTTCAGCACATAATAGGCTATACATAGCAGCCAGTATATCTAGTGGAGGAAGAACCCAGGAAAGCACTGGGAAGAACCAGCAACCCATGGGAAGCTACTGGCAAGCTTTCTCACATACCCAGACCTATTATGGATTTCTGTAAATTCTTTTTAGCCAGTTGAATGTCAGCTCCTTCACGATCAAGGATTCTTTTTTTCTCACCCTGACTACTTCAGTTTAATTCACCTCTCTTATTTTGATGCTAACATCTTTTGCCATTTAGAAGACTTCATTTTCATTGTTATAGCATGCTAGAGTTAACTTATGGTCAAATAAAATGGTATAAAATACACATTCAGCCATAGGTGAGAACACACATTCAACCACAGCCTCCCTAATCAAAGCAAATGCTTTCTTGGAATGGTTTAATGGGGCAGTTACAAGTTCCGTAAGCATAATTATGTGTCAAAAACATTTGATTCTATATTAAAGAGATTGGATATAAGTTGCTGCAACCTGGGGGCTGTAAGAAAATGAGGAGAGGCAGTAGATTTCTTGCTGATATTGTCCTAGTTGTAACTGTAAATGTTTTGCCTGCTTATCTTTTATTTTGTGTTTGTACTTTTTCAGAAGGATGACCTTGATGAGATGGAAGTGGAGTCTGGTGAGTCAGATGAGGATGAAGAAGAGGTGGAAGAGGAGCCAAAAAAAGAAGCCCCGCCATCTGCTCCATCCACCAGACCATCAGACAATATTACTGTTCAGGTATCACATAAGTTTATTTTATACTGTCATCATAGGTCATTATGAATGTTTCATTGTGTTAACATTTAGATCTTACATTCAAATCGAACTCGTAAACCAAGGGTTGGGTTTGATACCTGCCCAGGCCAACATGGGTCGACTGTTTCATTGTGTCCTTTGGAAAGGCACTTAACTCTTTCAGCGTGATATAGCCAAATAAAGTGCTGTTAAAAACCAACCAACATTAAATTCCATCATTGTTGTCAACTTACAGAATGGTTTTTATTAATAATTTATTCATTATTACTGGCACTTATTATGTTTTCCCTGTTGCAGGGTATTACTGGCACTTATTATGTTTTCCCTGTTGCAGGGTAGTCATCTGTTTTTGCATAAAACATTTTTCTATGATAGGAAAGTAAAATCAATCAACAAGGCATGGATAGCCTATTAAAATAAAATTGGAAGGACTTGTAATACCTAAAATTGGTACATTGGACTCGAACACATTGTCTTAAGAATGACTAACAACTTCAAGTGTAGACAAGATATGACTAACAACTTCAAGTGTAGACAAGATATGACTAACAACTTCAGGTATAGACAAGATATAGATAAGATATCTGAATAAGAGCAAAGACTGGAGTTAATGGACATTTGGCGTGGATAATTCATTGAATCTGATAAGTTATGCACCTGCAGACCCAAAATGATTGACATAATCTCTCATCCTTAGTGTAGAAACTGCAAGCTCGGGCTGGTTCATCAAGATAAAAAAAAACCATTCATAAGGAGTCAAGTTTCCTGAAGTGACATTTGTTATACTTAAGTATTCTGATCCGAATAGCTGTATGGCTAGGATGCAACTCTGCTATGTTCTGATCTATACCCAGCAACAGTATTGACTTGATTCCAAACTAGGCCAGGTTCTCGAAATGTTTTTTTTAATATTCTCATGCTACTCTTTTGTCTCCTCTGTGTGCTTCAGACTTAATTTTTTCTGCCTTTCCATTGGTGGCTTAGGCTTTAATTCTGTGATTTTACTATTCAGTGTTCTCTCTCTAGTAATATTGCCAGTCAATTTACATCTGCATAAAGCCCATCACAGACCTTAAAATAGGCTTTCACAATTTTATCCCAATTCCTCTGACCGGACGATTCTACTTTTGTGTCATATTCTTTTGTGTTCTTGATATTTGCTGATGCTTGAAAAACCTGTTTCAGAGTGGGACTGTAAATGTTATCCTCTTTTGCATGACAGCTTTATAATATTAAAGCATTTTATTTACTCTTTAGCGGTCTCCTTGTATCTGATCTTCACCTGTTATGTAACTGCAACAAGTAATGGTCACTTCTTAAATATATCTATACCCCTTGTCATTTGAGCATCTTATTTGGGTTTATGAGAAAATGATTATTTTAATCTTTAATATATGGAGAGATTTGATTGAGTGTGTGGATATCCCCATGGTGAAACAAGATGCATCCAATGCTGGTGTAGTTCACACTGCTTCTGTGTTCTCTTTCATCACATTCTGTCCGTGCTTCCCCCTATTCCTTTTGAATATCCAGTATTTAATTTATGGATTACCATCACCCACTTGAATCCTAAAAGATAGGTACAAATGGAAAGGACACTTCATTGTAAACTACTCTTCGTTATAATGAATAGATTGTATGGCCTTGTCATTCAGTATTAATTAGAGATGACTGTAGTTGAGGAGCAATACATTCTGTATATACTGACTTTACATTTTTCTCCATTTCAAGGGTTTATTTTCAGTATACATCAGCAAATTCAGCTGAATCCTGTAGTAAACATGTCTGTCCATCCACCAGTCCTTAGAAAAATATGCTTTCTGCAAGATAACTTTACTAGGAATTTTTTTTGGATTTCAAAAATAATTTGGTATGCAACAGAGTTTGATTTCCAGGATTCCATGAAATCATTAATAGAAGTTCTGCCCCAAGTGTGCCTGTCTTCCCAACTTTGGTTTCCACATCATAATTTTACAAACAAAACGGGGTTTGTTAGATTTAAACCAAATTTGGTGTGCAGCTTTATATTGCTGAGACCCTAAATGAGGTTGATTCCCAGCATTGCACAGCATCATTTGCTGGAGTTACGCTCCATAATTGCGCATCCTC
The DNA here is from genome assembly GCA_029931535.1 of Margaritifera margaritifera. Taxonomy (NCBI): domain Eukaryota; kingdom Metazoa; phylum Mollusca; class Bivalvia; order Unionida; family Margaritiferidae; genus Margaritifera; species Margaritifera margaritifera. The sequence goes on along the minus strand of JAQPZY010001677.1, from coordinate 2,243,610 downwards.
CTGACCTTGGTTTCTGCAGCAGAACATTACCAAGGTTTGTTTGAGTTCAACCAGATTTGGTTTATATTGATAAGACCTTGAATGAGTTTGATTTCTAGCATTCCATGATGTTATTTACAGGAGTTATGCACTTTAATTGTCTGCCCTCCTAACCTTAGTTTCTGCAGCATAGCTTTACCCGCGTTCATTGGATTTTAGCTAAATTTGGTATGGGGTTTTATATTAATGAGACCTTTAATGAATTTGATTGCCTATTTTCCACAGTGTCAATTACAGGAGTTATGCCCCCTTATTGCCTGACCTCCTGACCATGGTTTCTGCAGCATTACTTACCATGGTTCATTGGATTTCAACCAAATTTAGTATGGGGCTTTATGTTGATGATATCTTGAATGAGTTTGATTTCCAGTGTTCCACAATGCCAATCACAGGAGTTATGTCCCCTGATTGCATGTCTCCTGACCTTGGTTTCTGCAGCATAAGTTTACCAAAGTTTTGTTGGATTTCAACCAGATTTGTTAATAGGGGTTGATATTGATGAGAATTTGAATGCATTTTATTTCCAGCATTCAGTGATATCATTTACAGAAGTTATTAACCTCTTTTGCATGTCCTCCTCACTGGTTTCCACAGCATAATTTGACCAAGGTTCTTTGGATTTGAACTAAATTTGGCATGGGGCTTTTTATTCATGAGACTTTGAATTAACTTGATTTCCATCATTGGACAACATCATTTACAGAAGTTATGTCTCCTGAATTCTGTACTCCTGTTTTTCATTTCTGCAGCATTACTTTACCAAGGATTGGTGGTTTTCAACCAAATTGGCATGCAGCTTCCTACCTTGGAGAATATAATTGAATTTAATTTCCAGCATTCCACATAATCAGTTAGAAGAGATTGGGCACCCAGTTGCCTGTTCTCCTTTGATTTATGCGGCCTAATGTTATTAAGGAAGGTTGGATTTGAACCAAATTTATCATGTACCTTTATATTAATGAGACTTTGAAAGAAGTGGATTTTCAGCATTCCACATCATCATTTAGAGATGTTATGACCCCTGATTTCTCATTCTCCTAACTTTGGTTTCCCAACACAAGTTCCTCAATTTAAGACCCTGCAGAGTAAATTGTAGTGTGCTGGGGCCTTTGCGATGCATCCATTATTCATAGCTCTGGTCTGTAATTTGACATTGCATCCTACACAGGAATACAATGTTTCAGAAATAAAGACTAAGTTGCATGATGGATATGCAGATTTGACCTGTTCTCTGTTTTTGGCTCACATGGCTGTAAGGTCAAGTGAGCTTATGTTATGGCCCTGTGTTCCTTGTGTGTTGTATGGCATGTGTCATGCATCATCTGTCCATCAACAATTGCTCTTTACCACTCTGGAGTCTATATTAATGAGGTGATCTTGCACCTGATTGGTTAACTATATTACCATTCTGGAGGTTATATTTCTGATGTGATCATGATCAAACTTGGAATATATATTTATATCATTTAGATCTCGGATGAGATCCATGCATACTAATGAGGTGATCTTGCATCTGATTGGCTGAGCTTGTTACCCCTCTGGAAGTCATATTTCTGATCTGATTTTGATAAAACTTAAAATATGGGCTTATATCATAAAGATCTTAGATGGATCCAGTAATGAGCTAGATCTATGCATATTAATAAGGTAATCGTGCATCTAATTGGGTGACCTTGTTACCACTCTGGAAGCCAGATTTCTGGTTCAATTTGGATCAGACTTTGAATTAATGCTTATATCATCAAGATCTCGGATCTCAGATGAATTAAATAATGAGTGAGATCCACACATATTAATGACATGATCTTGCGTCTAACTAGCTAAGCTTGTAACCACTCTGGAGTCCGTATTTCTGACCTGATTTTGATAAAACTTGGAAATATACGTGTATATCATCAAGATCTTATACAGGTTTGATAATGAACAAGATGCACGCATATTATTGGGTTGATTTTACATCTGATTGGCTTTGTTAGTTGCCACTCTAGAGGTCATATTTCTGATTTGACTTTGATCAAACATGAATTATGAGCTTATATCGTCAAGATCTTGGATTGGTTCGATAATGAGTGAGATCCACACATAATAATGATGTAATCTTCCATCTGATTGGCTGAGCATGTTACCACTCTGCAAGCCATATCTTTTGATCTGATTTGTATCAAACATATTGTCAAGATCATGGACTGCTTCACTAATAAGCGAGATCAGTGCATATTTATGAGGATGATCTTCCGTGTGATTGGCTGAGCTTATTACCACTCTGGAAGTCATAATTCTGATCCGGATTTGATCAAATGGGAATATGGGCTTATATCATCAAGATCTTTGGCAATTTTGAAAGTTTGCAGGATTCACACATATTAATGAGGTGATCTTGCATAAGATTGGCTGACCCTATTTACCACTCTTGAAGCCATATCTTTGTTCTGTTAGGTTTATTATCATTATGATTGTGGATGACTTCAATTATGAGCAAGAGACTGTGCATATTAATTATGCCTTTATCTTTAGAAAGAATTTGTATCAGGATATAGTAAAATAGGTAAACTCAACATGATGTAAAGTTTAGGAGATAGTTTCAATAGGACAAGTTCTTACAATACTACATAAGCTTGCTTAGTGAAATGGTCAACTGATAAGTTATGTAGGGCAGGTGAGTAATATCAGGCCCACTTGGGCCTCTTGTTTTTTTAGTTGCCTGATGACATATTGACTTCTTTAGGCAAGTTTTGAAGGATGGCATTGAGTTGATTTTATTCTGGGTGCATTGTTCTGTTACCACAGGACATGGAAGAAGGTTCCTCAGAATCAGAAGAGGAGGAAGAAGAAGAGGAGGAGAAAGAGATTCAGCAGTTGGTTAAACCTCCTGCTCCCCCACCCCCACCACCTCCTCCCAAGGAGATACCACAGCCACCCCTCCCTCCAGCACCAGACCAGGTGATCATCAAGAAAGACTACAATCCAAAAGGTTAGTCCATGCCTGAACTGCAGGTACTGAACAAATAGGAGATGATACACTTGTCTCAGGCTTAAAAATGCATTGCAAATTCCTGGAAATCTACACTACAGGACAACAGAGGTAGAGTAGATCTCTGAATTGAAATTGTTTTTACTTCAAGCCTAAATGATATATAAATCACTACAGATAATGTAGCAGTTTCAAGGAATTCATGTAAAGAAAACTCACAGAAAACAAAACTCGCACAAAAATTGTATATATAAATATTTTTTAAATACCTGTTTTAAAAGGGGCTGGGGTATATAATGGTCCCATCTTTGTTTCTGCACCATAACTATTAAATGGAAATTTTTCGATGAATCTCTACAAATTTACATCTCATCCTCAGATGATGTGTCTGTAACCAAGATAATGCCATGGTCACAGCAAGGGCAAATATTATTTAACCACTTTCAAGTATGATTTTCTTTTTTCCCAATTTTAGAAACATTTTAGAAGAAATAATATCCACTTATAAAGTATTAGTAGGCATTATCTCACATATCACATCCAGATGTCACCCTGAATGGTCAAAGTCAAGTCACTGCCAAATTAACTCTGCTTTAGCCATTTATTGTGTTTTTGCTTTTTAACGTATTCCCTCAGCAACGAAATTGGGAGGGATTATAGTATTTTGATCATTTGTGTAATCATTAATTCATTTGTTTGTTACACTCTCACTATTTCATTACCCCACAATATCTCAGGTCCTATTGTTCCCCACCTTTTCAGAGAAAAGTGGTGTACAGTATCTCTGTTTCCATCCATCCATCCATCTGTTTCACTTTGGTTTCCACTCTTTAACTTTAAGGCCATTTATAATAAAGGAATTAAACTTTACATACTTATACATTATGTTTAGAAGGTGTGTCATGTACCACATTGGAAAGCCTGTCTTCAAGGTCAAGGTCATGGCTTAGTATTTTGAAGTTTTCTCAAGACCTTTTCCTGTCTGCTTTATAACTTTAAAGCAGTTTGAGATTATTGGATTAAATTTGGTATACTTGTACATCATACCTAGAAGGTGTGCCACATACCACATTGGGGGTCCTATCTTCAAAGTCATGGTCACAGCTCACTATTTTATGTTTTCCTTCATGCTTTCCCTTCTGCTCTATAACTTTTGAGCTGTTTGAGAATAATTGATGAAACTTTGCATACTCGTACGTCATCACGAGAAATAGTGTGTAATGTGCAATTACAGGGTTCCTGTCTTAAAGATCAAGGTCATGGCTCCATATTTTAATTTTTCATCACATTTTCATTTTGGCTTTTGAACTTTAGAGCTGTTTGAGATCAAGGTATATAACTTTATATTATCATTCGAAGGTTTGTCAAGTTCCACATTGGAGTTCTAATGTTTTCCCTGATGCAAAAATCCTGTGTTTCAGATGCAAAATACAAGTGACTTTTCTCTCAAAGAAAATCCTTTGCATCTTTGCAGACACAAATTGTTCTGTCGCCATTTTTCTATGGGATATTATATGGTGTTTGGTGTGTTTCTGATTTTGATGCCATGGATGATTGAATTTTCAGATTTCTGGAAATTTAAGCATTTTGGTGACCAAAAGTATGATAGTTAACTGAGAGTCTTATCATATTTGTATATAACAAATTCAACATTCTGCTCAATATATGCATTGTATTAAATACTAGTCAAGATCAAGTTTCTTCAGTTCATGAATAAATGGCACAAAGCAAGCTGTCATGTTAATTATTGTCTACTGTCTCATCTGAAATACATGAGACAGAATCATTGAATGTTAAGTCAGATGATGCAGAATATGAGCATGCAAACAAATGGTTTTGGGGTTTCTTTAATGAAAGACTCATTTGTTATTCATGGTTGAAATACAACCAAGCTAAGGGTTTGATGACATTTGATGTATGCTCACGAACTGGTCAGTAAAATCCATTTGCAACTGGATGTACAAACTTTAGAAACTCAACATTAATTCTTTACCAAGAGTCAGAAACTCACATTGAAGGGTTGAAAAAACTTGTTTTTTCCTTTTCAATTTCATTCATACTTACTAGAATTTAAATTCATGGCATTTGTTCCATGGTCTCTCAAAACTGTGCTTTGGACCCCCAGTTTGTGCAAGATGAGGTCCACAGAACACCTAATTCTAAAATCCTGGGAAAACACTGTTCTATTTTGAAGGTCAAGGTTACAACCCAATATTTTATATTTTCTGTCCTTTCGCTTCCAGTTTATAATTTTAGAATTTTTGAGAGTGAGGGATGAAACTTGGTATATTTATATATATCATCCTAATATGATTTGTTGTGAACCAGTTTGTGTTTCTAGCTTCAAGGTCAAGGTCACAGCTCAGTATTTTTTGTTTTCCATTACACTATAATTTCCACTCTGTTTAGATCTGCATAAAGAGAAACAGTGTGGTTATACATAATTGGCATGTGTGTTGTGTATGACATTTGGGTTCTTGTCTTCAAAATCAATGTCATGGTGTTATATGTTGAATATTTCCATCACACTTTCCATTTCACTTCATAATTTTAAAGCCATTTGAGATGAATGGATGAAACTTGGTATAATTATATGTCATCACTAAAAGGTGTATCACATACCCCATTGGGGGTCCTATCTTGAGTGATTTTTGTATTTTCTTTGGTTTATTTGTTATACCCTAAATATCTTGAACCCTTTTTAACCTGCACTCATGAAAATTGGTATGCAGTAAAGGTTATTCCTAACGAGGAGAGAGCTCAAAATTAGTTTAAGCTTGTTGCACAATCCCCTATACCTCTTGTTCTGATCTTTATGTACTTTCCATGACAATTTCTGGAAGTAAATACTTTTAAAACCAAACCATTCACAATATTTTAACCAATCTTGGTTCACGTGAGGAGCATGTTTCATACAGGTGTCTTTTGATACTTCCTATTTTCCACATTCAATATAGAGTGCTGGACCATAGGGTACTTTTAGTGGAATCTTTACATAAGCAGGGGATGAGGCGGATATACCATCTCCTGATGACTCTTGTCTCCAAGTTTGCCTTATCATTTTACATTTAGAAAACACCATGAAATGTTGCAGCCTGTTAGATTGCTTGTCTTCTGACACCAGGTTGATTTGTTTTTGTGGAATTCTTTTTGTTTTTACAGTATAATAAGTGTCAAAATATTTGTTTTAATTTTTGCAGTAGCATAATGAACAAAAATCTGTATCACTCTGGCATTCTGAAAATTATATGAAATAAATGTTTCATGTGTTTGTTTGCAGCTCGCACAGTGCCTGCAGAGGGTAACCCAGACCAGTACTTGATTTCACCCATAACAGGGGAGAAGATTCCAGCAGACAAAGTGCAGCAGCACATGAAGATTGGTAAGCTCCGTGTATAAGCTGTATATACTGCTGGGACTGTACCTACATGGAGATTGGTAAGCTCAGCATATAAGCTGTATATACTGCAGGGACTGTCCCTACATGGAGATTGGTAAGCTCCGCATATAAGCTGTATATACTGCAGGGACTGTCCCTACATGAAGATTGGTAAGCTCCGCATATAAGCTGTATATACTGCAGGGACTGTCCCTACATGGAGATTGGTAAGCTCCGCATATAAGCTGTATATACTGCAGGGACTGTCCCTACATGGAGATTGGTAAGCTCAGTCTATAAGCTGTATATACTGCAGGGACTGTCTCTACATGGAGATTGGTAAGCTCCGCATATAAGCTGTATATACTGCAGGGACTGTCTCTACATGAAGATTGGTAAGCTCAGTCTATAAGCTGTATATACTGCAGGGACTGTCTCTACATGAAGATTGGTAAGCTTAGTGTATAAGCTGTACATATTGCAAAGACTCTCTCTACATGAAGATTGGTAAGCTCAGCATATAAGCTGTATATATTGCAGGGACTGTCTCTACATGAAGATTGGTAAGCTCAGTCTATAAGCTGTATATACTGCAGGGACTGTCTCTACATGAAGATTGGTAAGCTCAACATATAAGCTGTATATACTGCAGGGACTGTCTCCATGTGAAGATTGGTAAGCTCAGCGTAAAAGCTGTATATATTGCAGGGACTGTCTCTACATGAAGATTGGTAAGCTCAGTCTATAAGCTGTATATACTGCAGGACTCATTCTACATGAAGATTGGTAAGCTCAGCATATAAGCTGTATATACTGCAGGGACTCATTCTACATGAAGATTGGTAAGCTCAGTCTATAAGCTGTATATACTGCAGGACTCATTCTACATGAAGATTGGTAAGCTCAGCATATAAGCTGTATATATTGCAGGGACTCACTCTACTTGAAGATTGGGAAGCTCAGTGTATAAGCTGTATATACGGCAGGGATTGACTCTACTTAAAGATTGGTAGGCCCAGCATATAAGCTGTATATACTGCAGGGACTGTCTCTACTTGATGTATTTAACGATGAAAATGTACCTAAAACATCATACATGGCTCGGGCATATAATGTTTGACTTGTCCATCTATCCCATATGTACATCCCTAAATTCTTGTGTGTACAACTATTCCCACAAGTTACCAACTTAAATTGATGCATATTAAATATGAGATAGTGAAAACATGTTAATATTTAATTTTCTGTAGATAATAGAAAATCACCAACTGAATATCATGAATAATTACAGCATGTGTACTCACCAACCAGTCGCATTGCATCCATATTTGTAATAATTCCATTGAAAATGTGCACAAAGATGCTTAATTTTTAATCAACCCAACATAAATCATGATTTGTTTGAATTCAGTGGAAAGAGTTAAACTAAGAATAACATAAGAAAAGATATCAAACAGTTAGTTTCTTTATGTACATGTATTGTACATGTATATGTGTCAAGTTCACTATGTGGTATCTCAATGAATTTCAGACCTCTTGAATTTTCTCTGCTAGATTCCATTCAAATCTGAATACTTAATTCCTTGCCAATAAACTCGTACAAACTTATGAAACACTACATATATACATAGACAAAATATTCTTGATTAAGTGACAATTGGCTGACTAAATGGTCAAGCCATGTGTGCATAAAGTTATGGGATGTTTGTTGCCTGTTCGTCATCCTTCCATTGTCTGTCATCTGTCCATCTGTTAGCTCAAGTTTGTTATGGCTACTCCTCCTAAACTACTTGGAAGATTGCCATGAAACTATACACACACATTCTTCCCATGGTCTAGTTGGTCCTAAATGAAAATGGTGCCGCTCAGACATCCAATATAGCTGCCACAGTGGTCATCTCAAAAATCTTGTTATCACTACTCCTCCTGAATGGATGGTCATATCAATATGGGGTTTTCACTAAAAGACTTCTTATGATGTCAAGTTGGTACTAAATGAAAATGGATCCAATCTCATGTCCAATATGGCCACCACAGTGGCCATCTTGAAAATCTTGTTATTGCTACTCCTCCTGAATGGATGGCCATATAAACCTTGGGTTTTCACTGAAAGACTTCTTATGATGTCTAGTTAGTCCTAAATGAAAATGGGGCCACTCTAATATCCAGTATGGCCACCACAGTGGCCATTTTGAAAATTGTTTTATCGCTAATACTCCTACACCCTGCATCATATTGACAGACATGGTTTTCACAAGAAGACTTCTTGTGATGTCTGTTTGGTCCAAAATGTAAATGAAAATGATGCCAATCTGAAATCCCAATCTTGAAAATCATTATCACTACTCAATGGATGGTCATATCAAGATGAGGTTTTCACTAAAAGACTTCTTATGATGTCTAGTTGGTCCTAAATGAAAATGGTGCCAATCTGATGTCCAATATGGCCTCCACAGTGACCATCTTCAAAATCTTCTTATCGCCACATCTGAACAAAATGTAATATTGCCATGGGGTTTTCACCAGAAGACATGTTATGATGTCTATTGGTCTTAAATTAAAATAGTGGCAATCTGATGTCCAATCTTGTTATTGCTAATCCTCCTGAACGAAAAGTAATATTGCCATGGGATTTTCACGAGAAGCCATCTTGAAAATGTTGTTTTCACTACTCCTCCTGAATGTATGATCGTATCAGCATGTGGGTTTTACTAAACAACTTCTTATGATGTCTAGTTGACAATCTTAAAAATCCTGTTATCTCTATTTCTCCTGAATGAATGGTCATATCGGCATGGGGTTTTCACTGAAAGATTTCTTATGATGTCTAGTTGGTCATAAATGAAAATGGTGCCAATCTGACTTCTAATATGACTGCCACAATGGCCATCTTGAAAATCTTGTTCTCACTACTTCTCCTAGATGGCTGGTCATATTGACATTGTGCTGTCACCAAAAGACTTCTTATGATGTGTAGTTGGTACTAAATAGAAATGGTGCCAGTCTGATATCGAATATGGCCACCATGGCATCCATATTGAAAATCTTGTTATCATTGCTCCTCCAAAACAGAAAGTCATATCAATATGGGGTTTTCACCGGAAGACTTCTTATGATGCCTTGTTGGTCCTAAATGAAAATGGTGCTATATTGACATCCAATATGTCCACCACAGGAACTAATTTGAAAATCTTGTTATTGCTGAAGATTATCATAAATGGTTTCAACACTTCGCAGTTAAATGGAAGAAATGGTGTTATCTTGAATTCCTGGAAATTCTTTTCAGCCAGTTGTGCATAAGTCCCTTCAAGGACTTTTGGGTTTTGGTTATATTTAGCACAGTCACCCGATTGTTGCAACAACCCTTCACAGATGGATTAACTTTGATGATTTTGCAATTACTTAATTAGGTAGGTAAATTCATTGATTTATTACTTTGGTTGATAAACTTATTTCAACAACAGCATTATTTGGTGGATGGGTGTGTATACTGGTTCATTTAGCAAACATTGGTTGGCTATTGTTTGCTTTGGATTGAACAAAAATTGTACACATTGCATTGAAGACTAACACAAAGAAGAATTTTTAGCTTTATTGTGGATGGTTCAAAACAAATTAGATTAACAATAAAAAGTGATAAACTTTTTTAGGAGCTGACATCTTTTGAAAATAACCAGCTATCAGCAAAAACTTACTTTAAAAATAGACATGTTTGAAATGAACATTCACAAATAGATACTTTTTACATCTATTCATTTAAAGAAAGACAAAGTACTTCGACAATTTTGCTTCATGAGTACAATACATCTCACCAGAGTAAATTCGGGAGCCATGTCATGACTGTTATATCCAAATTCGCGTTATAGCGAAGCGTGTTATAGTGGATTTTCCCTATACTTGTATTTATTGCCATAAAATCCATTCTTCTTTGTCTTAAGTGTTGAGTATTTAGAGTTTATTTTATTACATCACTTAAAATAAGAAATAAAACATACATATGGCCTGTTTTCTTTATTGAGACTTCTATGTACTGCTTCAACTTTTTCTTGCTAATCCTTGCTCTCCTACATTCATCTCTCAGTCTTAGATTGCCTGGTTAGGTGACCCTGTACATAAAGGCCATCTAATTTTGACCACTATAAAACAGTTTTGACTGTAGCTGAAGATTTTTCAATAAGTGAACTCTGAAGCCACTAAATGCAAGAGGCTTCACCATAGCATCAATGTAGCATCAGTTACAAACACTAAATGCATCATACACTGAAGCCACTAAATGCAAGAGGCTTCACTATAGCATTAATGCAGCATCAATTACAAACACTACATGCATCATACACTAAAGTCACTAAATGCAAGAGGCTTCACTATGGCATTAATGCAGCATCAGTTACAAACACTACATGCATCATACACTAAAGCCACTAAATGCAAGAGGCTTCACTATGGCATTAATGTAGCATCAGTTACAAACACTACATGCATCATACACTAAAGCCACTAAATGCAAGAGGCTTCACTATGGCATTAATGTAGCATCAGTTACAAACACTACATGCATCATACACATTTAGAAATAAATGAGATGAAGAAATACATGTAACTGACTCCGAGCTAAAATCACTACATGCAGGTTTATAAATGTTTTTCTCGCACATATTTAATAAAAAGTAAAAATTCTGTCAATTTTGTTGAATTGCATGCAGATGCAGAACTTGGGCAGCACTGACAAATTTATTATCATAAAATGTTAATCCAAAACTTATCGTGGTGTGAAGAGGCAGAAGATATTGATGAAGCTAGACAAGTTTTCCTTGACTTGCAGACAAGAAATATCAATAGGATAATGAAATTTTAACTGCAGTAATATTGTTGCAGATATATAGTCAAATTACTTTTGCTGTTCAAGATGAAGTGTACAATTTATAATGTAAGCTGTCTTGTTATATACAAAAGAATAAGTATAAAGCAAGCTTGAGCCATAACTACTTCAAAAATTATTGGGATGCATGATCACAAAAAATATGTTATGTACTTGATGATTTTCAGGGTTGCTGGATCCTAAGTGGATTGAGGAAAGGAATCGTGCTATCATGGAAAAACGTGAGCAAGAGGAGGTTTATGCCCCAGGCTCAGCCATTGAGAGCAGTCTGAAACAACTGGCAGAGAGGAGAACAGATATATTTGGTATTGGAACAGAAGAAACCCAGATTGGTAAAAAGGTAGGTGCTGTGATTGGCATGTCATACAATTTGGGGGGATTGCAAAGTACTCAGAATTAATATTATTCCAACCATGTTTATCAGCATGCATGCACATGTATGTGCAAATTGTTGTGGATGTCCTTTTGCACAACTAAAAAAAGTTTACACTATGATTGGGGTTTGTTGGTATATGTGCATAATAGTCAGAGAAATTTGATCATCTCATTGGAATGGGGCTACGGCATTTGGCTGAAGTTTATAAAGTTAGAGATAGATACCACTTTTAAAACTTAGTGCTAACTTCAAGGAAGAGAGGCAGATAGCTGATGGGGGTGGAGATTGAGGTGTTAGGATATGAGTAATTGAGAATGTGTAGGACATACTGCTCTTCTTTTCTGTAGTTTTCTCACCTGCTGTCACATACACATGTCTTGAATTTTAACCAGGTTTATATAACTCTGTATCACCCTAGGGGTAGATAATGTCATGCAAACTGTTGTCAATTACAGCTTCTCCTCTGGAGAGATATGCTCACATAAAAATGATGTCGATTACAGCACATGTCACAGAATGTTTCTTTCACAACAAACTCAGTTAAGCTGAATTCCTTTTGAGATGTGATTTTTTGTCATTAAGGAAACTTCATATTGAAAAATATGGTTTGTGGTGGGTGAGAAAAATTATCTTCCCCATATTTGCAAGTACAGTAGGAAAATCCAACCTTGGGGGACAGAGATCTTGTGGCAGTGATGAGGCAAACCTGGGCACAAATTTCAGCCCCTCAGGTGGAATTTCCCTATCCTGGGGGAGATTCTTTTAATTCCCATGCTTTAGTGTTGGAGATATTGTGATACCCTTGATCCATCTGTCTTTTACCACATATCCTCTAAAACTGTTTTGTTTTTTTTTTAATTCACAAAACTTTCTAGATATCTTGCTCATGTGTTAACCAAGAGAAGTATTATCCTTGACTCCTTCCCTTAGGGTCCATAGGACAGGGTTAAAGGTCAAATTTACAAACATTAAAAATATTCTGTATGCAGACTTTATATATGCATTCACAGCAGGAAGACACATAATATATGTAATGTATTTTGGGTTATAACCCCTGGGTAATGGTCTTGTAGCTCTAGTTAGGATTTATTTTACTTCTTGCAAATTTTTTGAAATAGGAAACATATTGGGTCTACTTATTGCTTTTAGATAGACCATACTTTGTTAAGATATAAGGTTTTACAACTGCTCAGAAGTGTACTAAAGAGTACTACACCTCCACTGCATAAGTCTGTCTAGAATTATTGTACTTCTCTGCATGACTGCAGATGTTGTTGTTGTACAACCGGTCCTCAGCCTTTTGTGTATCTTTACATTCTCTTCATATTTCCATTAATACCCACAAATCTAGTCGACTGGATGGGAATCTAATTATAGCCAAGGAATATAACAGATTTGCTGATACATACATACATACATACATACATACATACATGTGTGTGGGTGCGTGCGTGTGTGTGTGTCACAAGAAAATGTCGTTTCATATACATTAGCTTGTACTATTGCATTGCCTTTCCTTTTCTGGGACTGTAGTCCCTGATCCAAGCTAATTATTCCCTCCTCCAGTTAGTATTGGAGAGCCAGAATTTAAAAGAACATGATCCCAGTCTGACTCCTTAGCCACAGCCAACATATGGAATACCATCCTTTTTTCCTTGAACGATATGCTATATCGCTTATCAAAATTTACCTTTATTTTCAGCTTTGAATGTATTTTTGACATTTCGCCTACCTTTTTGTATCAATGAGTGTTTGTCACCTCAGTCCTTACTTTACGTGAGTGTTATCTGCATTATTTTTGTAAATTTTAAGGGTGTTTTTCACCTTGCTTAGCAAGCACTGCTTCATTAAATTGTATCCCCCCTTCATTGTTCCAGTGCTAGGGTAAGTATTGTGTTACGAATCTATGGCTTAAAAATATGTAACAGAAAAAAAGTTAAACCAACAAAATCAAGTAAAATCAACAAGCAGTTTATTTCTAGACAGTTGAAGTGAAAATTCAAAAGACACTTATAATAACATGAGTGAGGTCCATATAATCCTAAGTGTCCTAATCACAGGTTCAAAAATATAGAATGTTCCAAATGAATTTCAATAGCATTGAATGTCCTGATGTACCAAAAGTCTTGAATGTCCTGATTTACCACAATGGTGTAATCCGGAAGGGCCCCTCTTCCTCCTCATCTTCAATGGACAACCCCCTCCATTACCTGGAGGGGTTTGGATCTCTTCCCAGGTTGAGGAAGATTACTGTGCCTGTGGGGCAAAAATGTTCTGCGACCTTCTTGGTTTGGAGATCACCTAAGGGCCAAGGATCCCTAATGCTTGATACGATGCCATCATTGCCAGTGAGGGATCAATCTTTGACTGCTCCCAAGGGCGGAAAGACACTTGAGAGTGAGTTCCACCTCCTGCTTAGTGACAAGCAGCACTCTCTCAAGGTCAATGTCCTGGTGAATGAGATTAGCAAATCGGACCTTCCTGAGAATAGCGATCGCATTCAGATAAATCTATTTGGGCATTTCCACCAGATCTTCATCACTGGACCAGGCTTTGAACACCAGTCACTGGTTACTGAGGTTTGATTATCGGTCTGTGGACAGGGATTGGGATGTGGAGTCCCTTTCTGGGAAGTGAGTCTTCCCCCCCCCCCCACGGTGCCATGGATGTCCCTCCCTTGATTTTAAGGTAGGGTGGACGTGAAATGCCATGAACCTGCTCCATCCCCTCTGGCCTGGGCCAACAAAAATGAAGAGGGGGGCCACCACCTCCTAGACAATCTAGAAGTAATCAGTGATATCATTTACCTAGGAGGTCCACAAGTAGTGATAGTCCCATCAATCCCCATGAGTGGCTTTGGGATGAGGGCATCCAGACTTGTGTCCTAAGCCTTCTGGTCCTGAGGACAAAAACATTCTGTCCAGTCTGGTGAGGCTCTCTGGGTCAGCATCTCATCCAGATCCTCTGTTGCTTCTGCACTCTGCAATGATCTGGGAACTTACACAGAAGATTTCCTGGAAACAAGAGTTCACCAGACAGCAGAATGGGTGGTCTGTTTCCTCTTCTATGCATCAGCTGATGGTGTCTACCGCCAGCTATTTAGTATATTTGCCGGATTGGCGCCTAAAGTTCCTCCACACCCGGACTCTGGGGCATCACAAGTGGGGATATCGACTGGTGCATGGGCTCGTTAAAACCTTGGAGTCCTTTGAGCTCAATGCCCATACCCTTGTGACAATCGCCTTGCATGTCTATCTCTTTTTAGTAGCCCTCTTCAGTTTCTTGAAGGAGCAATCATTGTCTCCAGCGGAGTTTCAGTATTTGCTGGAGTCTGTAGCGAAGATGTCGCGTCATGCGCTCTCCATGTTGATGGCACTCTCTGTGGAGCTTCTTCACCTCTGCAGGGATGCTGCCATGGAGACATTAAAGGTCTTGCTGGACCACAGCAAGAACCTTTTAAGGTCAGCACCTCTTGAGGTGGAGACGCCCTTGAGGCCTCATCTCCTCCTTGGCATCACAGGATTGAGGGACCAACAATACCGGTACCTTGCAGCAGCTCCGGACCCTTGAAAACAGGCCAAGAAGTGCACACACCCAGAGTGTCCTATGGGACCTTCTCCCAAGTTCTTCAAGCAGGTGCAGCCTCAACAGTCTCACAAGCAGCCTCAGTTCAAAGCTCCCTCTCACCACACAAAGGAGAAAGTCTTCAGACTCCTCCCCCTTCCCCATGGAGGGAGGGGTTAGCTTCTAGGGAGCTGCACCCTCTCTCACAGTGTCTTCTTCCTGGTGTCCTGGTATGAGTTCGTCTGTTTTGGGGGGTGGGGTGGGGGTTGGGTTTCAGGCATCACAGACAATCAGTGAGTTCATTCCACCTTAAAGGATGGCCGCCATCTTCATTTCCAAGAACATGCTTCCCTATCACAGACCCCAATCTTCTTTCACCAGTCCAAACTGGCTCAATTAAGGGAAGAGTGCACACCCTTCTGTGGAAGAGCGCCGTCAAAAGGGTGGAAAGCGACCAGACTCCAGCTTTCTATTCCTCGATCATTCTGGTGTCAAAAAAGGTGGAAAATGTCAGCTCATAATCAGCTTTTCTGACATAAACAGATTTCTTGGGAAGAATGCTTCACGATGAAGACTTGCCTCAGGCAGGAACGTCATAAGGTCCTGCGACTGGGCGGTCACCATTAATCTTCAGGATGCATACCTTCACATCCCCATCTTCTCTCCACACTGAAATATCTCCAGTTGTGTCTTGACCAGGAGGTATTTCAATTTTGAGCTCTTCTGTTCTGCTTTGCCTCCGCCCCCAGAGCTTTTACTAGGGTGATGGGGGTGGTTGCAGCCCACTTGAGGTCATTAGGGATCTCTATCCTGCAGTATTTCGATGACTGGTTGATGCACAACGTCCTAAGAGAGGACCTGTCCTGCTGTTGCTCGACTGTGACTTGTCTCAGTCTTATCCCAAAACAAGAGAAGTTAGATCTCATCATTTCTCAGTACTTCATATATATGGGGATGAATTTTCCTCACCAGCCTAGCGAGAGTTCGTGTACCTCTGGACAGGATTGACCAAATAATGTTTTCCCCTTGGGACTCGGAACTTGGCTGTGGACTTGGTTCCCCTAGGGAGACTTTACTCGTGCCTTCTCCATTTTCTGCTTCTAGCAAATTGGAGACTTCACAAAGATCATCTATCAGCTCGGATCCCCCTGGGATATGATTGTCATCGCCACCTTCGTTGATGGACAAGTCGGGACTGGTTTCTGACCAGAGTCCCAATTCACACCCCCGAACTCCGCTCCTTTCTGTACACCAGTGCATCCAATTTGGGATGGGGTGCTCACCTGGAGTCAGAGGGTGTAGTTCTTAAGGGATTTTGGTCCAAGGAAGAAGCAACCCTTCATATAAACAACTTGGAAATGCGGGCAGTGTTTCTAGCCTTACAGGGGTGTGTCAGCCTTATAAAACGTCATTGCATTATGGTCGCCTCAGACAACACATCAGTAGTATAGTGTACCTCAGGCATCAGGGAGGTACACATGCTCCTTCTCTTTGCATTGAAGTCTGGAAGCTTCACTGATGGGCAGACTTGGAGGAGATAACTCTCCAAGTCTGCCATATTCTGGGCAAGAGGAATATCCTGGCCAACAGTCTGTCCAGAGGGGGTCTTGCGGTCCTCATGGAATGGTCTCTACACCACTCAGTAGCAGAGTGACTTTTCCATCTGTGGGGGAGGCCCGTGGTGGACTTGTTCTCTATGGGACTGAACAACAAGCTTGATTTTATATCTCCTGTACCAGATCAGAAGGCCTGAACAGAAGACGCTTTAAAAGTGGGATTATCTATATTCATACGCCTTCCCAACTTTCAAATAAATTACACGTGCTCCACCAAGTCAAGACCTCCACTGCTCGGCTCATCCTGGTAGCCCCCCTGTGGCCCCAATGGTCATGGTTCAACAACTTACTTGACCTGTTGGTAGACGAGCCCATGAGATTATCACAGAGGAATGACCTGCTGTCGCAACACATGGGGTCTCTCCGGCACAACAGTCCACAGATTCTTCACCTTCATGCTTGGCTGATCTCCAACAATAAATCCTCCATTACTAGTTTTCAGACAAGGTTACCAACTGCATCGTCCAGGCTAGGATGCAATCTACTTCCAGGGTTTATGATGCAAAGTGGAGAATTTTATGTGATTGGTGCATTGATCCTAGCTTTCCCTTTTTGAGTGCAGTTGCAGATTTTCTTTTCCTTTTCAAGGAAAGAAAATGTTCAGGGTCCTCTATTTAGGTTTAGGGCAGCCCTCGCTAACACTCATAAGTTCTCTAAGGGTTCCGCCATTGGGTCAGATCCTCATCTTTCTGATCTCATCAGGTATTTTGAGCTTCAGAGACCAGTATCTTGCTTACTAATTCCTAGATGAAATCTTTCGTGTGTTCTTTGGGTATTGTCAAAATCCCCTTATGAGCCTTTTAGTGAAGCTCCTTCAAAAACCTTACCCTTAAGACTTTTCCTGCTCTCCTTAGTGTCAGTGAGGAGAAGGACTTTTCAGTGGAAAAAGGTTGTTTACTGTTCAAAGGTAATTATGATTCGGTTTCTCTTCTTTGCCAACCTGGGTTTCTGGCTAAGAATCAGGTACCTTCAGTAGCTCCCCAGTCTCAGTCATATCTGTGCTGGGAATGATCAGGGTATGTTCCTTTGCCCATTTAGGGCCTTAAAGTTTTATCTGGCTTCTTCTAAATTGAGAAGTAAGGGTTAGAACCATCTTTTCCTATCTATTAAGGGTTCCTCTGATATTTCAGCGGCCACTATTTCCAAGTGGATTGTACTCATTACCAAGAGAACTTATCAGTGCCTTAATGAGAGGGACCTCTCCTTCATGAGAATTAAAGCCCATGAACTTAAGGCTATTGCTACATCTTGGGCCTGTTTTAATAACTCTTCATTGGATGAAGTTA
The DNA here is from genome assembly GCA_029931535.1 of Margaritifera margaritifera. Lineage (NCBI taxonomy): Eukaryota > Metazoa > Mollusca > Bivalvia > Unionida > Margaritiferidae > Margaritifera > Margaritifera margaritifera. The sequence goes on along the minus strand of JAQPZY010001677.1, from coordinate 2,225,500 downwards.
TGAGAGCCGCCTTTTGGTGGTCTCACACTTCCTTCCTTTACCTTTGATCTTTGGCACATCAGAGCGAAGGCAATTTTTCGTTGGGCCTTATAGTGATGGCACAACATGTGGCCCAGCCTTCTAACAGCTTACAGTAGTGAACACTCCTACTGTAAGTACATTAGTTTTCTTTACCAGATTTGTTGAGGCCATCAGCCTCCCTCCTTACTGGTAAATTCAGCAATGCAGCAGTAACAGATAATCTATTACTGCTATTAAAATGTAGTTTGGGGGAGGGGGATTAAACTAAATAGCTCTTCTGATCATAAACTGGAAGAACTTACGGGATGATCTTTCGTCTGTTGTTCATCCATCCATTAGCACAAGTTTGTTATCACTACACCTCCTAAACTACTTGGAAGATTGCCATGGAACTTTACACACACATTCATCCCATGGTCTAGTTGGTCCTTAATGAAAAAGGTGCTGCACAGACATCCAATATGGCCACTATAGTGGCCATCTTGAAAATCTTGTTATTGCTACTCATCAATGGATGATCATATCAACATGGGATTTTCACTAAAAGACTTCTTATGATGTCTAGTTGGTCCTAAATGAAAATAGTGCCAATCTGACATTCAATATGGCCACCATGGAAACTACTTCTCCTACATGAATGGTCATATCAAGATGGGGTTTTACTAAAAGACTTCTTGTGATGTCTAATCGGTCCTAAATAAAAAAAATGGTGCAGATCTGACATCCAATATGGCCGAAATGGCAGCCTTCTTCAAAATCTTCTTATCGCAACTCCTCCTGACAGGAAGTCATATTGACATGGGGTTTTCACCAAAAGACTTCTTATGATGTCTAGTTTGTCCTAAATGAAAATGGTGCCAATTGAGGTCTAATATGGCTGCCACGGTGGCCAGCTTAAAAATCTTGTTATCACTACTTCTCCTGAATGAATGCTCATATCAGAATGGGGTTTTCACTAAAAGACTTCTTATAATGTTTTGTTGCTCCTAAATTAAAATGGAGCTGATCTGATGTCCCAATATGTGGACATCTTGAAAACCTTGTTTTTGCTACTCCTCTTAAATGGAAAGCATGGGGTTTTCATCAGAAGAGTTCTTGTGGTGTCTAGTTGGTCCTAAATGAAAATGACTAACTCTCAATATGGCCACCATGGTGGCTATCTTGAAAATATTGTTATCTCTACTCCTCCAAAATGGATGGCTATATCAACAGGGGTTTTCACCAATAGACTTCTTATGATACCTAGTTGGTCCTAAATGAAAACGGTTTCAGTTGTGTACATCCAATATGGCTGCCATGACAGCTGTCTTGAAAATCTTGTTGTCACTACATACATACATACATACATACATACATACATACATACATACATACATACATACATACATACATACATACATACATACATACATACATACGCACATACATACATACATACATACATACATACATACATACATACATACATACATACATAAGATACATACATACATACATACATACATACATACATACATACATACATACATACATACATACATAGACCTTGAATGAAACAAATAATTTTATCAAATCTGCATTTCTTTTGCACTTCATCTTTTGCACTTCATTTCAATTTGAAATGCATTTGGTTGCACTTCATTTCCATTTGAAATGCATTTGGAATTCATTCCATTTGTATTCCATTAATGTTTGCATTTCATCTATCATATCATCTTTTTTTGTGTGTGGTCTCAGAAATGCATTCAGGTTGTGCATTTATCACTTCATCTGTCATTTCCTTTTGCTTGTTGTATATGAAATGGAAATGCATTTAGCAAAGTTGGCTTTTCTGTGTTCAAGAGTGTTGAGGAGAGAGAACTATTGCTGTTGCATTTATTAAAAGTATGCTTCAAGGAAATAGCAAATGCATACAATTCAAAAGACAGCATTGACACTTACATTTGCTAAACCCCTTTTCTTACATGAAGCATAGACAATTCATTCTGTGACATGCTTCCATACACCATTGACCTTAGCATAAAGTTTTTAGTCATAGGAGATCAGTGTTAAGGTTTTGGTAAAGATTTTCATTTGCTTATGTTTCATAAACCACATGATGATTCTGTTTAAACTTAGGATATCTCATTATGAAGCAAAGACAGTTAATTCTGTGACTATTTCCCTTACCCATTTAAGTTTTTCAGTTGCTTTTAATTCCTGTACTCCTTGATGGATTCAGTTCATACTTGTCCATTATAAGCAAAGACAGTTCATTTTGCAACCCCTTTGATCTTGGGGTCAATGTTACAGTCATAGAAGATTTGCATTATGGTTTTGGTTAGAGTTTATCATTTGCTTACGTTTCTCAAACCCCGTGATGGATTCTGTTAATACATAGATGTCTTATTATGAATCAAAACAATTCATGCTGAAACATACTTGCTCACCCTTTTGACCTTTGGATCAAGGTTACAAGGTTCTCAGCAGTGCTTTGCATGTTGACTGAACATTCAGGCCATGACCTCCTTATAATGTTGTTGATGTTGAGAATTGGATTATTTATTTCATAATTCTCTCATCTCAGTTTTGGGTTTATTGTTTTGTGTGTTGCCTAGATTGGAGAGGAGGATGAGAAGAAGAAAGAAAAGGTGGTTTGGGATGGGCACACAGCCTCCATGGAGAAAGTTACTCAGAAGGCCAGAGAGAACATCTCCATTGAGGAGCAGATTGCTGTCATTCACAAGGCTAAGGGACTTTTGTAAGTACACCCATCCACATTGAGGGACAACAATTTTTAGGTACTGTCGAAGTTTGTAAAAGTCACACATCAGTTATCAAAAATGGTAAATGAAAGGTTGAAATATTGCTTGTTTTATCATCAAAAATGGTGGTTAGTGCATGGAAATTTGGAATCATGAAATTTGCAGATATTAGTAAGAATTTATATATTTTGTAAGGTTATTCTTTAAAAAAAAAATATTTTCTTAATAAATAACACCATATATGATGAAATATCGATCAATGAAAATGTTGGTCAGTGCCTCCTGGCGGCAACACTAAGAAATACATTCCAATTAAAGAAAGTCTTGTCAAGTGAATTCATGTTTTAATTTCATCTTTTAATTGTGTTTCAGTGTAATCATCAAATATGTAATATGCCCTCATATATTCATAGACAAGAAGAGCATATGAGATGTCCTGTTGTTCATCATCTGTCATGAGATGTCCATCCATCCATTAGCACAAGTTTGTTATCACTACTGCTCCTAAACTACTTGGAGCATTGCAATGAAACTTTTACACACATTCATTCCAAAGCCTAATTGGTCCTAAATGAAAATAGTGCTACTCAAATATCCAATATGTATGCCAAAATAGCCATCTTGAAAATCTTGTTATCACTACTCCTCCTGGATGGATGATCATATCAACATTTTGTTTTCACCAAAAGACTTCTTATGATGTATAGTTTGTCCTAAATGAAAATGGTGCCAATCTGAAATCCAATATGGCAGCCATCTTGAAAATCTTGTTATTGCTACACCACCTAAATGGCTGGTCATACTGACATAGGGTGTTCACCAGAAGACTTCATATGATGTCTATCTAGTTGGTCCTAAATGAAAATTGTGCAACTCCGACGTTTAATATGGCTGACACAGTGGCCATCTTGAAAATCTTGTTATTGCTACTCCTGAATGGATGGTCATATCAACATGGGCATTTCACTGAAAGACTTTTTAGGATGTCTAGTTGGTCCTAAATGAAAATGGTGCCGATCTGACATCCAGTATGGCCACAATGCCAGCCATCTTGAAAATCTTATTATAGCTACTTCTTCTAAATGGAAAGTCATATTGACATGGAGTTTTCAGACATGCTAACCCTTATGATTTGACCGGAAATCTTACTGAAATGACCCTAAAATTATAGTCTTACAGAATAATAGCAAATATAATGAACAATATGATTGTTGCGATTGATTCGGATACTGGCTTGTCCTTGTTAGATCCAGCTCAGGGTTTCATGTTAGATTCAGTGGAGTTGGTCAGGGAACCAGTCTAACTTTACAGGAGTACCTCAGACACTTTAAACTGCCCATATTTTTCATGCAGAATGCCTGCATGATCAAGCTGTTGCTTATAGCATTTCTAGAAATGGCATCCATCAAACAAAAACATGAAGATGAAAGGGGCAGTAAGCCTCTTAAAAAGTTTAACAATCAGCAAAGAAGTATAAAAAGGAATATTCAGATTCTTTGAGAGAAAAAAAGGCAGGAAAGGTAAAAATTATATTGAGTGGGCATTATGTCGTGTTGATTTGAGTATGTCTCATGGTGGGAGAGATGATTACTGTCACCACTTGAACTTGGAAAAACAAAACCCCAAAGATTACATCAAATTGAGAGATCTAGCAAGAAGTGTTTGAGCTCCATTTTGTATGGAACTATAGTTGAGGTAATTAAGTTCTATGTGTACTTTACAAACTTTTTAGTTAAACATAATGTTTGCCTTCACTGCATCAGTCTCAGATCACACTTCTGAACTTTTTAAAGGCATGTTTCCAAGTCGACACTAGCAATACATGATATTTCATAACACCTTAATGAAAATTGGTGTAACTTATGGACAAATTTTGACTGCCTTACTGAGAAGGCCTTGTTAGGGTTGGCAGGTCTGAGTTTTCACTAGAAGACTTCTTATGATGTCTACTTGGTCCTAAATTTAAATGGTACTGATCTGACATCTAATATGGCCACCACAGCAGCTGTCTTGAAAAACTGGTTTCACTACTTCTCCTGGACGGAAAGTCATATTGACACATGGGGTTTTCACCAGAAGACTTCTTTTGACATCTAGTTGGACCTAAATGAAAATGGTGCCTCTGGGACATCAATATGGTCGATGCAGTGACCACCTTGAAAATCTTGTTATTGCTACTCCTCCTGATTGGATGGTCATATCAACATGGGGTTTTCACTTACAGACTTCTTATATTGTCTAGTTGGTCCTAAATGAAAATGGTGCCAATCTAACATCCAATATGGCCACTCTATAGCCAAATACGTTTGCTCCTCCAATTTTTGTTAGAGTTATTCTAACAGTGTATGACTCGATCTCATTAGCACAACAGTCCTACAGTTTTTGATGGATTACCATAAAACTTGGTAGATATTATGGTCATCACCTCAAGATGTGATTATTGCCAAATCACTTTGCCCCTTGCAATTTTTCTTAAGAGTTATTGCCTTTTTTGTCTTCAAGCCTAATGCATTGTGATTCACAATTTCATTAGTGCAAGTATTCCCCTTAGTTTTTGGTGGATTGCCATTAAACTTGGTATATTGTGGTCATCACCTGAAGAGGTACATATCCCCATATCCCAAATCATTTTGCTCCCTCAATTTTTAGCTGTACTGGTCATAGACCAGAAGAGCTTGTGGGATGGTCTGTCGTCCGTCATACAATGTCTGTCATTCGATGTCTGTCCATCCATTAGTACAAGTTTGTTATTGCTACTCCTCCTAAACTACATGAAGGATTGCCATAAAACTTTACACACACATTCATCCCAAGGTCTAGTTGGTCGTAAATGAAAATGGTGCTGCTCATACGTTCAGTATGGATGCCACAGCAGCCATCATGAAAATTTTGTTATAGCTACTCCTGCTGAATGGATGGTCACATCAGCATAGGATTTTCACTAAAAGACTTCTTATGATGTTTGGTTGGTCCTAAATGAAAATGTTGCTGATCTGATGTCCAACATGGCCAACACAGCAGCCATCTTGAAAAATGTTGTTATCGCTACTCTTGAACGGAAAGTCATATTGACATGGGTTTTTGTGCAGAAGATTTCTTATGAGGTCTAGTTGATACTAAATGAAAATGAGTCTGCTTCGACATCAGTATGGTCACCACAGTGGCCATCTTGAAACTCTTGTTATTGCTACTCCTCCTGAATGGATGGTCAAATCAACATGGGGGTTTCACTAAAAGATTTCTTATGATGTCTAGTTCGTCCTAAAAGACACTGGTGATGATCTGACATCCAATATGGCCACCACAGCAGCCATCTTGAAACTCTTGTTATTGCTACTTTTCCTGAACAGAAATTCATTATCAGCATTGGGTTTTCACCCAGAAGACTTCTTATGAAGTCTAGTTGGTCTTAAATAAAAATTGTGCCGATCTGATATTAAAGATCGCCACTGCAGTGGCCATCTTGAAAATCTTATTGTTACTCCTCATAGATGGAAAGTCATATCAACATTGGGTTTTCATCAGAAGACTTCTTATGATGTCTAGTTGGTACTTATTGAAAATGGTGTTGACCTGACATTTAGTATTGCCACCATGGCAGCCAGCTCAAAAATGTTATTGCTACCCCTCCTAAATGGAAAGTAATATCGACATGGGGGTTTTCACCAGAATAATTGTGATATCTAGTTGGTCCTGAACATAAATGATGCTGATCTAGCCTCAGATATGGTTGCCACAATGAACATATTGAAAATCTTCTCACGAATCCTCCTGAATGGATGGTCATATCAACATTGGGTTTTCCCATAAGTCTTCTAATGGTGTCTAGTTTGTTCTAAATGAAAATGGTGCCAATCTTATATCCAATTCGGCTGCCACATTGGCTAATTTGAAAATCTTATCACTCAAGAATATCAGATATGGTTTCAACACTCAGCAGTTAGAAAGAAGAAAGGGTCTTATCTTGAATTCCAGGGAATTCTTTCAGATAGTAGAGCATCAGTCCCTTCAAGGGACTCTTGTTATTAGAGTTATTGCCTTTTTTATATGCCTGACATAAGGCAGAGCATATTTTTTTATGATGTCCATCCATCTGTCTGTTACCAGTTTCATTTTCACACAGTAACTCCAGTTGTTTACCATCTACAGTTATCAGACTTAGTGGATGACTTGCACTTGGGGTAAGGAAGAATCCTGTTGATTTTGGGGTTAAAAAACTCAAAGGTCAAGGTCATTGACTGAAAGAAGCTAAATGGTTTCTGCACAATAAATCAAGTTCTTCACCATCTACAGTTACAAAACTTTGTGGATTGCTTGCACTTGGGGTAAGGAAGATGTTGTACTTAAAAGATCAAAGGTTAAAGTCACAGTGATGGATAGAAGAAGAATGGGTTCTGTGCCATGACTCGAGTTCACCATCTACAGTTACCAATCTCTGTATGTGGTTTGCACTTGGAGTAAAGAAGAAGCCTATCAATTTCAAGGTCAAAAGGTATAAGGTTATGGTCACTGTCTGAAAGAAGAAAAATGGTTTCTGCACAATTCTTTGAGTTATCCACCAACTACAGTAACCAAACTTTATGGATGGCTTGCATTCGGGGTAAGAAAGAACCCTATTGTTTTTGGAGTCAAAAGGTCTAAGATCAAGGTTACAGTGACTAAATAATGAAAATGGTTTCTACATGTATAACATCAGTTCTGCATTACATACCTTGGACCAAACTTTGTAGATGACTTGCACTTGGATTAAAGAAGAAGCCTATTGATTTTTAGGTCAGAGGTTAAGGTCACTGTGGTTGAATGAAGAAAAATGGTTTCCACACAAAATTCGTTCTGCATTACAGACCTAGACCAAACTTTCTGGATGGCTTGTACTTTGTGGTAAGGAAGAAACCTATTAATTTTATGGTCAAAAGATAAAAGGTCAAGGTTAGTGTAACTGAAAGAAGAAGGTTTCTGCACACAAATTTCAGTTACGTACATAGAGGACTATTAAACATGAGTCAGGCATATAATGTGCTGTTCATGGTACTATTGCTGTCTTGTTGTTTAATGCACTGTATGAAACAATCTCATTAGCTCAAGTAGTCTCATAATTTTTATATGCTTGCCATAAGGCAAAGTGTATTGTGTTATGATGATGTCCGTACATTGATCTATCTGTCTGTAACCAATTTTGTTTGTGCACAGTATCTTGAGTTGTCCACCATCTACAGTTACCAAACTTTGTGGGTGGTTTGCACTTGGAGTAAGAAAGAACCCTATTGATTTGGGGGTTGAAAGGTCAAAAGGTTAAGGTCACTAGCTGAAAGAAGGAAAATGGTTTCAGGACAATAACTAAAGTTCTCCACCATCTAGTTACCAAATTTTGTGGATGGCTTGCACTTGGGCTAAGGAAGAAACCTATGGATTTGGGGGTCAAAAGGTCAGAATTGAAGGTCACTATGACTGAAAGAAGAATAATGGTTTCTGCACAGTAACATTAGTCCTTCACCACAGACCAAGGACCAAGCTTTGTGGATGGCTTCTAAGGAAGAAGCCTATCAATTTTGGGATCAAAAAGATCACTGTGACTGAAAAAAGAAAAATTGTTTTGGGCACATAAATTTCAGTTATCTACATAGAGCAATATTAAACACAGGGCAGGTATATAATGTGCCATTTATGATATTCTTGTTGATGGATTGCCATGAAACTTGGTAAATATTATAGTTATCACCTGAAGATGCGCATATTGACAGATCACTCTGTTACCGCAATTATTGTTAATTGCTGTTTTTGTCTTGCAGCTGAATGCAGTGTATGACAAAATCATTCTGAATGCAACTGGTCTCACAGATTTCAGTTGAACACTATGAAACTTGGAAAATGTATGATCATCTAAGGATGCACATATCAACAAATCACAATGCTCCAGTGATTTTAGTTAGAGTTAGAGTTATTGCCCTTTTTGACATGCAGTCTGATGTTGTGTATCACAGAATCTTGCAAACACAACTAGTCTCACAGTTTTCAGTGGATCACCATGAAGCTTTGTATATATTATGGTCATCATTTGAAGATGTGCATTGCGACAAATCTCTTTGCTCTTGCAATTTATTTTAGAGTAATTGTCCTTTATGTCCTGTTGGTGAATGCAGTGAAACAGAAGTTTCTGAATGTAACTTGTCTTGCAGTTTTCAGTGGATTGCTGTGAAACTTGGTACATATTATGGTCATCATGACTAGATGGATAAATCATTGTGCTCCTGTAATTTTTGTAAGAGTTATTGCACTTCTTGACTCGCAGCTGGATCCAATGTAATTTTGTGAATGCAGCTTGACTCACAGCTGGATCCAATGTAATTTTGTGAATGCAGCTACTCGTGCAGTTTTTAGTGGATTGCTGTGAAACTTAGCATGTATTATGCACATCATTAGAAGATATATATGTTGACCAGTCATTTTACTTCCACTGTTTTGAGAAGAGTTTTGCACTTCTTTTTACTATGAACTCATATCCATCTTGGGGTAGAGTGGGATGTGTGGGAGGTGAGGGTATATTTATGTGAGCAAGGTGCTCACCATTCCTCTAGTTTCTGAAGCTCTGTTCATGCTAGAATCATCAAACTAGATAATTGTATGCATCTCAAATTAGTACCACACACTCACAACAAAACAAGGTCACTGACCTACATTCCACATTTTACCGGCTTTGGTTACGTTTTTGTGTTTAGCTGATGACCAAATATATTGTTTGCACTCTCTATACATACTGTTTTGCCTAGAATCGTAAAACTTGGCAAGGGGAGGCATCTTGATTAGTACTAGACAATCATCACAGAAGTAGGTCTTTGTGACCCATTTTTCATGCTTCACCAACTTGGGTTCAATCTCAAGCACTGTTCAGGCCAGAATCATCAAACTAGATGTATACATCTGTGTTGGTACTGCTACCTTAAAATGTATGCATATGTGTTGGTACCACAAAATTAAAACAAAGGAACTTCAAGGTAACTGTGAGCTACATTTGAAATTTTACTGGCTTATGTTAAGTTTTTTGCATTTTCTACACAGGTTTTTTACATCCTGTGTACATACTGTGATACCTGGAATCATGAATATTGGTGAGGTGATGTATCACAATGATTACTACACACACACACACACCATTACAAAAGTAGGTCACTGTGACCCATATTCCATGCTTCAGTGATTTTGGTTCAATTTTGTGTTTTAATTTATAATGCTTGAATCATTAAACTAGATAATTGTATACACCTCTGTTAGTACCACACTTGTGTGAAAGGTCAGTTACCAACATTTCAGATTTTACTGGCTTAGGTTAAGGTTTTGCATTTAGCTCAAGACCAGATAGTAGGGTTTTTTGTGCTTTGTACATGCTGTCCTATTCAGAATCATGAAACTTGGTGAGGGGATGCAGCTTAATGAGCAATACTCATTTCAGTAGTAGGTCATTATGACCCATATTTTATACTTCACTGACTTGGGTTATATTTTGTATTTGATGCTTATTTCTCAGGCAGTGTTCATGCTAGAATCATGAAATTGATGATGATATGCATCTCTATTAGTACCACACCCTTACAACAAAAGAAGCTCATTGTGACATATATTTTGTCTTGTATTGGCTTTTGGTCAAATTTTTGCATGTAGCTCTTGAACACTTGAGTTTTTGACATGCTATATGCATATTGTCCTTCCTAAAGTCATGAAAGTTGGTGAGGAGATGCATCTTGCTAAATAATACATCATTATTGCATAAAGAGGTCTCTGTGACCTTTATTTCATGATTCAATGACTTTGTTGAACTTTTGTGTTTAAAGTTCATTTATTGGGTGCTGTCTGTGTTCCAGTCATAAAACTTGATAATTGGATGCATCTATGTTAGTACTACACCATTGCAACCAGAGGTCACTGTGACCTACATTTTATGCTTTACTAACGTAGGTTAAGTATTTGTGTTTAGCTTATGACCACATAGACCTTCAATACTATAGTCACCCTAGCCTACACAGAAAGCCCTTTCTTTTCAGTGCAGTTGGAACAAGGATAAAATCTGTTTATTAAATGGTAAACTTTCCATATTGTTACATTCTATATTGTGATAGGTTACCCTCAGCAGGTTAACTGTGTTACTGTACATGCGAATAAGTATAGGAATTAGATGAGTGGACTCTGTGCTTGTCATATGAGGCCTCAGATGTAGTCACTAATAAAGGTAATTACTGATGTTTGAACTAGGCTTTTAATGTTGACTGCCACTCCAATTTTACTCAAAACCTGTGACTTTCACCCAATAAAATCAGGCTTATAGGGGTGGACAATTATAATAGGTTCTGAAGCAGGATTTAAGAACTATGGTTTATAAAAAAAATATCTCTGGTTTTCAAAAATCATAGTGGCTCTTCTTTGAGACCATAGAAAAGAATATTCTTGTTTAATCTTATATGTTCTCTGTGTGTGTGTGTGTGTGTGTGTGTGTGTGTGTGTGTGCATGACTGACTGACTGACTTTATTTCCTCTTCAACAGAGATTACATCAGGTTAATCAAATCCCGAATAATACAAGATCTTGCAACACAACAAAGAATCGAGTGAAAAACTAAAAGAGACATAGTGCATCAACTAATGCATTTACAAGAAGAAACATATTAATACATACAGTAACATAATTATGTCTAAAAATATTGGAACTAAATATCATTTAGCTTAATATGGCCCCAACCTTCTTTAAACATTTGCCTGATGCTGCTAATGTCACAGCAAGTGCCTTTACATCTTGTTACATGATTAACAATAACTTTGGAATAGGAAATACAAGGATTGTTATATGCATTTTGGAATATGTTTGAGAATTCTGCTATAATTATTCCTAAAGTGGCAGACTGATACATTAATGCAATTATACATAGCTGGCCTGACAAAATAAAAAGAAAAACACAAATGGAAAATGTATACAAATGGTAACAATACATGTCTTTCTTACTATATGACATATGTATGCATGTATGTGTGTATATATGTTTCTATGTATGTGTATGTGCATTGCTGGCTGGCTGACTTTATTTCATGTTAAACAGAAATAGCATAAAGTTTATCAGATTCAGGATAACGTGTGATCCAGAAACAGTATAACATTACAAACTAAAAGAGGAATGTTGAATATTGCGTCAACTAACATATTTACAAAGTTGAGTATCTAATTATGTATGATTATAACAATATATCTTTAGATATATCAGAACTGTTTTCACTTAGTTTAGTATAACACTGGTCATTCTATAAACATTTACCTTGTGGTAGTAATGGTACCAAAAATAATATATGTACACATGGCATCTATTGTTAAATGATGAATATTTACTTTGTGTGCTTGGAATATATTTGATATTATACTTAATCTTCGCACTGAAATGTTTTGAGCACATTTAGAATATCAACAAATAGGAAAATGTATACAGATGGTAGCAGTACCTGTCTTTCTTGCTTCGTGATAAATGTGTATAATTATCAGTTAGATTCAGTTTCTAATATGAATGCTTTTCTTGAATAATACATACTTTGTAATAAGCAGGTGACTTTTAGGACAAATATACATGTAATATTAAAGGGAGACTAGAGAAATCGAAATCTTTTACTGTATGTCATGATGTATGTAAGTATATGGTTTAACAGTATGTCAGTGCAATACTGGCTATATAGTGCCAATTAAAAGTTCTAAAACTATAAAGATAAAATATTATTTTAAAAAACTTACTTAGAAAAGGGGCCAACATTTCATTGTCAAGGTCACTTTATTCTGAATTCATTTTCTACATAATAATTGATGTTTACAATGGCTATAGGAGATTTCTAAAAACTTTGTAGTGGTAAACTTTGCAATTGATGATTATATCTGGTTGTTCTTTTTTCAGACCTGATGAAGAGAAGGAGAAGATTGGTCCCACTATGCCTAAGACATCACCTGCTCCTCCTCCCAAACCTCCAGTGGTTACTACTCCTATCTCTGTTCCTCCTCCACCCCCACCCAAACCACAGCCTCCTAAACAGCCCCCTCCCCCAATATCTCAACTGGTCAGCAACATGCAACCCACCCCTTTGCCACCAGTGGAACCACCCAGACCACCCATGAACATGCAGCCAGGGATCATGGTGATGCCACCACGGCCCCCCATGCCTATCATGGGTCAGTTTACTAAGAAATTCAACTTTATTTTATTTTATTTTAAACCAGTTGTACGACAAATTCTAACAACATTTTAGTACACATTGGTGACATGGAATATTATTTAGAGTTCATTATTAGAGTGATCAGTGTCTTCTAAATAGTTGTGATATTTACCTTACACAAAACAATTTCAAAATTCTTTTTACAAGTGTAGACAGTCTCAGATGCATGCTGCTTTACTTGCAGTCTTGATCTAGCACTATAATTCTTGATTTGGAGATCTCACATCAGTATGAACTATACATTCTTGTGTAAGTTAATCTACTTATAAACCTCATAGTGTTTTCCACAAGGTCCAGTGATTCCATGAAGGGGACTTTTGTTGTAGGTTATGTGAATTTGAGAGAATTACTTTAGTTAGTATTATACCAGCACATAGAAAACACTATTCCATTTGTAATCTCAGTTATAAATTACAAAGAGTCCACTATTGATGACCAACAAAAATCGGGCATCAAAATTTGTTTGCTTATTCTTGAGAAAGTCTTATATTTACATGAGGAAATAGAAGTACAGTTTATCAGGTCAGTCACTGGAGTAAAAGTTACAATGTCTGGTATTTTTTCACAGGTCTTCCACCACAACCCCCACAGATGATGCCTATTCACCCACCGGGCCCCCCAGGGTTCCATCCCATGATGCAGCCCCCTCCTGGTCCCCCTGGACCACCCCAACCTAGACACCCCCCACCCCCCAGTATGCTGGAGGATGAACCTCCTAACAAGAAGCAAAAGACTGAAGATCAGCTTATCCCAGAGGATGTCTTCCTGCGCCAGCACAAGGTAAGAACCAGCTGCAACTGGAAGGACTACCATTTATGTAGTTTGGGTATGGGACTTATTTATGATTGTAATTGTGTTTCCTTTTTGATGAATTGTATTATCTTAGGAAAGTGCAATAGTTTTTTATGGAAATACATTTTTATAAAGAAGGTAAATGTACAACATATATACGGATTTTTAATATGTTAAATATATATTTTACCTCGTATCAAATTCACAAGTAAAGCTATGTCCGATATGTAAAAATAAAGAGCTGTGGTAGCTTAGTGGTTAAGGCATTGAACTAGTAACCAGAAGGGTGTGGGTTTGATTCAACCATTGGATCAGCCAGGATCAGCTACCATGGTGTGTCCTTCATCAAGGCACTTTACTGGCCTTAGTGCAATATAACCTTCCGAGTTTTGCAGTGCTGTAAAATACCAACCAAGCCAAAACCATATTTCAGAATAACCCATTACAATGTAAATCAAGGTCACTTGAAATCTAGACAGACTATTTTATTTTTTTTTTTTTTTTTTTTTTTTTTTTTTACCACAACTTGGTCAAAACTGTATTTGGTCATGCAGTCCTAGCAGGGATGAAAATTTGAGTGCCGTTATTTATACAGATATTGATCATGTGTTTAATGGATTATTACAGTAATAACTTAAAAGAGTTTACTAAAAGGAATCAATAAAGATGTAATGGAAACAAATAATTAATCCCAACGGTGGAGAAACACCAATATTTTGACAATAACCATTTGTGTTAGGCGCACAATTTATAGATGCTTTTGGAATACCAGGAGTATAATCTTATTCATATAAATGCTTTTGGAATACCCAAGGTATCATCTTATTCATATAGATGTTTTCTGAATACCCAGGGTATGATTTTATTCACATAGGTGCTTTCAGAATACCCAAGATATAATCTTATTTATATTGGCATTAATAAATGCAATCTTTTTTTTTTGAGTGTCTTTTATACTTGAGATGCACTTCTTCATTTGCAGCTCAGTATTATAGTGGACTTGATACTCTAATTTTTTATTTCTTTCTCAGGGTCCTGTTAAGTTCCGTGTGTTGATACCGAAGATGCAAGATAAACCTGAATGGAAACTTCATGGACAGACTCTGACCTTTACCCTGCCTCTCACGGATACGGTATGTTTTCACCTTTGAAACTTTAGTAGTCAATTCAAATATTTAATGTTTGTTTGTTTGTTGTGTGAGTTTAATGCCATGTTTCAGCACATGATAGGCTATACATGGCGGCCAGTATATTTGGTGGAGGAAGAACCTTGGAAGATTTCTTGTGAAAGCTCGTTAGTAGGGGTGAAATGATACACCTCTGCTCTGTATCGATACACAGCCTATGATACGATACATTATCGATACACATATCAACTTGGTAGTTTTTTCATCTTTAGAAGGTCTGTCAGTGGTAGGGTGGTGCTGTTTAATATGTGTTGACATATTGGTTATATTTCCAGTATGCAAATTACAGACAGACATAGACTTAGCATCTGTTCATATGCCATTCTCATCCTTGACAAGATAAAATAAAAAAATATTTCCAAACAGACTACCTGTTAATTGTCAGTGACTTTAATTCAACTACTTAGGCCATTTCAGGCTGCTCCATTTGATCAGGTGCAGGACTCATCTTGGTCACTACGCCATTTGTTTTGCACTGCATGAATGCTTTAAAAACATCTTACCAATTTCATGTCTTCACTTAAAGTTGGAAGGCATTATGGTGTTATCTTCAAACCAAAAGAAATATTGCAATTTCCTCATGCAAGGAAAATCTTATCTAGAATAAGTCCGAATTTAGGAGCGGAGATAACTAACAACCAAACCCTTCACATTGTACTTCCAGCAGATGCAAAACAACTGCCTTGGCCACAAGCACTCGTTTCTGTCAGTGAAAAAGAAAATTATTGACAGTACCCACTCCCTAGTACAAGTTAACAAGGTGGCTATAACACGTAACTCATGCGGTTTGGAATCTGCCCCCTTGCCGATTCTGTGCTAATTTGTTCTTTTTTAATCCAGTCGGCACATTCGGTCACTGATTACATATATCAGCGTAATAGGAGACATTCCAAACTTGTTCCCCATATACAATTTAAGTACATTACAGATCATTTAAAAGCCACTTTTGCATGAAGTTTCTATGTTGCTTGTATCTGTTTGGATTGAGTTTGGATGCCAATACATCCGGTGTGTCATGCAGTGAACAAGCTATGGTGAGTTCTCATTGGTGGTTATTGTTTTACCCTGGACTTGAACAAACAATTACCACCAATCAGAATTGACTGTAACATATTTCACTGTGTGACACACTGTAAGTGTAGCCTTCAAATTTGATCCAAGTAGGTTATTAAATGATCAGTAAAGTACTTAGATCATATATAGAGAATAAATCTGGAACGTCTTTTTTACGTTGATATATGTTATCAGTGGCTGAACATGCTGATGGGATAAAATAATTAGCATGGAATTGGGGGGGGGGGGAGATTTTACACCACGAGTTAGTCACCTTGTGTTAATTTGTAGAAGGCAAGTGGGTGTTGTCAATAGTTTTTATATTTTACTGACAGAAATGAGTGTATATGCCTGCTATGGCTATCTCAGATGTATTCTCAATTTAAAGAATAAAAAGGCAAATGACTAATTCACGGCTACTGAAGATTAAAGTAACTTGTATAGGGTAAGTATAGTTTTGTGTTGATTCTTCACCTTTTGTATCAATATGGGTATCAATATGGAAAAATAATCGATATATCGATCAATCGTTTCACCCCTACTTGTTAGGGTCAAGTTTCTCATGATTTATGCCTACAGTTTCAAGCAACATAAGGCAAAATGCGATCTGTGATGATTGTTAATTAATTTTCATTTATCTTCGCAGTGTTTTTTTTATCCATGACTGACTAAAATATTTTGAATTTACAAATTGCTCACTGATAGAAGAATTAAATAACTACCTTTTTCCATCAAATCTGAAGCAAGAAGATTTTTATAATGCAGCTCAGCTTTACAAATACTCAGAGTTTTCTCTGACCTTTCCCCGTCCCATTTTAGATATTTTGACATTTATGTTGGGGTGTGAGGTCAGAGCACATTGCCTATTGAAAAGTTGGAATTTGCAGAAACTGTGCAGTGTCAGCATAGGGTAGCTGCTTACTACCAGGCCTAGCAAACTTAAAAAATCTTACATCAAGCCCTTCCTGCAAGATAATTGGTACGAAGATGATTTATCTTCTCAGAAATTATGAGCATACCATTCATGTGTCTTTAATTCGTTTACAGCTACTTTGTTGACAGTATTTGACCTGGTACTCTCCATTTTGCTTTGCTTGTAGCATGATGTCAGAGGACCAATAATTACATGATACCAACAACAAAAAAACTTTCCAATGTTGTTGTACAAAAAAACAAAAATATATGAAAGTCATGTAATGTTAGTAAAAAAACAAAAGGACATAATTTTCAACATATTTATTCCAAGAACAACAACCAGAAACCTGTTGCTGTCATAGTGACTTGGAAAAACCAGATTCATCATGCAGAGAGCACATGTCAGTGCAATTTGGGTAATCATGTGACTAGCAATAAACATGGTGGCTGTCTTGAAAATCTTGTGAACACTTCTCCTAGATGGAAAGTCATATCAACATGGCATTTTCATCAAAAGACTTCTTATGATGTCCAATTGGCCCTAAATGAAGATGGTGCCTATCTAACATTCAATATGGCTGCCATGGCAACCATTTTGGAAATCTTATTATCTTTACTTCTAAATGAAAAGTCATATCTATGGGGGTTTTCACCTAAAGACTTCTTATGGTGTCTAGTTGGCTTTAAATGAAAATGATGTTGATATGATATGCAATATGGCCACCATGGTGGCCATCTTGAAAATCTTGTTATCGTTACTCCTCCTGAATGGATGGCCATATCAACATGGGGTTTCCACCGAAAGGCTTCTTATGATACCTACTTGGTCCTAAATGGAAATGGTACAAATCTTCTACTTACTTTTTAAGAATGGCGGGTCTGGTTCAGTCCTTCCATGCAATGATCTAGTTATCATTGTCATAGAAAGATTTTGTATAAACAATATGATAATATCGACAAGTTTATGCAGAAATACATTAGGGTTTAAGCATCATTTCAGACACAAACTGATTCATACTTCTCAATTTATTTTTGCCATACATAAAGTCTGATTGATAATGACAACTATAGACCAACTTACAGCAGTGTTTACAGATGTAGGGGATGGGGGGAGGTGCAGGTCATAGCAGTTATAGCAGAGATTTGTGTGTATGAAAACTCGTGCTAAGAAGAGCATCAATATAATATTATAATGCTCAAACTGTAACATGATTAAGTTAATATTGTTACAGGTGCAACTCGACAGTTATTTAGATATTGCTGATATTTATTAAAAAAAAGAAAGAAAGATCAGTTATAATTTCCCTTCTTTTACAGTCTATTTAATAGAAAAGTGATATTATCTTTACACCAACAATGGTGAGGGTCCATTTTTTTTTGAATTTTGTAAATTACAGACTCAGTTTAGTATACTAGAGAAATGCTTTAAAATTATCTTTGGTGGAAATCATTTTAGTCCTTTCATTTCTCCTTCTAACTCATTCTCCAGTCACATCAACATTAGAAATATAAGATTCACTGCCTCTTGTATCCAGCAATTACAGAAACACGAAAATTGTGTTTTTCATATCTATATACCATATAGACACAGGGAAGAAACTCTTACCCGTTGCCTATGCTTTACCCCCACGAGGTGGTGCCAGTTTAAGATTTCACTGTGGTATAAATAACATTGTCCTACATTGCCTTGTCAAATTCGTCAAGAATCTTTGTAATTTCCAACCATCCATCCATGAGTGTGGTGAAATTTGTTCAGGTGTCCACAATGGATTGGTAAATTTGTTGGGATTTTTGTTGATGACAAGATGAATTCACACAAGCTTTAAGTATTTTATACTAAAAAATCACTTCTCAGATGGAAAGTTCATTAGGTCCTAATTGTTTCCCTCATTGTTTTCACTTGCAAGGGACTTTAATTTCTATAGCACAAAGCTCATGTATACAGAATCATCATATCTTGTGAAAAAAAGGCACTAACTGACCTGTAATAACGAGACTAAAACATATCTTCAGTGAAGACCTGTTTTATTTTTGCCATTTTTTTTGCACAATATTCGTATGTATACAATAATTCTCAAACATGTAAATCTTTTGATTTTGAACTTCATTTGTAAAAAAAATAAAACTGCTGTGTATGAAAAATTTAGTACAAAAAATAATTGTGTCTTGAATGGATTGAATATGTGGGAAAAATTAAAGGATACGAAAAATTACAAGAAATACAGTGTATATTTTCATATTTTTTGACGTTTATGGACTTTGTTTTTCCCACCTGGCAAGTCGCACACACTAGCATCACATACATGCATGCTGTGATTTTGAATTGCAAACACAGTTGAATTTTATATTTTGTGACATTACAGACGTTGTTGTTGAATTTTCATATTTTGAGTTGTCTTTTCAGAAGTAATGATGACAAAATGTAATAAGTGTCAGAGGTATAAGGTCAAGGAGGATCTTCATGAGTCTTGCCTCGCCTGTATGAAATGTACTTCTACAACACTGTTTAAAGTTTGTGAAGTCTTGGTCAAAGGGGACATGGTCTTCCATCTTCAGAAAGAATGTCAAGGTGAAAGAGAGGAAGACAAAAGTGAAGCATGATGTGATTTTTCTGCATTGCGACATGTTGAGTCTTCACCCAAAATTGTCTTCTCTCATCAATATAGTGGGGGATACTTTTGTTTGCATGACACACACACACCCTGCCAAAGATACCCAGGAAAGGACTGTCAGCTACCATCTCATCCAGTCCGCTGGAGACAGATAATGCAGCGTTTCCAGTTGCATTTGAAGGACACCAGACCAATATCTTCACAGAGTTGATGAGGAGAAGATTGATCACGGAGGCAACAGCAAAGTTGCTTTTCTTGGGGAATCATTGTCTTCTCCTTCGTCATGTTTGGCTAAAATTTTCTCCCTTTTTTTTGCCAGGAGAGTGTTCTTCCGGTGTTTGGCAAACCTCCAATAATGGCCTGGAGCTTACAGCATAGTGTCCTCCTTTAGTTAGGCAGCTCAGTGGGAGTAAGTCCCCGAACATATCTTAGCATGGCCTTTGGACCTGTAAGACGGGCTGCATTGGGTTTGATTATGATTTGGCTGATGTGTGTTTCCAGCCATCATCGCTGGACGTTGCCATAATGGTAGGAAATCAGTTTTCTTGATGGAATGTGCCACATACCGGCCAATTTCATTGCTTAAGGAACTGTACGGGGATCTGGATAACTGGTCAGTCCGTTTCACTGCCCAACTGGCCTTCCAGCCTGCTGTCCAGCCAACTGGCCTTCCTGCCAACTGTCAAGCCTTCCTTCCAGCCTGCAGTCCAGCCATCTTTCAAGCCCTCTGTACAACCTTCCTTCTGGCCAAGCGGAACATGAAGTACTGGTTGCCTGACCTCCAGTGCAGATAGCGGGCACAACATTATTGGCTTACATGATAGGAAAATACCATCCTACTTTCAAGGATGATGCTGTGGCTACTTCCATGCCTCTTGATAAGTCGTATGTTGTATGCAGATATGTAAGCATTGCCAGACAAGGACACATTGTTCCCAAACACCTCCCCAACGATGGCTGGAAAACCCCCAATCTGATGATTGAAGCCAATCCCACCATAGAAGGGACAGAAATTAGTTTTAAGGCTGTAGTGGAAGAAATATGTAGAATCCTAACTCTATCAGATTGCCCACCTTCTCCATCTACAATCCACAGCTACAAAGTCAGTGCTTTGGTAGATGTTGAGGATGAGGATGAAATTCAAACATTTTGTGTTTTTCTGCAGCCAGCAAAAATTGGCGGGATTCCCAGCCATCTTTTGGACAAAATCCATGGCCCAGGGAATTCACGAGCCTTCTTTCTCGAGAGCCTGTTACCAGTATCATATAACACATGCTGGTACTGCACACACTTGGACACATACAGCACTGATGTTCCAAGTGTTAATAAGATCATTGCAGCAGTACACGTTGAATCTGCTGTTCTATAAAATCGACTGCAAAGTATTTAAGGTGATTTAGAAACTGGTGCAGAATATGGTGGCGATGTTATCCATGCTAGACTTAGCATCTGTGGCAATTTTGTGTCTAGGTGAAAACGCAGGAAATTTGTGGGAGTTGACAGCCTGCATAGCCAACATGATCAACAGGGTAGCGTACTACTCCATGACAAATGCCCTTATGGCTTCATAAAATCTTGATTTTCTATGATGTGTCATGATTCTCTGTTTATCATCGCTGAAGAAACATCACTCCTTTGGCTTTGCAATCATTGCCCTTCAGCTCACCGCTGTTGTTTGGGGGTCATATAGAGGATATACAAAAGCAGACAGCGCAAGAGATACCCTTCCAGCTCTCCTTACCTACTCTTTCACCTTTTCATCCCCGAAAGTCTGTGCCACAAAGGAGAGATGTTAGAAGGCAGAGGGATATATGACAGTATCCCTCTCAACAACAGCAATCTTGACCGCAGCAAGGCTTCAGATGGCTGCAGATATTTCATTCTAGGAGGCAATTTAATAAGGAAGAAAAGAAATAAAGTTTCTCTTTTCCCAAGCCTCCCAGTGACTCATTAACCTCATCAATCATGGAGGGTCTACCCAGACTGCTCAATTTCAGTCATGCTTGGATCAACCTTTTTTGGAACAATGAATGGGTGATCCAAGTAGTTTCAAAGGGGCTTCGGATGGCAAGTACTGTTTTGCTACAGGAAATGAACAGCCTTATCTCACTTTTCACCCACCTGGACTTTCTTGTGAATGGGAAATGTCGGATCTTATCCCCTCTCAAGACTTCATCCATCTGGGTATGGAATTTCAGTCCCATCTCAATCTTGGTCATCTCCCTCAAATACAAATTGCACAAATTATCAAGCTATCAAGGTCAGTCTGAAACAGGAAGTCGGTTTCTGCGAGGGAGTTTCTGCAACTTTCCGGTTTACTAAGTGCAGTGGTGGATTTTATTCCACTAGGCTACCTCTGTATGAACCCTTGCAGATGCCATTGCTTGCTCAGTGGCACCCATTTTCCAGTTGTCTTGATCAGCACATCATGATCTTGACCAAGTTAAAACAGTTCCTGTGTCATTGGCAAGATACGTCAGAGATGCTGCCAGGTTGTGGGATCGCGGGTTTCTTGCAAAAATGATAGAGAGTCATGCAACTTTTAAAAACCAATGGGGGAAAGATCGCGTAAGTTACCTGTGGTTCCCGCGATTTCTCATACCCAATGCATGATTTTAAAATTTTTTGTTTTTCAATTAGGTTGATCAAATCATCGTCTTGCCTTTTCTCCATGATTTCAATCATATATCTATCGAGAATATTGTTTGAATACAAGCACCTTTATGATAGAGATCTATTGGAGTATTGCAAAAACTATGGAGGTATTCCGATTGTATTGTTTCCTTGAGGGGTATTGTAAATTGATCCATCGATCAGCCATTATCGAAATGTTTAAAGCGCAACAGCAGTGTGTCATGTTGAAACAAAAGATAACTGATTCCTTTAGGACAGTCACTGAGACAGAAAGATCTTCTGTTAAGGATGAAACTAGGGAGGATAAAATATCTGATGGTTTGCTGCTAACCAAACATAGCGCAAAAATCTGTGATACAGAAATAACTGGAATGATGTCATTTTCTACGCCTACGGTTTAAGTCTTGCAGAAAATCTGATACATCAACAGAAATAACCAAGGAACCACATGCGTGAATTGTGGAAAATTGTATTTTGGATATATATCCTGAAAACCAGTTCCCTAATCCATTTAGACTGGCCATTTAGACTGGCCATAATTGTAGCAGTTCTGCCTTTATAAAAAGCTGATTGTGAAAGGGATTCAGTTATTGAAGCAAAATTCACACTCTGAGGAATAGGCTAACCACAGACCCTTGAAACTCTATCACTGTAGTAAGAAAATGTCAGAATATCTGAGAAAAAAATGAAACGAAATCCTACACAGAAAGGATTGGATATATATAAAGGATTTTTTTCTCAGATATTCTGACATTTTCTTACAACTGTGATAGAGTTTCAAGTGCCTGTTTCAAACATCAAAAACAGTAAATAAACTGATGACTATTCAGATGTGTGTGTGGTCCAATAAATGATTTTCAGTTTGCAAAATCTTTCTTGAAAGGGAGTGATAAGAAACAAAGAAGAATATTTACCATCTGAGCAACAATTAGGTATGCAGATACAATATACATTTATTTCCAAAGATGTGATACAAAATTATTAAATGCTTGTTTTAAATTAGGTGTTTCTGCACCTAATAATAATATTGTCACGCATCAGCTACCATTCGGCATAGTTTACCCTCCCCCCAATCCCCCCCCCCCCTCTGGAGGTTGGTGTAAGGGACTTCCCCCTCTTAAGAAAATTTCTGACAGCATCTCTGGATAAGTAACGGATCACAGCGGGAATTTCACTGGAGAAGCCCAAACCAAATGTCACAATTTGTACAGATACCGGTTTGTCTGGCTGGGGGGCCACCTGTTGCATCATTTCACCACAGTAAGCAGCAACTGGACCCCAATGGAGAAAGCTCTTCATATAAACCTCTTGGAAATGAAGGCTATAATGAACACCTTTGGTTCATGGAGAGAAAACCTCTGCTGGAAAATGATTCTTATTATGTTGGACAATTCTGGAGTGATTGCTTACCTTCTCAAACAGGGGGGACCAAATCGCCCAACTTGTGCAACCTGGTTTGGGAGTTTCTCTGCTGGTGCTCCTGGAATAAGATAACATTTTAGATCAGACACATCCCCAGCAGACTGAATGTGTTGGCAGAATCTCTGTCCAGAAGGGGTCAAGTTCTGCACCAATCTTTCGGTAGATTTGTGCACTTTGGGGGTGTCCAGTGATAGATTTATTTGCAATGAGGTGGAATGACAAACTGCCCACCTTTGTCTCTCCTGTCCTGGACCCAGAAGCTTGGGACCCTAGATGCTCTGGCAGTCAGTTGGTATGGGATTTGGGGTTACACCTTTCCACCAACAGTTTTTATTCCAAGAGTCATGCATAAAATCAGGGTTTCAGCCTTCAATCATGGAGAGAATCTCATGAGCAGAGAGGCCCTCCACTTTCAATGCCTGAGAAGCGAAGTGGCGGTTATACTGGGAATTGTGCAAAGATAAGAATCGTCCCCTTGAATGCTTCAATCTCTCTGGATGATAACTTTTTTTCTCTGACTTTTCAAGGATAAAAAGTTTGCTCCAATTATTATCAGGGATATTGCTCCATGATTTCTGACACATTTAGGCATCATGGTAGAGCAAATATAGGTCATGACAAGGATCTGTCAGACTTGCTGGCCAACTTAGACTGGAATAGTCCTAAATCACTCACCCTGATTCCAAAATGGAATCTTTTAATGGGTTTTGACTTGGCTCAGCTTGAAGAAGTTCTAACCCTATGCCAGAGCCTCTTTGAAGCCTTGTAAGACATGCTTTCTGATAGAGCTAACCTCAGCATGCAGGCGTTTGTGAGTTGCACATCCTTTTAGTGGAACTATCTCCAGTTCAGATTGGATGTTTCCATGATGTTAATGACACAACTGGGTTTCATCTATGGGCAATCAAAAGGTGGTTATCCAAGTTCTCTCCACTTTTGACATGTTGAGAAAGGCAACTAAGTAAGAACTGGTTTGTGCTCTCAAATTTATTTCAAATGCACAAAGAAGAGCCGTGGATCCCAAAAATGTCTTTTCTGCACATTAAGGCAATAAAAGAGGATATAACACCTCAAGCCCTGATATTGTGGCTGAAGTGGAGAAGTAATATGCTTTGCATATTCTGAATTATTTCATTACTAGATATGAATCATAAGAATTTCTGCTCATGAGATCAGAGCAATCTCGGGGAGTCTCAAGTTTGAACGCAGTGTTTCAATCCAAGATATAATAGAAGCTGTTGACTGGCATGCACAGTCAACCTTCGCAACTCTTTATCTCTGAGATCGAGCATCAGAGACATGAAGTGAGTCTGATGGGTCCAGCGACTGTGGCCCTGATGGCCACCAGACCCTTTTGAGGTCCACACAACCTTCTCATGGGCATGGGTTTAGTGCTTTTGCTGGATTCACCCAAGTTTGTTGTTATGGCTCAGTAAGGGAAAGTCATTCGTTATCTTTATCTAAGTTTTGTGGTCACTGGTCACATGACTGTTGGTTGTGCTTCCATCATATTTGGAGAGCAGTTTATACTTCTTATAGGGAATTCAGACATTCTTCCCTCAAAAAAATCCAATGGTAGAGGTTGGATACTCATGCATTTCCTCCTCTTACCTGTTGTCCTAACATTAATGTGTTCGTGGAATGTATTCAAAGGAGAATGCAATGTTCTTAGTAAATTATGTTTCTCTGAGAATACTTACCCGATCACATTACTTGTAAACCCTCCCAAACCACCCCGCAAATGCAAGCATCATTGTTGATGTATCGCTGAGCTTAAACTAGCGCCACATTGTGGGGGCTAAGGGGAGGTAATGGGTAAGAGCTTCTTCCCTTTGTCCTATATAGAAATGAAAGACAAAAATTGCTGTCTTTCTGGAATAATTTACTTAAAAATTTGCTTTTTTGCCCAGAATATTATTACCAGCTAGTATATCTTGGCAACGAATATGAGGAATATTTTTTTTATGCACTATTGAAATGCAGGAACTGTACAGAAGAAGTTTTATCTTTGTTGTAGAATGGATCCACATATATCTTTTCAGCATTTATATGTATCACTCAGGACATCCTCTTCTTGTGCAGTTCAAAAAAGAAACTTAATTTGGTGACACCCACATTTTAATCATTATTTCAACCATAAGTAAATATCAGTTCTTGTGGAAATTTTTAAAAACAAATTTCTTTGGTAGATCTAACTTTACCTTCCATCGTTAAGTATTAAAAAGTTTGTTTTTCAATTTTTTTATGCATGTGTATATTCTTAGATGTACTTCCATTTTAATATTTGTAAAATCTGGCTGTGTTTGCAGGTGTCTGTCATTAAAGCTAAGCTGAATGAAGCAATTGGAATGCCAGCTGGAAAACAGAAGTTGCAGTATGATGTAAGTATATGATACATGCATGGAATGTGTATATGTAAATGTTAAGATGTTAAAATGTTTAGCCAGTTTATAGAGATTGCCAATCTATGGAGGTTTCGCCATAACATACCTGCCAACCATTATGCTTTTGGTGTAATCATTCTGCTTTTTTTCACTTAATTACATCTTATGCTCGCCTGTATATGGATTACTCTTTTTTGGTACATTTAAAAAAATAAAAATAAAGCAATAAAAAGTTGTCTGTCATTTTTATTATCATCTTTTTAATCTCACACATCATATAAATCTGAGAATATTCTAAATTAAGAAGACTGCTTCATAAGAATAGCATAAGAGTACATTTGTCATGGACCTCCATGTACTTTCCTTATTTTCTGTTTATAGCAGCTGTGTATGACATATTTCCAAGAAAACAGACGGGTTACTTCAATTTGAAAACTTGTCTCATAGATTCATTATATTAATACACAGAATTTGTTAGCGGACCAGTCTATACTTAAAAAAATGGCAGCAGATGTTAAGTGAAACAGGTTTTATCAATGTGACTTTCGGATGTTATATGACAGAAAAATGTTAGAGAAGAGGGATCTTTTTAAATTTTGTAACCTGTCGGATCAGAAAAAAGACAAATAGTGCTTTACAAATTTAGAAAGAAGAACATGAGAGGGGTAATACAGCACTCATGTTGAGCACATTGTAATGATTGTTGCAGAATTTATTGAGTTGACTTTACGATCACTGAACGAAAGTTAGACATGTAGACTAGTTAAAGTGAGTGTTGTGTATATATAATTTGTCAGTATGTTTTGTGTGGTTTGTATTCTTCTACTAATCCACATGGATTTTGCCCATTTGTGACAAGAACTTTAACCAGCTGTAGATTAAGGTTAGTAGCAAACTAAATGTACATTTTTCATGCAGTTTATTGTAAATATGACATGTAGTATATGGGTTACACTTATGCACAGATTACGCTTTTTCGCCACTTGGTTACACTTATATCTCTGTAGGGGTTGGCAGGTATGCCATAATAATATAGAGTTGACCCTTTGGCATTACTATTTCTAGTGTATGTATTTGTGGTTTTATTACAAGAAATTTTACATGTATTAGATAGATTGACCGTATGCTATCTGATTGCATTTTATTACCCTGCAGGGGCTTTGAAAAACTTTCATCTTTTGATTAAAAAATGAATCAACAGTTGTTGACTGGAGAGAAAAAAGACGACTTGAGGAGCCAACAGTCATTTAGCTTACTTGAGTGAAATTGTTTGCAACTGTCAGATTACAGCAGTGGTCAGGCTGTAATCATCAGACTTGATGATTGTATGCGTATCTGTTAGTACCACACCCATACATTAAATGAAGGTTAATGTGACCTGCATTTTTCATTTTACTGGCTTAGGTGAAGTTTTTACATTAAGGGTATGATGGTCCAAATTATTTTGCACTCTGTATACATACTGTTATACCTGAAATCATGAAACTTTGTGAAGGGATGCATTTTGTCAAGTACAACACATCACAGAAGTAGGTCTTTATAACCCACATTTCACACACTTGGGTTAATTTTTATGTTTTAAGTTTATCAACATTTCTCATTTTACTGGCTTAGGTTAGGTTTTTGTGTTTAGCTCATGACCATGTAGGTTTTTTGCATGTTTTGTACATATATACATACTATCCCACCTAAAGTTTTGAAACTGTGAGGGGATGCATTTTGATGAGTACTACACCCTTATTGCAAAAGTATGTCACTGGCCCATATTTGCTTCAATGATTTTGGTTAAATTTTGTGTTTGAAGGTTAAGCTCTCAGTTACTGTTCATGCTAAAACCACAAAAGTTGATGATGATATGCTTCTCAGTTGGTACCACATTCTTGCAAGGTCATTGTGACCTATATTTTGCATTTCACTTGCCTAGGTTAAGTTTCTGCGTTTAGCTCATGACCACATAGATTGTGTGCTATGTACATACTGTCCTACTTACAATTTTGAAACTTGGTGAGGGCATACATCTTAATGAGTACTACACCCTCATTACAACAGTAGGTCACTATTGCCATGTTTTACACTTTGTTGACTTTGGTTAAATTTTATGCTTGAAGTTAATTTCTCAGGCACAATTCAGGCTAGAATTATTAAACTCAATGATATGCATCTTTGTTAGTACCACAGTTTTACAGCAAAAGAAGATCACTGTCACATATTTCACTTTCTACTGGCTTTGGTTAAGTTTTTGTTAGTTCATGGACTACATAGGTCTTGGTATGCTATGCACATACTGTTCTACCAAGGATCATGAAACTTGGTGAGGGGATGAATCTTGATAAGTACTGCACCATTATTGCAAAAAGAGATCCCTATGACCTGTATTTTATGCTTCAATGACTTTTGTTGCAATTTTGTGTTTAAAGTAAATTTCACGGAAACTATTAATGTTAATCATGAAACTTGAGAAATGGATGTATCTTTGTTAATACTATACAATTACAACCAAAGAAGGTCAATGTGGCCTACATTTTATGCTTTTCTTACATAGTTTAAGTATTTTATGTTTAGGACAGGACCATGATTTTTGTATGTTTTAATGAATACTAACTACACTGAAGGTCCTATCTAACCATTGGAGTTGAAAGGTGAAATAAATATCTTTATTTGATGGTAACTTTTCTCTGTTAATGACTTTGCATTGCATATTGTGAAAGGTTACTCTCAACAGGTTAACTGTGTATTGTACACATGAATAATTAGATATTAGCAGAGTGGATTGCATGCATTTTATGTAAGGCCTCAGCTGTTGTGATTTAACTTCTGAGAGTGTGTCCTTTACCACTTCGCCAGTTGACTCTCTTTGTGTCATTAACATCTTAACTCTTTGCAATCTTGAACTCTTCAGTAACAGCTTTAACAGGAAGGCTTAATTTTACACTTCAGCTGTGTAAGTCAGGAGTAGAGATACTGTGGGGGACTTCAAACCACTTTTAGATGAATATATTGATGCTTCTCATCATCTGCTCCACACGAGATTTTGGATTCTCATACATGGTAGCTCCCACATCAGTCTTGGCAGTAGCAGAGATGCCCATTGTCCCGAATTGGGCGTGAATGTCACGAATTGCTGCGCCTGTTCACGAATCACACCTTTGTGGGAAAAAATCACGAATTTTCCTAAAAACAAAACCCCCCAAAATTAATTGGTGTAAGTTGAAGCCGTATTGTCAGTTTCCGGAATATAACTTGAGACTGATTTTGGTCCGTTCCAGTATTTTCTGTAATTTATTAGACTGGTCCTCTGTTATACTTATTATACATATCCAGATATAGGCGGTGGCTTCATATTAAGGCCAGGAACCAGACTAGTATTTTGTGACATAAGATCATTTTCTGGCATGATATAACAGTTCACTTCGGTCCTACCCAGTCTTTTACGGTACTTCATGTCATGTGATCAGTTTTGCGCCATCACCTAGAATGCTTCATTTCGCTTTAAAATATCGGACGGTGGTTGTAAGCCTACCCAGAGCAAGAAAAGACGCACACAGTTCAGTGCAGAATATTCTAAAACCTGGGCTTTCATCAAATCTTCTCGCATCGATGACAGCCATGCTAACTGCGCAATTTGCGGTGTGGATTTCTCTGTTGTGCATGGAGGGAGAGATGACATTCGCAAATACATTTTGTCAAAGAAACATACAGATTATGCAAAAATTCTGCAGACAGCAATCCCTCTGAGCAGTTATTTCAAATCTACGCCTGAAGGGGATCAAGTCACTTCAGCTGAAGCACTTTGGTCGTGCTTCGTTGCAGAGCACAATCTCCCATTAGCCATCAGTGACCATGCTACACAACTTTTCAAAAAAATGTTCCCTGGTTCGAAGATCGCTCAGAAATTGTCATGTGCCAGATCTAAGAAAATGGATATGATAAAGTGTATGGCCAATCATTCTGTCGAGAAGCTAGTGGAGAGAATGCAGATGTCCCCCTTTTCTGTTGCAACTGATGGAAGCAATGACGGTTGATCAAGCCAGCTATATCCTATTGTTGTGAGGAATTTCAATTCAAATGTTGGGCAAGTGATGACAGAGCTTCTGTGGATTGTGTCTTGCAACAAGGCTTCCACAGGGGAGAATATCTTTAACCTTCTTGATGATGCATTCAAGCTCTGGGATATACCATGGCAGAATTGCATAGCATTCAGCTCGGACAATGCCGCTGTTATGACTGGCTGCAATAAGGGAGTAGCAGCGTATATTTCCAAGAAAAATCCTGGAACATTCATGCATGGCTGTCCCTGCCATTTACTGCACATCACAGCAAAAAATGCCACAAAAGAATTGTCAATTGACATAGAAGAGATTCTTGTTGATATGTACTTTTATTTGGACAAGAGCTCAAAATGTCAGCAAGAATTAATCAAATTTCAGGAAGAATGTGGCACTAAAATTCGAAAGATTTTGAAGCATGGCCCCACAAGATGGTTGTCCCTCCTAGAAAGTATCAAGTGCTTGCTGGAACAGTTGGAGCCACTGAAACTATTTTTCTCTGGAGAAGTATCCCCTTCATCCAGTGGTGTTGCAAAGGATGTAACAAAAAGACTTGAGAGGATAAATCAGTTTTTTGGTAGCAGCATGTCAAAATTGTATTGATTCTTTTTGGCTCACACACTGCCAATCTTTACAAAAGCAAATCTTGCACTTCAAAAAGATGCCCCAATGATTCATGTCCTCAGAAAGCAAGTACATGAGGTTCTTGCAGATCTGTATGCATGTTTCCTAAGACCTGAAATGCCTGCAATTATGTCGTTAAAAAGTTCCCACTAAGTAGTGAGATTTTTATCCATTCAGAAGTTGTGCAAATCAGTGAAAGACTGTAATCAGTTGTTGAAAGTATTGATTATTTCACCAGCAGATTTCCAAATTTGGTGAAAGATGAAAATTTGGATTCAGTGAAGACTGAGTTCTTCAAATTCCAGATGGATGCATCATTATCGTTTGTTGATGCATAGCCTAGGATTGATGTTGCCTACGGGAAAATATTGAAGATGAAAGATTTGGATGGAGCAGGCAAATATCAGCACCTTGCAAGGCTAGCTTTGGCCATCCTGAGTATCCCCCGTTCCAATTCGGATTCTGAAAGAATTTTCAGCTTGGTGAGAAAAAACAAGACTGAATTCAGGCCGAACCTTGGGTCAGATTCTTTATCAGCCTTGCTTGTGAAAAGAATTACCATGCTGGCTAACAATTGTGCTTGCCATGAATTGATCTTGGAAAAGGAGCTTATGGCAAAACTGAAAACAGCCAGAAGCAGTATGCAGGACAATTGAAGTAAAATAATAAAAAGAGTTGTGTGTTGTAAATAGTGTATTATAACTGTACTGTGCGGTAAGTGTCCCTAATTTTTCTACAAAATCACTAATTTTTACCCTCTTGTCCCTAATTTCCATTTTTGGCAATGGGCATCTCTGCAGTAGCCCCAAGTGCTGGCACAGCAGCTTCAACTTTTCAGGAAGTCCACATCCATCTGTAACTTTAAAAATCCCTTCTCTAACTTTGCTTTAATTTCAGTGACTCACTTTGTGTCTCTCAACTCCTCTGTGTACCACCAACCTGGACTCCCCTGAAATTAGGAAATTACCTCATTCCCATTCTAGAAATTTCCTGTCCGTCTTATCCTTCATCAGTTCAGCACTCATTGACTTACTGGGTTTGACTCCCTGGGCTTGAATTTTGTTGCTCCCCAATTGATAAGTTCCTCCAGGCCCTTCAGAACTGATCCTACATGAACCATTGATGGATTTAGGAGAGTGAGATTGTTCATGCAGGAACTTATTGGTCAGAGCTCCTGACCCTCTGTAGTATCTAAATCTGCACCTTTGTTTCTAATTTGAATGCCAATTACTTCCATTACAAAGACAAACAGGATAGGTGAGATAGTGCAGCCCATTGCAATTCCATCTTACAAGGTTTTTATACTCCCGCCATAAGGCAGAGTGTATTATATTGTGATGTCCATCTGTCTGCCAGTTAGTCCTTTCATATGTTCTTCTATCCATCTATTGCCAATTTTGTTTCTGCTCAAACCCACCACCCATCCACCACCCACTTCATGGGCGACTTCTTTCAGTCCCACTCAGCCTTGTGTAGAATGGCCAGTCTTTTCCTCAGCTTATCCTCATCTCATAGTTGCTGTAAGTTGAGCCTGTTATCTTGGACACCTCTATTGCTTCCTGATTTGCTTAAGTTTCATAATAGTTTTAATCTCCTCTATCCTTCCCTTTCTTTTTGCTTTGCAGTCTCCTTTCACCAGCTTCAATTATCCCAGATCTCATGCATCCATAGGAGTAGCTTGTCTCCTACTACTCTGAGCCTTTTCTTTGTCACCCTTCAGGTTCACTTCATGCACCATTGCAAGATCTTGATTCACATCTTCCCAGACTTTCTTCTCACCAAGACTTGGCCACTTAACCTTAGCTTTCCTTTCATCTGATCCTTCTGCCTGTACATCCTCAACATGGAGATTCCAAGCAGTGTGGTGGTTAACCTAGCTTTGTCCATCGGCCATTTTCATTCTGATGCATTGGCACTACTGTTGCATTGCATTTGATGCTCTGAAGTAGAAATCCTCCAATCCAACTGTCACTGTTCTGTACTTTCTCAGGGTTTGGTGGATGTGTAATCTCCTGCAGATGTCAAACCTCCTGGCACACCAACATATTATCACTAATAGCACATAAACAAGATCCACTTATTTCATTAGGATTGAAAATGTTATAACAATATTATTGATTTAGTTATCAAATAATTTTACTGCAGTACAAATATGTCCAAGCACCAGGCCACATTATAGTGCATTATAGCAATAGACCCATTTGTAATCTTACAAATCTTACTTTACTGAATGTGTGGTATTCATAAATATATGATTAATAAAAGTTCTATTAATCAGCTAGTAAGGATGTTTACAATCTAGAGTTTGTTCAGTTATCACTTTTTGTGAAGCATTTACACAAATCTTGTCTAAATGTTATGGTGAATTCAATTCACAACATGATGGATTCATGTGGAGTTTAAAACATTCTGCAACTATATCATACATAAGTGAAGGACTTTCTTAGCTTTTATGTATTTCGTGAACCTTTCTTTACTAGTAATTTCTTTCAGCTGTATGCATTTTGTTAACATCATCAGCATCATCCAAACTCAACATGAGTGTGGCAGCAATTGTATGTACATCTTTTAGTGCAAAATGAATAATAAGCAGAGAATACATCCAAACACATTTACTGGTTGACTGCACTTTACAAAATCCAAAAGATCAGAACAAAATATAATAAAGCTCTTAGAAAAAAGGGGAGGAATGATGACAAATTGATGAGGAGCAAAATGAGAAAAAGAGAGTGGTGCTCAGAAATAAGGGTGTGGCACTGCATAGCTGCAAATATACATGTAGCTAGCTGGAACACTGTATTGTTTTGACAGCAACAAATTTGTAAGGTATTTTCCTTGTTATTATAAATATAGTCAACATTTCTGTTGCCATTCTTTTTTCAATCCTGCATGCACATTATTAAACTTTTATGAAGTAGGTGTGATCAGGCAGACATGAGTGGGTATTTTGATTCACATATAATATTTCTATCATTCTCTTGTTACTGGATTCTTTTTCAGGGTCTTTTTATCAAAGATTCCAACAGCCTGGCCTACTACAACTTTTTCAATGGAACAGCAGTCAGTCTACAACTTAAAGAGAGAGGAGGAAGGAAAAAATAAGCAGCCAAATGAAGAAAACTTTAAACATTGATTCTCTGGAATACATGAATTTTGTGACAAAAATGACATAGATTTCAATTTGCTGTGTTTTGTAAATACCAGGAATCACAAAAGATTTGTGTGCATCAGATTTTTTAAAAAAAATTTAGTAATACAACAAAATTTATAATAATTTGATTCATATCAATAGCAACAGTGATATAAAATGCTTTTTGTTGATCAGTAAATTGTAAAAAATTTATGTTTTGAGTGTGCTCAATTTGCTGACTAATGAAAATGTAATGACACTACAATATAAGACATTAACTGACCCTTTCACATGGCAACTGAATTAACTTCATTAACAGATCTTTCAAATAACCATCAATTCTCTTTCTCCTAGCACTGAACTGGCTGATTTAAAAAAAAAAATAGATATTTTTTCATTGAAATGCTTTGGGGTTTGGTGGCGGGTGGTTGTTGTTTTAATAGTACTTTTAACACATTATTGGCTATATCATGCAGAGGAAATGGAAGCTAAATGCCTTCATCAAGGACACACTGAGGGCAGCTGACCTGGGCTGGCCAGGGTGGGTATTGGACCCACCACCCTTTTATTACGAGCATGATACATACAATGTTAAAAACAGTCCTCCTATGTCTTCAAAGTGCTGAGCCCCATTAGTATTCTAAGCCACTTGGTAAGTCTGATAATGATGATAATTTGTGTGCACTTGTTAAAAAAGCATTTATATCACTTTTGAATTACTTGCTTATGAAGTAGTCCCTATAAAGAACAATAATCGTGTTATGTATTAAGATATTGCAGTCACTTTCATTTACATATAAAATAAATAGTCAATCATATTTCATTTTGGTGTAAAAATGTAATTGGTGATACATGTTACTAAAATCACCAGTGCAGTCAGTTTGTTTTCTTGTTCAGTATTGCAGTCATGCATTACCAAATATTGATCACATGATCAACATTAAAGTATATTTTAGATTGTTTTTTTTAAAAATGTATTTCACATTTCCTCAGCCATCATATATTTGTTGAAGTCAAAACATGTTTCTTATCATTTCAGTAATATCATTACTTTTCATTGTAGATTAGATTACATGTATTTAGTTAAAGAGGTCATGACGGAAATTGCTACAAATTTTGAACAAATTCTTGGAGAGTGCCAGAATATTATTATTCAGTCCAGTCCCTATCTCCTTCCATTTGCCCCAGAGAATCTTGTTAGCAAGAGTTTTTAAAAAACACACAATATTAATAAATGTAATTTGGTTAGTATATTTGTATCCATAAGCAGATTAGATTTTCAGACCGTTACAGATATTTAAAAATTTTGTTTACACATTTTTGAACTTTTTTTTTTACAAATCCTAGTTAGCATGATTCAAGAATTAAGGAAAAGAACAGTTAAGGCAGGTAAATGAAAGTTAGTAGGTTTATTTCTATTTATATGTAGATGACCTGATTAAATATTCAGCCCATTAGAGCAATTTTTAAATTTTTAAATTTTTGTCACATTTTTTCACCTTTTTTTACTTGGACCTTTTTTTATATCTAACTCCTTGTTAGCTTTATTAAGTAAAAATGACTAGAGTTAGACAAATGAAATGTGATACATTAAATCCTGTCTTAAGAGACCACCACTGAAGACAAATGGTCTGTCATAACAGGTCTGTGCAGGAGGGCAAGTTTCAAGGTCAAATTTCAGCTGGGTTTAAGAAGGAAAAATACCCATAATTATAGTACACATATTTTGTTCTTTATTCATAGATCTTGTTAAAATTTTGCATGCATTTATAAAAAAATTGTATGGCACTAAAAATATATCAGTCAGAAATATAATTTTTATTTAAAGGTCATGTATAGTCTGTTGGCATTATGGTATATGAATTTCAAAGTTAACTATGAGGTAACACATCTGTGTCCTCTCCGTAAATTGTAAAGTTAGCTATGATAACACTTACTCAATAAATTTATTTACAGCCAAAAGCCAAAACCTAAGTCACCAATTATATAAATAATAAATGGATCAGCTCATTAAACAAAAGGATGTAGCAGATGCTGTAAGGTGAAAAGATGATGAAATCTCGGATCATGGGACATTTGGCCTTTTGCTTATTTTAAATTACAATTCTTCCTGAATTACTTATCTTGTGTAGTCTTGCAAAATAAACTTTTGGAAATGCATTTACAAACCATTCTTGAAATAAATGAACCATAAATGAAAAATGCAGAACTCTGACAAAATAAATAGTAAACAATGTGATTATAAACAATAAGATGGTTGATTGAAATGCAGACACATTTGAAAAACATATGTGGCTAACCTAAAACCTTGATAATTAGCTCTACTGGTTGAAGACCGTAAGAGCATTTTTCAAGGGTTTGTATCTGTCATACGTTAGCAGTTGTTATCACTATTTTTCCTGAACTATCTATAGGAAAGTCATAAAACTTGGCATCTGTCATCTGTTTGCAGTTGTTACCACTACATTTGCTGAACTACATAGAGGAGAGTCATGAAACTTGGCATCTGTCATCCATCAGCAGTTGTTTGCTATCACTGCTTTTCCTGAACTACCTGGAGGAAAGTCATGAAACTTGGCATATAGTTTTATTCTGAGGTCTAGCTGATCCTAAATGAATATGGTGCCCCAAGGACATCCATTTTTAAGTCTTGTTATCACTGCTTAATGGATGGTCATATGAACATGTGGTTTTCACTAAAAGAATTTTTGTGATGTCTAGTTGGTCATAAATGAAAAGGGTACCAATCTGACATACAGTATGGCCACCATGTTGGCCAACCTAATAATTTTATTATTGCTATTTTTCCTGAACAGGATGTTATATTGTGGATGTTTTGCCTAAAGATTTCTTATGATGTCTAGTTGGTCCTGCGTGAAAATGGTGCTAAGCTGACGACCAACTTTGTCACCATGGCAACCATCTTGAAAATCATGTTCTCGTGACTTCTGCATGGATGATCATATCAACATGGGGTCATCACTGAAAAACTTCTTATGATATATAGTTGGTCTGAAATGAAAATGGTGCCAGTCTGAACAGATGGTTGTATCAACATGGGGTTTTCACCAAAAGACTTCTTATTATATATAGTTGCTCATAACTAAAAGTGGTTCTGACCAGATATCCAACATTTCTGCCATGCTGGCCATCCTGAAAATGTTATCGCTTCTCCTGAACATGGGGTTTTCACTGAAAGACTTATTATCATATCTGGTTGGTCCTAAATGAAAATGGTGCAGATGAGACCTCCAACGTGGACACCATGGCAGCCATCTTGAAAATCTTGTATCGCTGCTCCTTCCTAAAAGATGGTTATATTGATTGGATTTTCACTAAAAGACATCTTATGATATTTGGTTGGTCCTAAATGAAAATAGTGCCTATCACAGTAGGAATGTGACAAAATTACTGAATTTGCAAAAAAGTTACGAGACAGAAATAATTTTTGTTTGTGTTAGTGAATCTTGTTTTGGAACTTGTATTTTAGAAATATAGTAGTAAAACTAAGTTGTTGATAAATATTTGAGTCATAAAATTTTGTAGCATTTGTTATAATATATTAGCTTATGAATCATTTTTATTATCATTGATTCTTATTGATTAATTGACAAATGTTTTTGAAACTAATTGTGGTTGATATTGCCTTATTAGATATCCATGTACATTTGTACTAGCATATCCAGGCGAATTCTTAAGATTAAATTGGTTTGTGGTTCAGGGCTGGAATTATAAAGAGTTTATTGTACTCTTTCTTTTTCACTTCTTGTTTAACAATTATGGTTGAAGGCACAAATGTTAGTATTCTTGAAAGGAAACGAAAATGAAGCATACCAACAAAAAAAACAAAAACAGTTCGGTTCTTAAATGATGGTTTTTGACCTTGCTTCTGCTTTATCATGGATACCAGCATTGAAAAACTCATTCAACTTTAACTCTGATAACTGTAGTTTTTCCCTACTTGTGAAAACTTGGCTCATTTGCAACCATGGTAATGTAGTAGTGAAATTAAGAAACAATGAGTTTATTCATGAACATGATGTTGAATTCTTTTTGTTTTTTATTTTACTATTTGTATTGGTTGAAAGGACGTTAAAAGCCAAGTGAGTCAGACAAACCTTATTAAGTTAACAGATTGATTGGTTACAATATTTTCTGTGCTGTAACTTTTCTTGCCTATTCTTAATTTGTGTGAAATAAAATGTAGACAAACTTTGATGTTACTCTTGTTTTTAGATCCCCAATTGTAATAAAAAGCAAAGAAGAGAAGAGGAAATTTTTACAATGACCTTTGACCCCATCACCATTTACTGCCAAATGAAAAACACTCCCCAGTAGTAATCGCATACTGATGTCGTTTTCATTCACTTTTCAAAACTGCAAACATATCCAAAGTCAGATTGCATGCCAATTAAGACCCCCCCCCCCAGCCCATTTCAATTAGTTTGTCTTAATGGGTCCTGGTGTATGTATAGAATATGTTGAATAGAACGAGGTATAACCAGAAAAGTCAACAATATCACTTAACTACAAAGGTCAAGACCTGTGTGACTGACCAAAGCAAAATGATTTCTGTGCAATAGAGTTTATAGCTTACTTGGCATTATTTCTCATCCAATTTTGATCAAACTTGGAACATGGGTTTCTG
Organism: Margaritifera margaritifera; assembly: GCA_029931535.1. Lineage (NCBI taxonomy): Eukaryota > Metazoa > Mollusca > Bivalvia > Unionida > Margaritiferidae > Margaritifera > Margaritifera margaritifera. Next base: position 2,187,056 of record JAQPZY010001677.1, on the reverse strand, counting down.
AGCAGGGGGGGGGGGCATTTGCCCGTGGGTGCTGGCCGAGGGTAGGTGTTGTCGGAAGCTTTTTTTTTTTTTCCAATTTGAAACCCAACCCCAACCCCAGCTTCTGAGATATTGGACGAGTTTGTTAATGAGCAAGATCCGTGCATATTAACGAAGTGATCTTGCATCTGATTGCCTGAGGTTGTTACCAATCTGGAGAGCATATTTCAGCTCCGATTTTGATCAAACTTGGAACATGAGCTTATGTCATCAAGTTCTCTCTGACGAGTTTGATAATGTCTGAGAGCCACAAATATTAATGAGGTGATATCTGAGTGGCTGAGCTTGAAGCCATATTTCTGGTCTGATTTTAATCAAAATACAGAAGCCCATATCATCAAGGTTTCTGATGAGTTTGATAATGAGCATAAGCCATGCATATTAATGAGGTAATTTTGCATCTGATTGCATCTTTAGAGGCCATATTTCTGATCCAGTTTTAATCAGTCTAGGAATATGGGCTGATATCATCAAGATCTCAAATGAGTTTGATATTGAGCATGAACCATGCATAATAATGAGGTGACCTTGCATCTGATTGGCTAAACTTGTTACCACTCTGGAGGCCATACTGTGTCCTTGGGAAAGACACTTTGCTTCTATTTTCTTGGCCTGATATAACCATTAACGTGTTAAAGAGCCCTTAAAACCAGTCAACCATATTTCTGATTCAATTGTAGTAAACCTTGGAATATGGGCTTACATTATCATGATCTCTGACAGGTTTGAAAATGAGCGAGATCCATGCATATTAATGGGGTGATCTTCCATCTAATTGGCAAAGATTGCTACCATTCTGTAGACAATATTTCTGGTTCAGTTTTGATCAAACTTTGAATATGGACTTGTATCATCAAGATCTCTGACAATTGTAATAATGAGTGAGATTTATGCATATAAATGAGGCGAGTTTGCATTTGATTGGCTGAGCTTGTTACCACTCTGGATGCCATATTTCTGATCCGATATTGATCAGACTTGGAACATGTGCATATATAATTATTGGTTTAGTTTGGTTTGGTGTTTTATGGCACAGCAACACAAGTAGGTTATTTAGTGCTGAGGCAATTGGAACAAAGTGCCTTGTCCAAGGACACTATGGTAGCTGACCCAAAATGATCCATTGGTAGGATTTGAACCCGCATTCTTTCAGTTGCGAGTCTGGCACACTAACCACTCACCCACTGCAGCTCCAACTTGTATCATCATGATCTTGGACAAGTTTGATAACAACAAGAGCCAAGCATATTAATGAGGTAATCTTGCTTCTAGTGACCCTATTTATGATCAGATTTTTAGCAAAGTTGCTAAATATCTTATATCATTAAGATGTTGGATAATTTTGATTATGAGCAAGATCTACACATTTATGAGATAATCTTGTATATGATTGACTGAGCTTGTTACACACTGGAGTCAAAAGTTGTTGGATTTTACTTAAACTTGGTTAATAATTTTGTCATCATGGTATTAGGTTCTGTAATAATTGAGATCTGTCCATAATAATGATGTGATCTTGCATCGGATTGGTTAAGCTTGTTACTTCTCGAGACTATGTTCCTCATCAATTTTCAATAAAACTCAGTAAATAGGTTTATATCATCAAGATCTTGGATGAGTTTGACTGCAACATCAAGCTACGCATATTAATTATATATTTATCTTTGGAAATAATTTGTTATACCCCCACCTCAGTGTATGGATTCTTGTGTCTGTCCGTTTTTCTCTCCATCTAGCACACAATCTTGTGAACGCAACTAGTCCTGCAGTTTATGATGGATTATATATTGCCATGAAACTTGGTAAATATTATGGTCATCACCTGAAGATGCGCATATCAGCAAATTACTTTGCTTCCACAATTTTTTATTAGCTTTCTTGCCCTTGTTTACCTGTAGCTCAACGAATGTATGATACAATTATGTGAACTCAACTAGTCTTACAGTTTTCAATGGTTCGCCAAGCTGAAACTTGGTAAATATTATGGTCATCATCAGAAGATGCACATAATGACAAATTATTTTGCTCCTGCAGTTAATGCCCATTTTGTCTTGTAGCTAAATGCAGTGTATGACAGACTCTTCTAAGTGCAACTAGTCTCAGAGTTTTTGATGGATTGCTTTGATACTTGGTACAATTTATGGTCATTATCTTAAGATACACATGTCAACAAATCACAGTGCTCCTGTGATTTTTGTTAGAGTTATTGGCCTTTTTGAATTGGAGGCTGATGTAGTGTGTGTCAGAATCTTGTGAATTCATTTACTCTTACAGTTTTCAGTAGATCAACATGAAACTTTGTACATGTTATTTGAAGCTGTACATATCAACAAATCACTATGTTTTGCAATTTTGTTTAGAGTTGTTGCCCTTTTTGTCCTGTAGCTGGGTAAAGTGTAAGACAGAATCTTGTGTACACAACCTGTCTTGCAGTTTATTTTTGGATTCCAGTGAAACTTGGTTAAATATTATGTTAATCACCTAAAGATGTGTTTATTGACAATCCTTTGTGGTCCCATTACTTTTGTAAGAGTTATTACTCATTTAGATGGAAGCAATATATGACAGAATTTTGTGAGTACAACTATCACAGTTTTCAGTGGATTGCTGTCAAACTTAATACATATTATGGTCATAATCAGAAGACGCACATGTTGACCAATCAATGCACTCCCAGTTTTCAGAAGAGTTGTGTGCTTTTTTGACTTCAGATTTCATCTCCATCATGGGGAAGAGGTGGGATGCAGGAGAGGCAGGGGTAAATTTTCTTGAACAAATTGCTCATCATTTCTCTTGTTGCAGACTATAACAAAATAGGTAAGTTGGGAGATAGTTTAGATAGGGTTATGTTCTTACAATACTACAGAAGCCTGCTTAATGAAATAGTCAACTGTTAAGTTTTGTAATCAGGTGGGTGATGTTAAGCCAACTTGGGCCTCTTGTGCTTTATGTACCGTTACAAAACTTTGCAGGTGGGATGCTTTTGAGGAGACAAAGAGCCCTTTTGATTTTAGAATCAAATAGTTAAAGGTCAAGGTTAATCACTCACCAAAGCAAAATGGTTTCTCTGCAATAATATGAATTCCACTTTGCATACCATCACTATATAAACTTTGCAGGTAAATTATTCTATAGGAGACAAAAAATCCTATTTAAGATAAAGGGAATTGAAGGTCAATGCATACATGTGACAGAACAGAGAGGTCAGCTTAGGACAGATCAGGAGATTTGCAAAATTTGGTCAGGAGTTTTGACTTCAAATCAGGAGGATTTTCTTGTACCTGATTTTTAGCATGCAAATGGACAAAAATGACAACTACTTAACACATTTTCTTGTTATATATTAAAATATGCATGTCATCTCATCACATCAGTCCTTTAACAGTAATTTGTTGCCTTTCATACTGTCCTTATATGTAGCACAATTTTTTTTTTAGCCTTTCTTATTAGATCATTACCTGGATATGTAATCCAGTCCTGTGGCAGTCCTCATCATTGTTGATCTCAACACTTAGGAGATGATGTATCATTACTGGAACCAGGTTTCCTCTGGAGTCGGCCTGAATTTCCGCAGAATAGAAAATGTTTTCTACTGAGTCCACCAAGAAGCTTAAGTTGTTTCCTGCCTGTGGGTAGATTCAGGTTGTTTCCTGCCTGTGGGTAGATTCAGGTTGCTGACTGCCTGTGGGTAGATTCAGGTTGCTGACTGCCTGTGGGTAGATTCAGGTTGCTGACTGCCTGTGGGTAGATTCAGGTTGCTGGCTGACTGTGGGTAGATTCAGGTTGCTGACTGCCTGCCAGAACTGCTCAAGATTGGTGCTATCTTAAAACTAATATTAGTACCCCTACCTTCTTCGTCGATCTGGGTCAAATTTGGGAAGTTCTTAAAACCAACTTCACAGGAATGGAAGAATGCATATTCATGTGCCTTTAAACTGTATTCAAACCAATGAAATTCCTGTTTCTATCCATTATTGAATTTTGTTGATTTCTCTACAAATTTTAAATACCGAAGCCAAACCAACCATTAATGCCACTTGAGCTCATTAGTAATGACTGATCCAATCATAATTCATCAACATCTTTAATCCTTTCCAAATTACTTTTGATCACACATAGTATAATCTTTCTCAAATAACTTTAAACATCGAAGCCAAACCGACACTGTTGAAAGAATCCAAATAATGTTAATTGTGTTATGCTGCTTGAGCTCTTTAGTAATACAGCAATAATACATTAATGTCTTTAATCCTTTGTGAATTACTCCTAATCACATATAGTATAATCCAATTATTATTTTTAGATTATTATCTGTCGAATCAGCAATTAAAGTGTCATGCTCACATAAGCCAGTTCAAAGTAATGTGATCACAGGAAGTCTTTACCAAAAATATACTACATTGAAAGCAAGGTCTGAAATAAGACAGAAAAAAGAAGAAAAAAAATTTCTGTGCAGAATTTTTTAAATAATAATTTTGAGTATGCAGGAGATTTCAACGAGGGACGGGAGGGAGACACCCCTCATCCCAGGAGGTTCACATATATGTCAGTGTCACTGTGACTGAACATAGTAAATTGGTTTACATGCAATAATGTAAGTTCTGTTAAACTTAATGTCTTTAAACTTAGCAGATGCTTTGCCATGTAAGATATAAAGAAACCTTGTGATTTAGAGAGTCCAAAGGTCAAAGTTTAGGGTCACCATGATCTGAGCAATAGTTTCTGAACAATAACTTGAGATCTACTAAACATACCTTCACAACACTTAAAAGATGTTTGCCCTTGATGATACAAGATCAGTGTATAATAGCGAGTTCTACTGAATATACTTTAACAAAACTTTAAAAGTAGGATGCCCTTGATTGGGCCAAGAAGCCTAATGATTTTAGGATGAAAAGGTCAAGATGAAGGTCACCAGGACCCTTAAAAGTTACGAGCGGCAGGCATATTAAATACCTTTTTGCTGTAATCTTGTTTACATTAAAAAAAAAGTTAAAAACCTTGTCTGTGCTCTAATTTCAACACGTTTCCACCTATTCTCACCAAACTCGTACTGTGGGTTCAATTTAGGATGAGCATTCAAAACAGGGTCATTGTCCTGCTTTCCAGGATTGTACATCGCTTACAAATTGTTCCCTTTCTTCCTGTTTGGGCTATAACTTCTATACTACTACACCACTGGATATTAAATTTGCATCTTGGGATGAGTATGTCATGCACCAAAACTGGGTCACAGTGACCTTCTGCATGATTTAATAAAAATTTGTTTAACTGTGTATGGGCTATAATTCCAATATTTCTTCACCTATTGCCTCCAAACTTTCACTGAGGGCGCATCTTCATTACTTAAAGATGGTGGCTGTGCAATAATTTCTAAACCTTTCGAACCCATTTTCACCAAACTTTCATTGTATGTGCAAATTGGGATTAAGCAGCTTCACACATTAAAAACTGAGTTTGTTATGAGTTACTTTCTACAATATATTGAATACTTTTAAATATACCATATCATGCCATATGAGCAAGGATATCCCGTGAGCTCCAGCTTACTAAGAAACTCTAGTTTTTAGCTCACGTCACCATAAGGCCAAGTGAGCTTTTGGTCTGCATCCATCATCTGTTGTGTGTATGTCAACATTTACTATTTTGAAGTTCTCAAAAAAACCACTGGACCAGTTTTGACCAAATTTGGCTAAGAGCATCCTGGCATGAAAGGCTTTCGAATTTGTACAAAACATTGCCAAAAATTATGGCTGCCTTTTCTAAATATAGAAAAACGAGTTCTCAAAAACCACCCAGAAGAAGATCAACTTCTACAAAAAGCATCCTGGCATAAAAAGGGTTTTCAAAAAATTATTAAACTTAATTCTTGCCAACAAAGAGAATCGAATTGTGGCCAGACAGTTAGTTTATTCTTCAATGCAAAACAGGTAACTCCCGAGTCCTTTGACACAAATAACTGAATAAAATCACCTGGTTACCTCAGCAAGCTTTTAACAGTACATGTATCATCAATGACAGAATTGCAAAAATATTTGTTAAAAATGAAATTCAGGATTCAAGCTGGAAATTATTCAACTCATTTCATAAATGCAATATTAAATCATTATCCATTTGAGATCCTCTATGCATGTTATTAAACCTCTCTCAAAGTTGAGACACAAATTCATGCTTGTGTGTAGTATTTACTTATTATACACAGAAGTTAGCCAATAGAAAAATTAAAATTAATTGAAATATATTTTTAAAAATTAGAATAATATGCATACCTTGTGAAATATATAATAATATTTTTCTTTAAATTGTGATCTATGTTTTTCTGTTTTAAATGCTTAAATATATTTGTTTATTTCATGATTATTTAACTATCATTTTCCCAATCCGTACTGGCAAATGATTGACCTTTCATTCTCAATCAGAACACCTTTCCTACTATAAGCTACATTCAAAATATTTAGTCTATGCAGAGACATCGATAGCACACAGATGTCCCTTGATACTTTAGAAGAGATCATTTGTTGTTTTCCTTTAGAACCATGACAACGCATTTACAGAGAGCTTGCACAGATTCAAGTGAAACCTAAATAACTATTTCACTTTTCACACTGAGACATAGTTATGAACGAAAGGTATCTGAATGCTTTAAGCAGACTGAGACATAGTTATGAACGAAAGGTATCTGAACGCTTTAAGCAGACTGAGACATAGTTATGAACGAAAGGTATCTGAATGCTTTAAGCAGACTGAGACATAGTTATGAACGAAAGGTATCTGAACGCTTTAAGCAGACTGAGACATAGTTATGAACGAAAGGTATCTGAACGCTTTAAGTAGACTGAGACATAGTTATGAACGAAAGGTATCTGAATGCTTTAAGCAGACTGAGACATAGTTATGAACGAAAGGTATCTGAACGCTTTAAGCAGACTGAGACATAGTTATGAATGAAAGGTATCTGAATGCTTTAAGCAGACTGAGACATAGTTATGAATGAAAGGTATCTGAACGCTTTAAGCAGACTGAGACATAGTTATGAACGAAAGGTATCTGAACGCTTTAAGCAGACAGACATAGTTATGAACGAAAGGTATCTGAATGCTTTAAGCAGGCTGAGACTAAAGAGAGGAAGTTCTTTTATTTTTTGTAAGAAACACATGGTAAGATTCTTCTGCGAATGTTGTAAAACCGTCCATGCTATGGCTTCTTTCATCAGTGTTACACCGAATTACATGGGAGGAAGTAAATGACACAATTCAATAATTAGTGGCTTGCCAACCACTTTTAAAAGAACTGATTCCACAAGATGATATGTCACCTTTGAATTGGGGATGACGTGTTTTGTGTGTGTCAGTGACTGAAAGTCTTGAATTTTGTTTACTGGCAGATTCTCTTTGGCAAATTTATCACCAGTTTATGCAAAGATATGAGAGCCAAAACTTAATCTGTGCGCGAAAAACTCCTCGTGTTACAAGTACTGCTATTAGTGATGAATAAGACATCTCTGCCCCTGTGTAAGAAGAAATTCGTCACACTTTATCAACCCTTCATACTTACCAAAAAGTGTGTGGCTAGTTGGATACACAAACAGATTTACAACTGGAAGGATATACAGGACTTGAAAAGTCTTGGATTTGACACTTGGAAATGAGGTAGTTGACTGTGCCAAAGACGTGTGTGAATGATGAAAGAAATTAAACATTCACATTTGTTAAAAAGAGTTAATATTTTTGTTGTACCATAAAAGAATAAATGTGTATAAAATGTCTTGCGTTCATAGTGATCGTCTCAAACGGATATTTCCAAACTACTCCAGAGGTATGGCTGCATCCTCCATTCTTAATGTTTGATCGTCATAGTTGGGATGTACTGTATTTTTGCCATCCCTTTAATATGTTGATTGCTCGTCGAAGTGGTTCAGGAAAAACCGAATTTGTCAAACGTTTGATCGAACACAAATCACTTTTGTTCGATTGTCCTCCACAATGTATCGTATGGTGTTACAAAGAGTGGCAGTCGGCTTACATGTTACTAAAATAAAGTCAGGGAGAATCTATTTTGTTTGTAGAAGGGAGTCCTTGTGAAGACACGGGATCTTGTCTGACTCTAGTCAAACACATCTCATCATCTTTGATGCCATGTTAGGAGAAGATGAAGAAGAAATTAAAGTTTCGTTTACACGAAAAGAACATCATCATGATGCCAGTATTATTTACATTATGTTCCTGGCATTTCTCCTGGAGTTGATGAGCTGAAAACACCATATCTGTGGTCCCTCATCCTTTCCTGAAGCCTCACTGACTCTCTGGCAGGAGCCCTTGATCAAGGTGATGCACAAGACGATTCAGCAGAATTCTGGTGAGGATTTTGCCAGCTATTGACAGCATGGAGATGCTCCGATGGTTGTCGCAGGATTGTCTGTTGCCTTTCCGCTTGTACAAGTGGATAATGGATGCATCCTTGTAGTCCTGGGGGATAGTTCCCTGAGTCCACATTGACTGAAAGAGTTCAGTCAGTTTCTGTGCCATGTGCGAGCCTCTGGCTTTGTACACTTCTGTTGGTATAGCATCTGCTCCAGGTCCTTTGCCATTTGACAGCAGGTCAATTGCTTTCACAATTCCAGTCAGTGTTGGAGGATCAGCAAGTGATATGTTGATTTCCACTTCTTCGGGTAGTCGATCAGTTGCCTCCTCACTGATAGATGACTGTCCATTGAGGATGTTGTTGAAGTGTTCTGCCCATCTTTGAAGTATCTTTTCTTTGTCAGTGAGCAGCATGGCACTGTCAGCACCCAGTATTGGAGATGTTCCTGATTACTGTGGCCTGCAGATTGTCTTCAAAGCATCATATAAGTTGTTCATGTCATTCCTGTCTGCGTAGGACTGAATCTCATCTGCCTTTCTGCTCAGCCACAAGTCTTGCAACTATCTCAGTTTGCATTCTAAGATGATGAAATGCTGTCTTCTAAATAGGCCTTCTGTAGCTGATGTTTCTCATTCAGAAGTCTCTGTATGGCAGCATCGTTCTCATCAAACCAATCTTGATGTTTACTTGTGGTGGGACCGAGGTTTTGGATGCAGTTGAGTACACAGAGTCTCTGAAGGATGCCCAGTTTTCCTCGACATTCTCGGAGTTTGTATTGATTGTATCCAGTTGGCTGCACAGTTCTTTGACAAATGCCTGTTTCACATTCTCTTGTTTCAATTTGGCGACATTAAGCTGTTTGGGCACTTTTTTGCTTTGTGGTTGTCTGCTAGGCTGAATCCGGATATTGAGCTTGGATACTATGAGCCTGTGGTCAGTTCAGCATTCTGCACTTCTCATGGCCTTCGTCACTTGGACATCCTGCCTGTCTCTTCTCCTGACGATGACGTAGTCAATAAGATGCCAGCGCTGGGAGCATGGGTGGATCCAAGACATCTTGTTGCAGATTGGCAGGCAGAATACTGTGTTGGTAATTAGGAGGTCATGTTCAGCGCGTTTTCTCAGTGGGAGGAGACCGTTGTTGCATTTGCCAAATCCATTTTTGACAATGATACCTGGCCATGTCTGGTGATCTGTGCCAACTCTAGCATTGAAGTCACCAAGGATAATGAGCGTGTCTCCAATCTGTTCACGACATTCATCGGCCTGACAAAAGCCTTTGACACAGTCAGCCGTGGAGGCCTTTGGAAGATCATGGCAAAATGTGGTTGCCCAGACAAATTCATAGGGATGGTTCGGCAATTCCATGATGGCATGCTTGCTTGTGTTGTGGATGATGGTGAGTCATCTGAACCATTCCCAGTTACCAATGGAGTCAAGCAAGGCTGTGTGTTGGTCCCAATCCACTTCAGCATGATGTTCTCTGCCATGCTTACTGATGCCTTACGTGACTATGACACTGGGATTAACATCTGATACCGTACTGATGGCAAGCTGTTCAATCTGAGAAGACTATAGACAAAGACGAAGTTACCGGAAGTGACTGTTCGTGATCTCCTGTTTGCTGACGACTGTTCCCTGAATGCCAAATCTGACATGCAACACAGAATGGACCATTTCTCTTTCAGCTTGTGACAATTTCCGTCTCACAATCTGTATCAAGAAGACAGAGGTGATACACCAACCTGCACCAGGAAAGCTATACGTAGGGCCTACCATCACAGTAACTGGCCAAACACTCCTGACAGTAGACAAGTTCACTTATCTCGGCAGCACACTGTCCCGTGCAGTCCACAGCGATGATGAAACCAACGTCAGAATTGCTAAAGTAAGTGTGGCTTTTGGCAGCCAACGTGCAAAAGTCTACAAACAAAACTTAATGTCTACAAAGCCATTGTGCTGCCGACCCTACTGTATGCTTGCGAAACTGGACGAGGTACAGACACCATGCCAAGAAGCTGAACCATTTTCACATGGGCTGCCTGAGGAAACTGATGAGAATAAGATGGCAGGACATGGTCCCAGACACTGAGGTTCTCACACGTGCAGGTATTCCAAGCATCCACACTCTGTTGATGAAATCACAGTTGAGAAGGGCAGGCCACGTCACCAGGATGTCAGAAGAGCGACTACCAAAGAAGATCTTCTACGGCGAGCTGAAGGAGGGAAAGCGATTACAGGGTGGTCAGAAGAAACGCTTCAAAGATTCCCTCTAGTCATCTTTGAAACACTTCAACATTGACCCTGAGTCTTGGGAAGATCTTACACAGGATCGCTTCACCTGGCGAGTCTCAACCATACTGGAGCTACAGACTTTGAACGGAGGAGAACTGCAAAGGCAGTGCTGAAGCGTGGGCAGCGTAAATCTCAGAACTGCAGCACATCCTCTATTGATCAAGCAAACCCAAGCGGCATCTCCTGTCAAGTGTGCCACAGACAGTTCAGAGCACAAATTGGCCTGATCAGCCACTCACGTACTCGCAGAAACCAAACCAGTTAGTGATGTCATGGTCATCTTCGAACTCGAAGGACGAACAACATCAACATTTACATTATTAAAAATTTATTTCAAAAAAGTAAAGCGCATCGCACCATCGGTCACAATGCTCACTGTGTGGTGTTGTTTTAAAGTCCAAGAGACAAATCTCAGGTTCAAGTCTTGGCTAAACAATTTGGAACGCCCTGGCTGAATTATGCTTATGACGATGCCACTCAATTGCCACATGTTTACTTACTGATCGATTTAAAACCTACCACTCCAGATATTATGAAGTAGGTCCAGTCATTTGCACATCGCCTTCCTTGTTTTTGTCTCTATGAGAAAAAAATATCCAAAAACACTATTCACTTCTTTCCTCTCTGACAGTATCCAACATGACTTCCTTTTCATCTCATCCTCCTGCCAAATTGATTCGTGCACTGTATGCCATCAGTTGTGAAAAAACGCACAAGTGTGTTTGCATTTGTTAGAAGTCAGTCTCAAAGAAGTGCTACAATGGTTACTTTGATGGCACATCCATTGCTAGAGGGAATTATTTACATTCCTCATCAAACACTACGTTTTTTCGAAAACACAGTAGCTTTGAGACATTTGGACAATCCAATAATGATACTCAAACAAAGAAACAAATTATCTTAAAACCAGGTGGAAATGGATCTCTAGCAGGTGTAATTATTCGTTCACTTCTACAACGGGATCCTAATACTGTAGCTAAAAAAGCAAAACCTACCCAAAAACCCAAATCCAAAAGACAGACAAAAAAGAAGAGAGTGGCAGTGAGTTCAAACTCTTAATTATCTCTTAAGAAAAAAACCTATAAAAAAAAATAAATAAACGACCACTTCAAGAAAAAGAGGTACTGCGGCTAGAACGTGCACATACCAACGAAAACCTCGATTTGTGACTGTCTCCCCTTCCTCTTCTTCTCTTCTTACCCCTCCTATGTTATTGATGGTGGAAGGTAAGCGTGATTTAAGACAAATGTTTCCCTTTTTGATGAAAAAATGAAAACCAATCTCTACTTCTCCGTCGACATCTTCTACTGCTGCAGCCAAAACGGCATCTCCTATTTAGTACGTTGACAATACCTCATCGTACTGTGGTACCCAAATTCAAGTTGTTACAACGTCTCGGCAATAAGAGGAGACGAATTCCATTATTAAAGAAAAGTGTTGGACAAGATTCACTTCAGTTCCTCTGAACAAGACGTCTTCCTCTCAAAGTTCACAGTCACAGCATCGACGTCCAAAGATGTCTTTTAAAAATGAAAACAGGCTATCCCTCTCGTTTAGCTAAACATTGGGATGTCTTGCCAGTACTTACCAAAGTCAATGCTCCGATGCGAAAACAGATAATTCAAAAGCACATAAAGAAATCATGGATACGATGTGTAAATGTTGTTTGAACGAACTAATTGAAAGGAACAGTTCCCTTTACCAAGATACAGAAACAGCGACTAGGATGACACCATCAATTTCTTCTCTAAATGGTAAAAAAGGAAAATTCCTGTCAAAAGAAAAAAGTGTTTGTTCAAAGGAGGATTTCTTCCCATGCTGATAGGTCCCTTGTTAAAAGTCACTGCTCCCTTGTAAGGATTGATTGCGGACCTCTTTTTGTAGGAGTGTTGAGGTGAACATAAAAAGGACAATAATTGAAACGTCTTCAACTGTTTCACCAGAAAGCTTTGGCGAGACGGCTAAACCTACTTTGAGAGATTTCAAGAATGCCATGAAAACAATAGAAAAACAAAAGGCCACAGCTACAAAGACGATGACAGACACGTCCGCAGCAATGGAAGTGGAAGAAAAAGGAGAAGAATTTGAATTCTTTTCAAACCTCACCTGCTAAACACCCAAGTTGACACTTACATCAAGAATCGGTTGGATGAAAAAGTTAATGTCAAACTCCTCGCCAGCAGAAGATAAAAAGGAAGAAGTGGAGAAAGAAGTAATTTACTCCTATTGCTCGTCGGACACATAAAGCATTGAAATAATAATAATAATAATAATAATAATAATAATAATAATAATAATAATAATAATAACCAGGAAGAAAAGAGCATCGGCTGATAGTTAACTTATCGAGCAGCAACAACATGGATACACTTTTGTACAGCATTTAATATAATCCTTCCCATGCAGCTTGTAATGGAGGAATTCAAAAATTGTATCGTCGAGCCAAAACCAAACTCAAAAGTTTACGTGTGCAAGATGTACGACAATGTTTACAAGAACACTCGACGTACACGGTACACAAACCCATTCGACGACAATTTCAAAGAAGTCAAATGAAAGTAGCAAAAATCGATCATGAATGGCAAGTTGATTTAGCATATAACTGTCATTTAGCTTCGTGCAATCGAGGTTACAAATATTTGTTTTGTGTCATTGATGTGTTTTCAAAATCGGTTTATGTGGTTCCTTTGACCCATAAAACAAGTTCAAGCTTTAAAAATTGTCTTGAAACAAAGTGGTTGACACCTTCTGCGATGGCAAATAGACAAAGCACTGAATGTCTTCACTAAGCTTTTCAACAAAACAAAATTTTTTAAAACGACATTCTTTTTTCCAACACTGAAAATCTGGTGTCGTGGAACGTTTTCAAAGAACATTGAAAGAACATATGTGGAAATATTGTACACATCAATATACTTTCAAATACATCGTCGTGTTACCACATCTGGTGAAATCTTGCAATCTGTTTTACCATTGTAGCGTGGGATGTGCTCCAGAAGACGTGACGCTCAAAATGAAGTGACCGTGTTTGATAGATTGTTTGGAACGTCGGAGACCAGAAAAAAGAACGTCGGAGACCAGAAAAAAAGAAAAAAATGTTAAAAACCAAAGATTGGGTTCGTATTGGAAAAACAAAATGTACTTTTGACAAAGACTATTTACCGAACTGAACGACAAAATTATTTCATGTGACAGGACAAGTGCGTGGATGTGACCCACTTATCTAGAAATTGGAAGATATGAACGGAGAAGTGTTAAAAGAAACTTTTTACTTACCCGAGTTCCAATAAGTGATCAAGAAAGACAACAACGTGTACGATATCAAAATCATTCTTGATCAAAGAACACGTAAAGTGGGAAAACATCGTATCCAAGAAGTCAAAGTTTGTTGGAAAGGATATCCTCCCAGTTTTGATTCTTGGATTGCAGCTTCACAAGTCATTGACTATATAAAGAAGTACAAGTCACGAACATACAGTTAAACACTCCATCCCCTTCTCCAAGTTCATCTCTCCAAGAACAACAAAAACAACAACCACAGTGAGTGTGGTGTGGAGAACGTGTTCCTAACAATCAAACCGTCTTTTTCTGTCAGATTTTTGTGGTGTAATGTGTCATTGGAGCTGCGATTGGAAACTTGAGTTTGCAACAAGGAGATAAACAACTGTTTTACTCAGCAGTTGTATTGGCTGTCTTCTTCACAATCCTATGTTGAAATATGCCAACATTAACAACAACGGTTCATCAATATTCTTGACAGATCATTTTAAAGAAAAATCCAACTGTTAAATCATTGCTTATCATTATCTGTGAAGAATAATATCTGGGAACTTCATTACTTTGTGACCCACAGTTCGTACACAGTTCCCTGGCATCCAGTGCTGTGTGCTAAAGATGAACTTCCGCATAAAAAAAATCTGAAGACGTTCCAGCATATGTCATCAACACGGATGGCAGTCATCGCCCAGGAACCCACTGGATAGCCGTCTACTTTCTCAACGATCACAGCATGGAATATTTTGATTCCTATGGATTATCTCCTCTCGAAGACGATATAATAGACATTATGAAAAGAATCCACTGTATAAGAATAATTAATTAATGTGAGATTACAAGGATCGGATTCTATGGTGTGTGGACAGTATTTTGTGTACTTTCTTCAATGCAGTCTTGGATTCCCATTAGAAAATTTACTAACTTTCTTTTCAACGTGATTTCTCTAGAAACGATACAAAAAAAGAAATGTGGTTTTGTGATCATTATGGCTATCTGTTTTCTTTAGCTCAAAAACGTAGTGTCCATCGATGGTAAAATTACACTGTACTTGATCATTGGAAATCTAGTCTTACTTTTCAACGTTGTTAACCTTGTAAATACGTTCATGTTTAACACTTTTTATTTTGGTATATGTCAAATGTACATGAAGAGAAAGGAACTGACCCTAATCCTTTCTCTTCACTCTTTGTTGATTTTTAAGTGATTGAGGCTTTTTTATTAAAAATGCTGATTTAGAAAAAAATGGCCTTGGTTTGTTTTTTTTACAAACAAATTCTTTTACATATTCTCTCTCTCTCTCTCTCTCTCTCTCTCTCTCTCTCTCTCTCTCTCTCTCTCTCTCTCTCTCTCTTTCTCCCTCCCTCTCTCTCTCTCTCTCTCTCTCTCTCTCTGAGCAGATAAAGCGGTTCACCAGTCTTGCCATTCATCGTCGACTCGCCCACGAAGAAAAAATTAGTGAGCCAGTAAGAATAGGCAAATTAAGTGAGACCACGTGCTTCATGAGCCAGGTGGAGCAATTCCTGGGCCAGGTGCAAGAACTAGAAGTCTACCCTTACAAGCATAATCTGAAGAGGGAGATGGTATCCTTTAGAACGGCTAAGCAGCTGATAAGAGAAGTAGTGGAGGAAGAAACAGCTAAGATAAAGAGAGCTTGGACGGAGAAGAAGAGGGAAAGGGAGCAAGAGAAGCGGAAGAGGGAGCAGCAGCGCTTCTCCGAAAGATGGGAGAGGGTCCAGCAGAGGCCGAGGCAGAGGGAAGAACAAGAAGACTGTGATTTGGAACTGGAGTTGCAACAACAGCAGCAACCACTAGAGTTACAGCCCCTGATTCCGCAAGTGGATAATTGGGAGGTGGAGGCAGGTGAGTCTAATTTTAGACTCTATGTCTCCGTCGGCAGATGGACTGACTACAACCAGTTGTGCCCTGCTGTCGAGCCTGTCCCGGGAGGTGCAATTGTCTTGGATATCGATAACATCAATGATCCAGGACAACATCCAGGTCTTTCTGAAACAGAGATACTACTCATAGGATTGCCCAAAATATGTTTTTATGTGTGTATATCTCTTGTCTCTGTTTTGTCTTTCATTACTAAGACTTAAACCCCCTCTCCACTCTTCTGGCTTTTGTGTGATGTAAGCACTCCTACTCTCTTGTGTGTGATAGTATGATAGTATCTTTATATGTGTATTGTGCGAGCACTCCTACCCTTGTCAGAGGTGATAGCATGTTTGTGTACGTGTTAGCACTCCTACCCTTTTCTCTCCTTACACTCCATGTATGATAGTATATAAGTATGTTTGTGCGTGAGTAAGCATTCCTACCTTTTTCTCTCCTTACACTTCATGTATAATAGCATATCAGTGTCTTTGTGTAATCGTGTGTGTATATATTCCTGCCCTTTTTTCTCTCTTTACACTTCACTTCTAGGGTTATAGGGACTATAACGGTGGTAGGGGTGGTACTTTTATGTATAAAGGGATGTTAGGAAAGTTTTAGGAGGATATAGGTAGTAATGGGGATTTAGTTCACTCCCCTTCTTTTACAGCCTACCCTTACATCTCTGTGGTCAGTCTATTTGGGTGATGGTCAGTAGGTATGAATGCTGGTCAATATGTGTGGGTGTTGGTCATTAAATATCGTGTATGTTGTTCACATTATCTTCTTCCGTTGACCCCACATTCCCTTGAACCCCTAAGCATAAAAATGGCACTATGGGGTCATAATTTTAATTTCCCATTGACCCCCAAGAGCCACATTATTAATAATCCTATGTACGTTTTTAACATGAAATTTCCGTTAGACCCCAAGTGTCACATTTCAAGATGGCGACCGTAAAGTTAATTCCCATTGACCCCCAAGAACCCTTTTGTCCCCATACCGCCACACTATACTACTACTATCCTTCGATTTTTCTTCATTTGTACAAAATTGTCCTTAAGATCTCTGACCTCCCCCACCCCACCCGTAAATAGTAACATCATTCTAATTCGAAACATAGAGATTGATATACCACGTCTAATAAAAACGATCATTGACTGAAGCAGTAATACATTATCTCCATAACACGACTTTTAATTTTCTAAACTTGAAGATTTGCGCGATTGACTCCTTTCAACCTCAAAAAAAAAAAAAAAAAAATACCCAAGTCTTCAGCGTAACGTCAAATTTGTTATTTCCGATTCCTTACTTTGGGCCTGAAACTTTGCATTTCGCTTGTTTCAACTGTTCGAGAACCAAAGTTTGATGTCATCTTAGCTCACAGTTTTCCTCAGATATCCAGCACTGTGATGAATGTAGCAGACGTACGAAGGAATTAGGACCGGGTTTGTCTGTGGTGGTATAAAGGGATGTAATTCACCATCATCCCTCATTGTTTTTTTTTTCTTGTTTTTTTTTGTTTTTTTTTTTTGGGGGGGGGGGGGGGCGGGGTTTTGGGTTTAACGCTATTTTTCAGCACACGGTATGCTATACATGGTGGCCATTGCTTTGGCAAAGTATGCCAGAAACACGATGTGCGGAGATCGTCGGACTGCATTGTATCGCATGTGAAGTTCAATGTGAAAAAATAATACGTGCTCTACGGGAGGAACTTCTATCGGTAATGCAGGTCACAACGACCTACTTTTCAAAGTCAACTGAGCGCATGCACTTGCATGTATGGTCATAAACTTTGATGTGTGAATTCAGCTTTATCACTTATGTTAGAACCCATAACAATTAAGTTGTGGTTGTAAATGACCTACTTTTCTTGCTAAACTGGTTATTCAAAGATTATGGGGGGGGGGGAGGTATTTGAAGCATGCGATACATGGCATCAACTTAATTTCTTGTTGGTTCATTCTTAAGGAGCTGACCATTTAATTTTGTTGGGGGGGGGGATGGGATTTTCTGACAAATCAGAGCAAGACTATTTATTCTAAACTCTTTTGGAGCCGGATTTTTTATTTTTTTATTTTTTTAAATCCCTGCGATTCCCACCCCCACCCCCCTCCATTTGTATAAATTATTAAGTAACTCTTTAAATTGTATTATTTCATTAATAAACACATTAACAACCCTGTTTATGCAATATTTCAATAGCGTCCTCTCTTGGTCGTTTTCTAGAGTAATAATCTTCTTCTTCCTTACTATTATATGTATAATCGTTCAGAGCGACTACTTTTTCAGCAGTACAAAAGGATAGTATATGAGTGCTCTCCCCTGGAACTTATTTACATACGGGTTCTTTGTATCCAGAGCGATCTCGAAAACATTCTTGCCTAGCTCGACTCAAACAAAATACCGCCAAGATGAGTCGAGGGACCAATAGCATCCTTAGCGAGCTGGAATGGGATGAAGGGCTTAGCATGCCAGTTGCTAATGCTGAAAACAAAGCACTTGAAGATGAGGTTCGATAGTTAAACTTGCTTGATTTATCTATTATTCGTAGCCTTGTATGGCTCAGGAAGGGGTGGGGGTCGTATTACAAAAGGTATACTTGATTCGACAATACCAGGTGTACTTGAGAATCCAGTATATAACGTTATTTCGCTTCATACCATCATGTTAAGGACTGACGTAACCGCATTTCTTGCCTACGCAAGTTGGAATTACTCGACTGGAATTGGGTCATTTCGTTTGCAACAATGTCTGTTGTTAACGTCACGGTGAGAAAAAAATATAAATAAATAAATTGTCAGAAGCTAAAGTACAAGTCATACAGGTCGTGGAGGCGTGCGCTAATGACTATTACAACCATAGGTGTTGTTTTTGAGAACTTGACTATACATACTCAGTTTATTCAATTTATTTCGCTGCTCATCAATCATTATTCCTTCAAGATAATGATATTACTGCCCCAAGGAATACATCCGACAAAGTCAGGGTTAAAGTATGTGGACATTTTTAGACAAAGCCAACCACGAGGTGTAATTCAGTTTAAACCTGATTGAATGTTGTGCACTATGATGTCACCATGAAAGCACCCTATACTTAAAAAAAATATATATATACTACTGGTAGCCCTGCACTGGCAATGACGAGACCTGACGCCTGCTTTTTTTTACCCGAGACCTGACGCCTGCTTTTTTTGACCCAAGTTAGTGCCCCGCCACCACTGTAGAAGCCTATAGCAATCAATAATTTGTGTCTGGAAGTTTTCTGGCAATAATTTTTGTCTGGAAGTTTTCTGATGACAACTCTGGTGCAGATCACTCAACAATCTTTAAAGAACAGACTTTGGTAAAACTAGATTAGTATGAAATTTATGAGCAAGAATTAATACTTTACTTAAGATCAATAAATTTGCATTTTTATGAAGTTTGCATTGATAAAATCTAGATGTGCAGAACTGAGAATATTTAGCAAGTATTTTAATTTTAATTTTGGTTAATAGTATCAATTGAGTGCAATACCAATCATACCCACAATGCAGAAAATTTGATATAGTGTCTTGCAAAAAAGGCACTGATTGCAGAGGAATTTCTCGATTTCACTATGCTGTTTGTTAAGGTAAGTCATCCAAAATTCTTTTTCATATTTCACCAACATGGTGTACATGGCAGGACTAAAAATTCTGGTCATTTCATTCAGTGACTTATACTTGAACATACAGGGATTGGAAACTCTCACATCTCTCATATTATATTGTGTTCATTACAGCCCTTGCATGAAGGTATATGGGCAAGCACATTTTGGTGTTTCTTACTTGGCAGTAAATTTTGTTTACACTGTCAATGCTGACGGTTAACTTTAAAACTCAATAACATAAATTCCAATCCTTTTCAAACTTTTCACTAATGAACAATATTACATGTATATGTAAATTTACATGATACCAGTTATGTGCTATAACATGCAATGATAGAAATGCTTTCCTTACAAAAAGCCAGCCTTCAAGTTCTGAAGCTCTTTTATTCTTGACCAATTTTAACTAAAACTTAAATGTCAGTTACAAAGAAACTACACAGATGATCTCTTTAGAAGTTTAAAATAAGAGACAAACACTTGTGCTTATTTAAATAATATTAATTTCATCTATAAACTGTCCTTACTTTCCATCCACTCCTTTGTTTTCACTCCACCTAAATCTCATGAGATTTCACAGGTATGCATTATCTTGTTTGGGCATTGCAATATCAATTGGGAGTTTGAATCCCTATATAATATATATATATATATGTCCCAGTTTCATTTCAAGAAAATGCAACATAACCTATGCTGTGGACATAATTCCAATCTGATTTTCATAAAACTTATATCATCAAGATCTATGTCAAGTTTTTTAATGATCCACATATATTAAGGAGGTGATCTTGCATCTAATTTTCTGGGCTTGTTACCACTCAGGAGTCCATATCTATTATCCAATTTTAATCAGACTTGGACTATATGGTTATATCATCAGGATCTTAGACAAGTTTAATAATGAGTGAGTCATGCATATGAATGAGGTGATCTTGCATCTAATTGGCTGAAACTGTTACCACTTATTTCTGATCCAGTTTTGATCAAACTTGGAATATAGGCTTATATGATCAAGATCTAACACAATTTCAATGAGTGAGATTCACACATATTAATGAGGTGATCTTGTATCTGATAGGCTGAACTTGTTTCCACTCTAGAGTTGGATTTTGAGTAAGCTTTTTAAATGGACTTAAATCATCAAGATCTTAGATGTGTGCAATTATGAGCAAGATCAACATATATTGAAGGGGTGATCTTGCATCAGATTGGCTGTGCTTGTCAACAATTTACTGTCTATAACTGATCACATTTTTATAAAACTTAGTAAATCATTAGGATATCCAATTAGTTTTATTATGAGCATGATCTGCACATATTAATGAAATTCAACAGTTAGACTTAGTTCACAATTCATATGCTATGTAATCTATTTTCATTTAACATACCTTTATTCTCTCTCTAAAGGAAAGCAAGGGAAGTAACCCAGTAAATTGACTATTGATGTTGAACTCCACAGTTTTCACCAAATTTAACTTCCTCACATGTATGTCATTAACATGATGTTCAATCTTTGTGAGGAAGCCATGGTAGCTCATTTGGTAGAGTGTCGGACTCATAATCCAAGGGTTGCAGATTTTATATCAGCACAGGCCAGCTGGGCTTGGCTTCCTCAGTGTCTTTGGGAAAGGCATTTAGCTACCATTTCCTCAGCATGATATACCCAATACTGTGTTAAAAGTGCCATTCAAACCAAAGGAACAAAAATCAATCATTTTGGTGAAAACTGCCCAATTCTGGGACCTTGTTCATTTCTTATAAACCAAACAAAAATTCTCTATCTGTTTAGCTTATGGTTTTAGCATACTTTTAATTCAAAATCATTCTGTACCCATTTAAATCCAACTTGTGAACTAGCAAATAATGGGTCAAAAATATCTGAAATTCAGTATTTTTGCCCTGTTCTGACACATTTTTCTACAACTACACTCAACTACACTCATATGGAAAATGAAGGACCTGAATTGGCCTTTCTCTATACAAAATGTGAAGAAAATCTGACCAGTCAAACTTTTTTCGATTTCATCTCAAACATTTTAGATGTATATTCACATTTTTGCTTTTAAAAACCAGGTATTCACTCTGAGTTCATAGTTTCACATCAGAACTCTGTGAAAGTTATACTGAGCTAGATATCCACAGCTTCTGGTAGATAATGAATGCTGAAACAAAACTGATTCATGCCAACATAAGCATTTATGGATTCTTCTTTAAATAACACATGATCCTATTGTTCAAATTTTTGCATTTGGTTTAATTTAGAAATTCACCCCTCAACAAAATACATAACTGTAAAGTAAAGCCTGAGAATCACAGGTATGGAGTTCTTCCTCTTGCAAAATAATGCAAACCTGAGATTAAAAAAAATGTAGAATACAAGATGCATACATTTCAAAAGAACAATTTATAAAAATTAGCAAAATAATAATACATGTAGTAGGGATTAAAATAAATAATTTGTAATTTATACCTGAAGAAAAAGTATAAAATAGAAATATAAGCAACAACACTCCAAACGATGTAGCTATGTTTTAGTGTTGCAACAGATACAGAAAAAGCATCCAAATGTTGTAGCTATGTTTTAGTGTTGTAACAGATACAGAAAAAGCATCCAAATGGTGTAGCTATGTTTTAGTGTTGCAACAGATACAGAAAAAGCATCCAAATATTGTGTTTTAGTGTTGCAACAGATACAGAAAAAGCATCCAAATGTTGTAGCTATGTTTTAGTGTTGCAACAGATACAGAAAAAGCAACCAAATGTTGTAGCTCTGTTTTAGTGTTGCAACAGATACAGAAAAAGCATCAAAATGTTGTAGCTATGTTTTAGTGTTGTAACAGATACAGAAAAAGCATCCAAATGTTGTAGCTATGTTTTAGTGTTGCAACAGATACAGAAAAAGCATTCAAATGTTGTAGCTATGTTTTAGTGTTGCAACAGATACCGAAAAAGCAACCAAATGTTGTAGCTGTGTTTTAGTGTTGCAACAGATACAGAAAAAGCAACAAAACATTGTAGCTATGTTTTAGTGTTGCAACAGATGCAGAAAAAGCAACCAAACATTGTAGCTATGTTTTAGTGTTGTAACAGATACAGAAAAAGCATCCAAATGGTGTAGCTATGTTTTAGTGTTGCAACAGATACAGAAAAAGCATCCAAATGGTGTAGCTATGTTTTAGTGTTGCAACAGATACAGAAAAAGCATCCAAATATTGTGTTTTAGTGTTGCAACAGATACAGAAAAAGCATCCAAATGTTGTAGCTATGTTTTAGTGTTGCAACAGATACCGAAAAAGCAACCAAATGTTGTAGCTGTGTTTTAGTGTTGCAACAGATACAGAAAAAGCATCAAAATGTTGTAGCTATGTTTTAGTGTTGTAACAGATACAGAAAAAGCATCCAAATGTTGTAGCTATGTTTTAGTGTTGCAACAGATACAGAAAAAGCATTCAAATGTTGTAGCTATGTTTTAGTGTTGCAACAGATACCGAAAAAGCAACCAAATGTTGTAGCTGTGTTTTAGTGTTGCAACAGATACAGAAAAAGCATCAAAATGTTGTAGCTATGTTTTAGTGTTGTAACAGATACAGAAAAAGCATCCAAATGTTGTAGCTATGTTTTAGTGTTGCAACAGATACAGAAAAAGCATTCAAATGTTGTAGCTATGTTTTAGTGTTGCAACAGATACAGAAAAAGCATCCAAATGTTGTAGCTATGTTTTAGTGTTGCAACAGATACAGAAAAAGCATTCAAATGTTGTAGCTATGTTTTAGTGTTGCAACAGATACAGAAAAAGCAAATTTGTAGCTATGTTTTAGTGTTGCAACAGATACAGAAAAAGCAAATTTATGAAATAGGTGCAACTTTATCATCTCTTCAAGGTATCACAACACTAATTTAGCCTTTAGTCTATCACCTGTTATCACATCCTGTTGTAGTCCCTAAGAAAACCATTAATATTTTGTACAGGAGATTTGCTAACCAGTGAGAATGGAGAAAAATAAAGGAAATATATAATGAATTAGTGCAGTGATATTTGTTAAAAGTGCCAAATAACTAGGTGTAGATATATGTATAAATATAGATCTCACATGGCATAAGCATACTGACAGTCTCCATAAATAATTTGCTTATCTTCCTGAGGTGCAGTACTAAAATGGAGCATGAAGTGTTAAGGGAAATGGCATATAACACAGTGTTATAGTATGCTTCAACTGTTTGGAGCACTTATACACAACAGAATATATAAAGTTGAGATTGTTCAAAGCAGGGTTGCCAGGTGGGTTAAGAACAACTACTCCAACTATGACAGTATGAAAGAAATGATTGCCGATCTAGGCTGGTTGTTTTTGGAAAACATGCATGTCAACATTAGACTCATTATGTTTTACTAAATTTACCATAGTTTTACTGTTTAGTTGCAATATCCCTTCCATCATATCTCCAGCAACCCGAGACAAAACCAACATATTCACCCACTTTCTATCTGTCAGATACATCCATACTATTACCATTATTCTTTCTTTCCAATGACCATTGTGCAGTGAGCAGACTCCATATGCAAATTGTTACACTTCCTAGTTTGAATCTTTTCAAGCAAGAGTTTTGTAAACTAAACTATCACAGAATTTAAATCATTAAAACCCTTTTGTTTACATTTAACAACATTGTCCTATCAATACTGTATATTCTTCATCTTTTCTTTCATACTTTTTTATCTTATACTAATAAAGCACTGACATACAACTGCACATAATACTTCAAAGAGGGTGTTTGCAGTATAAATACATGTAAATTTCCACACTTGCTGTTGTATGCTACAAGTTTATATTTCTAACTACAATTTAAATTCATTGACTTGCTCAAAATCTTTGAGATCTCACAATGTCGGAGTTTGTAATTATACTTTTTAATTTGATGAAATTTTTATGTGTGTGGCCAGATTGTGAAGCTATTGTGGCTTTTGATTTTGATGAGATCTGCCTGGAAATTTGTCCGTTCATCTGATGACAACACCTACATTATGATTTGCATTGATGTCATTTTGTTAGACACTTTTGCTGGTAGAGTCCCATTAGTTGGTATTTAGATGTGTTATATGGAGTACAATAAACCTGTCTTGAATAACCACTGCTATAAGAGACCACTTGTCTTGAGAGACCATTATTTTTTGGCAGAAGTGGTGGTCTTTCAAAACTGGTTCTACTGTATTTCACCTTTCTGTGAAAGTTAGATCACTGTGACCTGTAATTAATGGTCCAGTGATTTATGTTGACCTTTGCATTACCTCATTTTCTCAGGCACTATTGCCTATGGAATCACATAATATGGAATGTAATTGCATCATGACTACAGCTAACAGTGAAAACTATGTTAATGTGACCAATATTGCATGGTTTGTAATCTGTCCATGTCACCACTGACAGTTTTATTGTTAGGAACCAAGAATGATTTACCTTCTTTACCCTTTTGAAATAGACTTAAATCTGAAAACATAAATTATAGTTATTTATACTCTAATACACTTTGGAAAATTTTGTCAACAAAATAGCTTCAGATATAATTGACTGTAGTATAACATCGTAGAAAGAGGCACTTAGTCAAAATGGCATCAGAGATTATGATTGCATATTGTGGATTATACTGCAATAAATTTTCAACCGATCAAAAAGGGTGTTGCATTCACAGATGTGTTAGAGTATCATAATATACACACAGAGATCCCTCCACCCACCCACTCTGCCATCAATCCCTCCAGTTAGCCCATACCTACTTTTGCACCAATCCATTGTGTGTATGACCTAAAGCTCTGTTGCTTCAGTCTTCCAACATCAAATTAGACTGCAGATAATACAATGGATCACACAAAATTGATGAATTGAACTGCGGAAACATATCATACCCACATTTACCATAAAAAAATAAAATATATTTAGAAGCTTGTGTTATCAAAATGTTAATGATTATAGTTTTTAGAGATCTTTCCATCACTTCCGCTGTTAATGTATCCCAGACATAGTTTATTGGAAATTTAAATTTCACTAGATACAAAGTAATAAAGATTCAGAAATCTCTAATTTACTACAAAATTTATTGTGTGATGCAATCATAAAAATTCTATTTGAAAATGGCACCATATATAGCACCTAATTGCTTCACCTTTGTGCAGCACAATCTGATAATTCCGAATCATAACTGTGGTATCTTTATCTACTGTACTTGTCAGGTTCAAAGGAAGCAGAAAAAGATTGTTTCAACACGGAATGATGTTGAAGAACTGGATGACAGAATTCATGCTATGTCTGAACATCTCAAGAATGTCAGGCAGGAATTACAACATACACAGGTATGACATTGTCTACAACAATCCACAACTATGTGTAATATATCAAACAAAATGTGGTTTTTTTAATTTCTTTCAGAGATAATGAAGAGGATTTGTGTTATTAAACCAGATGTGTGATCATTTACAATTCTGAATTGTGTTAAAGGTGGTTTAAAGTTTAAATTATCATGAATCCAGCAGATGAACTCATCTACCATACAATGGCAGCAGAATACAATCCTAATTTTGAATAGCTCAGTATGTTATTATGACATATTTGCATATTATTTTCCAACTTATTGTTTCCATAACATGTCTGCATATTTTGTAGCTAAATCCATGGAACATTATGCTTTCTGATTAAATCCATGGAACATTATGCTTTCAGATTAAATCCATGGAACATTATGTTTTCTGATTAAATCCATGGAACATTATGCTTTCAGATTAAATCCATGGAACATTATGCTTTCTGACTAAATCCATGGAACATTATGCTTTCCGATTAAATCCATGGAACATTATGCTTTCTGATTAAATCCATGGAACATTATGCTTTCTGATTTATGCAGATATTCAGAATAATCACATTGCAGACCATCCGCAGCAATTACACGTATCTCTCCTAGTCAGAATATGTTGTGTTCTCATTAGAAAAGAGCAATTACATGTATCTCTCCTAGTCAGAATATGTTCTCATTAGAAAAGAGCAATTGCACGTATCTCTCCTAGTTAAAATATGTTGTGTTCTCATTAGAAAAGAGCAATTACATGTATCTCTCCTAGTCAGAATATGTTGTGTTCTCATTAGAAAAGAGCAATTGCACTTATCTCTTGTAGTCAAAATATGTTGTGTTCTCATTAGAAAAGAGCAATTATACATATCTCTCGTAGTCAAAATATTTTTTTATTCTCATTAGAAAAGAGCAATTACATGTATCTCTCCTAGTCAGAATATGTTGTGTTCTGATTAGAAAAGAGCAATTACACGTATATCTCCTAGTCAGAATATGTTGTGTTCTCATTAGAAAAGAGCAATTACATGTATCTCTCCTAGTCAGAATATGTTGTGTTCTCATTAGAAAAGAGCAATTACACATATCTCTCCTAGTCAAAATATGTTGTGTTCTCATTAGAAAAGAGCAATTACACATATCTCTCCTAGTCAGAATATGTTGTGTTCTCATTAGAAAAGAGAGTCAGAAGAAAGTTTGAATTTTACAACTTGAGAATCTAACTGGACACTGGAGTTGTTTTTGTTGAAAAAAACTTAGAGGATAGCATGCAAAAATAAATATTGTAATTATGATAGCTGAGGAGCAATATGTGGACTTAATGTAAAAGTATGTTTTTATTTCTACATCATGTGTATGTTAAGTCATGGGAATTTGTCAGCATGATAATCCAGATTAACTTCATTTATATCAGTGAATAGCTTATATTTCAGTAAAGTTTTAGAACATGTATGAAGAAATTGAGATACACAGTTTTATTTCCCTTTAAATATGTATAATGTATTATTTATCAAATATTGTGAATTTATAAATTAATGAAGATTATAAATAATCTTAGACTTAGAACATTTAGATATGTCTGCCAGTATCCAAATGGTAAATCCAATATATACCATGATGTCGGGTAATCCTGCACACCAAAGGATTGCATAATGCCATTATTTGTCTTCGGAGTAAATTCTAATTGTTTGCTTATTGCATTGAAAACATCTACCTTCACTTTAAATAAACAAATCAATTCTTATATTTTTTACTGACAATTTGCCAGAAAATTTAAGCAGAAAGAAGCATATCCCACATGCTATAGCAAATTCAGTTTTGTAGTCTAATTCTGCACAGGCACTGTTTTACTTTCATTTTCGTACTTCCTGTTTTCAGCAGTGAATCCAAAATTTCCCTTACTTATTCCTTCATATGTAGGTCATTATGTTTTCAAATTTCAAGTGTTCATTTTCTTTATTTACTGGATAACTAGTGTATAGTCAGAGTTGTCATTTGCACTCAAGCAAAAACCACAGTTTAAAAGACTTAGCTAATTATTTTTATTTTATCAAATCAAAGTGTCAGTGATTGACCTAGACCTCGGGTTTTCTAAAAATGGAATAGTCTGTTTTGTGTAAGAGGGGTTGAAAAGTGGTATAAAAAATACCTCCCACAAATAGGTTTTGTTTTACTGCAATACTGAACTTATTGTTTTAGCTGTAATTAACCAGAAGCATATGAATTCACAAGGAACAATATGACATTTCCATATCAATCTCGAGTCAAATATGGATTTTTTTAATGTGGAATTTAATTATCTAAAAGCAATCTGTTAAAACTGTAAATACGTATAAAAAATAAAAAATGTGTAACATTTGATGGGCAGGATTATCCGATGTGCAGAATTGGATGAAATGGATGTATAATTTTTTCTTTAAAATATGTTCTATTACAGAATTAATCATGAATTATGTCCAATTATGGTACAAAGTTTTCAATATTGTCATAATTTATAAAATTAAAATTAAAATAATAAAAAATAATATCTTGAAATATTATTAATAATATAATAAATAAATAAATAAATTTTAAAAATAACTATAGAATGTAATATACATTTTTAAGTCGTATAATACTTTTGTATTTATATTATTGTCAGTATTATGCAGATAATTAATAAAATTATAAAAGTTCAAGTCCAGTGTAATAGGCTAGGCCATTCTTATTATATATAAAGCTCTATGGAAATAATAAAATATGAAATATTATGAACTTATTAATAAATCTTGTATATAATTTTAGAATTTAGACCGTTTGGATAGACAGGATCCGGACGGTGAATCCAACATGTTTCTTTTAACAGGCGTTCCATTTCCAAATTAACATAATCAGTTGACTTAAATGAAAAGATTATACATGTTGGTGTTGCTTATGTTTGTTATATTTAGTAAACATTTAGGTAAATCTTAACAAATTCTGTGTGTGCATTTCAGGGTCTTGTTGATGCCAGAAAGAGGGAAATTGAGACAGAAACTCATCTTCTTCAAATTGCAGAGAGAGAGGAGGGACGTTTGAAGCAAGAAATTCAGAAGCTAACAAAAGAGTTAGAGGAACTTAAAGAAAAGAAAAATATGTTTGAGGTATGCTTGTTGTTGTTTTTTTCCAAGCCCACATTAGTGGGAAGTGAGACATAGCAGTCACTTTTTGGGAGGGCAGTAGTAATTTGTTAAGGTTTTGGTTACAGTCGTTCATTAGCATATATTTCCTAAACCCCTTAATAGATTCTCATCATACTTGGCATGAATCATTATGAATCTTAGATGGTTCATTCTGTGACATGTTCATTTGCCTCTATAACCTTGGAGTCAAGGTCAATCATAGAAAATTTGCATTATGGTTTTGGTTAAAGTTTTTTTACCTTGGTGGGGTTTGTCATACTAGGGATCAATCATTATGAGGCTAAGACAGTTCTTTCTGTAACACATGCTTGCCCCTTTGACCTTGGGGTCAAGGTCACAGTCATAGAAATTTGCATTAAGATTTGTTAAAGCTTTTCATTTGCTTATATTTTCCAAATCCAATGATGGATTTTCTTTGTTCTTTGGATGAATAATTATGAAGCTAAGACAATTTATTCTGTGATGTACTTGCTCAACCTTATGACCTTGGGATTAAGGTCACACATTTTATAGAAACACTTTGACCGTTGGCTTGACATGCAGGCCCTGGTTTTGTCAATGAAATAAGTGGTCTGTATATGTTACAGAATTCAGTGTCATACAATTCATGCTACATTTAAAAGTTTCCAAACATTTCATAGTTATTGTAAGTGGCCCATGTTACCTAATTTTGAACCATCTGATTAGGGGCAATTTATTTGCATATGAATGGAGATAGTTCCTTGTTGGTATTGTTTTGGGGGTTCAGCAAAAGATGTAACATAAGACACCAATGAGATCTTTTTCCTTCAATTTTACCAATATCATTGAAAATATCCAACTAATGTTGTGATTGTGTGATAACAGAGACACCAAAGAATCAGTCTTGTTAACTATATATTGAACATCAAGTTCAGTATATGAAAACTGTAGTCATTAATTGGTTCAAGATGTAACAGGATGCCATTTCTGCTTTTTCACTAAAAATTATGCAATACATTAGATGACTCTCCAAATAAATAATTATGAACTTGAAACATTTAAGCTGATATAAATTTTTTACATCCACATTTTGCAGTTTTATTGGGTTATTATTCTCAATTTGGGTAATGTCAAGTTTGGTGTCCTTTGTTGCATACATGGCAAGGATTTTTCTTTCCCATTGGTCATTGAATGCACCCACTGTCTCATTACATCAGGCATGTGCAACTTCCTCCAAGGTGTGGGCTGGATAAATGATTTTTAAAGCCACACTCTATAATGTAAATAAGAGGATAAAACCAGATTGCCAGTCATAGGTTGCACATGCATGCATTACATCATCTCTCTGATACAATTAATGTAAGCTGGTTCAATTTAGCTGTTTTCTCTTATTTTTAAAGGTAAATCATTACCATTCACATTTTTATTTAGAAGAAATATTATGCCAAACCCACTTACCAGTGCTGTGGCAACTGTCCAAGCAACCCCCACAACATACATCCATTTTGTTTGCCAATTAACAAAACCACGTGCTTTGTACATGTATGATGTTAGTCTGTCATAAATAGGTAGTGTACATGTCTTAAAATAAACACTGCTTGATGTAGATGATGTCACTTATTTTTCCATATGCTGCCAATATTTCCTAAAATTCCGAAACATAACATTCTGACACTAGAATGATTGAAAAAATTCGAAAAACTGTTTGAAATTTTGTCTATGCTTTCTTTTTACAACTTGTATCATGAATTTGGCCGACAAATATACTTTCTACCCAAGGTCAAACAAAGTCAGGAACTTATGATATTAACATAAAATTGGTATGATTTGTAGTACATAACACCTATGACACAAATGTTGCATCCCAGACATTTGACAGTAATTTGAGAATTTATTATTTATTTCATTCTGAAGATATCTGCATGATTTTGAATGTGTATTGTCATGCTTTCTCAGTAATTTTACACATCAGTGACCACTATCTTAATGAGAAACTGGGCATTATGATGGCAATTAATCAGGACACCATCATTGCGGACAATAAATTTTGGGAATATTCTGCAAAAGTTTGCTTGAAAATTTCAGTTTATAAATTAATTTTACTTAAATCAAGTAAAAAGTTAACAATAGTATCTCTCTCTTCTTAACTGTAACTGACATAAGCACAACTCAAAGTTTTGCTTATTGTTTCTTCAATTACTAACATTTTTTTATAAACATAGCACATTCATGACATCTGATTTAGCATCATATACAGATATCAGATATGAGAAAAAATATACTGGTAAATGGATATTGATATCAAAAACCATGACAAAATATATACACAGACTTTGTCAAGAGCATGAAGCTGTAATTGTGCTTGTCTTCAGTACATATGCTGTTTCAGCAATAATTTGGCAACTGTGGTAGTTAAAAATTGAGTACACTTTGTGAGCAGTAAATTTTTAATTTGCTATTAGATGTAGCATCTGGTCTGAGGTGTCCAATGAAGTTATTAATCTCAAATTCAGACCTGGAAATGAACTTGCTGGCATTCTCAACAGTTGGATATTATGATAGTTAGCAATGATACTACTATTGATAACAAATCTACAAGTAACTTACACTGTTCAAAACACGTTAACTGTAAACTTTATATATATCAAATAAGTGGTACTTAGTCCATACCCCCTGAGCTATACAATACTATTATATACATTTTATATACATCAGATAAGTAGTACTTAGTCCAGACCCCTGAGCTATACATGAATATTATATACATCAAATACGTGGTACTTAGTCCAGACCCCTGAGCTATACATGAATATTATATACATCTTATATACATCAAATAAGTGGTGCTTAGTCCAGACCCTGAGCACTGTGCATGAAAATTATGAGTGTTACTTAGTCCAGACTTCCAGAGCTGTACATGAACATTATATACATCAAATGGGTGTTACTTATTAGTCCAGACTTCCAGAGCTGTACATGAATATTATATAGATCAAATGAGCGTTACTTAGTCCAGACCCCCTGAGGATTTTTAAGTTGATGTTTATTCATTTGGAGAGTCCTCTAATATGTTTCATAATCTTTG
The DNA here is from genome assembly GCA_029931535.1 of Margaritifera margaritifera. NCBI lineage: Eukaryota > Metazoa > Mollusca > Bivalvia > Unionida > Margaritiferidae > Margaritifera > Margaritifera margaritifera. The sequence goes on along the minus strand of JAQPZY010001677.1, from coordinate 2,155,034 downwards.
GTGAAAAAGCAAAAATTGCATCCTGTTACATCTTCAATTAGTTCACGATTACAGTTGTCATATATTGATCTTAATGTTCAATATATTAAGTAATATTGGTTCTTTGGTGTCTCTGTTATCACACAATCACAACATCAGTTGGCTATTTTCAGTGATGTTGAGAATATTGCAGGACAAAGATCCCATTGGTGTATTATCTTACATCTTCTGATGAACCAGAAAAGTACATCTTTTACACCATATCTATGAGTAACTATCACCATAGTTATTGACATTACATCAGTTGTGGTGAAACTGGAGATTTAAAAAAACAGTCATGAATAAGAGCCATGTTACTTATACCACAAAACTTCTTTTTTTACAATCATAGTAGATTATAATTTTTGACAGTTTAATTGATGTTTTTGAATACAGAATACTTCCTGTGTAAAGCAAATGCCTATTATGATTGTGTACAACTTTTCAATAACAAGAGTGCTGCATACCCCTGTCTGTTTTATTTGATCGTCAAGAAGTAGTTGTATTGGTCTTATTTAATTTTTGGAGTAAATAATGGAGGTAAATTATCATTCTTACAGTACATTTAGGAGTGTCATTGGGTTGACCAGCATATCTCTGTTGCTTTAGAGAATGCCACTCCATCTGTAATATACAAGAAGTACTAGAGCTATCCCACTTTACCATACATATCAATTATGTACATACTACATGAAAAATTGACAGAGTCAAAAACCTGAAGAAATCTACCAATAAAACGCATATTTCAGAATAATATGTTAATGGTAAAAAAAACCTTTAAGGAGGAAATAAAGTCAATTGCCTTAAAATTTTCAAACATATTTTTTACAAATGGAGTTGGGGGGGCAATAAAGGTGGTTGTGCTTATTTGGTATGAATATGATAATTTACATTGAAACATGGATCTTTTTACTGAGTCACCATGTAAATTCCTAGTGTTAGGAATTTAATTAGAGCTAGACTGTTTTCTTTGTTCCCTAATAAATGTTATCATTACTTTCTAATTATTGTTGTTTACTTGTATATTACTGACATGGTATTATTTAATGATAATATGTACAAAGTAATCAGTCTACCATAGAAAATATTACATGTAGTTGTCAACTTGCTCTTTTTCATTTTGATTAGTTTTATTTTTCTTATACTAGTATATTATATTTGTTTGATTACAATTTGAGAAGAAAATATCAATGTAAATTTTCTTTGTGAAGTTATAAATATCTTTAAGATAAGAAGTGGTAAGAAGTGTCCCTTAACTTTCTACCATATATATATATATATATATATATATATATATATATATATATATATATACATACATTTTATTCATTCATTCCAAGTGTTTATGTATTTGTTCTGAAAAACATCATGACAGTTTCTCATATTTCTTTTATGGTGATTTATTTCATAGTCTTTCATCTTTCATGTAGAGATTGACCTTTGTCAGATTGCTCTGGGAAAGTGATAGAAAATGGCAGAAAGATGTGAAAACATGCAGAATGGGTACTTCTAATGAAAAAATTCCTGCTTTATCTGTTTGTACAGAACAACATCTTCAAGCAGACTCATAAGCTCGAAGAGATGAAGTCACAGATGAACTGGGACCAGCAGGCATTGGAGGCCTGGCTGGAGGAGTCTGCACGTAAAGATGAGGATTCCATGGCCATTCAAAAATACACACGCCAGGACGAGAGCAAGATCAAGGTCAGCATTCCTATCTAGAGAGTTTGGGTTTATTGTTTTATAAAATTCATCCATAACATGAGAGTTTGGGTTTATTCTTTTATAAAATTTGCTCATGACATAAGTTTCTAAGTGGGGAAAATGTTTGTTATATCAAGTTGTGTATCTATTATCCTGGGGTATATGATACCAGTAACTTAGATTTTGTAATATTGAGGTTTATAAGCAGGTTAGGGATGTTACCCATTTTTTTTCATAGAGAATCTAGCTTTTGATACAGTTTGGTTCCAAGTTTGACCATCAAATGAGTTTAGAAAATTTAGGGTCTTAGATTCCATTTTTTTATGCTTTGGTAGTTTTATGAATTAATTGCAAGCTGGTGTTTGGGGGATGGCCACAACTCTCCAAAATAATAAATTAGAGTATCAGATACTCCAGTTTCAGATCCCAATCTATTGATGGAAAAGATTTTCAATATACAGTTAAAAGTCTCTTACTTGGAAGCTAATTGTTAGCTCACCAAGGCCAATTGAGCTCATGGTATGGTCCTTCGTCCATTGTCCATCATCTGTTCATATTGCTATTTACAACTTCTGAAAAACCACTTGACCAATTTGCATGTGATTTTCAGCTCTACTTGTTATCACTACTCCTCTTGGAGGGTCATATCGACATGGGTTTTTCACTTCAAGATTTTGTATAATGTCTAGTTGGTCATAAATAAAAATGGTGCCAATCTGACATTGATATGGAATCTAATTATCTCTATTTCTTCTGAATGGCTAGTCATATTAACATGGAGTTTTCACTAAAAGACTTCTTATGAGGTCTAGTTGGTCCTGATTCAAAATAGTACCCCTTGGATATCCAATTTGGTTTGGCATGATTGCCATCTTGAAAATATTGCTTCTTCATCTGTGTGGATGGTCATATAGACATGGGTTTTTCATGTAAAGACTTCTTATTACCATTATGTCTAGTCAATTCTAAATGAAAATGGTGCTGATATGACACCCAATATGACCACCACAGCAGTCATGTTGAAAATCTTGTTATTGCTTCTCCTGAATTGATAGTTGTAATGACATGGGGTTTTCACTGAAGGACTTCTTACAATATGTACTTGGTCCTAAATGAAAATGGTGCTGAACAGACCTCCAATATGGCTACCATGGTAGCCATCATGAAAATCTTGTTATGGCTACTTCAGTCTCCTGTACAGATGGTCATATAGACATGGAGTTTCACTAAAAAGCTTACTATAATATATTGTTGGTTCTAAATAAAAATGGTGCTGATCAATGGCAGCCGGCTATAAAATCTTGCTATGACTACTTCTCATGAAGGGACGGTCATATCAACATGGGGTTTGCACTAAAACACTTCCCACTATGAAAATGATGTCAGTGTGACCTTCCCGAATTTTAAAACTCTCCTAAAAGCTGATTCTCCTGAACCGATGGACATGCTGTCATTTTTTAAAGAAAGAAAATATGCTTCCTTCTTGCAATATATAGTTGTTCCTATATTAAAATGATGCTGATCTAACCTCCAAAGAAAATCCTGAAAATCTTTATATGGCTACTTCTCCTACACAGATAGTAGTTCAACATGGGGTTTCACTAAAACACTATAGTGGGAGCCATGTTAACTCAGTAGAGCATTGAACTTGTACTTCAAGGGTCCTGAGTTCAATCCCTGTCCAGACCAGCCCGAGTCAATTGCTTCAGTGTGTCCTTGGGAAAGACACTTAGCACCCATTTCCTTGGTGTGATATAGCCAAAAATGTGTTAAAAGTGCTGTTAAACCAATCAGCCTGCACACTGTGGAAGTATATACCTGGTTCTGAATGAAATTGGTGCTCATCTGACCTCCAACATGGCATGATAGTGGCCATCTTGAAAATCTTGTTTTTACTACTCCTTTTGTATGAATGATGGCATTGATATGGGGTTTTCACTAAAACACTTAGGTGATATTTAATTGGTTCTGAATCTAACCACCAACATATCAGTACTTTTTTGAAGGAGTTCAGTGAACAAGTTGATAGTCAGCACTCTGATGTTGATTTTAAGGTCAAAGGTCTTGGCACTGGTTTTTAACTGTACTGGCTTGTGAGCATGATAACACAAACATGTGTGAATGGATTTTCATAAAACCAGTTTGTGGATATAATAGAAGAAAGCCTTGAACAGTGCCACTTAAATACCTTCTTTTTAATAAAAAATGAATATTAATTATAAAGTTAATAAAACTTAGTATGTGGGTATAACTTGACATTATCTGAGATAAGTTGAGTGATTTTATATCCGTATTAAGGTTTAAGCACAAAGGCCATCTCAAAGATTTTTGTACTGCACACTGGTCGAACTGGTATCACATAGACATGTAAGAAAATATTTTTGTTACCAAATTTGGTATGTTGGAGTTTCTCAAGAATATCAGAGATGGTTTCAATTCTCAGCGGTTAAAAAGAATAAAAGGACAAAGTAAACAGATTTAACTTGGATTCCTGGATATTTTTTTGATGGATAAATATGTCAGGGTTAAGATAAGTACCACCTTTTCTGAAAGCTATCCACAGAATATCGGTGTATCGAAAGGCAGCATGTTGTCAGTCATCCATTTCAACTTCAAATTTAACAAATTAGTGAAATGCCTTAATCCAGGAACTGACTGCTTATTATATGTCAACAATTATGCATACTGTTGAACATCAACTACAGATACAGTATGCTTAAATAGAGTTTAGAAATGGCCAGAAGAAAAATGTTTGAAATCTAAAACTGTTTGCATGCACTTCTGCCAATTACATCGAATTCAAGATGACCCAAAACTCTATCTTGATGGTTCTCTTATCCCTTTTCTGGAGGAGACCAAGTTTTTAGGGCCTTTTTTTTACTGTAAACTAATTTTTCTTCCACATATTAGATACCTCAGGGACAAATGTCAAAAAGCCCTGGATTTAATATGAGTTGTGGCAAACACAGATTGGGGAGCAGACTGGAAGGTCTTGCTCAAGTGATACAGGTCATTAGTAAGATCAAAACTGGACTATAGCTTAATTATGTATGGATCAGTCTGTAAATCTCACCAGCAGATGCTTGATCCAAAACATAATCAGGGACTTGGACTTTGTCTGGATGTATTTAGAACTTCCCTTCAGAAAGCCTCTATTGAGGCAAATGAACCATCACTTTGTCTTAGATGAAGAAATTGACTTTTCAGTATATTACCAAACTATCTTCTAATCCTGCTCTGTAGACTACACTGGCTACCCATTAGATCCAGAATCAAACACAAAATGTGTTCTCTGTGCTACGTTTCATTGACTGGCTCCAGTCCAACATACCTCTCTCACCTCACCCATGTGTACACACCAGCAAGATACTTACGCTCCTCTTCCGACACTCGTATTCTCATTATTCCCACTATCAAAATGAAGTCATATGGACAACGTTCTTTTGCATACCAGGGCCCAGCAACGTGGAACGAATTGCCCACTGAACTTAGACACAAAGACACAGTGATCTTATTCAAGAGTGCTCTTAAAACTCACCTATTTCGACTGCAAGAATAGACCTAAAGACTTAATAATGTTTCCTTACCTTAACTATTTTCAGCATGTTTTTGTTTTCTAATGTCATTGTGTTTGTTTTTCATAATCATATCATTATATATGTTTTAGGTGTTATCTAATGTTGTAAAGCGCTTAGAGCTTCTAAAGATTAGGCGCTATGCAAAGTCCTCATTATTATTATTATTATTAATCCATCTAATCCATCATATGATGTAGTATTTAGGCCCAAAATACCAAGTACACTCAGTAATCCAACCTTTTGACATATAAATTCATCCTCACCTAGAAGCAACTGGGCTTTGACTTAGAGTCATTTGGTTGCCCAGCTTTAATTTTAAGTTACCCCGGGCTACTGGGCAATGGGTTTTTCTACCCTTGTATATAAGAGTTAACAATGTAATACTTTTCCACTTCAGGAGCTTTCATTGAGAATGGAGAGACTGACTGAGGATGCATTGGTTAAGAGGAAAAACCTGGAACATGAAACTACGGAAACACTCACTGCTCAGGTAATACTTAGAATTTCAGTCAAAAAAATTGAATGAACATATTCCAGTATACTTATAGTCCATAGACACTGTTTCTGTTAGTCTTAGAAAGCTTAAGAAATGAATGCATATCTATAAATAGTGCAAATTGATCTTGAAAACAGGTCACTTTCACTGTATTTCACAATATATTTTTGACTTTTATGTTGACTGGTTTATTTTAGTTTGGTTTCTTTTATGGCACAGCAACACAAGTAGGTTATTAAGTGCTGAAGCAATTTGAGTAAAGTGCCTTTCCCAGGGATATACCATGGTAGCCGACTTAGGCTAATCTGATGATAGGATTGGAACCTGTCCCCCTTCTGTCAAATGTCCAGCACACTAACCACTGATGATAGGATTGGAACCTGTCCCCCTTCTGTCAAATGTCCAGCACACTAACCACTGATGATAGGATTGGAGCCTGTCCCCCTTCTGTCAAATGTCCAGCACACTAACCACTGGTGATAGGATTCGAACCTGTTACCCTTCTGTCAAATGTCCAGCACACTAACCACTCAGCCACCATGGCTGCTGAATTTTTTGTTGAACCTGGTTTCTCAAATGCATTGTTTGACAGCTAGTGTTATGTTTGGAGTGTATGTGTGTAATGTTTTTTGTAGAATGTCAGTATGTTTGCATTAGCATCTCATTTAAGTTGGAAAATTTCCAGATTTTAGTCTTTATAATTTTGAATAGTCACCTACACTAACTGCTCCAATGTTAATTCTTTTCTTAAATCATAAATATTCATATTGTATTAGAAAGATTAAAATGCATGCTTAATTTTAGTTGTTCAAGTTTTGTACCCCTATGTTCAGATTGAGCTGGACAAGACTGCAGAAGATTTCAGGCGAGCTCATCAGGAGCGACAGGAACTGATACGACAGTGGGAGAACACGATAGAACAAATGCAACATCGAGACAAAGAGATGGACCTACTGGCAGCTGTGAGTTTTCCATACACTGTAACAATTATTGCTTGTTGATAAAAATATGTTTCCAAGACACTGTGTAAAGCCTGTCAATCTGAAACTTTTTCTGCCCACTCCAGTAGTTCAGGTTAATAATTGATCATTTGATTGGGGATTAACAGCACACCAGCATGTGAAAAACTGTTTATTGTCGAGGCAAAGGGAGTGAATTTAAAGTGCCTAGAGACAATCCAGTATGGCAGCAGACTTGGGTTGGTCAGAGCAGGATTCAAACCCACAACCCACTTATTGTTAATCTGGCACACTAGTTACTGAACCACCATAGCTCTCATAGATTAATGAGAAATCCAGATCAATTAATCGCTTTCTCTAATGGACTTATGTTGTGAAACAGCACTACAGCTGAAGTTACAAATAGATCATTTCAGCTTGTACTTAATGCTGACCCTCTTTCACCAATTGATTCTCTTTAACGAGTTTAAAATGAATGAAAATAACAGCTACAGTTACTAACCATAAGGGTCTAACATGGTAGGGATTCTATGCATAGAGAAGTACCAACATATATGACAGAAAATCCACTTTATGTCAGTATAAATCCAACTCATACCACCTAAAGATTGCTACCAAAGATCTACTTGTAAATCAACCCAAATCGGATTAATTTTGAGAAAATACAGCTTAAAGCTGCAGGTCTATGGAGTAAGTTATCAAATATGATCTGGCATTCATTGACTACTCATGTTTTTGTGCAAACAAAACCACTATTATATGATTTTTGAGTTATTATAATTAAATTTATGCTATTCACTTTGATTCACCAGTTACATGTACTTCATTGTATTATTGATTTTACTATCTTTGTGATTTTCAAGGGAGGAATTTGTGATCAGGTCTTGCTATCGGTGTAGTTATTATTTAGCACATTTAACCTGGGACTGTTTAAACTGTTTGATTGGGTACACCAGGGGTTGAGCTGCATGTGTTGGCTTATTAGATGGTGAAGGATGAAACACCTAGAGAAACATGGCTTATCCTGCTTTGTTGAAATTAATAATTTGTCTTTGTTCATGTCTTTATTTTCGGTTGACATTTTTGTGTAAATATAAATGACATGTATTCTTTCAAATGCATAAAGGAAGTGTTATCTTAAGTTTTGTCAGTGATAATTGAAACTTTTTTTACAACTATTTTCTTTCCTACATGCATTTATTTTCTTCACTTTTTTTATAAAAAGTAATTACTCTCACCTTCATATAATTAGAGTTTTCCACTAAATTTTCTAAATCAGTCATTATTTGTTCATATTGAAAATTATGAATTTCAAATTGATGCACAAAACTTTGCTTATATGGCCTTGTCTTCAAGCACCATAATAATTATAACTTGTGCTTTATTAATTCACAGCAACTTGCCAAAGTTAAAGCTGAAGTCCGAAAACGGGAGGAGTCTATCAAGGAAAAACAGATGTTTTTGGAAAATGAGATAGAAAATAACAGAGAGCAGGAGAAGAAGATCTCCTTTGCAGAAAGAACAGCGGCCAAGATTCGTAATGACTACCAGGAGGCTGAAACTCAGAGAATTCAGTTCCAAGATGAGGTATGGGGTACTGTACACAGTATCTGACCCTCAGATATCTGAAGCTTAGGGTTCATCATAACTATCACCATGTCTCCAAAACATATCTAATGTATACAAATACAGACTGCATTATTCAAACTCCTGATTATTTGCTGCACCATTCTCATGTCGCTCATTGAATATGTATAATTATAGTTCCGCTGTATACTTTTCATCAGAAATCTTCCTATCAAACCATAATGGGATCCACCTTCCAACTCCCAACCACTTCAGATTCCAATTAAGGCACTTTTAATCAGTTTGTATTCATGTGATATCCTACTCGTAGCATTTGTTGTTGTTTTTCAATACCTCCAATCTGCCCTCAGTGTGTCCCTGGGAAAGGCATGTAGCTTCCATTTCCTTGGCATGATATAGCCAATAATGTGTTAAAAGTGACATTAAAACCAACAAAGACAAACAAAACAAAACCTTCAATCTGCAACCTCTCTTCTATTGATTCATTGTTATTCACGGGATAACAATTTTGTTTTTTTTATATGGATAAGCTAGTTTTCTAGACCATGAATTTAAAGTAGCAACGAGATATGTACCAAGCCTATATTCATAGCTACCCACCCCGACCCCAATGTGGTAAAGCATCATTTATTCATTTGTTTTAATACCAGTGGTATTTATAATGCTAAAAAATATATATCAGGATATGTGTATGACATTAACACAAGCAGGTTATTTGGTGCCAAGGCTATTGGAGCAAAGTGCAGGTTGTTGGTAGGTATTAAATTAACAGAATAAGCAGATCAGTTAACCTGAAAGGGAATGGCATCTCATGTTTTATTTGATACATCCAACACAAGACCACTTGCTAACTGTGATGACAGTGACTAACGGAAATTTTCACTGCTCTAACAGATTAGTGACAGCTGGGGTTTTTGTGATCCATTGTCAAAATCACTGATGTTGGGTTAGTGGATTAGCGTTAATTTCAAGCCATGCTCATAGATTATGAAATGTACTTGAAAGGGTACCAGACTAAAACAAGTTGATCATGTGACAAGTTTACTTCCTTGATAAACACTGTGAGCATTTTGTGTAATAGCTACAAATTACTAATGAAGGAATAAATTGTTGCAAAAAGTGCAAAATGTTATCAGATACTCTCAGTTTAGAAGGAAAAGTGAAAGCAGTTGAACTAAACAAAAAGAGGGAGAGTTCTTTGATCCCTGCTGAGAAATTTTATGTCAGAAAGATTAAAATAAACATTGTCAGTTAAATATTCTACAGCAGTAGGAATATGGAATGGATGGGCAATGATAGTTACAGCCAGATGTGCCCTGATTTTATTGACAAGGTAGTTTTGCACCACTATTGATGATTACTCATAATTATTTTAAATAACATTGATATAAGCTTTATCACACTAATTCCATAACATGCCTATTATTTTTAAAAGAAAGTATGAAATATTAAAAAATTTTTTACACTTTTTATACTTTTTATGTAATTATTACTCACATCTGTGTGATCCACCTCTGGAAAGGCCACCCCTCTTAAAAGGCCACTTTCATTTTTTGGAGAAATATAAAATATCTTATTAATATCTTATTAAATGATGTCATTGCGCATACTAAAAACTGATGCCTGTGATGAATTACAGCTGGATGCCTTAAAAAGGACAGTGGACCGTACTAACACAGACCTTGAGGCCACCAGATCACAGGTAGCTCATCTAAAGAAGGATGTGGCTGAAAAGAACAACAAGTAAGAGAAATAATTTATGTTTTCTCAAATAAATCAGTCTTAAAAATGTACTCCTCTCCAAAAGCACATTTTATTCATAGGAAATGTAGACTGAACTTTCAGCAGTTTAAACTATACATTGAAAGAAGCAAAGATTTTATACATAATTCATTGCATGACAGTAGTAAGGTAAAATAGAAACAGATGAGGAAAGGATAAAAACTACAAGCAGTACACAAAAGAAGTTAGTTTTATAGGAAACCAATATTGTCTTTTTGGTTCCATAGCTTCAGTATAACGGTTGTTTGATACTTATTTCAGGTTATCACAAGCCAAAGACTTGAGGGAGACTTTGGTGGAGAAGTTGAAAATTGCCACAGAGTCCACGCTAAGTGCAGAAGAGCGGGCAGCTAGGATGGATGAGATACTAGCAGAGGAAGACAAACGACAGACTGAAATTGAACAGGAGTTGAAATATTTACGAGACCTCCAGTTCCGTAAAACTGAGGAGCTTCATACAAGTAAAGTCACAGAAAGGAACACAGAGGCTGAAATTCAGGCATGTACTATGGGGCTGTTACATCCCAGTGTAAAGTCTACAGGTGGCCTGTAAAACAAGATATATGCCGTCAGCATGTACATTTCTTATTCCCCAATTCAACACTTTCCTGTTACACATATATACATATGTCCATTCATCCCTTCATATGTAAATACATTTTCATCTTGCATGTCAAGTTAAAAAAGCATGACATGACAATGCATTTTTAGGCTACCTCATCTGTTCAATCATTTCATTCAAGTTTAAATTTTTGAAACATGGTGAAATGAAGATATAGCTTTTTGGTGATGTGGAACTCTTTTCAGAAATGTAACCTGGCTTCCTTGCACAATTAGATACATGATGTTGTTATGGGCTTTATAATTACATGAATGTGCCTTGCTTAGATTTGCATTCTATGATGGCATTATAGTCTTCATCAGCATAAAAGAACATATTAGCAACTCAGCACTTAGCATAGATAAAAGGCATTTGACAGGCTTAACTATTAGTGGTTCTTAAGATCCCATGCCACAAAGCAATGGAAAGTGAAAAAATGGATTATGTTAAAATGTTAATATAATTAACAGTTAATGAAGACATTAAGCTGGATGTACTTGTTTATGTGTATATGTTACTGTTACCTGTATTTTGTTGGCATGGAAACAACAAGAAATATAAAAACAGTACTTTTCATTTTGATGTATTGTTATGACTCTAGGTCTTAAAATAATGTAACAGAAAGAAATTGAAACCAACAATGTAAGTAAAATCAACAAGCAATTTATGTCTAGACAATTAAAGTGAAAATTCGAAAGACACTTACAGTAACATGAATTGAAATCCAAGTAATCCAATAATCCTAAGTGTCCTAATCACAAGTCCTAAATATAGAATGTTCAGAATGAATTCCAGTAACCTTGAATGTCCTAATGTGTTAGTAGAGTTGAATGTTCTGATATGCCTGAATGATGTAATCCAGAATATCTTTGAATAAATTCACTTAAATCCCAAAGTCAAGTATTAATCCAATATGAGAATGAGCACTTTTGGTAATTCCAATGAATATTTCAAATAAATAACTCCTCTCTCTGAATTTTCACAACTGTAACATCTGATTACTAAAATAAATTCCTTAATAGACTGATCTTAATGGCATGAAGTTTTGAATAGGAATGAAATCTTGTTTACCAAACCTGTATAAATACAAAGATAAGTCACCTGACAGAATATTCTAGAATATGAGTAACTCTTATGGAAAGTTATTGGTGTACCTGACTTTTCTCATGTCAAGATATGGAAAATTCCAATCTTAGTACCAAATGATATGTAAACAAGTCTAACCTTGAACTCAAATGCAGTAAACATGTTGTTTACAAAATGACCAGTAAAGTAAAACTTACCTCATGGACACATTATTATAAATTCAATATACATAACAGTATTCATCCTTGTTTATCGAACTATAAAGATGCAAACTTACTACAAAAAAAAACAAGTGAGATAGAAAATGACACATATGAAAATGTGTTTAATTGTGATGAACTGTGACCAAACTTTCTATGTGGTTGCCATGTCAACCAGAAATAAGCATACTTTTGTGCACAAAAATATAGAGTTAGATCAAAAATAACACATCTGAGAATTATGTTTCATTGGAATAAACTGTTATAAAGCTTTCAAAGTGGTTGCCATGATAACCAGAAATAAGCATTCTTTTGGGTACAGAAATACCAAGTGGGATATCGTAGATCTCTCACATGCATCACTACACTAATTGAGTTCCATAATTTATTTCCTTCATTTTCCTACATTTATGCTGGAATCCAGTTCACTAGTTATAAATTCTGATGCACAAAGACTATCTTATTTGTGTTAGGATCTTGTGTTAGGCACTAACTTGTGTTATGATCTTACTTGTGTTAGACTCTTACTTGTGTTAGGATCTTACTTGTCTTAGGATCTTACTTGTGTTAGACACTAACTTGGACACTGTGTGTAAAAGAAATCAGCATATGTTATGTTGCATTTTCTGGAAATAGTTGCATTTGAAAAAAATGACTGGAATTTTTAGTGCAAGTGACCGTTTTGGAACCGGCTGAATGACAACTGTTTGCTTTGTCAGACCACACAAAAGCCAGGAAGCTGAACTCAATTTTCTGTTTAGGATTTAAATCTGCATTCTATTGAATGCAAGTAACATTTTTCACTGGTCAGCAAATCTCCAGAAAAATCATAGAAAAAAATTAATATTTTCTTAGGGACTACAGTAGGATTAATTAACAGCTGTTTGACTCAGTTAATGTAGTGATATCTTATATCAAGTTAGTCACACAAGTCTGTAATTTTTGTTTTTGTTTTGTTTACAGGGTAGTCAAGCTGCCATAAGGAACCTAAATAGCAAGATTGCCAAGTTGGACACTGACTCTCTCAAACAGCAGGAAATCATCTACAACCAGGTAAATATATATAGACCATTTTCTGACCAATGGGTGTTATCTTCATTTGTCCAGCATCTTAGATGCATTAACATAATTTTAAAACATAAATAAGGTTTGATATCATGGTGCATTATGAACGTGGACATTAAGTCCCCTTGTTTCTGTAGCAGTGATATCTATTTAAAGGTTTGATATCATGGTGCATTATGAATGCAGTTTTGTCAATAATATTTTAAAAAAGACATTAACAAATTAACCATTATGAAATACTGTACATTTCTGCAATTTTGTTCCCTACCATGATAGATTCTTAGACCAGAGGATGTAATATTTTATTTAAAGTGTTTTTGCTGATCAATGAATAGGATTTGTTGCTGTGGTAGGGACAACTTGCACAACTCATTACTATAACTAGAATCATTCCAATGATCATGGAAAATAAGACATTTGTATCAATAATGGTTTGTAAAAATATGGTGAAACCTGTTTATAAAGGACACTTGAGGAGGCACACAAAGTTTTCCTTGATAGACAATTGTCCTTTATATAGACAGTTGTCTTTTATATAGACAGTTGTCCTTTATATAAAGGATAAAATGGATATAAATAAAAGAGAAGGGACCCCTAAATGATGTTCTTTATCAGCAGGTGTCCTTAATATGGTGGGGATGTGTCCTTTTGCAAAGGGAAGTTTAGTGCACTAACAAAGCAAATTTGTACATGATTTTGGAATTAATACTGGGTAGACAATTTATGTCTGGAGATTTGAAAAGTAGTTGAATGCCATTAACTTTTTAACTCCTTGAAGAACTTAAGGTTATCATTAATAGTAGTGATAATGCATATACAGTTAAACTTACAAAACTTGAAGTCCTGCAAGTCCTAGTTGTTTGTTTTTGTTATTGTCTGTTTCAAATTTGTGAGTGTCCCAGGAAAGAGATTGTGTAAGTCATTTAAGTTATGCCATTATTCAAGTTTTACTGTATGATGTATATAATGTATTGTGAAACCACTCATCTGTACTTTATTCTGTAGGACTTTGCCATCCAACAACTGGAGAGGAGATTAAATCGTATGCAAGGAGAACGCAGCAATGAGGAGAAGATTCAACTTGAGGCCAAGATCAAGGAATTGATGGATGACTTGGAACAGAAAAACAATACCCACACGCTTCTGACCTTACAGCTAAAACGCTTGCAGGTGCAACACAGCATCTTAATATATGTCATGAAGCGAGAACACACATTATTGATTCAGTAATTTTATGTCCTAAAAATAGATGAAATACTGAAAGCTTGCCATTAGAAGCAATGGACTCAGGATAAACTATTTGCTGTTCATATATTATAAATGAATATTAGCCATAGATTGTCATAATTATGGCTTTTATTTTTACAAATTGAAGAGGAAGAGTGGGGGGTGGGGCTGATTTACATCTGAGATTAATTTTTTGTCTTTGCAACTTATCATATTGCTGCAAAATTTGTGGAGAGGCAAAGTGCAGCTATATAAATATGGTATTTGCAAGAGTACATCTTAGACCACCATAGTCCTTGATGGGAAGTGAAAATGATGATTGAATCTAACTGACAATTATTAATGTTATCCTGAGATATACCTCAACTATCAGCTTCAGAATACCAAGGTACAATCAGTGTATTACAGTTACTAGCATTACTTTCAAATACCTGATTAAAATTCATGCTATTTTTGACATGCATGTTTCTCTATTTATTGCTCTAAATCAAGTACTTTATGACTTTATGAAAGGCCATACATGTTTCTCTGTCTTAACTGTTCTAAATTAAGTTACATTTGTGGTACAGTTGAGCTTTGACCAGTGGCTGTATCTTCCAAAGTTCTGCCCATTCTTATGATTTCTGTGAAAACTGGCATTGTTTCATATAATATTTCCAGGGTGAAGATTTTGACAGTCAAGAGCATACTTCCAGTGTTCTCTGAAAATAATTTAAGTAATTGGACTTTGGAATCTTTTAATCTCTTTTAACAAAGTCATATAATATATTATAAACTGGATAAGGTTTTACTTGAATCAGTATAGTTAACATGAAATGCAAGTACATGTCTTATTTTATTCCATCAGGATGACATTCGGCGTGTCAGCCGTGAGTTGGAAAAGAGTGGAGCAGAGAAGTCTGATTTCACCAGTAAAATTGAGGAACTTAACCTGTATAATGACAGTTCTGAGAGGGAACTGAAGAAAATCATCTCAAACAAACAGGTGATGTGAAAATTGTCAAGATAAATCTTTGACTGGCAGAGCCCTATAGTAATCATGTCCATCCTTCTGTCAGTCTTTCTGTCCATCTGTCAGCAGTTTGGCTTCCATAACCTTACCTGGAATTGTTGGATTTTAGCCTTATATGTATCCACCTTTATTTAGAAGGCACCTCAAAAGAGTTACATTTTCAGCCATCCATGTTATTATTTAGAAGAGTTATGTCCCCTTATTCCCTGTCCACCTCGTGTTGGTTTTGACCTCATTGCTTTACCAAGGGTTGTTGGATTTAAACTAAATTGGACATGCTGCCTTTTATGAGACCCTGCAAGAGTTCAATTTCCAGCCATATATGTCATTATTTAGAAGAGTTATGGCCCATTATTCCCTGTCTACCTCATTTTGGTTTCAACAATTGCTTTCACCAAAAATTGTTGGATTTTAACTAAATTGGGCATGCAGCCTTATATGAGACCCTGCAAGAGTTCAATTTCCAGCCAGCTATGTCATTATTTAGAAGAGTTATGGCCCCTTATTCCCTGTCCACCTCATCTTTGTTTCGACATCATTGTTTTAACAAGGGTTGTTGGGTTTTAACTAAATTGAGCATGCAGCCTTATACGAGACCCTTCATGAGTTCAGTTTCCAGCATTCCACAACATCATTTAGAAGAGTTCTGGTCTCTGATTTTGTATCCTTCGAACTTAGGTTTCTGCAGCATACGTTTTCTCAGGATTCTTGGGTTTCAACCAGATTTAACATGCACTTATATATTGATAAGAGCTTGAATTAGTTTAATTTCTTGCATTCCCCTGATTTTGGTTTCTGCAGCATTACTTTACCCAAGATTGTTGGATTTCAACTCAATTTGGCATGCAGCTTCATATTGGTCTGACCTCGAATGAATTTCATTTTCAGTGTTCAGTTTATCATTTAGAAGAGTTGTGGTCCCTGATTGTCCATTGTCCTAACTGTTGTTTTGCAGCATTACTTTACCAAAGATTGTTGGATTTCATCCAAATTTGGCATGCAGCTTTATATTGATGAGACCTTGACACTCTCTAATTGCATATTTCTGTATTATAATATTGAAGAATTATGGTCCATGCTTGCCTTTTCTCTTGACTTATCATTTAGAAGAGTTAGTCCCTGATTATCCATTGTCCTGGTTTCTGCAACATTACTTTACCAAGGATTGATGGATTTCTACCAAATTTTGGCATTGCAGCTTTATATTGATGACACATTGAATAAGTTTCATTTTCAAGATTATTGTTTAGAGGAGTTTTGATCCCTGATAGCTCTGCCTCCTGTTGGATTTCAGCCAAATGTATCATTCAAGTTTATATTGATGATACTTTGAGTAAATTGGATTCCAACATTCCATATCATCTCGAGGATTTATGGCCACTGAATGCCCCGTTTCCCAACACAACTTCCTTTGCCAAGAAAATGGTACTGATCAGAGCAGAGCTCTTTACAATTAACTCGTTGCTAATAGCTCTACTTTAAATCAGAAAATGAATGAAAAATGCAATAAGGTTAGTGTGGTTAGTTGAAAAAAAATTAAAAAAAATAAATAACAGCATCATTGTGGAATTGGACCAGTATTTACAGTTTGAAAACACAGTTTATAAAATATTTTATCACATGTTTCCTACACTGTAAATAAGTCATCCTTAATGGAACATCACTGAAGACTATTTTCAGAAAAATTTGTCATGATATGTAAACTGGCCATAATATCTTTCAGTAACTAGTGAAATATATTGTATGCAATTGTAATGATAAACAGTTGTTTATTGAACACTGTAGTCTCAATAAGTTCTCCAGTACCTACAGTTAGTGTAGTAGTTTGTATGGGATAGTAAGGGTATGTTTGTTACTGTAGTGGACAGTATAAAATAAGTTTATTAATGTATATTCAGAGCCAGATGGTGGACCAGAACATCATGAAATTGGAGATAAAGAGGCTGAGAAGTCTGCTACATGAACATGCTGATGAGGTCTTCAGCTTGGAGAAACGACGTCTGCAATTGGAAACAGTATACAACTTTATTTTTGTTATAAATCATTATATCCTGTTTATCATCCCTAATATTGTGGGATGCAGAAGGTTTCTCAATGTCATTGTATGGATATTTTCTTGTGCATTACAACACATTTGTGTTAAAATTTTATATTTGTATTACAGAACATGGTTTATTAGCAGATTGTCATTATCATTATTGTAATCTTGTTTTGTTGTCTTTTTCAAAACTGTAGTACAGGGATGTATATTATAGTATACAGGTAACTGTAGGAGAGGTCATATGAAGGTGAGAGTGGTCTCATATTAACTGTCATGGTCTGTTGGTGTGCACAGGCAATATATCCTGCTAATTTATTAATTAATTAAAAAGTAAATTAATTTTTTTTCCCACCATTACCCATAAAGTGGATTCCATAGGAAATGAGAATCATCTAGTTGTCTGTATATTTTGAGTGCAGTTTTGAGTCATGGGAAACAGTAATTTTTAATCACTCTCACCTGGTCTTCTGTTACACTGTCTTCGAGAGGAAATGTTACTATCAATATGTTGGGTAGAAAATATCATCGGTATATTAACTAATTAGAAAAAAGCTGTTTCTGATTGCCAGTTGTTGCAGCATGCACTGGCTTATAATAGTTCTGCAAATCAGGTTGCACCAATTTTGTATCCTTTTATAACAATAACAAAAACAATTATAGCAATCATTAGTATAGATTAGAATAGTTTAAATGGAAATACATTTTTTCCTTTCATAATTTTGTTGCAGTCTTATTTTTAATTGCAAATATATTTGAATGGTAGGAATAGTTTCATTGTATAAATATCTCAGGAGTGTGCATCATTATATGATTTGGACTTAAACATCTAAACATTGATACATGATGAACAATAGCATTCCTTTAACTCTACCCCTCACAGGCTATGAAGGAACGCCACCAAGAGATCAACATTCACAAGGAGATGTTACAGGCCCAAGTTCGGGCTGTTGATGAAGAGAGACAGCAGATCAGTGCAGAGTTACATGAGAGAATTTCCAAAATAGATAAACTGAGGAAAAGGTAGATGCAGGAGAATGACAATTCTCAACTACATTTACCAAATTATGTCATTTAATGATATTTTGTTTCATGTATCATCATAACAATATTATTTCTTTGGTACATTTTTTTTTAGCCAAAGAGTTCATTTAGTGTAAAATAGTTTCAATACCTTAGAAATTAAAAACTATGATGACCTTGAAAGTAAACCTTACCTTAAAAGTACATTTTTCAATTTCTATGACATTTTGCCCTTGAAAATAAGTCATCCTCGAAAAAAAGACTTATAGATATATAAAGCACATCTTGTAAATCTGGAAATATAAGTTTATGTCTTGATATATGAAACACAGACACTGTAAATGATATGTGAAAATCAAATTGTAAAACAGAACATTTTTTCATCAATGCTAAATTATTAGTGTGAATTTTTTAACAAAATCTTTCACATTTTCTTACAATACGTAAGTAACTTTAGATTCTCAAAAAACATGTTTACATCGTGTGCCAATATTGTCACTCAAAATGATGCCTTCCCCATAAGTGAACTGTCCACAGAATTATGCCAAACAAAAATTACTAATTGTTAATCTATACAGCAGCTTATTTTTAAATTTTTAGGATACATGGGGAAATTATCTCCTAGTTTTTGTTTTGTGAGCTGGTTAGGAATTGTGAAAATTTAACTTCATGGAATGGGATCAAATAATTAGAAAAGTTGCAAAATCACCAACATTAAACATACAAATTTCAGAAAATTGGAACTTCACAAAAATTTATTAATGCAGAAATTTTCACACATATGGTATTTTATGAGACTTCAGTGCTAAATAGATTGAACACTATCCACCATTTCCAAGCCATTAGGTGACTTTTTAGATACTTTAAAAAAATGTGACCTCAAAAGTTTGATGGAAAACATCTGAACTCTAAATTGGTCTAATAATGTTATGAACCTTCTGTTAATTTATACAATTGTAAAGTTCATCATGGCAAAGATCTAGTGTTGAGAAGATGAAAAAAAGTGTACTCTTTCATACCAAAAAGTAACCTACAGTTGTCTTGGCTGATGGTGATTGTAAATGTTGATGCATGCATATTAGCTCTGAGGGCACTTGAAAAGAAATGAACATGACTAGTACGCAGCCTTGTGAACAATTTACCTGTTTAGTGCATGTGAGCTGTAATCTTCTCTATCAATTGGGGAAATAAACATGGTGATTTAATTTTTGTATACCTGTGTTTAATATCCATCAAAATTACTTTTTTCCATATAATAAAATATGTTCATATGTGTCACATTATGGGTAAAATGCTAATATTGTTTGATTTCACCAATACATGTGCTGGTTTGGTTATTTCACTCATACTGTGCCTGGACATGCATGCAACAACATTTACATTTGGCATAAGTCAGGACAAAAGTAGGTTAAACATATCATACTATCTAAACACTAGAACTTTGCTACAGTGCACTTTACAAGTATGTAAGTAACACAAAGCCCATAACTTTATCATTTTCAGTCTAGTTTTCTATGTAAAATTTCAGTAAAATACACCAACTGTCCCTATAAAGATTAGCCTATTCCCTGCCAAATTTTTCCATATAGGCCTTGAAGTCTTGAGATGTCAACACAAAATAGAACAAATGGTCTGTAACTTAATGGCTTGCATGTACTACTGGATTTCTTGACGGGTTCAGAAGGCTTTGCTGATGAGCAAAATTTATGAAACAGAGAACGAATAAATTAATAGAACACATTGCTCTGTCTAGAGGAGTACGAATAAATTGATAGAACATATTGCTGTCTAGAGGAGTACGAATAAATTGATAGAACACGTTGCTGTCTAGAGGAGTAATGTGCAGGTGAGTTCCATTGAACTCATTCTCAAGCTCAAGAAGCAAAAACTATATGTAGAGTCTCTCAACATCGTAGAACTTTGGTGAACGTAGTTTGGAAATGATTTTCCTGAAATTTTTGTTTTTTTGTTTAAAACTTATCCACAAATCCCAAGAATTAGAGGCAATATATAGAGTCCTTTAACATCATTGAACTTTGGTGAACATAGTCTGATAGGATTTTCAAGTAGTTTTCATGATTTTACATTTATTTGGAATAAAGTGAATCAAAAATATAATTTTCCCATTTTGAATATGCATCATTATTTGTTTCTTTAGTTGTTTTTTAGCATGCATTGTAACAGAGGATTGATTTTTAAATATTTAGATACGAGATCCTGATGGTGTCCATGGCACCTCCGGAAGGAGAGGAGGAGAGGAGCCAGGCATACTATGTCATCAAGGCAGCACAGGAGAAGGAGGAGTTACAGCGAGAAGGAGATGACCTAGATGCACGGATCCGGAAAGCAGAGAAGGAGATCCGAGCGCTGGAGAACACAATCAAACTCATGAATTCTCGTAATGAGACATACAGGAAAAGCTTTAGCAAGATCACAGAATCAAGTGAGTTATTGAAAGAATGAATGTCACTGAGATTATCATCTTGATCTTATTTATTATTCCCTTGCTTTAGCACCAGTACTTTGTGAAACCCTCCATCTGTCCATATGTCTGTTACCACATCTCCTTCTTAACTAATGGGTGAAAAATTCACAAGCTTGACAGTTTTCTTGTCCCCTCACTTTAGCGCCAGGATTTTGTGAAAATCTCAATCTATGTTTGACCATCTGTCCATATTTTTTTTTAAATATTTCCTCGTTAACTGCTGGGTGAAAATTCACAAACTGGACACATATCTTGTCCATATGGCAACCATGCACAAGAGGCGTGTTATTCTTAGCTCCCTAGCCCAGTCATTTTTCAAGGAAACAAACAGCTTGTAAAAAATTTGTATTCAACATTTCCTAGAAAACTCAGCACTTGGTCTAGACTGAGAGGCAGTGTGGTCATGTGGTAGGACTGTAGACTCAGGATTAGAAGGTTGTGAGTTTGAGCCTCACTGTGGTTATTGCTGTTGTGTTCTTATATAAGACAAATAGCCTGTGTTGCTTGCAGTACAGTAAATACCTGCACCATCTACTGGATCTGAGGTTAACCAGCAGTAGACTGTCAGTTTGTCAGATACTCTAATTTACTTCTTGCCTTCCAAACTAGAAGAAACTCCGGTCCCAAGTTCACATAACTTTTTTTTGCACAAAACTCAGTCAGGCTAAAAACTCCCAAACTATGAGTCATTAAATCTTTCGTCTAATAACTATGCATACCAGTAAAAGAGCCAAAGTCTTTCTAACTTTATTGTAGGTAAATTTACTAAGTGTCTCAAAAAATTGAGTATTTTTAGCATTAGTTTAAGTTTCATCCTCAGAGATTCAAGAATATGGGACATGGCTTGATGAGTAGCAGGGAAGACAAGACTTAAAATATACCAACCTCTTCTGTACACCTTTATATTTGTGTTGTAGGTGATGAGATGGAGGAGAAGCAGCAGGTGGAGGAGCAGATGAGGGCTGTGATGGATAAATACAAGTACAAGCGACGGCAGATTCGAGAACTGCAGGAGGACCTGCAGACTATGAGCAACACCCTCGACAACCTCAAGAGGGATGAGGATGCTTATGTTGAGATGATCGAGGAGAAAAAGGTACAACTAATCATCACTTGGGTTTGCTTTCTAAAATGCCCATAAATGTGAGACAGCAAATGTACAAAGGACACCAATTGGGTTTTTGAAAAAATAAACAGCACTTTCACAGATATATGTACATGATTTGTGCTCATAAACACTAATTAGAAGCTACTTCCTTAAAGGCAAGTCTTTCTTTAGTAGTGTTTCTAAATGAAGATCAAAAGCTGTGATTTAAACATTAAGCATTTTGTAAACAAAATTGTTTTATTTATTTGCCTCAAAACTGATCAATCAGTAGTATGGATTCTCATGCAGTTTGATATTTGTAATCTTTTTTGAAAAAAGGATGCAAAGAAATGTTAAAGAGATAGGTTTTTAGGAAACTGGACAGTGTCTTAAAGTTATCAACTGTTATTCTTAAGCATTCCTAGCCTGACAAGAGCCAATATCTCAGATCTGCCTATCTCAGATAAGCATAGTATCATTTATTAATAAGACTGAATATTTATCATCATAATTGAATTTAGTGTGCAGATTGATGTAACTCTTTATAATAATATTTTCAGAATAAATGCTTACAGCTGAATAAGGAAACTGAAGAGCAGAGAGGAAAATTAGAAAGAGTAGCAAAACAGGTAAGACATTTTCAGCAGACAAAAAAAAGGATAACGATATTTTGACATGTAATAGGAAGAAACAGAGGCTAATGAATTATAGGTTTGATGGGTACTAGGTTGATTGTTTCCATGGATCCTAAAAAGGGAATAATGGCCAGGGATGATTTTGCTTTGTTTCCCCAATCAATAGGTGTCCAATAATGCACTGTCATTTTGCTTCACACTTATAAAGAAAAAAAAATGACATTGACAATAAAGATGATGCTTTTACTATACATAGATTTTATCTAACTAGTACAGTGGTTCCCAAACTTTTTTGATTGCAACCCTAATTACCATCTTTTGTGAACCAAAATGCAGTACTGGACCCTCATTTGGGTTGCAATCCATGCTTTGGGAACCACTGACCTAGCAGTTCATGCAGGGCAGGAAGCAATTTTCAAAGAGCCTTCAAATTCTGCACTAACACATTCATTATAATATTTTATTGGTAAGAATTGTTGAACTGTATAAGCATGCATTAGTGATATTTAACATACACATACTGAGATCAGCCTAATGCAGCATAGTTTCATGTAGTGAATCTTGTACATTTATTTGATTATGTACTGAAGCCTCATCAATCTGCATTCCATTTTATTGAAATATTATATAAGGGCTGCTCCATGACAATACCATCGAGGGTTGGAACACCATGTTAATTTTTTTGTCTTGGTATTGGGTGACACTCAGTTTAAATTGGTAGGTGGTCAGTATTTCTTTGTATATTATATTTTGAAAATATATTACTTTCTGCTTTGATGGCTATGAAGTTACATTATTAATGGGCATCCACCAGAGGCAGTCATTTTTCTGTCAATTAAAAAGGGAAAACTATTGAGAACAACCACCTCCCCTTCTCCAAGTAAACACAAGCTAACTGGTGCTGTTCAAAATCTGACCCTTCAATGATTCCATGCTAATTTTCTTATACCTTTGGCACATTTAGCCACTCATATCTTATATCATGATAAAGAAGATATTCCAAACATTTTCCCTCATTCAGTTTAAGTACCTTACTGATCATTTAATGGATAGTTTTACTCGAAATTTCTCTGTTGATTCATACCTTGTTTACTTAATCCAGATGGCAAGGTATATGCTTCAAGTATGTCATGCAGTGAAGAGCTACATTCAGTTCTGATTGATGATTATCGTTTTTCCCTGGACTGGAATAGATTGGTAACAAACCCCAACAACCAATCAGAATTGAATGTAGCCTCTTCCTGCAGTGACATACTGGAAGTGTGCAAACTGGATCCAAGTAGACAAGACACAAAGCAATAGAGAAACTTTGAGTAGTTCCTTTGTTCAAAGGTTTTGAAAGAAATCCCTTTCAGAAATACAAATAATGGGCAATGCTGGCTGTAGCTGCCCTGGAAAGTTCTAAAATTACCTGAGCATGCGATGTTAAATGCAAACAGTAATGGTAAATTATGTTGCACTTGTTTTCATAACTCTTTATTAATGACAGACCAGAGGGTTTGTGAGAGGTCTTGTCTCATTCTTGATGCAGTTTTATAAAACAAAATTGTTTGGAAAAAGTAGTAAGAATTTTGAAGAGTATAATATAGGACAATTTGCCTTGTAGTTACCTGTCTTCTTTATGTTGAAGCAATTTCTTCCAATATTAGACAATTTTCTGACCAGGCAAGCTTTTTTCTGCTAAAATCCTGAAATATTTGCATTTGTTTTTTTTCTAGACAGAATCTGTCACTATCAGTATCAGTACTCTTGGGATTGCAGTCAGATCATTTATGTCAATGATTGTTATAATAAGCAAGCTTGTGTTTGCTACATGAGTCAGAGTTGGTCGCAGACAAATCAAAACTAGTTCGTTCAGAATATTTTATCATATATAAAATAAAATATAAAATGTAAATTCCACAAAATATTCATTTATTTCATATTTATTTTACATTATCTGAAATTACAAGCTCTGAGATATGAATCTTTTAGTGATTTGGTTAAAATTACATCAGTACTAGATGGCCTAACATGGGATTGGTAAATTTGTTATTAAAGCAATATTGAGATTGACCAATGATGTGCATTCTGTTGATACACAGTGGAAAACAAAAGGTAAACACCCTTGAGTGATGTTGACAATCTAGACTTGACATGTGAAATAAAGAATGAAGAACAAGAGAATAATCTAAGTCAAGTAAAGTTGATTAATTCTTTGCCTACAGTTAATGAAGTATGTATCATGATTATGTACACTAACTTGTTTCCATTGACTTGTTATTATGTACACAAACTTGTTTCCATTGCCTTTGTTATTATGTATACTACTAACTTGTTTCCATTGCATTGTTATTATGTACACAAACTTGTTTCCATTGCATTGTTATTATGTACACAAACTTGTTTCCATTGCCTTGTTATTATGTACACAAACTTGTTTCCATTGCCTTGTTATTATGTACACAAACTTGTTTCCATTGCCTTATATTTTGAAAACACAAAATTAACAATGAACAGTAATTTACTGGATAAAAAAAAAGACAATGACTCCTGTAATAATAATAATAACAACAATAACAATAACAAATGGTTCAAATCAGGGGTTATAAATCAGTTATACATTTAAACTGTTAAGAAAAAGTAATATATACATTATGTTTGTTTATTACACGTAAACAATTGCACTTTTTAAAATATGTTAGATTGAAAGCATGTGAAGCTGGTGCCTCTAAACTGAAACCTTTACAAATTTACATCAAGGTGCTCCCACATTTGAAATTAGCATTTTAGGAATAGAAAAAATAATGTCACTGATGCAGTTTTCTCTGAGTCAACAAAAAGATTGCATATGAAGGGATTTTTGCTGGGCAAGTTGATTTTGTTTTCTGGGCAAGTAACAGTTATTTTTATTTGTCTGGTGGGCAAGTGAAAAATCTGAATATTTCTAGCCCTTATTAAGACTACAGAATTAAAACTGAAAGATTACTACAAGGTCATTGATGATTAATTAGTGCCCACCTGCCAAATAATAAAATTGACTGCAGGGTTAAAGCTGAAATATGATCATCACTTGCTCTTTCACGTAAATATAGTCAAATCATGTTAGTGGTTACTAATTAATATCTACGTGCTAAAAAGTAATAATGCAATACAAACACAACAGGAGGGATGCAAGATATTAGTGGAAGACAAAACAAAAGTAGAAACATTTTGCAGGATAATCAAGTCAGAGCAAGTTACTAAGTTGGGTCAAGTCGTCTTTGAGGCAACCTGCCATAAGACCCTAGGTCCACATCCATTCTAAAGTTCTTTAATCTAACCAACCAGCTCTCCCCATTCTAACTTTGAAGGAAACCTTTTCATTCTGCAAAGCTTGCTAATATTGCTATACCTTTACTGGCAACCATCCTTAATGAATATTGCTGACATCCATTAAGTACAAATTTTAACGATGAATAAAGAGACTCAAATGTATTTGCAACACAAGTGTCATAAGAATGCTCAGGATAAAAGTAATTGGTGCATTTCTATCTTTCTGCCAGTCAGCATTGCATCTGGAGTTGATCACTTATTAATATCTATGCATAAAAAGTCAATGGATTATTCAGGTGTGACCTGTGGTTTGCCATACATAGTTCAGCTGATAAAACATCTTATTATGTTGAAGTTAATAAAGAAAACAAAATACATATTGGGATAAGAATTAAGATGACAGAACAAGGACTATTATACAGATTAGTTTACTACAAGTTAATGTTATTCTGTCCAAAAATCTATTAATTAAATTGATTGCTGATGTGAAAACTGTATTTTTTAGTTGTATCCTGCAATCACAATAATATCCTGTATTTTTGTGCAATATGGAAGGTAAAAAACAGATTTAGAGTGAAATATAATTGTTAATTACACTGAACAATAATTAAGGTAGTTTATGTCTCACATAGTTTGTTACACTAGCTTGTTGTTCATATATCTGATCTTGAATTACACTGTCAAAATATGATTTGATTAGCATTAAAGTCTTTGAAAACTTAATGGACAGAAACTTTTAAATTTGAGTACATATAATCTGGCCACTGTTGTATTACACATGTTTGCTGATTCATGACAATAAAAATTTGCCTTGATCTTAGGCTGTGCCAAATGACTGCTAGTATTTTCAAGGCAGATTTTGAATTAAGATACAAGTTACTGCAATGTAAACAATATTTATACAGCATCCTTTTAATACTGCATACACACTAAAATGAATACAATATTTATACAGCATCCTTTTAATACTGCATACACACTAAAATGAATACAATATTTATACAGCATCCTTTTAATACTGCATACACACTAAAATGAATACAATATTTATACAGCATCCTTTTAATACTGCATACACACTAAAATGAATACAATATTTATACAGCATCCTTTTATTACTGCATACACACTAAAATGAATACAACATTTATACAGCATCCTTTTAATACTGCATACACACTAAAATGAATACAATATTTATACAGCATCCTTTTAATACTGCATACACACTAAAATGAATACAATATTTATACAGCATCCTTTTAATACTGCATACACACTAAAATGAATGCATTATTTATACAGCATCCTTTTAATACTGCATACACACTAAAATGAATACAATATTTATACAGCATCCTTTTAATATTGCGTACACACTAAAATGAATGCATTATTTATACAGCATCCTTTTAATACTGCATACACACTAAAATGAATACAATATTTATACAATATCCTTTTAATACTGCATACACACTAAAATGAATGCATGCATGTAGAGCAGATACATAGTTTTTTTTGCAGATATAGTTGTTACAATCTACCTCACTGTCATCAGATTTTATTTAAAATTCTGATGGTGGTGAGTGTTGCCAGAATTTATTTTTTTTTAAGATGGTGCATATGAAAGAAATACAGTTATATTAGTGATTCCCACAAAATGGAAGAGCATTCCTACCCCATGGTATTATTTCTTGGAACAACCCTAACCTGAACAATAATTATTGAAAACAGATTTTCTCCATGGTTCTTTGACCTGATTTATTAATCCGGTGGTCAAAAATAGCGGGAAAGAATGTATCTGGATTAACAGAGTTTCAGTGTACATTAAATATTTAAAGCTTATTAAACAGAAGAAAATTACTCGCAAAAGGAGTGATTTCCCTGGTGAATATGGCCTTCCTTTTTCAGAATGCTCGGTATGCCAGGGAACTGAGGTCAGCCAAAAAATCCAGAGGCGAGACAGAGGAAGAGGTAAAGTTGCTCACTTTTGATGGATGAAAGTGAACCCTGCGAAAGACCTCAAAAATACTGCTATGCTTTACTCATAACATGATTTGTAAATATGAAACATTGAAAAAGCAAATACTGTTATTTCAGGTAGGTTAATGGTGTACAAAATTTGTGCAAACTTTGTATAAAGATGTAATGTGCATTTTTCAAGATTATGATTAAAGATATAAATAGCCCCGAGTTTCACAGTGTTGATGAATTATCACACCTTTGAGATCCTTTCATTTGGTTAACGAACAAATTTTACTGAACTCAGAAAGACTGGTTTCAAATGAGAAGTCACAAATAAGGTATATGCTTGATATTTACCCTGACTTTAATTGATGTGACATGTATACTATTCATGTCAATTCTGGTCCTAAGTGTTATAGTTCTACAGTTACCATGTACACACTCAAGGAATCATGTTGTCATACAGTACAAAGCATTATAATTCTGGTTTTTCCTTTCTAATATTGTTGTCAAGTCCACGTTAGTGGGAAGTGAGATAGTTATGTTTCCACCAGTGGTGTCATTTTAACAGTTTGTTATGGTGTTGGTTGAAGTTTTTTATTTGCATATATTTCCTAAACCCCTTGATAGATTCTCATCATGCCAAGCATAAATCATTATGAAGCTAAGAAAATTCATTCTGTGACATTCTTCCTCACACTGTTTACCTTAGGGTCAAGATCACAGTCATAGAAAATTTACATTAAGGTTTTTGTAAAGTTTTTAATTTGCTTATATTTCATAAACCCCATGATGGGTGTATTTTATACTTGGGATGAATAATTATAAAACTAAGAAAATTCATTCTGTGACACATTCACTTGCTCCTTAGAGTTAGGGATCAAAGTCACAGTCATAGAAAATTTGCATTAAGGTTTTGGGTAAAGTTTTTTCATTTGCTTATATTTCCTTAACCCCTTGTTGGATTTTCTTCATACTTGGGATGAATCATTAGGAAGCCAAGAAAATTCATTTCATAATCTTGCTTGTGCCAGTGACGTTGGGTTCGAGGTCACATTGTCAGAAGGTTTTGGTTTAAGTTTTTCTGTTCACTTATATTTCCAAAACCACTTAATAGAATTTTGTTCATACTAGAGATGGATAATTATGAAGCTAGGACAATTCATTTGGCAACATGTTTGCACAACATTTCGACCTTGTGGCCAAGTCATGCATTTTACACCAATGCTTTGATTCTGAGATTGACATGCAGGCCCTAGCCTTCCTGTATTTTTGTATAGAAATTAGAATTTTGTGTGAAAATTATAAAGTGCCTCATTATTAAGATTTTGGTGCGAATGTGTTCCTAAATCAACTCCTGCTTTTGCTACCCTGTTCACAAACACCTGAACAGGAATTGATCAGTCAGAAAAAATGCCTTGGAGTCATTATACATGTTTGTTGCTGAGCCCACCTTAGTGAAAGCTCAACATTGAGATCACATCCATCCACACATACGTACATCTTTCCACATACTAGATTAACCTCAGTGTTAAAGTTTCTATACATTCCTTTGATTTCATTGCCATTTTATACCTTCCTTTGATTTCATTGCCATTTTATACCTTTAGTATACACTGATCTTTATTGTGAATCACAGGTCATCCCATGAGGTGAGGAGTTTTTCATTTTTCAAAGCGATAGCACATTTTGTTTGAGATTTATATTGATGTTCAAGTTTTTTGCTTTGTTTATACTTAGTGATGTGGTAGGTTTCTCAAGTCACATCTTACTTTATATTTGGATACATTTTGATGTGCACAACACCAATTCTCTGACCTACATTTCATGCTTCACTGTCTTTGGTTAATTGTTTTGTAAGCTCTACTGGTCATAGACCAGAAGAGCTTATGGGATGGTCTGTTGTCAGTCGTCTGTTAGTACAAGTTTGTTATTGCTACTCCTCCTAAACTCATCCTACTTGGAAGATTGCCATGAAACTTTACACACATTTATCCCATGGTCTAGTTGGTTCTAAATGAAAATGGTGCCGCTCGGAAATCCAATATGACCACCACAGCCACTATCTTGAAAACCTTGTTATCGCCACTCCTCCTGAATGAAAAAGTAATATTGTCATGGGGTTTTCACCAGAAGACCTCTTATGATGTCTAGTTGGTCCTAAATAAAATGGGTGCCACTTGCACATCCAATATGGCTGCCACAGCGACCATCTTCAAAATCTTGTTACTGCTGCTCCTACTGAATGGATGGTCATATCAACATGAGGTTTTTACTAAATGACTTCTTATGACATATAGTTTATCTTAAATGAAAATGGTGCTGCTCAGACATCCAATGTGGCCAACAAAGTATCCTTGAAAATCTTGTTATCACTACTCCTGAATGAATGGCCATATCAACATGGAGTTCTCACTGAAAGACTTCTTATGAAGTCTGGTTAGTTGTAAATGAAAATGGTGCTGATCTGATTTCCAATATGGCCACCACAATGGCCATCTTGAAAATCTTGTTATGGCTACTTCTCCTATGGCTGGACATATCGATATTTGCTTTCACCAAGAGACTTCTTATGATGTCTGGTTGGTCCTAAATGGAAGTGGTACCAATCTGATATCCAATATGGCCAGTATGGCAGCCATCTTGAAAATCTTGTTATTGTTACTTCTCCAAAACAGAAAGTCATATCAACATGGGGTTTCCACCAGAAGACTTCTTGTGATGTCTTGTTGGTCATAAATTATGTTTTTTTTGGTCCTAAATGAAAAGGGTGCCAGTCTGACATCCACAGCAGCTAATTTGAAAATCTTATTGCTGAAAAATATCAGAGAGATGGTTTCAACACTCAGCAGTTAAAAGGAAGAAATAGTCTTATCTTGAATTCCTGAAAATTCTTTTCAGCCATTAGAGCATCAGCCCCTTTCATCATCTTTTGTTTGCCTCAGTTTCATATGTACTGTTGGTTTGGGGGTTGTGCAACTTAGTTTTGGCAACATCTTGTTGGGTAAAATGCTAAATTGCTAAAAGTAGGCCTGTTTGACCTAGATTTCATGGTTTGTGACTTAAGTTTTGCATTTTGGTCAGTTTCTCAGATACTATTGGCCACAGAGACATAGAAATTGATATGTCAGTGTTTCATGGTGGTTACAAATCCTTTCTGCCATGGTCACAGTGTCATGCAACTTAGTGTGAACATGCACTTGGGTGAGTTCAGCACCATTCTGCCAAAGTAAGTCACTTTGACCAATTGTCCAATCCACCTTGGTGGAAGCTTGACATAATGATCACATTGGCATCCTTGTTCATGCCCATACATCCGTCCATTGGCATCCTTGTTCATGCCCATACATCCGTCCATTGGCATCCTTGTTCATGCCCATACATCCGTCCATTGGCATCCTTGTTCATGCCCATACATCCGTCCATTGGCATCCTTGTTCATGCCCATACATCCGTCCATTGGCATCCTTGTTCATGCCCATACATCTGTCCATTGGCATCCTTGTTCATGCCCATACATCCTTCCATTGGCATCCTTGTTCATGCCCATACATCCGTCCACACCCTAGATTAACCTTCGATTTGGAATATAGCTTGGGGGCAGACTCGACGTGCAGGTCATGGAAATTTTTTGGTATATTATTAACTTTTGTATGTACACTCAATATGTAAAATTCAAAATTTTTGTTAGGTACAGTGCAGCTTATTATTTGATACTGCTAATGCATAGTGGGCTTGACTACAATTCCCACACTACCTTGTGCTGATTACTGCATGTGGTGAAATAGCACATAAAACCAAGTATGACAATGTCACGACAGGTTTAAGAGTTTCCATAACAAATGGTATATCCAAGCAGAGAATGAATAGTCAGTGTTTCAAATTGGGAATTAATTTGCATATTGTAATTTGTGCCTTCCTCTTCAATGTAGAAAGACTTTGAAGTGCGTGAACTACGAGAGTTTAACAAGTCTGTGATGTCTCAGATAGGTGACACCCTACAGATTCATCCTGATCTCAGTGAGGCGGTTCATCTCTACTTCTCACAGGTAAGTTACGGGTGTCTACAGGTGTACAGCTTGTGTGACTAGGTTTAGGTTATCATCATATGCAATACCATCTGGTATGAAGAAAAGTATATGTTTACCATATGACAGGGATTTCTTTGCTGGAAATTGTTGCTAATTTGTATGTGTTTAGTCCTTCTGTAAGAATACATTAACATTCACATCTATATACATTTGCATCTGTGTACATTTATACTTGGTTTCAGAACCTTTAAACAATAACACAATTACAAAAATTAAATTGTCTATTGTTACTGCAATTCTGCACAACAAATTTATCTGAGTAAAAACACAGCAAATTGTATTATTAGTTTTTCATTATGGCTTATGAATGTACATAGTTTGAAGCTTAGTAATTTGTCTTCATTCATTTAAACATGTTATTGCCATAATGTTTGACATATGGGGTTGGGCTACAAGTTCTGACAAGTCTTCTTAATGTGTGTGAAATATAAAGACTTACCACAATGGATGTTAATTGTTGGGACAGAAAACAAAAATAATTATTATATTTTGTATGCTTCTTCTCTCTTTCTCTCTCTCTCTCTCTCCATCATAATGAACAGATCATAAAATATGTCCAGACTGTAAACTCTGTAGTATACACAGAGGATATCTATGTTTTTTGAGTAGATATAAGGAAATATTTCACGAGTGAAGTGGAAACATTGTATTGTGACAAGTGGCAAAACCACTTTATAAGTGAAATATTTCCTTATATCTACTCAACAAATATAGATTTTCTTTGTATTATATATTTTTTAAGGCAAAAACCTTCAATTTTGCATGGATTTGTTTCTCCATTCTATGTTGATGCAATTAATGGCTGCATTACTACATCGATAAAAAGAAATTCTGAAATTTGATAATTTTAGGACAGCAACATTTTACAATTTTAGATTGTACATATAATGCTTCAAATTGTGTATTTTGTCAAATTAATTAATGTTTTCATACTAAAATGAAGAGATTTTTATTTTTGTTAACATATTTCTTGCGTGGATTAATACTGTAAAAACATGACAGAACGGTTCAACAGACTTCACAGCATAACATCATTACACAACAGATTTTAATGATTGTGAGTTTACTTGTAATTATTTTGGTTTCAGTTTTATTTCTTCATTCAGATGTGAATTTTTGTATGTTGGCAAGCTTGCACTCTATTTCGGTAACAGATGTTGCACCCAAATTTTGACTCACTTAATTTCGGTTTGCAAGTAACACTTAACAATGCCTGATTTCTCCATCATTTTCAGATATGATTATGATTGTGATGAAAGTTTAAATTGCTACTTAAACAATTTTATTACTCTATGTAATCAAGAATTTTTCTTAAAAATGTGTACCGTTTGTCACTGAGTGTAACAGGCTTATGATACTGTATAGGTGACAACAAAATATCAAATAGCAACAGGTCATGTAAGTTCAGTCACTGATAATTTGCATGATTCATGTGGAAAACTAATTATAAAAAAGTGAATACTTGAAGCCTGCTTTTTGTTGTTTGGGTTTCATTTTTAGGCGTTCTTGATGGCGCCTTATTATTCATTACAAATGTATACCAGAGGGTCAACAGTCTTGACACATTTTAAGATCTATTCATTCTGATGGAGAGAGAGAGGGGAAGGGTTGGTGAGAGAGAGAAGGAAAAGAAGAAGAAAAAAATGAAATAGGCCTAAATATGAAAATACAGGTCTGAATAACACACATAAGCACGGATATACTTCCTAAATGGAAAATGAAAGTAGTTCAAAAAGTTATATCGCCTCTGTGGTGATATCATTTTTCTCCCACTGATATATTTTGTTATCTCATTATGAAATATTTAATAAATTTATGTAATCAATGAGAAGGTGGCATCAATAAATGACTAAAAATTAACTCCAGACAACAGAAAGTAGGTTTCAGGTATTAATTTTTTAAATATTTTTCCGTGTGAATCATGCAAATTGTTAGTGACTGAACTTCAATGACCCATTTGTATTCTATATTCAGTGTCACCGATGCAGTATCATATACCTGTTACACTCTATGACAAACAGTACAGATATTTAGGGGAATCTCTTGATTAAATATGATAATAAAATTGTTTTTAAATAGCGATTTTAACTCTGATCATAATCATTATTATGTTTGAAAGCAGTAGAGAAATTGGGAATAAATGAGTGCTGATTGCAAACCAAAATTAAGTGACAATCAAAATTAATATGGGTGCAGAGTCTGTTACCGAACAAGACTGCATGCTTGCCAAGCCCACATAATTCATGTTTGAAGTCATAAACAAATAAAATAAAGAACCAGAATCTTTATATGTAAACTAACAATCATGAAAATATTTTATTGAAAGATGTTACGCTCTGAAGTCTGTCAGATACATCCACTCTGTAATGTTTCTACAGTATCTCCACACCCCAACAATGTTCACTAGATCAATCCATGAAAAAGATGTGGTAACAAAAATAAAAATCTCATTATTTTCATATGAAAACAGTAATTCTTCTGACAAAATATACAATTTGAAACAATATATGTACTAGATAAATTTGTAAAATAGTGCTGTCCTAAAATTAATGTAAAATTTCAGAACTTTTTATCAGTGTAGTAATGCAGCTATTAATTGCATTGGCACAGAATGGAGACACTAATCCATGCAAATCGATGTTTTTGACATAAAAAATATATAATAACAAGAAAATCTACATTTTTTGTAGCTTTAAGGAAAGATTTCACTCATAAAGTGGAAACATTTTGTATTGTCACTCATGGCTTTGCCAAGTCATGGCAATACAATGTTTCCACTACTCTCATGAAATATTTACTTATATGTTCTCAAAAAATGTAGATATCCTTTATATGCCTTGTATATAAACTAATATGATTGCTTTTATGTTGTTATTTTTGTGTACATATTTTCTTATTTCTCCAATATGAAGATTAAAGTAAAGGTAATTCAAGACTGTCAAGTTCATGGGCTGCAAATTCATCTTTCCTGTCAATATACAACATAGTCTTTAAAAAATAGAATCTATGTGAGAAGTAACTCTTCAAAGATACTTTTAAAATTTCATTACCTTGTCACCAATAGGTGGCTACTGTCCTTCAGTTTAAGGTTTTGCTTAGTACAGGCAACATCATATCTGCATAATTCCTGAAATCCATTGGATTTCTCTGGAAATTATTTGTCATCCATATGCAGAGATGGTTTGTTTTGTTTAATTATCTTTTCTTTAAGCACTAGTAACATTATTTTTGTTTTTCAACAGAAATTTTATATATTTTTCCACCTTTGTGGATTTAGTTACTGACCATTCTGTTTTTACATTTTTGCCATTTGCAAACGTTATATATCAGGCACTTTTTGCCAATTGCAAATGTTATATAGCATGCACTGTTTACATTTTTGTAAGTTACAACTTCAGTGCATTAATTTGTGTACAGTTTGTGTCTTTTTTGTGGTTCATTATATTGTCGGTACAGTTTGTGTCTTTTTGGGGGTTTCATTATATAGTACAGTTTGTGTCTTTTTTTGTGGTTCATTATATTGTCAGTACAGTTTGTGTCTTTTTTTGTGGTTCATTATATTGTCAGTACACTTTGTGTCTTTTTTGTGGTTCATTATATTGTCAGTGCAGGTACACAATAACTAGAGGCACTAGATGTACTGTAAGTACTTGTATATAAGCTAATACCAACTGCAAACTGCATAGATACAGATCTGCAGTCACATAATGCACCAACAGATCAGGATCTATGCAGTTTGTAAGGGCTAATCAGTAGAACAAACAACATAGTCCCTGATCTGCCAGCACATTATGCGACTGCAGATCAGGGTCTATGTTGTTTGCATTTGGACCTGGATTACACACAAGTATATACGGTAAAAAGTTCAAGGTCTCAGAGGACACCCATGAAATGTGCCTCTGGTGTACTAAATGTACATCATCTTAACCTTGCAGTGCTTGTGTCTTCATTCCACATGGATTCTTGGCATATGTAGCTAGCCAAAGCAGTAAAATACTGATCTGCTATCTGATGGGATGCAACTGACAGATTTTTATCCAATCAGATTGCTCATTACTTTTATGTAGGACAATACTTAGCAATAATAACAGCAACCTCCATAGACAAGATCACATGCAGCATGTAAGCTTCTCCATTTAACTTGTAACACACAAGTTTTTCTTTTGAGTCAAGGTATGTATACATAATGGAAGTCGCCATATTGAATATTTAACAGGTTACATGATGAGTTCTCTCATTGCTCAGTTGATTTCATTTGCTATGGGCAGTAACTGTTTCATCCACAAGAGGGCACTTGTTCAACCACTGTTTCAGCGAGCATCATATGCGAAGTGTAATGTGGAACAAAGTAAATTGATGATCCTTGACTAGCAAAGAACAGCAGAAACAATTGAAAGGCAAGGCAAAATGCTTGAGATCAAAGTCTGTAGATGTTGAAGTCCTGAGCCTTCATCTTAGCACTGAGTCAGTTGCAAGTGTAGTAGGGGATGCATGTGTGGTCTTTCCCAAGCCCAATATGGCTCGGATTTTGCCTTCAGCGACCATCACTTCTGGACAACTGGAGCACGAAAAACGGGATATGTTAGATGCCATTGGACTACCACCTTCTTATTTGCTGCTTGAGTTTCAGATGAGAAGATTGATCCAAGAGACCCGATGTTGGCTTCAGGAGATTATTTTCTTGCCTGTCATCTTGCCTACTGATGTTCACATGATGGGAGATCTTGCTCCTCCAGTAGTACCCATGATTCTAAACCAAGATGTGTGCTTTATTCAGCACAAGTTTTTTATGAACAAGTGGTGATGCCACGATTTTAACAAGGTCATTCAGTGCAGGTGATGAACAATACCTGGGCACTATTTTCATTATATTTATGATACCACATTAAAGTGGTAAGTGGCAGGGTTTTAAATTTTATGGACAGAAATCATTGTAATTTACTGATGACTGGCTATGGTTTTAATGCAGTTATGCATAAAGTGACAATAGTAAACTAGTCTAGTGGAAAAATAGGAGAAATTATTGTTTGTTTGTTACAACAATGTGGTAATGCTAAATGCTTGTCAATGTCCAATGAAATTATACATGATTAAAAATAAGAAGAAAACAGATAAAAGTTAAAACTCTTATTGAATTCTCAGAAATTTAAATATCTTATTGATTTCTCAAGCAATTTATATCAACCTAATTATTATATATACCAAGAATGCTACAATACTCGGTGAGTAAGTAAAGCATCTAATTGTGGAATCTGACTTGAATACCAAGAATGCTACAATACTCGGTGAGTAAGTAAAGCATCTAATTGTGGAATCTGACTTGAATACCAAGAATGCTACAATACTCAGTGAGTAAGTAAGGCATCTGATTGTGGAATCTGACTTGAATACCATGAATGCTACAATACTCAGTGAGTAAGTAAGGCATCTAATTGTGGAATCTGACTTGAATGCCAAGAATGCTACAATACTCAGTGAGTAAGTAAGGCATCTGATTGTGGAAATCTGACCTGAATACCAAGAATGCTACAATACTCAATGAGTAAGTAAGGCATCGGATTGTGGGGTCTGACTTGAATACCAAGAATGCTACAATACTCAGTGAGTAAGTAAGGCATCGGATTGTGGGGTCTGACTTGAATACCAAGAATGCTACAATACTCAGTGAGTAAGTAAGGCATCTGATTGTGGAATCTGACTTGAATACCAAGAATGCTACAATACTCAATGAGTAAGTAAGGCATCGGATTGTGGGGTCTGACTTGAATACCAAGAATGCTATGATACTAAATGAGTAAGTAAAGGATCTAATTGTTGGGTCTGACTTTAATGCCAAGAATGCTGTAATACTAAATGAGTAATACATGTACCAAGAATGCTACAATACTAATGGTTCTTCTTATCCAGAGATATTATTTGATATCTAATAGAGGGTTGCTAGGATACTCCTTTTAGAAAATATTATGAGGAAGCTTTTCCCATATTAAAGTATGGGTTGTATCTTATTTTAAATTCAATTCATAATTTTATTTAAACCATCAAGACAGTGAGAGCACCGGTGACAAAACTTTGCAATCAAGAACCTTCAATGCTACTTGTATTCAAGTAAAACAACAAATTACCAGTGGATTAAGGGTATTCACCTGAACATACTGGCTGATTAAAACCATGCTGTAGATGGGAATTATCTGACAGATTTATTACATAATCATTTGATGATGGAGTGTGTTGTACCTATCAGTCCTATCTTTATTCACAGGCCAATCTTCCCCTACCAACCCCAGGCAGGCAGATAGGCAGTGGCAGGAGCAGTGTATCCTCTGTGCGTAGTTCCCCCTCTGCATCTGCAGGAAAAACACCCCCACAGGGAAGTGCACGACCAACACCAGTACAGATTGGACTTGATCTAGGTAGAGAGAATTT
This sequence comes from Margaritifera margaritifera, assembly GCA_029931535.1. NCBI lineage: Eukaryota > Metazoa > Mollusca > Bivalvia > Unionida > Margaritiferidae > Margaritifera > Margaritifera margaritifera. Next base: position 2,116,675 of record JAQPZY010001677.1, on the reverse strand, counting down.
AAATGAACCTAGGCATGATAAAACAATCTTGGTTTGTTGAGTTGGTAGATTTCAGGTTATTGATAGTTAAAATTTAATAATAGAAATATCCTGATTCATTTCTGTTTATCTGCCTCATTATTTCCAGTACGTTTAGTGCAGAAGAAAATTGTGCCAGTTTGATTTAAGATTTTGTGGACTACAGTTCCATAGTGGTTGCCACTTTTTGTAAAGATTTTCATTAAAGTTGGATTGAAGTTGATAGAGTGAATAATTTCAGAGGAAGAACCCTGTGATGGTGTGCTTGTCAGCAGATTAAAATGTGATTTTGAGGACCAGCATACAAAAAGCTTTATTGATGAATTTTGCCCCACGTTTGTTTGTAGTTAAAAATGGTCAAGTGCTGTCATTTTTACATCTTATTGAGATGGGAGGTTTGTATCTTTTTTGCTATCTTCCTTAGCAAAATGATGACTAATAATGCCAGGGTTTACTTTTGCTTCATTGGAGTGAAGCAACTGAGGGTGCAAGACTCCGCCACAGTGGCATACCAGTCTGCTATCCCAACTAGATTGTACACACAAACACCTAGGTCACCAATGGAGCAATAGAGATTTGTTGTATATAAACTCATTAAGTTTTCATTCTCAAGAATGTAGACCATCAAACTGTATTGCCTTTATCTCTGACAGAGGGTTATCACATGAAAGGACCCTTATATTAATTTTCTTATTTTTTTTATTTATTTTTTTCAAGTATTTTATATCGTTCTAATTTTTTAATATGGCAACAGGCGGTTAAGTTAGCACTATACAGTTTATATCATTGATCATGGGGTAAAGTTTTGATTGAAGAGACAACCATACCTTATCTCCATGCTTTTCGATTGTTATTAACAGGAGCATCAAAACTGCACAACTGCATATTGTATGTGTTTCAAATGGTTCAAACTAGGCCCAGGACAATTGTCCTGAAGTTGTCCAAATTTCAGGACATGTTAGTAAATGAACCACAGCATTTAGGTGCACAACTTCTTCTAATAATTGATTGTTGTTTGTACATGTAATACAGAATCTGTAATAGTGGATTAAATGCAGTTTTGTTAGTATTTTACCTAAATAAATTTAAATACAACTTCAATATTGTAGTCTTTGGTCAGAAAATCAACAAAACCCAAAACAAAGGAACAATTTCATTTTAAGAGTCAAATTAAGAAAAAAAAACAGGACTCTTTCATTATCTGCATGATGCATGAATTATCTGACTAATGTCCTGCTACTAATACTTTACTGGTGTAATTATTAAGTTAATTATTTACTTTTTCACACATTATTTACCATATACACATATTTGTTTTTTTTTAAATTTTCTTGTAACCAGTACTTATTCAAAATATTAAACTTAAGACAAAGAAAATACTCAGCTTAAATGATTATTGTGATAAGTATTGCAAAAGTTGAAATGATATTCCTTTAGGATTTTTGAAAGAAAAGTTACTTGTATCTGTCATATTTGTAAAATTGTTGTTTGTGTAAAACTTACACTGACCCAATACTTTTTGCTTTTCAGTGAAAAAATTTGAAAATAATTTCTTAAAAAGTTTGAATGGAAAGTACTGTTTAAACCCCAATAAGATCAAAATTAAATAAAGGATAATATTTATGGATTTTTTTCTGCATGGGATTTGCTTAATTTTGAAGTTTTGAAACATACCTGTTCAGTTGTGGTAGACACGTTTAACAAGATCATGGAAATATTGACTAATACCACATTGGATGGGTACATAATATTTAAATAATATAATAAATGCACATTCATGCTTTAAGTCAGATATTGAGATTGGAAAATCAACCAAAATATGTATTTGCCACCCTTGAATATTGATTATTTCAGCATCAAAACCTGATTAATATATTTTATAGCAAGAATAAATGCTAACCATTGTTTAAAATAGTTTTAAAATAATATTTTGTGCAATGCACTAGTCGACAGGCAGTGTTATTATGCCGTGCTTGTAAAGCATACTGACATTGGTCAGCAGGTGACGATTCAGTAAATCAAAATCAAATTTATGTAACCAATCAAGGATGTAAACAAACACTGGGGGCATTAACTTGCACTGCATCAAACCAACACAAAAATCCTTTTTGAGTATCGATCAATCAGTCTGAACTCCCCAGTAAAAAATAAGTCATATGTGAAAACAACTTGTCATTGCCTGAGAACTGATGCCCATCTGAAAAACTGGAGTTGAAAATCAAGAGTTGTATGGATTTTCATGCATTGCAGGGAGGGTGGTTGGTGTAACTCTAAAGGGGCAACTCATCAAAGGATCAGATTTGTCATGCAATTATTTTTACTGATTTGGTTATTTCTTGAATAAGTTTGAAAATGTATACATGTTGATGGTTATGGAGTTTTTATGTATTGGACAAGTTTGAAAATGTATACATGTTGAGGGTTATGGAGTTTTTATGTATTGGACAAGTTTGAAAATGTATACATGTTGATGGTTATGGACTTTTTATTTATTGGACAAGTTTGAAAATATATACATGTTGATGGTTATGGAGTTTTATTTTGATAGTTGGTGGCTTCAAAGTTGAGGGTACATCCTCGACCCTGGTTTTAGATAAAAAGTGTTTAGTGCAACCTAAGCATAATGAATCTATGCATGTCAGCCACTTGACATTGCTATTTATGTGTAGGGGTGCTACCTTGATAAATTCTCCCAGTGTATTGAGCAATCTTGTGTCTTAATACACCTGACTAGTGAATGCTTTAGAGAAGAAATTTGTCTGTTTATCATAAACTGGTGCTGCAGAGCACTTGAGTACCACTTGGGTATATCCGGGATTCTAGTCTAAAATTGGGACTAATGTCTGTCTTCTCTCCCCATCCCCAACCCCCCAAGTGATAATTCTCTTCAGCATTTTATATATTGTAGTGAAAGATGACATTATAAAATTAGCAAACATAAATCCATTAAGTATGTCAGGCTCATTCACAGAAATGTGAGCATTTATCAGTGACAGCCAAGTGTCTGATTGGCCACTCAGCAGATATCTGTACATCCAAGCAGGATAAAAGTAAATGTTTCAATACCAGAGAAGTTTTACAATGAAAGTAAATTTTATAATTCTTCATATTTAATGGAATACCAAAGAAAATCATATTGAAGTATATCAAAGGTTATTTATGTTGGGGTTTTTTTTTGTCTATAAGAATAATATATGTATGAACAATTAACAATGATAAACTTCCTTGACCCATCTATACCATGTATTTGCTTTAGTTATCAAATGGGCAAAAAAGCAGGCTGATAATACCTCAAGGCATAGTGTTCCTTCAATTAAAATTGTTGGCAATCATGTTGGTAATTAACCTCTTCAGCAAAAGGGAATTAGTGAGATGAATAAAAAAATATATGTATGTTTCGTATTGACAGAACTTTTTTTCTAATATTTGGCATCACAATTTTCACAAGTTTTAGAGCTTGTTCATGTTTGATAGTTTCATTAGTGGCATTGAGTGATTGCAATTTAATGTACTTGGGTTAGAGTTTAGTACTTGCCAGTTTTAGTACTTGCCAGTTTTAGTACTTGAGCCCTGAATTTGCTACTCATTAGACCCCTGCTTTCAACATCTCAAAAAAGAAATGCAAATTTGGTAGATTATGTTTGTGTAGGTGTTTGGTCTCGTATAAGGTCTTTCATATTTTCTTTTGAAGGAGTTTAGATTTTTTAAAATACTTTTTTGCTGTCATTTGTTTGTTTTAAAATCATAAAGTTTTTCATCAATTTAGGCTTTTACAAAAGGTTTTCTTTCATTAATCACTTTTCTCTGGCAAGGCCCTTCATAAACCAATCAAAAATGCCACCTACTTTGATCATGTTGTATGCTTACTGAGTTAATTTGTCGAAGATTTGGAAAGCATGAACAACTAGTAATAATAACTAGAAAATAAACAAATTAAGAGCTTTATAAAGTGCATTATTCCATTTCCTTTCAGTTACCTCCCCTGCCAGCTCACGCAGCTCCAGTTCTGTGAGCAGTGTACGAAGTGGACAAAGTCGAACCAGCACAGCCAGTGGGGGAAGACGATAGGCCACATGCAATTAATAGACTAAGTCTATTATAAGTTTGCTCTTACTGTTTTGTGACAATGAATATGCTAAAAATCCAACATGAGACTGTCCTGTACTTTCCTTCTTTCAAACTTACAGGAATTGTTGACAAAATAAATAGACCAAATAATGTTACATTTCTTTGTAGAAAAATGAGAAAATATAAAGTTTGTATATCTGTAACAAATCTGCTATCATTTTATTTAAGTTCTTGCTTCAGCTGTTATTTTATCTTACTTATGAATACATAAAGGTATTGAAACTTACCATTAGACCAGATGGTTTTTAACTTTAAAGTCTTGTGTCATTTTATCCTTTTATCTTTATTAGAACCTGTTTAGTTTTGTAACAAAACTTTGTTAGAAACATCTTTGGTCTGACCCTTTATGTTTACTGTTCCTGAGAAGGTTGGTTTGAATCTGTCACTCTTTAAAAAAAATATTCCATGGTAACTGCAGTTTTGAGTAGTATGTATTTATATATTTGTTTACATCACTGGGCATTTACTTATGAACTGCTTGCTACAGCTTTTCATTTGACATTAATACTTTTTTTTTTTATTGGCCCTATTGTCAAACAAAGGATTTATGCATGAATTCTAACAAGTAACACATTTTTTTAAATAAATTGTCTTATTTTTACACACTACAGTAAAGATTGTTTATAACGTTTCAGAGGGGACTGAGATTTTAGAGTGTTATAACCAAGAAACGTTATATCCAAATTCGTTTATTTTTCAAAATGTTGATGTACTTGTCCATGTCGATGATGTTGGACATACATGTAGTAAACAAGTTATACTGGCACGATTACTGTCAGAATTCGTATGTAATGGTAATACAATTTTCAAAAAAACAACATACATTTGTATAAATACATGTTATCATGAAGAAAGAAATGATAAATCAGTAAAAGTTTTACCATCTGATGAAAGTATCAACATACATGTACATGTATCAGATAGTGAATAATAAAAATCACTTTTATGTGAAAACGTCTTTGTTCAATAACTTTATGACTAGTAAATTAGTCCTTTAATTATTTAGATGGAAAGAAATTTTCAATAGTCATCTGCTGTCTATTAATCTGAAAATACTTACTCAAGTGTTTCTGCGGAGATCATTTTTTTTATAAGTCTTTCCTTTTTATCTCACCTCCGCCAAAGGACAGCAGATTTTTAATCAAAGACTCAAAAGCCATCATGGACCACATTTGAGTCCTTTATTACTTATAACAACCTCAATAAACATCCCGTATTTGACCTAAACTCTCCAGATTACAACAATAAGGTAATCAATTAACAACTTGTAGTGTACACATGTTAGTCTTAATCCCATTGCTCAGCCACGCATCATTGCACCAGTTGCAACGACTGCTGGAACAGTTCGGATACCCAGTAGACTGTTCTAGCTGGTTTCTGTAATGCATCAATAGAACACATGAAAATACTGTGGGGTTTTTTATAATTTTTTTTTTAAAAATCTGTTCATTTTCAAAAGCAATAGATTTCAAGTATAAAATGGTATGTGCGGCAGATGGCCTGAAAAATTGTATTTTTGTCCTACCGCCAGTAGAATCACATGTATGTTAAAGCCAAGTAAGCACTAATTATAGGTAACCCAGAAAATCTGTTGTCCATTCATAGGTCACATGCTTTGCTTTGTACATAAAGTTTACAGCTTTTGATAGAAGTATGGTAAGTAGATGATCTCTATAAGGGGCATACATGGGGATACATATTAATAATTTACTAGTCTTTCAACACTTGAAAATAAAATGCCACATTTCATCAGCACAATCAAAGTTTTCTTAGGCAAATTAGATTTTTTTTTTCAACAAGCCCAATAGGCACTTCACTTAGAATACTGGAAGGGTTCGATCTGAAATTAGAGGGGTCCCAGGCATTTGGCTATCAGAGTTTTTTAGCACTGACTGCCATTGTTTATCTGGCTTTAGCATGTCAGGTGATAAAACCGTTATAATTGAGCTAATTTTCTCAGGCGGACCACACAAATCAAACACTATTACCAATTAAACATTGTAATAAAGAAACATTATAACAAAGCGTTTGGAATACATATGTTAGGAATTTGATGGGGGAATTTAAACTCAGACATTTATAACAGAGGAAACATTATATCCAAGAATGTAATAAACAATCTTTACTGTATATTCCTCACAATTACATGCCTACAGTCAATTGAAAGTTTGATTACCTATGTTAGAATGGTCATCTATAAAAAAAAATAACAAAAAAGAAAACAAAATGAAAAACTATTGTACAGATTCACTGACAGACACAATTGTGTGTATGTATTGAAGATTTTCTTTCCATATTAAACAAATAAATTAGGGAACAAATATCACATCAAGGGGAAGCCCATGGAGTTCAAACAGGTGAAAGGTATTGGTGACAGCATAACTTACCTGCATCATATCAGACGCAAGAAAAGTTACTTTATTTTGTTTAGGTATATTTGTCTTTCAGCTTGAATATATTCTTCCTACTTATAAATTTTCTGATCTTCAGTTAAAATACTTGATAAGGGATCTATATTACATTGATATCATCATAAAAACAAACAAGAAGGAAAAAAAGTTTTAGTGTTAAGCTCTCTTTTTTTTTTGTCTTTTCCTGTTTTGAGATTATAATATAATTATCCCAATCAGTTGTTAAAAAGGAAACGAAAGCAATGACATCATCTTAGAATTTATACATAAGCAATAGTTTATGAAAACTGATTCATGTTGTATAATAAGCATAACACAAGACATTAAAAGCACAAGTTAGACTAAAATTATGTTAGTCATATTTTATTTGTAAATGCTTTTTGATATAAAAACATTTACATGAAACAGAATGAAAATATAATTGGTAATTATTGTCCACAATGTGATTTCACACTGTGAAACATTAATTGTATTTCCTTGTGAAAGAAGTATTTCATATGACTGTGATATTTGATGTAGTGATTTTGTACAAATTTAATGATGAACTGTCCATTGTATAGTTATTAAGTATACAAAAGTGTACACATGTGCAAGAAAGAGCATTAAAATTTGTTTCAGAAATGGTATGTGCATTTTTTTTACTTTTAGATCTACGATAATAAGATGTCTCACAACATGACACAAATGGTATTAGAATTTTGCAGATCAGCAATATGTTCCCACACTAATCTGTTATTTATTCCTCTTCATTTCCCCTACCCACGGGTCACCCCCAAATCTCACTGCCCCATTGTCATTACTTCCCCCTCCCTTCCCAAGCAATCAAAATTCTAAGACTTGTGCATTGTAAGTTTTGTTAGTTTTAATGGCACTTTTAACACAGTATTGGCTATATCATGGCAATGAAATAGGAGCTAAGTACCTTTCCCAAGGAGATACTAAGGCAGCCATTTGGATTTCTCAAACTCAGTTCCAGCTATGGTTGTTGGGGATCTGTTCATATGTTTCTACTAACAGATTGATGAGATATTAATAATCAATTCATTTTTCCTATGACATCTTGCCAAAATCACAGACATTTTCAAATTGCCTAAAATCTTAAACAGGAAGAATAGTGTGGAATTGGATTTCTATTTAAATCAATTACAGCATGTGTGATCAATTAATGAATTGGTCGTATCAGTAAAAGTGACCATTGCTTGACCAACTCAGCTACTGTAAATCACAAGACTTTCACAAATCTTTAATTTTAGCATGTCCATAACTTTAAAACACAGATCAGAATTCTGTTTTCAGTTGGTGAAAACATTTGGTTTACTCTGATCTTATCCCGGCAGCAACCACTATCACATCAGGTGCAGTGGGACTTGGACATGGAAATGGTTTAAGGCAGTTGAAAGTGATGTTGAAAAGTCCATGATTTTTATGTTTAAATCCAATGGTCTTTTTCATGGCCACCCATATCTCTCAAACAAGAGGTACTACTCACTATTGCCCAATAAAAAAAAAAAACAACATCCCCTCTCCCCAACAAAATGTGCGTGTGTGTGTCTGTATCTTATGAACAAAAGAAAACAAATCAAGACATTGACAACACTTATGCTTGGTATATTGTTGTGAATAAGAATCTCAACACATTTCAAACAAATCACAAAAGTTCATATTTTTTTGGGGGGGTGTGGTGGTTTTTTTTGGTCTTTTTATGAATATCTTGCTTTGAATTTCTTCACTGGAATGGGTTCTGCTGCTTTTTCTTCAGAAATCTTTCTCCTCCTTTTTCTCTAACTTCACATTCTTTTTGAATTTTTTTAGAGGGAGTGGGTTCTTCTGATTCTGAAAGCTCCTCCTTTTTCTCTTTCTTAACTTTCTTTTAACGTTCTGGACATTTTAAAGATCAATGTCCTTTTTCTTGATAATGATAACAGGTATCTTTACTTTTGTCACTTTTCCTGATTTCTTTTTTCTTAGTGATTCCTTTTCATTGACGTTGTGGACGTTCTGTAACTGAATGTCCTTTCTCTTGCCCGACATATCAGGTATCTTCAAATTTATTTCGAGAGTAGTCTTGAATCTCTCCATACGTCTTGTTCGACTATGTGTATTTTTGAATTACTCGCAGTAAGTCTGACCAGAAGTGTAATCTTGGGTTGCTCTTCCATCTTCATAGGTTGAATGTGGAAATGAATGACAATATTCTCTTACGAAGGGACTCTATATGTTGGGAGCAAGAGTTAATCCTGGTCACATCAAACTTGAATTGTCTGCCGTCATGAAAGGATCACACCATTGCAAGGAGAAACCAGAAACAAAGCGCAGACGATCATTTTCTTCGTTACCCAACACTTTGAGTGAAGTTTTGGCAGAAGTTCACCCTAGCGGTTTTGAAGAGGAAGTCATTGATCCATATCCAACATCACCATCTTTCTCCTCGCCGAAAGAGTCAAGATCTTCTATGAAAGAATGTTGCTTGGGGCCCCTGAAGATTATTTTCACATCCGAGCACCTCACAAAGTGAAGTCCAGAAAATGCAGAACCACCACGTACACGGTGAAATTCGAAGAGTTCAAGTCCCAAGTCCCAGCAGAAAAAGCGGCTGGATTTATTACCGACTTATTGGAGTCTATGTTGATTAGTTGAAACGGCAATGTCAAGCTGAATATCAAGGTCGTTTTCTACTCTCTATCACTGACTACAGTTTGAAATCTCCTGTCTGGATCAAATTTAGTACACCTGCTGAATTAATATCTTCCGGAATCTTGGACAAACTTTAGCACGTTCAAAAATCGAAGGATGTGTTTGACATGACCGATGGAGAAGCCGCCGTATGACCCACGATTCACCTCCTTCAGGCAGCAGACGACGCAAAAAAAAAAGTCTTATCTGTGGACTCCGACAACAAAACGAAGTATCGTCAATAATAAATAACGATTAAGATCACATGTGTTTAACCCGCGCTATCGTGGTGACTAAAGCTTATGCAGCGAAAACCGATGCAATAGAATGGAAGTGATTATGAAAAGCATTATGCAATCGGACAGAGCCGAACAACTGAGAGAAGCAGAGACCCTTTTGGAACAAGAGACCGTGTGTGGACTTAATGAATTGCAGAAAATTTAAGAAGCGCTAGCCCCTTAATATACTTTCAAAGTTTACTCTCAAGTCATTCGTGGAGATCTCGTGTTTCGAGGACCCCATTTCCCACACTTAAAATATATTCACGTCTATCGTCACCAACATCATTTCGACGTTATTACAAGTATCAAAGGATTTCTAGGATACATTTACTATTGTAACAAATGTAACCAAGGATTCAACAATCGGGAGCAACATATTTACTGTGAAAAGATATATCGTAGCCTTTTATCCTCGAGACCTTGTGTTCCTGGGGGACAAAAAAATTATTCATTATTCTTCCTACAAACAAACGTTGGCAAGTCAAAAGTGTTACGACCGACATCACATGAAGCAGTTCCAACAAAATGTGAAAAGAATATTCGTATCGATTTCAAAGATGCACACGTTGTCCAGGAAAAAAACCATGTCATCAAGTCGTCGATCGGATCATCAAAATTTCCCGCCTATACATAACTTGTATGAAAAATACTTCTGCTCTGATTTGTAGTAAAAAAAAATAATATTTTATCCATCATATTTAGTACGAAAAAAAAAAGAAATTATTTGGAGATAAAAGAAACAAATTAATATCCTGGTTAGAAAGAAAATCCTAGGCTCCCCCAAGAAAATTAAATAGTCGGTCCCTTAGCGACGCTAGGCATCAAAGTTAGTTTGTACACTATATGACAGGGGTCATTTGCTATGGCGGGCCAGATTTTATATAAATAATAATAAATAATGAGTCTGGCGGACCGTATGTTTGACACCCCTATATATGACATCATTACCCTTGGAATCGAGAGTTTCGGGTAATTGTAATAATTCTTTACTTCAATTACTTTGGTCGGTAAAAGATAAAGCATTGCTTTCTGAATGAATTAACTTCATTGATGGACCTCTTCTGTCATGATTATCTGTTCAGAGCTAGAAAACAATATAATTGCACTTTACCCCAAGACACTGTCAAATAAATGACATTATTTACAGTATCATTGGCCATATAAGGGCTGTGACTGTCAACACCACTCCCTTAACAATCGCTCTCAGTTTTTCTTCGTTCAATCAACTGTGTGGACATTTGCAAACTGCATTTCTAACTTGAGAGTGACTTTTTAATGGCTTTCTTGCCAACTTGTCATTTAAGAACAAGAACAACCGAAAGTGGCATTGTGGCAAGTCTGGACTGTAAAGGGGATATGTTATCACTTTGATGTGTTTTCCTGCAAGTACTCTGTGACAGTGGCTCTGATTAGTGCGCTGTCACGAAGAAGGGAAAAGGCCTCCAACTCCAGTCTGCGGTCGCCGCCTCAAACTTTGCTAATGGCTTTCTCATCGTAATTAGCACCTGTAGCCAATGTACTTCTGACACAGGCATCTGTGCTAGACGACCATAAATAAGATGCTCGTGCGCATCTCTAAAGATATGCTCGTGCGCATCTATAACAAAGATGTGCGTATGTATCTCTAACAAACATGCACCTGCGCAGCTTTAAAAAAAAAAAAAAACATGCGCCTGAGCAACTATAAAAAAAAAACATGCGCCCGTGCATCTCTAAAAAAAAAATGCGCTTGCGCATATCGGAAAAAAAAAAAACGTGCCTGCGCATCTCGAGAAAATCATGCACATCCGCATCTGAAAAAGACATGCACCTGCGCATCTCGAAGAAAAACATGCGCACTAACAAAACGTTTTGCACACTTTAAAAACGTTTGTGCATGTGTACTTATAAAAAAAAGGTTGCAGATGCGCCTTTAAAGCATTTGCGCGTGGAATTTAGTAATAAATTAAAATTGTCAGTTTAACTTGTCGATACTAACGTGTTCATTCAATCTAGTTGTGTAGAATCATACTTCACCACCACCACTAGTTGACTACATATTTTTTTTACCAAAAGAGCAAAACTGGGGTGCTTCGATAATGTAAATATCATGAAAAGCAGAGACTATTCGCACCACGGCCGTGTACCTAAACTGGGGATGGTTTTTCGCACAGCCGCCGTGAACCGGACTTGATACAAAAACATGCATGTGATAATTGTAAATGAATCTGGCACATAATCTAATATTCAGTATTACAGTACATATAATATCTTCAGCTCGACAAATGACACGCAATCAGAATTTGGCCTGAGACTTCTTGTGATTGACCTAAACTCAGGAAGATATTCCGTAAAGTACTACATGACACCGGCTTTCTCGTATGACCTTTCCTGTGATCGCAATTTTGATAACGTACGCCTAGTTCGTGCTCCAGGTTTAACTGGTATGCCATGAATAGGCTTTACCAAGTGCAATACTGATTAATGACGCTAGACGCTGTCTCCAGTCTACAGTCGAATATATCCTTATCTGAGAGAGATACAGACAGACAGAAGGGGGAGTGAGAGAATTTTGTAATCGAGCAACTTAGCAATTCCCACTGAAAGGAAGACAAAAATACGGCTCGTATTTAACGTTATACCCTGTATATGAAGAATGAAGAGAGAGAGAGAGAGAGAGAGAGAGAGAGAGAGAGAGAGAGAGAGAGAGAGAGAGAGAGAGAGAGAGAGAGTATTCAAAATCTTTAAAGGTCTTACAAAGTAACAATGTAATAGTTTGTGTCATTTATTTTACCTTGTCCTCATTACAAATCGTTCTGCCAGCTCACTGATGATTTGTAAACAGTCATTCGGTCATTCATAATCATTTGGATTTGTGGGATTTTGACCAAAACACATTGCACAACCATGCTTCCAATATACATCAATTTCAATTGAGAGAGAGAGAGATCCTGTTCCACCTAAAATGAATTGGCATATTTCCAGACATTTTCAGGGACAATGGTGGTTTTTTCCTGATCATTAGCACACTAACACTTTTTATCATATTGTGATTTTGTATCGTCTCGATTATTTTTTTCTAGCAATAATGGTATTTCTATGAGAGGTAGATATAACAAGGGTTGAAAAATCACTCTTTCATTTTAAAATTGCAAACTTAATGCAAGGCGTGGAATTCTTCAGCTTGGAGGAACTCCTCTCAATTTTTCCTCAGCAATAAAACAAAACTGTTTTCAGTAGAATGTAGGATATTAGGAATTTATTTTAATTCCTTGATGCCTGCCTGGAGTGAAGTGAAAATTCGTATTTCCAAACCAAACAATGTAAGATATTGAAAAATACCAATTTCAATGAAACGATTTGAGATGTTTGGTGAAAACGGGGTCCTGATTTAGTCACGTAAAAAATAACGCAAGTCCATCATCATAATTCAATTCAACCTAAAAGCTGATCATGGAAATTTCAGGGCACAATTTCTCACGTTCTACATTTATCTGACACATGTTAACTCTTTTAGACTCCTAGATACCTGTATAAAAAAAAGAAAAAAAATGGATTACAGTTGACAGTGGATATAAATCTGGACCCACACAATTTAAGTTTGTTTGGCTAAGTACGATAAATCGTTATGAAGTATGCAGAGAATCATGGGTAAAATAAATTTAAATGCTAATCTTTGTTTACATCGACTACGAGGGCAGTATATTGAAAATTTGGAAATTGAAACTCCGGTGTACAGTGTAATGAATGACGATACCTAACTCAACACAGAAACCTTAGAAACTATAAAGATAAAAGTAATATCGATCACAAATGTAAATAATATGTAGAGACAGAGACACAGAGAGACACGTGAAGAAGCGGGAGTGCTGACATTCCAATACTATCCTGAAAGTAATTTAACAAGTAGACCACATATTTTAAAATAAAAAAAAAACAAAACAAAAAGAAACAAACATCTGGCAAGGTAACGGTGAGTCGACTATTAAAGCGGTATCGAACAGGTTGACTTCGCTTCGCGTTTATATAAAGTCGCCTCTCTCTCTCTCTCTTTTTCATCGGTCTGAATTCAATCAGATCACTCTTGTTTGCTGAATTATTTATTGCTATTAATCACAAACACTCCCTACAGCTGTTTGATATCATTTATTATCACTGAGTATGTTTATGACTTTGGTCTAAATAACTCTTTCTTATGAGCGAAAGTTGTATGCTAATTGTGGTTGGCGCTACTCCCTAATTTTGACATTGGTAAATATGGACACACGAATCAAACTAATTAAAAATTATATTGCAATTTTAATCATTTGAATATTTACCCACCGTGGAAATAATTTTGTTTAAATTTACTTAAATGTTCGATAGAGGTTGTCGGTCTGATGATTTTATGATTTTAACAAGATGATTTTATGATTTTTACCAACTAGTGGTACATCTGTGCTAAGTTCGCAGAGCCGTTGTCCTATTGACTGTATACAAATTACGGATATTGATCGCTATTTTTAATGTACTCATGTACGCAAAAACTGGCAGTTAGAATGAATATATGTAAAGTATTTTTGTTGGGACAGAATTACAATTATTCTATCCTTAATAGGTGTAACATTTAAATATAAGAATTGACCAAGTTATTTTGTAAATCAGTGAAGTATGAACCTAAGAACTCTATGTAGACTGTATGAATCGTGCAATGTATCGAAAAAGCGCTGTTCACATTTTAGTACGATCCTCTTTGCGGTTTCATACAGTTTGCACAGGGTTTCCGTTCATACTTCACTGAATTAAAAAAAAAAAAAAAAAAATGGTCAGTGTCGATATATCGACGATGTTTATTTACATCATTCACGCTTGCATATTCCTGATTTGTACCATTGATGAGGAGTATGAAAATATTAGAATGAGAGAAAGATACACAAAAGAGCGAACGAAGGAAAGAAAACTAAGAAAAGAGGACGGACGGACGAAGTGAGGGAAGAACAAACGGTATTAAAATAAACATCAATCCAACGTGCCACTGATTTTAGTTATTTCTCTCATGATAAAAACCCTTCAATTGTTTGAAAAAATATTAGCTAATATGTTAGATTATTTTATGACAATCAAATATTTTGATTTTATTGTGGTTCAGAAAATCATGAATCCATTTTACTAAATTCTACTTCGCTTTATATCCTGTTATTAAACAAACTCAAGAGTATTCATTTTAGTACAAACAAACTTAAGAGTATTCATTTTAGAACAAACTCAAGAGTATTAATTTTAGTACAAACAGACTTAAAGAGTATTCACTTTAGTACAAACTCAAGAGTATTAATTTTAGTACAAACAAGCTTAAGAGATTCATTTTAGTACAGACAAACCCAAGAGTATTCATTTTAGTACAAACAAACTCAAACATATTAATTTTAGTACAAACTCAAGAGTATTCATTTTAGTACAAACTCAAGAGTATTCATTTTAGTACAAACTCAAGAGTATTCATTTTAGTACAAACTCAAGAGTATTCATTTTAGTACAAACTCAAGAACATTCATTTTAGTACAAACTCAAAGAGTATTAATTTTAGTACAGACTCAAGAGTATTAATTTTAGTACAAACTCAAGAGTATTAAATTTAGTACAAACTCAAGTGTATTCATTTTAGTACAAACTCAAGAGTATTAATTTTAGTACAAACTCAAGAGTATTCATTTTAGCACAAACTCAAGAGTATTAATTTTAGTACAAACTCAAGAGTATTAATTTTAGTACAAACAAACTCAAGTGTATTAATTTTAGTACTCAAGAGTATTTATTTTAGTACAAACTCAAGAGTATTAATTTTAGTGCAAACTTAAGAGTATTCATTTTAGTACAGCCAAATGCAAGAGTATTTATTTTAGTACAAACTCAAGAGTATTCATTTTAGTACAAGCAAACTCAAGAGTATTCATTTTAGCACAAACTCAAGAGTATTTATTGTAATACAAACTCAAGAGTGTTTATTTTAGTACAAACTTAAGAGTATTCATGTTAGTACAAACTCAAGAGTATTTATTTTAGTACAAACTCAAGAGTATTCTATTTAGTACAGACTCAAGAGTATTCATTTTAGTACAAACAAACTGAAGAGTATTTATTTTAGTACAAACTCAAGAGTATTTATTTTAGTACAAACTCAAGAGTATTTATTTTAGTACAAACTCAAGAGTATTCATTTTAGTACAAACTCAAGAGTATTAATTTTAGTACAAACTCAGGAGTATTCATTTTAGTTCAAACTCAAGAGTATTCATTTTAGTACAAACTCAAGAGTATTCATTTGAGTACAAACTCAAGAGTTTTAATTTTAGTACAAACAAACTCAAGAGAATTCTTTTTAGTACAAACTCAAGAGTATTCATTTTAGTACAAGCAAACTCAAGAGTATTCATTTTAGTACAAGCAAACTCAAGAGTATTTATTTTAGTACAAACTCAAGAGTATTTATTTTAGTACAAAGAAAATTTCTGTCATTAAGCTTCTTCATAATAATGAATAGAAACAAAATGTTTCTCCTCTTTTTTAGTATATAAAATTATGTCTTTAAGCTTTGTTATAATATTAACTTGATACAAAATGGGGCATACATTTTGCACAGAAGATAAACCAATGCACAAAAGACATAGACGAATAAACAAAGACACATAAAACACAGAGTTTTGGCAATATTGGAGTAGTATACCTGTTTCTGTTAGATCTGGGTGGGCCTTACAAAGGTCGTCAGTGGTTAACACCCCCCCCCAAAAAAAATGTGATGCGTCTGATCGCCCCCGATGACTTGACATACACCGGGTAGTCCGAATTAAAAGAAACAAAACAAAAGGAAAAGAGAAAGCAACACGAGCTGAAAATGGTGAACAGAATGAAGTGAGTGAAAACTGAACTTCAGAAACTGTCAATGTGTGATGGGAAATTCTGCTCAGCTAAAACAACTGAGAGGAATACATGAAGCCTCTTTGATGAAACCCAAGAGAAAGATATTTTCACAATCAAATAATTCTAAAACTTCCATGACATCAACTACCACTGAGATGCCAGCAGCAGCAGCAACCATTACCACAGCAGCTGCACTGGAATTTGGATGTGGAAAGGGTTTAAGGCAGTTGAAATCGATGTTGAAAAGTCCATGATTCTTTGGTTCAAACTAAACTATCCTTTTCAGGACCAACATATCTCTCAGAAAAGAGATATACTCACTATTGCCTAAAAAACAAAACAAAAAAAAACAACAGCAACCCCCCGTCCCCAAGAAAAAACGCCCTCTCTCTCCAAAAAAAATGTGTGAAATTACGTCATACATTGTTTCTTTATGTTTTTCATGGTGTAATCGATGAGGATAACTTACTAGACATGCTCTATAACAAATAAACACTTTGAATGCCAGGCCGTGGTATCACAAAGTGAAACCCTGTTCGATCCGAGCAATGGCCAATTTCATCTTTCTGATCCCAGGGGACTAATACACAGATTGGACTATTGCAACGAACGACCCACTAACCAAGACATCTAAGAATGTATAAAGCATCTCAAATGCATCCTAAGCAGATCATAGAAATATTTAAAATTATTTACACAAGTATCTGCCTTAGTTCTTCCTAGAAGTTGGAGCCGATTTTATAGTAATCCAAATTAATCTTTACAAAATACCTATTTACCACTAAATAAGTTAAATGTCTGAAATAAGTTAGCAAGGGCACTGAACGCATAATTCCTGAAGTTTTTCTTTAATTTGTTTTTGTATATCTGTGGTGTAAAAAAAAATACAATAATTATGTATTAAAGAATGAAAATAAATCATATTAACTTTATAAAAAAAAATATAACTGCATATTTATGCATTTTATTTCTATTTTTAAAAAAAGAAAAAAAAGTAAGAGCATTACAGGACCTGAAAAAACCAACAACCAATATATTGATAAACGATAAAAAAAAAAAAAGAAACAGAAATGTCGGCTTATTTGCAAGTAGAGTAATGTTAGCGTAAATTCAATATACCTGGTTTCAAACTGAATGAATGACACTTTTGACAAATATTTTTTAAAATGTTTAATTGCTGTTACTTTCATCAATGTACCGACCTACAAGGTCTCATGATGAGAGAGCGTGGTTCTGTAATGTCGAAATGATAAATTTACAGTGCAATGTTTTCTCAACCCATCAATGAAGTCTGTTTTGTATATTTGAATAATTCAGAGTGACTTACAATCAAATTCAGTGACAAAGTGTCTTAATATTAAATATTCATCATTGAGACAAACTAATTACTTGAACCTTTGAGTGAATTCAAGGGAAATTACCCTAATCACTCCATTGCCAGGACGTAAAATGATACACTTGTACAGAAATGAGATAAACTCATCACCTTTTATGTATTACTGAGAATCTGAATGAAAAGATTAATTCACATGCATTGCCATCATACAATCAATGATAAACTAAATGAAAAAATATATACATTCTTCCAAAGGATAAACATGCACTTGAATACCTGTTTTCCTCATCTGTCTCTTCAAAATATACTCTGATTGCCAAGGAAATATTGTAGGATTCATCCACTAACCTTTTTGGACACACCCAATAACCCTTGGACACACCCACTAACCCTTGGACACACCCACTGGAAGTCCCAACTTGCCCAGAATATCAGCAAACTGTGTATTACTCGAATAAACCTTTATTCCTCCACTCATTATAAATCGTCAATGAACACACAAGAGTACATGATATTTAAGTGGATAAAGTCTCACTTCATGCTTTCTTTGTAATGATAATATTCCCATCTAATTCAATAGAAAAGAACACTTTATATTATTTTATTCCACATGATGTAGATGTTGGGCCTAATTTATGGACTTCTTGTGCGAAAAAAGTTCATGTTATATCAAGATGGGGCCTTTCTTGACAAGTCAGCGGTAATCACCCTGAACAAACTTTTCTCTAAACACATTTCTATTACATTAAACCCAAAACACGAGTCCCTCAAAGAGACCGACACTCTACTGTCCGAAAAAAAAATTGTCAGGAATAAAAATAAGGCCACTTCTTTTTTTAACTGCTGATTGTTGAAACCATATGATATTTTTGGGTGATAAGATTCTCAAATTAGCCACTGTTGCAGCCATGCTGGATGTAAGATCTACACCATTTTCAGTTAGGACAAACTAGACACCATTTGAAAACTGCTTGTGAAAACCCCTTGCCAATATGACCATCCATTCAGGAAAATTAGTGACAAGATTTTCAATATGTTCATTGTGGCAGATATATTGGATGTCTGCAGGGCACCATTTTCATTTAGAACCAGATATCATAAAAAGTCTGTTGGTGAAAATCCTATGTCGATATGACCCTCAATTTAGAAGAGTAGTGATAACAAGATTTTTCCCATATTGGATGTCAGATCAGCATCATTTTCATTCAGGACCATATAACCACCATAAGAAGTCTTCTGGTGAAAATGCCAATATTGATATAATTTTTCATTTTGGAGGAGTAGCAACAAGAAGATTTTCAAGATGGTTGCCATGGTGGCCATATTTGAGATTAGATCGGCACCATTTTCATTTAGGTCCAACTAGACATCATTAGAGGTAATCTGGTGAAAACCCAATGTTGATATGGCTTTCCATCTAAGAGGAGTAGCGATAACAAGATTTTCAAAATGGCCACTGTGGTGGCCATACTGGACATTACATCGGCATAATTTTCATTTAAGACCAATTAGATGTCTTAAGAAATCTTCTGGTGAAAAGTCCATGTTGATATGGCTTTCCATTCAAAATAAGTCAATTTTCAAGATAGCTGCTGTGGTGGCCATGTTGGATGTCAGATCAGCACCATTTTCATTTAGGGACAACTTGACATCATGAGAAATCTTTAAGGTAAAACCCCATGTTGGTATGAAGATCCATTCAGATAGAGTAGCAATAACAATATTTTTAGATGGCTGCTGTGGTGGTTATATTGGACATCCAGGCAGTAACATTGTCATTTATGACCATCTAGACATTATTAGAAGTTTTCTGGTGAAAACCCTATGTCGATATGACTTTCCGCACAGGAGTAGTGATACAATTTTCTAGATGGTTGCTGTGGCGGCCATATTGGACATCAGATTGGCACCATTTTCATTTGGAAAAACTAGACATTCTAAGAAGCCTTTTTGTTAAAACACTATGCTGATATGACCATTCATTCAGGCAGAGTAGCGATAACAAAATTTTCAAGATGGCTGCTGTGGTAGTCATATTGGATGTCCAAGCAACACTATTTTCATTTAGGACCAACAAGACCTTGGGATGAATGTCTGTGTAAAGTTTCACAGCAATCCTCCAAATAGTTTAGAAGTACTAGCGATAACAATCTTGTGCTAACGGACGGATGATGGACAACAGGCCATTCCATAAACTAAATATTACTGCCGAAAAAATGTTTGAGCCGAGTTTTGCTTATGCCATCTGGTACCTAAATTAATATCAATCAAATACTTTTCAGGTTAAGAAAATATACAATAGATAGGGAATCAGTGTCTGTTTCTTACTTTGTCAATATAAGAAGTGAAAATTATCATTTTCTCCACGACCAACTTGTAAAGGGGTATGGTAATACTCCACTTTCATTGGATCTGCATTGAAGAAGGAAAGCCATTACGACAACTTTAAGAACTGAAATGGTTTTTCTTCTGAATAAAATGTGTGTCATCAAATGATGATGATAAAATGTGTTTACGGACAATGTATTTTAAAAAGAAGCAATCCAATCTATCAAAAATATAAGTATTATCAAACTTGCATTGTAGATTGTGCAGTACACCCTATTCTTGTTGACTCAACTGTCACCTGCTGTCAGCAAAACCACATTTAAAATATGAGATTTATCCTATACAGTGCTCAAAGAAAAACATTTTCAGACACAGGGCCAGGGCTGGTAACTTTAAAAAGACAAGACCTGACTCCAATTCCACAAGCCTTGACTCCAATTCCATGTGCCCAAAAGGGCCCTAGTTTTTTACTATTTAACAGTGCTCAAAAAGAAATTATTTCCAACACAGATTCAAGACAAGTTACTAGTCACTAACCCCTACTCAAATTCCACTAGCCCCAACTCAAATTCCATGTGCCTGAAATGGCCCTATTTATTACTATTATTTTGACAATATTGAAATTGCTGTAATTTAAATATGAAAAGAAATAAAGAAAATCATATAAAATTTACTTGTGTGTTTATTCACCTCTCAAATTATTTCACTTAAAACGACGTTTTCCTCCAGGTTCTGATGCCAACCATTGTCCAATTACTCCAGTACTCAAAGAAATTTGCTTGAGACACAGGTCCAGTACAAGTGGCTTTTAAAAAAAAAATCACTTGCCCTGACTTAAATCCCCTTATCTGACAAGGCCATATCTTTTACACACCCACCCCATCCAGAAAAATTAAATGGTCAATCCCTTATACTTGTGATACTGTTTACAATATTGAACCCTCATTCACATTCTGCTGAAGAGGGGCTCACAACTAACAAAATTTCCAACAATTTCAAAATTTCTGCATCCTCAGGTGGTGAATTCTGAATAATTGTTGCTCCTTCGATCTCCAACTGTATACTTTAAGTTTTGCCCTCATGTCAATGATTAGTCTGTATATTTTTCATCATAATCTGCAGGGGGTCTTAGAGAAGTTTCATTTTCTGAACGCTGCAAAAATCTCCGTGTTTCTCTATCAAAGTTGAAAATAGAAAAGTAGTTGGAGAGGGATTGATCTTTTTTATATCAATCAGTAAAAATGGTAACTTCAAATTTCATAATTAGTTCATGTGATAGTACTGTGGATGTGTCACACTTTGTATCAATAGAATTAGTAGGTACTAACTCTTTGAACTAAATGGGTTAAAATATAATGTAATGATCTAGGGTGAGAAACATTTTGTATTGGGGGCTTTTATAAGTCACTAATTCCCTAACTTAACTTCATTGTCAAACAATCACATAGCTACTGCTCTATATATTTAACCAGTCATGCATTATGAAGTTGGCATTATCAAGGGACAGCTTATTGTTATTCATGTTCTGCAAGTGAGCGCTAATTATAGGTAACCAATGAAATATGGTCATGTGCTTCGCTTTGTACACACAAAGTTTATAGCCTTAATACAGTTAAGCAGATCTTCATAATGTGGAGGGACCTACAGATGGTACCCCATCAGGAGTTAATATTAATAATTTACCAATGTCTTTCAAAAACTTCAAAATAAAAATGCTGCATTTTGTCAGTGGGCACAAAGTTTCTTTAAAAGAAATTAGATAACATTTTTTGGGACAGACCCAAAGAGCAACTCATGTAGAATACAAGAGGGTCCCAATCTAGACTTTGAGGGGCCCCGGGCATCAGGCTATTGGATTTTTTTAGTTCTGCAATAGAGTTCAATATTTATGATATAATGTCCCTGGTTTTCCAACTGATAAAATAAAAATCATCTTAATTCAATCTTTTTTAATTCTGATTTTGAGAAATTATTATTAATTCCAAACTTAAAATATAAGATAGTATATGCAGGAGTGAGATTTAGTGTGATATTGTAACATGCCAGAATACGTGATAATAGACTAAGACAACTCAGGAAAGCATTTTTTTAACAACATGTATTATGTATTCTTTGTCATAATTTAATATTTACACTTAATTACATAAATAAGGTACTAGATTTCATTCCACCTTACAATAAATGAAAAAATTTGACCACACATATGAATGAATTAATGCAATATGATCCAGATCTAGCCACCTTATAAAGAAATGACAATATATGCTCCAAATCAAAAGTCAAATAAAATTGGATTAATTTCATCACATGGTCAATAAACAGTAGAAACAAATATAAAATATCATGAAAGGTGAATCAAAATAGCATTATACCCCACTGTACAAAACAAGTATACATTTATAATAGAAATGTAGGTTAATACAGCAATTCAACATATCTATTACAAAAAATACATACATTCCATACAAAGCCAGTACAGTATAAACATGGGTGGGAGGGTGGGAAATTTTGTGATCTTTTCTCCTTTTACAGTTTGACTCTAACTGATGCACAAATCGCAAACAGTCTTAACTAAGCAATGTCAAACAATGGAATGACAAGAAGGTGGGAATGCAAGAACTGACTAATTAGTGAATCAATTAAAGAATTTTATTGAATGGTCAGAAACCAATCCCTATCAGTTTTACATGTTGGAAGAATGGTATTTCCTGCTTGCACAGTTACCAGTTCTCTTGGTAATAATTTGAATGTCAAAACTTGTCAATAACTGAAATTTTTAATAATTTTTTTTTTTCTGTAATTTTCCTTGTTTTAAGTTTTAAATAGTACACATATTTACAGATTTTCTTGAAACTGGCGAAAAATTGCACAGATGTCAATGGAAAGAAGACAACTCTGATGTACAGTTTTTGATAGTGTGAGTCCGTGTCCATTAGGATACAAGTACATGTGTGTGGCCAGCAAGGGGGAAACTATTATAAGCAATAAAAACAAATCTTCAAGTCTTTTATTTTGTTGGTTGTAGCTGTTAAATTATTCTTGGAGTAAGAACATTGTTTCTACTTGATAATTCTACGGAATTGGGACTACTGAATATTTGATGTAAAAAGTTAATTCTTTAAAGTGAAAAGTTTGAAACTATTTTTCATATGAGATTGATTATACTACTTTTATCTTCATGGTTTTTATGAATTGGTTGTCATTCTTCAACTTTCTTTCAACATCTTTTGAATTTGAACACAGGCATTCATATTTTGGAGATATGGTATAAAATCAGCTTTAATATCTTAATATTATCACTGCATTGTTTAATTGTTACCATAGTAGCACAGCTATTTGGTATAAATTTCAACAAATTTAATGTTAGACCAAAATACTTCTGTATATTTGAAATGTTTAAGACCATGCGAGTACATTAAAAAAAAAAACATATAAGCACAGAATATACATAAAAAACTTTATTGACTTCAAGTGTTCAATCTTAACACCTAACTATTGTGCCAATATTTGGTGGAACTTGGACAATCCAAGCCAAATTAACAGAAAATCTTGCTTTTCTAAAAAAAAATTGAAAGCATGACTGATTTGGCAATAAAACAGTAAGCTTAATATAAATGAATAATGAAAAATATGCAATTTTGTCATGATTAGTACACATTCTAGGCCTGATTTGGTTGCCATGGCAACTAACCATTTACTCTTCTGTATGCTGAAATAAAGTATACCCAATATCCATCCAGTGTCAACAACAATTTTCCCACTATAAGGAAAATTATTATTGTACAAGAAGTAAACTCAAAAGTGATTCCAAATTATTGAATTAATGGATAAATCCTGTGCAAATCAGGCAGTCCAGCCTCCAGACTGATGCACAGTAAAGGGTTAAAGAATTCAAATTTTTCATATGAAAATTTTAAATATTTCATACATAAATTTAAGTTGTAATATCAACAATTCTATCAAAATATTATTATAAATCAATTTTATGATACCAAAAATTAGATTTCATGAGATAATTTTTTTTCTTGTTTTTGTTTTTATATCTTAAACTTTTAATGTAATGTACAAAAAAAATTAATATTAAAATGGTGATTTTGAAGCTAGGTGGTTGAACCAGTATAGAATGAACCAGGCATAGCTATCACAACAATCAAAAAAATAATTAACCAATTAGGTGCCTATTTAGAGGTCAGATGTTCACCTCCACAATCTGGGAGAAATGAATCATCCTTGTATATCCCAACCCTGTCTTAACAGTCCAAGAAAATCATGGCAGATGATATGTTGTCCCAGAGGAATATCTCACCCCTCCCTCAGTCTTGTGGAGATTTTGATGTTTTTGCATTTTGCTTTTATTTGATGAATCTGACCAGCACCGCAAAAGATTTAGAAAATGTTACAGAAGTGGATGTGTACATTGAACATCAGGGTTGTCCTAATCTCTGTACTGGGCCATCCGCTGGACCTGCTGTACTGCCATATCAGCCCCTCGCAGGGCTGCCTGCACACCTCGCTCAATGTTGTGCATGACATCACCCATGTTGAAGACCATATTCTGGCTAACTAGACGTGGATTGGCAGAAATGATAGGAAAATAAAATGATTGCGGGGAACCTCTGCGGGCATACTCAGGTTGCCTATAGTTTCCTCTAGGACGAGTGTCATGTGTAAGGTTAGCCTGAGTAGATGACTCCTCGAGGTCAAAATCACCAATATTGTCACTCCATGAAGGTTGTCTTCTCTGATTAGCATGTTGCCGTTGGTGAGTGCCTGGAAGAAAGAATTTGTGATTTACATCGTTTGAGCATAGCTAATGTCACTTGTACAGCTTTTTTGGCAAGTCAAGCACGTAATGTTTATATATATATGCAAAGAAACTATGCAGGTATCCATTCCACTGACTTAAACAGTTGATACCTGACACCACAAGTTCATCAGGCTCAAGTTTATCAGGCACTTTCAGTTTAATCATGAATTTAGGTCTACAGATGAGAATATTACAATGAAAATAAAACAAAAGCGCATCTACCCAGCTCTGCGTTTTTAAGTACATACTGACATTTCATTAAAACAGTTTGGGGGAAATAATAAAGAAATAAAATGAAATTAAAAATACTTTATGCATGCGTCTGATTAGTGGAAGATCCAACAAGCTTTCTGGTCATGTGTAATTACTTAATGATTCATGCATAGCCAGTGATAGGATTGGTCAGTGTTCTGTTGGATTTAGATTATGCAGTGACTGAATGGCAGGTGATGGGACTAGGAGCTTTGCTCATTGGCATTGTGGGACTAGGAGCTTTGCTCATTGGCATTGTGGGACTAGGAGCTTTGCTCTTTGTCATTGTGGGACTAGGAGCTTTGCTCACTGGCATTGTGGGACTAGGAGCTTTGCTCACTGGCATTGTGGGACTAGAAGCTTTGCTCTTTGGCATTGTGCAACTAGGAGCTTTGCTCATTAGCATTGTGGGACTAGAAGCTTTGCTCATTGGTATTGTGGGACTAGAAGCTTTGCTCATTGGCATTGTGGGACTGGGAGCTTTGCTCACTGGCATTGTGGGACTAGGAGCTTTGCTCTTTGGCATTGTGGGACTAGGAGCTTTGCTCACTGGCATTGTGGGACTAGAACTTTTGCTCATTGGCATTGTGGGACTAGAAGCTTTGCTCACTGGCATTGATGGAATAGGAGCTTTGCTCATTAACATTGAGGGACAAGGAGCTTTGCTCAGTGGCATTGTGGGACTGGAAGCTTTGCTCATTGGCATTGTGGGACTAGAAGCTTTGCTCATTGGCATTGTGGGACTAGAAACTTTGCTCATTGGCATTGTGGGATTAGAAGCTTTGCTCATTGGCATTGTGGGACTAGAAGCTTTGCTCATTGGCATTGTGGGACTAGGAGCTTTTCTCATTGCCACTGTGGGACTAGAAGCTTTGCTCATTGGCATTGAGGGACTAGAAGCTTTGCTCATTGGCATTGTGGGACTAGAAGCTTTGCTCTTTGGCATTGTGCAACTAGGAGCTTTGCTCATTAGCATTGTGGGACTAGGAGCTTTGCTCTTTGGTATTGTGGGACTAGAAGCTTTGCTCATTGGCATTGTGGGACTGGGAGCTTTGCTCACTGGCATTGTGGGACTAGGAGCTTTGCTCTTTGGCATTGTGGGACTAGGAGCTTTGCTCACTGGCATTGTGGGACTAGAACTTTTGCTCATTGGCATTGTGGGACTAGAAGCTTTGCTCATTGGCATTAACGGAATAGGAGCTTTGCTCATTAACATTGAGGGACAAGGAGCTTTGCTCATTGGCATTGTGGGACTAGAAGCTTTGCTCATTGGCATTGTGGGACTAGGAGCTTTGCTCATTGGCATTGTGGGACTAGGAGCTTTGCTCATTGGCATTGTGGGACTAGAAGCTTTGCTCATTGGCATTGAGAGACAAGGAGCTTTGCTCATTGGCATTGAGGGACTAGAAGCTTTGCTCATTGGCATTGTGGGATTAGAAGCTTTGCTCATTGGCATTGTGGGACTAGAAGCTTTTCTCATTGCCATTGTGGGACTAGAAGCTTTGCTCATTGGCACTGAGGGACAAGGGACTTTGCTCATTGGCATTGTGGGACTAGAAGCTTTGCTCATTGGCATGGTACTATAAATAATTTTCATATGTTGTCCTGGACAAGAAGTTCTGTGAAAATCTTGTGACCTAAGATGGAGGCAGGTAACAAGTGCATTTTGATTCCCACTGATAAAACAATAACCCTAGATAAATATGATACAAATCTGCAACAAGAATTGCTGAATGTACATTTTGTACAGCCGAATATACTGAGAATTTGTCCAGGAGCTAGAGTGGTTTTACTATAGGCACTTCACTGTAAATATTATCTAAATATTTTCCTCTTTCAGTATATTCACATATTTATCAAAGCTTTGAAAAATATGTCTATGCCAAGAGGCCATTTAATTTTTTTTTTTTTTGGGGGGGGGGGCCCGGAATTTTGTTGGCAAAAAAATGTATGCTTACAAATAGCATGAACAAAAATAATCTTGTTCACATTTGTAGAGAAAAAGACCCTAATTCTATGCATTATAATAGCTAGAAATAATAACTTGAGACAAAAGAAAATGATGTTCATTTAAACTGAGTTTATAACATTTCACAGATGAAAGACTTTGAAAGCTTCATTTTTAAAGCTTACATATATGTATCAAGTTTCATATACAAGAAGGCCTGAGCCTGCATGTCGACCCCAAGCTCAAACATCGATGCAAAGCTGGTAACTTGGACACCAAGGTTAAAGGAGTGAACAAGTGTGTTGCAAACTAAGTGTCTTCACTTCATGATGAAACATTGCAAGCTTATACAGAATCCATCAAAAGGTTTGGGAAACATAAGCAAATTTAAAACTTCAACCACAACCTAAATGCAAATCTTTAATGTCTGTGACCTCAACCCCAGGGTCAAAGGGGTGATGCAATTCGATCACCCCGTGGCTTTTCTACCAAAATAATGTCAGAAATACTTCAATGGAGTGATGGGGAAATCTTACACTCCTCAGTCAATCAGAACGTCCTTGGCCTTTTCTGTTGCATGCTAGAATAAAAAACTCTGATGTAAATAAAGGCTATTCTGAACTGCCCTCAAGCCCTTGGTTGTTTTTAGTTCATAATAACTTCATAACATTGCAATGACTAGATGACATGTCATCACTAACAGCAACGTAAGCAATAGTTTCACGTCATTTAAACTGAATGATATCTTTCTAATACTAAACATGAAACTGGTAGAAGTGTTGCACCAACACAACGCTGGTAGCCCCGCTGTAGGCAACAGGTGGTTTCAAACGCTTACGCCGCAACCAGTGGTCATGCACCAAATGGCAATGTTTACTTGATTATGCCAGAACATCATTTCGTAGTTAGCATCTCCTGGGCTCCAGTGGCTATAAACCTCTTTGGTTTAGATGTAGGGTAGTGCATACTTTTCAAACACATCTAGAAATTTTTAATTCCTAAATGAGGCATCATCCAGCATGTACATGTCTAGATACAGCAGCAGGTGGTGGATCTGCACTCTTTGTTTCCAAAGTTAAAGATGCCTCCAACACTACATTTCACCTCACTATTAAGGCGATGTACTTGCGGCAATACTATCGCTTTGCCACAAGTACTTGTACAATGACAACATATGTTATGTTGACCAATCTTCAAATTGGATATGTGGCACTAGAGCAGGTGATATACACCAATTCAAATTTTTATAGCACTCCAGGCGATTTCATACAAACCAGGTTGGTTCAACATTTTGGCTGTGCTTGGTAAGAACGAATTTTAAGTGTGTTCGTTCACATTCATCTTGGCTCAAACCTTTCTGGACAGATATTGCAACATAAATACACTCCTACAAGCATTACAGACTTTCATACCTGGAATGACTGCAGACTACAACTTGGTGACTGGGTGGGTCAGCATCACGCTCACTAACCCAAACCAGTCACTCTATCTCTGACAGCAGCTCTCCTCCATCTCTGGGTTTATCCCAGATATGATCATTGTCAATGCAGGCACATACTCTGCACCCCAGCCACCAGCTTTTATCAACATCCTGTTTCTCTATGTCCACCTTGATGAGATAAACACAACTGGGAGTATTCTTGATGGAAAAACAGTACTCTGTTACAAGTTACACCAGTGGGTGGTGAGTCCTGTGGGGATCTGCATACTGTTTCCTATGGAAAACCACATTGGCACAGATTATGTGAAGGTGGCATCCATGAGCACTCAATACATATTTCAGATGAAAAACAACAGCCAGTTAATATACTGGAGTGTGCTATCACCCTAGAAATTAAGCACTAGTGTCTATGTGGTCCTGGTTTCTTTGGTGGCAGCACTGCATTGTTTCCAGGCTGTCACTCCCATTTGCTGCACCAGCGGAAGATGTAAACCCTGACTGTGAGGTTGTTGTTGTTAACATGGCTAGCGCAGGCACTGATGCTGCCTTAAAGACCATGGTCAAGTTCATGGCAATAAATGCGTTTGGTTTGTATCACTGGGATATGACGTGAGACTTTCAGAATGTCATGGGTTTTACACTCAGCAACGATAATGAGACTATCACCATCCATGGTGCTGGTTTTTACTTTATTAACCTCCATGGGAGGCACAGTGATGGAACATGGGCATTGTGTAAATGGACTCTTAATGGTACATGATAGCGGTACTGCCATTCCAGCTAACGCCTCACATCTAGCTTTGTATCTATATTTGCTGCTGGAAACACCATTAGGAACGAGGGTCACAACATCAATGCACAGCTGATGGAATTTTCAGCCACTCTGACCATCTTCGGCTTCCTCAAATAAAAAGTGTGTTATACTTAGCACAGCCATGGGTGAGTGACCATGATGATGAATACAAATCATTATTGCCAGCATGATGATCCTGTGCCAGTGGTGATGATGTAGTATTGGAGCAGCTCACTAGACAAGTGCATGACATCAACAAGGAATACAAAGGAATACAAACCACTGGTGGATGAGTATCTGCACCAACTTGGGGCTGACATGCACCAGATTAAACTGGGATGGACAGAGACTAAAAAGCTAATGGACATTGAGCATTGGAATTAAACAGAACACCCGAAGCCAACCCACAGTCAGCTAGTGGTAATTGCGCTTTCACTGCAACAAAAACAAAACCCCAAAGTAAATCCTTTGAGGAGTCTTGGACACAATTGTTATTACCGTCTTACCAAAACAATAAGTCATATTCGAAAAAGATGTGTTCTGCCGCATCACAGCAATCGTCCCAAAAAACAAACAGTTGGTAAACTTTAGAACAGAGGGCATAGTATTTGTGACTCTTGGCGAGTGTATTGGTGGGCAAGTGTATTGGTGGGTGTATTGAAGATGCTTCTCCAATTGGTAAGTTTTTGGCAGACGAACATCTGGCAAGATGTGTAAGAACAGATTTATATAAACTGATAGATGCTGAAAAAATTACTCAACGACATTTTAACAATCAATGAAATACCTGCACTTTTAATTTTTAATGTTATTCATGCTTTGTAATTAAATATTGAAGAAATCATTCATTTTCAATACCCTGAAATTGTTGTGTACATCACTGTTAGTCTTGTCATTGTGACATCAATTATTTTGATGTAATACAACAATAGACTTGAGGGCAGTTCAGAATGGCCATTTTTTACATCCATTGTTTTTTCTAGCATGTGATGGAAAGGCCAAGTACATTCTAATTGAATTGTGGCTGGTTGTTATCCATTTAAGGGGAGGTAACACACTGTGAAGAGTATGGAACACTCAGAACACCTCATAGCTTTTCAACAAAGTTCCTAGTCTCAGCCGTCCCAGACTGTATTTGCATAGAGAATTTGCAGATATCAAGCTGGTAAAGTAAACAGCAAAAATTATGTACCTTGCAACTTGTTCACATCATGCAGATACATTCTGACATCATCAACATTATGGCATTATAATGTACATAAGGTCATAAAGACTTAATGGTTTTTAAACTAAATTGTTCTTACAATATTCTTCCTGAGGTGTAAATTGGTATGCTTTGCTTTCATTACTGATCTTGTTTAATCTCAGTCAACACTCACAGAGCAGCCTAGCGCACCAAACTCACTGTGGTTCAGAGGGGAGTTTCCAAACTAGCCATTATAGGAATTACATCACTGTTGTGTGAATGGCGTTACTAACTGATCCAACCAATTGGGAGAAAACGTTTTACTAGTTACCTGCCTATAATATTGGTTTGCCAATTTAGGCCACTACTAGCCAACAAAATTCCAATGCTTAGATTCTGCATAAAAAGAGGGAAATCACTGGTAAATGGTGGAGAACTCAGTCACATGCTTAAGTACGCCAGGCAAAATAGAACCACGTCAAAAGCATTATGATACCTTTATGGAATTATTTGCACAAGTTCAGTAAAAGAAAGTTCTCTATTATGTTCATGCTTAAACAAAGAAGCCTGAGAATGTTTCTGCCAAAAATAAGTCATCTTAGTTGAATTACCCATACTGAATGCTATGATGGTGTGTGATGTGCACATAACGTCATTTTTAAACAAGGTATATGCAATGGCAGGTACTGTAGTATTTCTGAGGTTTTTTTTCTATCATTAGTGGAAATGTCCAAGCATGTTCCAATTAGAGTATGGGGAAATCACTGGAAAATGGCAGAGAGCACAGACACACACTAAAGTACACACTAGGCAAAAAAAACCCATTATGGATTCAAGGGTGAAATGACTCTTCAGTTTTTAAATCTATTGAGAACTCTGTACTGTATTATTTCCAAGGATATTTTTTCCAAATATTGGCGTATAGACCTGAACATGTTCCAATGAAGGGGTGATGGAGTATGTCGCAGAATTAATAGCCTTTGCATCATGATGATACATCCCAAGTATGAACAGAATATTAAAAAGGGGTTTAGAATATTAAGCAAATTAAAGATATTAACCAAAACTTCAACAAATATATTGATTCTGCTGCAAATGTTGTTGCCGTTGGAAAAGTGACTGTTGTGTGTCTTTTTTCCACTAATGTGAGCTGGACAAAAACTGGACCTTTTTTAAGGCAACAAGCAATGACCTACCTGTATGCCTATTAGCCCTGCTTGATTGACTCGAGATGGATCTTGTACTGCCCTGCTGTTGGCTGGTTCGACTCAGGAGGTCCATCATGTTTCGTATGGTGTTATATCTTGGGAAGCCCACCTGGGGAACCATATAACTATTCCCATCTTCAGGACAATGCACCCTACTGCCCTGTACACATGCAGAACACAAGGAATGCTGACAGGGCAACAACAGTGGTACATGCTCTGATTCATCATAATTTGATCCACAACTGAGACATTTCAGAAATTTGTCCTTAATCATTTTGCTGGTAAGGGTGCCAAACCTTCTGACAAAATTCTGTATGTCCTGCGTGGTTTTGTCTACAGTATACCCTTGGATTCCACTGCTTGGAACGCGAAAAACCCTGCGATCCACTGGACAACTGATATCAGTGCCTCGAACCAATGACTGAGCGCAGGAGGCACAAATGATGTGTTGGCATGGCAACAAAAGTGGTCTGTGCTCCCCACTGTTGTATTCTTCCATACATATTGGACACGTGAGAAGTTCTTCTTTGATCACATCTATTAGCCCTCTTCTTGGCATCTGCAAATCGAAAGCAAAACCATGATCATCCCAGGAGCAGTAAAACATGCATCATCAAGTGTTTTTGATGGCATTTTTGCCAAACACTTGTACTTTGTTAAATGGCATGAAAGACTCTACTGTAGAAGCATATTTAATGCTAAATATATAAAGCACATTAACTTAAGTTTTATATTGTCTACTTCACCTCTTAAACAGTACTTGATTCTTGAAAAAAGAGAATTTCGAGTTAGCAGTATGGGTACTAGAAACTTTTCTTCTTGTCCATGGCTTAAATACACTAAAACACATAATTAACATAAAAGACAATGTCGCTTTTAATGTACATTCATTCCCAAAGAGGTCATTTCTTTAACTCCAAAATTAGAGCAAGCAAAACAATTTGGTTGGTAGTCTATATTTTGCATAAATTATCTCTTGATTTTAAAAAGTGCAAAAATAAGGGGAGATTGCAGTTTTCATTTTAACTTAAATGTAGCATCAAAAGTCATTTTGTTCAATTATTTATTTTTACAGGTTTTCCTGACTTTAAAACATGATTTATCTTAGAACACAAGGAGTACCTCTGCAATGTTTCTTCAAGGAATCTCTCAATAAAACTTAATTTAAACGATAAATTTCAGAGATAAATGGCTGTGCTCAACATGAAGAAGCTACTTTGTTTAACCAGACTTTAAACTTCATTTAAACGATAAATTCAGAGATAAACGGCTGTGATCAACATGTAGAAGCTATTTTTTTAAAACAGACTTTAAACTTCAGTTTCAAACTTATAATGCTTTGCTAAATACACCACATCATTTTTCTTGTTATAATTTAAAGTGATAAAAGTAATTGGGCAATGGAACAGAAGTTTGAGATTGCTCCCATGGAAAACACTTTTATCATGCTGCCTGCATTTATAGTTTGTCACTATTACATTCGGTTGTTTAACATGATCTGTTTTTATACCCTTGAGGCAGGATATATAGTAATCCTCGTGACCATTCATCCATCTATACATCCTTCCTTCCCTCCAGAACAATCTCATTAGCGTAATTAGTCCCGTATTTTTTTATGGATTGCCATGAAACTTGGTAAATATTATAGTCATCATCTGAGGATGTGAATATTGACAAATCACTTTGCTTCCACAATGTTTTTAGAGTTATTGCCCTTTTATGTCTTGTAACTTAAGGCAGCATATGACACAATCTCATTACTGTAACCAGTCCCCCCAGTTTTTTATGGATTGCCATGAACGTTGGTAAATATCTATGGTCATCACATGAAAAGGCACATATGGACAAATCACTTTGCTCCCACATATTTTGTTAGAGTTATTGCCATTTTGTCCAGCAGCTGAATGCAGTGTAAGATACATGTAGTATCTTGTCAATGCAACATGTTTTGCAGTTTTTTTATAACAACATATTTTTGTGCTTCCTTAATTTTTGTAGGAGTTATTACTGCATTTTTTTAAACTTACAGATAAATGCAATGTGTAACAGAATTTTGTGTATGCAACTGTAATGTGTTGAAGTGTCATGTTCGTTCCCAATTTCCTAGAGATTCAAGGAGTTGACTACCAACATATATATATATATATATAGAGAGAGAGAGATGTATGGAAGCTCTTCTACTCTGAGTAACAATATGGTTCCAACAACCAACAATATTCAGGATTCGTGAAGCTCTTTTTCCCTATGATGTTCTCCTGGGCTATCATCTATCTGGAGGAAGACTGAGTCCTGTTAGCTATTTGCAAACATCTGCACACCTTAAAGACTGGAAGGGGGGTATCTCAGAACTAGCATTATCTCTCACCTTATCCAGACATGTACAACTCCGCAACAGTATGTGAAAATAAGCACAGAACATCTCGGAGCTATCGTGGTTGATGCCATATGCATACAATCACAATTCCACAAACAAAATTGAGAATATGCATTGTCCACTAGAGTCAGCCTTCTTCAGGCAACCGTCTAGTATTTCATGCCAAGCTGTCCCCTTGGTTCAGTTTCTCTCTTGCTGTTTTTTTCTCTACATCCAACACTGGAATGAGTAAAATGTCCACATCACCCACATATATATCCAGCAGCTTGAATTATATAGGCATTGTAAAGCCAGCTTTTGATTGGCTGATACAGGACCAGTGGTGTAAATTGATCCTTGAGAATCCCCGTAATCTGATTGGCTAAGAGAAAAGAAACATTTTAATCCCTTACTGACAATGAGGTAAAGATGGACTAGAAACTTAAAATGATATCAATCATGTACACATTTTTTTTACATTACCAACGCCTCAAGCTTCATGTGTGCCACAGGAATCAGACAATAATGCACAAAAGATGATCGTTTCAAAACCAATTCCATCTGAATACCACTCCTGTCATCAAAATGTGTAACATGTAAGCGTGGTATGACTATATGCCCTCGTGTTTGTATCCGGTTTTGACAATCAACAATATTTAATTAACATAATTTTGAAAACGCACCAAATTTTCTTGAATTTATCCAGGTACCATGCAATCTTTATCCAGGATTATTCAAGCTCTTTCCTCTATGCTGCTTGTTGGACCTTCACCAATATGTAGGATGCTTTAGTCAGCTTCCTGTTATTTGCACTTTGTGAACACACACGTGCACACATAAGCCTAAGGGGGCTTAACCCGGACCCAGCATTATCTCTTGCTTACCCAGACAAATATGACTCTGTAACAAAAACATATGAAAACAATCACAGAAAATCTCAGAGCTACCATGATCCCTGCCATATGCGTGTAATGACAACTCTGTAAAGAAACCCATGAACTTAACGACAGAATGGCAATGTTCATTGTCCACTAGAGTAAGCCTTGTTCAGGCAACCCTCTAGTATTTTATACCAAACCTGCTCCTGGCCAGTTTATTTGTAGACACAAATAAAAAAAAAACCTCCCAGCACATATAGTTGGTTAGAGCTTTAAAGATGTCCCCTCAATTTTCCGAAAACCAACGGCTTTCATGTCTGTTATTCCCCATCCCTTCCAAAGTTATATATATTGGGTATTTTCCACACAAAAAAGAATTTAGAAAATATAATTTTTAATGAGGCATGTATGTATTTCAGTTTTTTCTTTCATTCATCTCTATCTCCATTTTCAGTTGTCCCCACCATTTAATTTTTAGGGTGGTGTCCGACCATTTAATTTTTTTGGGGCAGGTTGGGTATTTTCCTTTTAACTAGGGTGTTTTTTTTTCTTTTACCTCAAGATCATTTTTTTTTGGGAACTAATATAATGGATATAATTAGCTTTTTTTTCTTGTACAACTCAGTGCAAGATTATTTTTGGAGCTATTTGAGGATCATAATTTTTTATATATAAATATCCCAGATGCCCTCCAGAAAAATATATGGTTGGTAACTTAGTGACCTTTGCCCTTAAGGTCTATTTCAGAAGATATATTTGTTGTCCCCTTTAAAATGTGGGATACTTTCTATGTAATGTTTGTTCCTCTACAGTCAACATTGGAATGAACAAAATGTCAAAATCAGCCACTTAAATACCCAGCCGCTCAAATTCTATTGGCTGAATAAGCCCAACTTTTGAGTGGCTGATGCAGGACGAATGGTACAAAATGACTGAAGAATCAGTCAACCTTATTGGCTAACAGGAAAGAACTGTTTCAATCCCTATCTGAGAATGAGATAACGATGGATTAGACTGGGTTGTAAGATTTAACCATAAACGACATAAATCTTGCAAAACAAATTAGTACACAACAATTCTTGCAGTTTTTAGTGGATTGCTATGAAACTTAGTATACATTATGGTCATCATCAGAAAATATGGATTATGGGTGAGGTGCAGGAGAGGTGGGGTTATATTTATGTGAGTGAATTGATAACCATTCCTGTAGTTTTCTTTCTTTTTTTTTCTTTGCTTTTTTTGTTTTTTACATATAAATTCCTTGTGATATATCAGTTTCTTGCATTTTGATATTTAAACAAAAATACACAGAAAGGACTGCACTCACTACAGTAGTAGTTTTACTTTATTCTTCGGTAATGCAATTTGTGTGGCCTTGTCACAGACTAATTGGGGATCCCTGGCCCATCTAAAAGTGAAGTAAATAATCAGTCAGATTGCTACCACTAAGGCAAATAGCATCATCGAGAACAATTTCTCATCAGTTACCACACCTTATTCTTATAGATAACATAAAATTGTACATTGTTGCAAAGTTCTATATTTGTTTGGCTCATCAACATTTGCCTCATACTGTCACCTGATGATTTCAAGTTCTCTCAACAAAACAAGATCTCTTTAGTTTGGCAAAACGGAGATCTAGTCAAATAGTTTTGTTTTTGATTGGTCATTTACCAAAAGCTAACTCTGCCAATCGCTTGGCATGTGTAACCTGCTCGTCAACTATTTTTGGAAATATTTCCTCTAGCATCCCCATAATGACATATTTCAACTCTTTAAAATTTAATTTCTGTATTATACAATTTGTATTAGAATAGTTAGAAAAATTAATTTAAATTTTGGAAGAGGTTTTGTGAGGCAGAAGCCCAAATCTACTCCAAATTGAGAATTTTTTTTCTTCTTCAAGGTCAGGAACAGTTTGTGTTATTTCGGTCCTACTAAAC
Organism: Margaritifera margaritifera; assembly: GCA_029931535.1. Taxonomy (NCBI): domain Eukaryota; kingdom Metazoa; phylum Mollusca; class Bivalvia; order Unionida; family Margaritiferidae; genus Margaritifera; species Margaritifera margaritifera. The sequence goes on along the minus strand of JAQPZY010001677.1, from coordinate 2,079,815 downwards.
ACCGCAAAGATGTGCAAAGACAAGCAAAGTTGCACAAACACATACAAAGACGATGCAGAGACATTTCAAACTTACAATACTGGAAAATATTTACTGTTGATACAAAATTTATAAAAATAAATATATAACAATTAGAAATGTTTCCTTTGTCTATGCGTTGACCATTCTTTTTTTAAATATCTTTTTGCACTCAACGTTGTAATGAATTATGTTAAATATTCAATAATGCATTTTGTTAGAACAATGGAATCTTCATATCATTATTTGTAACATATTTTATCTCATTTAATACTGATGCAGAAAGTTCCTCATGAGTATATATTTTTGATATGCATATAGTAAATACTGGAAAAAGAGAAGCACGCAAAGACAAACCAAAATGTTTTAAAACTTTACTTAACTGGAAATTTCCTGTTATTGATACATGTTTTATCTAAAGAAATATAAGGTATATGTATATAATCTATGTGTTGAAAGTTGTAGATTTTTAGAATACATTGTTTTTAAGAATTTCATTTTGTGATTTGCATTATGACATATGGAAGTTGAATTTTTTCTTCACCATTAATTGTTAATTCTACTCTCTTAATTTTTAATGACCATGAAAAGTCCTCATGTAAATTTCTAAATTAATTAATTATGATAGTGTTGATAGAAGGAATAAGACAGGCAAAGACACACAATGACAGTGCAAAGACATGCAATGACAGTGCAAAGACAGTGCAAAGACATGCAATGACAGTGCAAAGACAGGCAAAGAATTGCAATGACAGTGCAAAGACAGGCAAAAAAGGTGCAGAGATGTTATATACTTGCAATACTGGAAAATTTTTACTCTTGATACAAAATTTAAAAAATGAAATATATAAAATTAGAAATGTTTGGTTTGTCTATGTCATAATCGATTTTTTTAAAATTTTAAAATATCTCGGGGTCACGCTACCAGGCGAAGTGGGCGACTAAGTCGCCGAAAAAATATAAACTTCGCCTTCATGTATTTGGAAAGCGAAAACGATTTCGCCCTGTCAATTTTTTTTTTTTTTAGATCTACACGAGTGCCTGTAGTTTATGGCTTTGGAGATGCTCCCTCGACCGAGCCAAGTAGTGTTACCTAGGCGAAATGGATGACATGTTGCCTTAGCATGTGTTATATCATATCAATTGCACCGACAAAACAAACTCTTGTACATTCACAGGCATGCGTTTTAATAGCTGATTGACCAATTAACTCTTTCTCCCCACAAAATACTGCTGCCCAATTTCCGAAAGTTATGATTTGTTGATGAAAACCTAATAACTTGTGTTTTGAAGCTAAATCATCTTTATGTAAATGACAGTTTGTGTTTTAAGAATAGAATTGGTGAAAGCACTTTCTAAATATATCTTTTGAAGATTTTAACAGCCGTGCTTGCATTTTTTTCTTCATAAAATCAGTTTGAAACCATAAGTGAACCTGCTATGGGGTAATAATGGTGGACATCGCTGTGTCTTGGAAGTACGTCTTCATTAGACTGTGTTTTCGTAATTCGTTGGGCACATTACATTAAGGAAATTATACAGTTCGTAGATGGCAAAGTGTAACTATTATGTGATAAAAGATTTTGCCTAAAAATAAAAATGTGTTGGTCAGAAACGTATGGGACAATTCAATGTTGTCGAATTATAAGCGTTGTAACTTAAGGTCAAGGTTGTTAGCTTACATCACACATATTTGTGCAAATACGAGAAAGAATAGCAAAGAAAAAAAAAATCCAACCAATACACGACGTTATTACGAGCACGTTACTAGACAAATATTAAAACCATAAATTTTCAATCCTATATTGGGATTGTTGCAACGAAGCTTGAAAGTGAGTGGTCATATGAAGAAAATCCCTGTTTCTAAAAATAGATGCATCTACTTTTAAAAACAATACCAAAAAATGACAGTCAAAAGATTTACATTTAATTCAGAATCAACTCCCTCAAAATGCAGTTGTCAAGATGAGATTACTCATCAGTGACCACTGGTTTGAATGAATGAACACTATGGTATTAAAGACACATTTACATGTGCTAACGCGTGCATGTTATAGCTTAATATAGGGGTTGTTTGAAAGTAATTTCGTAATGTTTTCAACTGACATTTTCCAGTGAAGAAAGAAAGAAAGAAAGAAACAAACAAAAACTAAATTGTTCTTTAGCTGGCAGTTGCTTAAGTATTTTTACCTATTTGTAATTACAATACTGTAATCTAGGTACTCCTGTCAGTTAAAATTAATTACAATGTATAGTTTCTGCTATGCTTTTTTGAAGTCATATGGACAAAATACATTGCATATTTCTCTCCATTTAAACATGCACACTTTTAAGTATGAATACACTGCATATGAGTATAATACATTCATACACTTACAAAATGTGTTTATAATATACATACAACATAGAGAATTTTCTACTTGAAGATGAAATATTGCTTAAAACTAATGTTAAATGCAAATATGCATAATGAGAAATACAGGACACAATTCAAATAAGAGAACCATAGCACACACACACACACTTTATATATATATATATATATATATATATATATATATATATATATATATATATATATATATATATATATATATATATATATATATATATATATATATATACAGTGAAACCCCGCTATAACGCAAATTCGGATATAACGTGATCATGGCATGGCTCCCAAAATTTCATATATTCATTCACACATGAAATTTTTTTTTTTCAAAGTACGAGAAATAGTGTATAAAATGTGTATATTACAGTATCATTTTGGGGAAGAGATCGCGTATGAATTCGAGTATAATACGTTTGTGGCATGGTTCCTGAAATTGTATATACATGTACATGTATTTTTCTCGTACACAGGAAAAAAAAAATTTTTTAAGTACGAGAAATAGTGTATAAAAAGTTTATTATCATTTTGGGGAAAAGATCACGTATAAATTCGATCATGGCGTGGCTTCTGAAATTTAACAATTATCACCAATTTCTTGAAGTATTATGCCAAAATAAACATTATCAGAAATGTTACTTATTACTGATCCATGAGTAAAGCCAGTAAGTCTTCTTTGTGTTTGTCTTCAATTCATTCTGTATACAATCATTGCTCAAACAATAGTCGATGTGTTTTTCTTCTTTAACTGCATACACAACCAAGCACCAGACAATGCGGTGGTTGATCAAAGATTATCACAATTTAATAAACATCAATAAACGTAAGCCGCCAACACATGCGCTGGACTTCAATTCATCCTGTATACAATCATTGCGCAAACAATAGCCGACTTATGTTTCTTCTTTAACTGCATACACAACCAAGCACCAGACAATGTGGTGGTTGATCAAAGATTGTCATATGTGGGTGCTTACGTAGAGACTGAGCTTGGGCGGCAAGATCACAGGGAGTTCAAATAACCACTCTCTGTTACTTGGCACTGAACAAGTATCAAACTCGTGGCTCAATCAAAGAGTTGTCATGTGGGAAAACAAAGACGGGTCGATATCAGATAGTAAACGGTGTTGATACCCTATTCATGCTATACATTAGACGTGTATACGTTGTTCTCTGAATAAAGTAAAATATAGTAAAACCCCGCAATAACGCGACCCCGCTTTTTCCACGATCGAATTGTATGGACCCCAAATATCGCGTCATAGTGGGGTTTCACTGTGTATATATATATATATATATATATATATATTGCATTTTTTGCATCACTGCCACTTCTCCCTGTTCTGTTCTGACTTCTCCTTATTCTGTCCAAAAGGAGAAGTCACTTCTCCCTAAATTTCAAGTCTAGCTTGACCCCTGTAATATCTATTTAACTCAATCAAAATAACAGCAGTACAAGGACAGATACATTTTAAACTGTCAATACTGGAAAATATTTACTGTTCACACAAAATTTACAGTATATTGTTGAGAAGTGCTACTGTAATTTGATTAACGTGTGACAACAAATGTTTATAATCACAGTTAATAGAGTAGACACATGCTACCTTTAACTCAAGTAACATACTCGCAGAACAAGGGTAGTTTCAAAATGTTGGTTATAAAATATATATGTTAATTGGATCTATGATTATGATTTTTTTCCCTTTATACCTATTCCATTCCCAATGGTGTTTTTATATAATGTTTAAATACCAAACAACACAATTTGTACAGTTTCAAACTTCTTGGTAATGAACAATTACATCAAAGAACATTATCAAAGGCTTTATTAAAATCTATACAAGTGCAAAATAACTTTTCTTCTTTAATTTAGAAAATCAATCGGTAAAAGAAAATATCATAACATTGTAGCCCTGATAATAAATTATTTTCTTTTAAAAACTGATATATTCTCTTATTTAATAAGGCTGTAAACAATTTTCCAAAACAAATTAATAATGTTTAATAATTATATAATTAATAATTATTCCTAATGACCATTCATCAGGAAATATTCCTGCATCAAAGATTATGTTGAAAAGTTTGACATTTATTGATAACATAATGTATTCAGTGGCCTTAATATATATATATATATATATATATATATATATATATATATATATATATATATATATATATATATATATATATATTGATAACTCCATTGTACCCTGGCGCTTTACTATTTTTAATTTATTTTCTTGTATACATTTTATCTCATCTTCAGTTATCTTCTCATTTAATGATGCAATCTCAAAAACTGGTTTAATAAAAAAAATCAAAGGAAGTATCAGAATCGTCAGCTTTGTAGAGGTTCTTAAATTGATTAGATATTTTTTATTCTGTGCTATTTGGAGTTTGTATTTTAAATTTGTACCAATTCCAGTGAGTCATCTTTTAATAATACCGACAGACAGATACTGTTCAAATAGTTCAAAGTTTATGGGACTGTATTCCTGATTTTTCTTTTGCATAATACCCATTCATTTACTGACATAAATGAATATATCCATTAGTGTTAATAAATTTTAATTTGTGATAATTAGATATTGTTAATATTGATGATTCATAGCATAATTGTCCTTATAAAAATATATTTTTTATATTAATAACCAAGCTTAAAAGAAGTTAATATTTAGAAATGACTTCTTATAATTAAAGACTATTCATATGTATACATGAATATTTTGACAAATATATATATACTAAAACTTCTGACAACTTCATTTGATGGAGTGATTACAGTTTGGTTATATGTTGGAAAATAATAACATTCACACAGTAAAACAAAGTGCTCAGTGTATAAAAATTACCCTCAGTGGGGTCCAAATTCTAGGAGTTGGATAAGTTTTCTAGGATTAGGTCATTATTCTCCTTAGAAAAGTGACCTCCAAGTAGATTTTCTATGTGGGTCAATATTTCATCTTAAACTGGCATATCATGAAGAAAAGGAATAGTCAAAATTACACTGTATTAGAGCAGAATGTAGTGTTTTATTTTTCCTTGTTTTCAGTGATAAACAGTACAGGTTATTTTGAATTCTCTGATCTTACTTTTCGACTAATAACCAAATATCATTAGTTATATATGATTCTGTTCTTTATTTCAATCTAACTTCTTTAATTGGAGCAACATCATTGAGAACTGTTGTAAACACATCTTTAAATCTGATCTTTGTGTGTCTTTGCACATCTTTGCCCTTTCTTTGTATCTCTTTGCCCGTCTTTGCATTGTATTCTAAAAATCAACAACTATCAACACATAGATTATGTACATATATCATATTTATTTAGATAAAACATGTATCAATAACTGGAAATTTTCAGTCGAGTAAAGTTTTAAAATGTCTTTGCATGCTTCTCTTTTCTCAATACTTACCACATGTACATAAAAAATATATACTCCCAATTAATTTTCTCCATCATTATTAAACGAGATAAAATATGTTACAAATAATGATAAGAAAATTCCATTTTTGTTGACAAAAGACAATTCTGAAAATTTACCACAAACATTTCTAATTCTTATATATTTATTTTTTAAAAACTGGAATCAACATTCAGTATTTTCCAGTATTGTCAGTTTAAAACAGTGGTGTCAAACATACGGCCCGCCAGACTCATTATTTATATCAAATCTGCCCCCCCCCCCCATAGCAAATGAGTTTGACACCCCTGGTTTAAAACGTTTCTGTACCGTCTTTGCGCTGTCTTTGATCGTCTTGCCCTGTCTTTGATCGTCTTTGCCCTGTTTTTGATCGTCTTTGCGGTGTTAAGTATGACTCTTTATTTTATTTATTTATTTATTTTCGTTGTTAAATGTGCCCTGGAGGGCTAGGGGATTATTGGGTTACATTATAAGACGATAGATTCTTAAAACTCCGTGGTTGTTTGCTATAAAATCCATCACCATAAAAAATAAATCTTCATGTTTGTTTCTTAAGTGTTCGCTTTCTAGGTAGCGTTATGCACAGGGAGCATATACAGCAGGGGAAAATATACAGCAGAAGGAATGTGCAACACGGTGATTTACTTCCGGATTCGTCGTATGGCCTTACCTTGCATTACATGTTACAGCATTTCCCGTTCATTCTAATATATATAACGAAAAAAATAGTAATCTAATTTTCAGATTTCTTTTAACCACTGAACTACCACATGATGTATGCTTAATAAACACCTATTAGATGTACTAAACGACGTATTCAACAAAAACAATATAGTGGTGGCAACCATTTCCATTCGAACCTCTCGGTCATAGATCATACCTCGAATGTATGCCACTCCAAAGCTTTTCGTCTAAATATTTGCATTCGGTCCACAGAGGGGGCGCTCCACAGATATTATGTACCTCTGACAGTGTGACAGATGTAAGGTGAATTTGTTTGAATTTGCAACTTGCACAATGGAGAGAATATTTGGCATACCTCTACACTACTTTCATGTAATGTGGCTGAAATTTTTGTACATGTTGTAGTTATGCAGTGGTGTACTGGCCATTGGGCATACCGGGACAAATCCCGGTGGGCCGCCGCAAAAAAATCCGTTTTTACCGGTGTATAACTGGTGTGAGCAAAACCCCGGGCCTGTCCCGGCAGACCGCCGCATCGGTGGCCCGGTGGGCCGTCAAAAAGTCCAGGGCCGAGTTGCTTACCCAGTACACTCCTGTAGTTGTGGAAATTATGCATGGTCTAAGCACACATCTGATCAAAATGGCTGCCCCCATGTCTTCGAAAAATCAGCCTGAACTAGTCAAAGTATACTAACTTTAACATGTATTAAAATAGAGAAAACGAATTTTGCTAGAGTAGGCAATACCAAGTTCTGAAAGTGCCGTGAATGAATTACAAAATATTGTAAAAGTGAAAAAAGTTATCGGCTCGTTTTTTACGATTTACCTTTGAAGTCCATAAAGTGAAAATGACGATGCGGTGCTAGCAGTTTATTAAGAGGTGCACATCTGAAGTAAGGCCAAGCTGTATACTCTATAATCCAAATTACACCCATCAATCATGCACCAAAATAAAGGGAATTAAAAGTTCTTTTAACAATACCTAAGATGTACAAGGTCTTTTTTAAATAGCCAGGATAGCCCGTGAAGAAAACCTGTGAAATTATTTTCCTTTAAAAATTCAACCCTATTGAAAGTGCGAAACTGTAGAGCGCATCTGAGAAGTTGCGGATGTATTTTTGATCACACGGCAGAAATAGCCGAGATAGTCTGAATAGATTGCGGTTTCTATTTTTGCAAACAAAATATATGTTAGTCTAGTGGCCTGATTTGTATGCTCCCTGCATTCGGACTCCGCAATACAATGGGTGAGTGCGAAAGCAGGGAACATAACATGCAGGGAACCAGAATAAATATATGATTGTTGTGTAAATTACTACGCCGACATACATCTGAGGCATGTTTCTGTTTCACAGAAATAGCCCAGGTTGTCCATACAAATGACCCCTTCCTTGTCAACGAATAAAATGAACTACACCTCCATATATAAAGTGTTCCGTACAAATATATAATGGAGTAATTTATAAATAGATTATAGTCAATATGTGGAATAGTAATTTTGGCATAGTGCCCCTTGTTGATTGTCGCGCAATATCTGACAATTATTGAATCTATAACTAAAAGCCCTTTTAACTGCGGCACCTCAACCATACTTGCTTCTCAGTTTCTGGTCTTAATTTCTGAGCCAATTTCATGGTCTTTACAGTCCAATGTTAGGGGGTAAGGGAGCTAACTTTATGCAACACAGTGGCGTAGCTACAAAATTGCCCCCCCCCCCCCCCCCCCCCCGCAAAACGTAATTCTGGGGCCCCATCCCAATAAATGTTCACATGTTTAACAGGAATTTTGGGCCTCCCCACTATCCCTGCCCCCCCCCCCCCCTTCCCAGGGGAATTGCTTGGCGGTTGCTACGCCACTGTGGCACCGGAAACCGAACACTGATTAATTTAATATTTTCAAAAGTCTTTCCATACACAGCCGAATAGCAGTATCCTTTCAACTTTGTTTATTTTCCCTACTTCGCTGGAAAGTGTGTAGTGGTGGAATGTGTGTGTGTGTGTGGTGTTGGGAAAGCTGTCGATGCATGTGATATTACGGACTAACACAAGGAGGACGAGTGTGCTGATCATAGCTCATGTGCTCGGCACCAGTTGAACAAGTTTAAAATGTATTAATTTTTAAAGCTGATTTCTCTCTTTCTCTTTCTCTCTCTCTGTCTGTCTGTCTGTCTCTCTGTCTCTCTCTCTCTCTCTCTCTCTCTCTCTCTCTCAATATCTTTTTCCTTGAGAAATACGATCGCCTTCATAACGGAATCTAACCAGAGGTAGTGTATCTGTAGGACTTTCTTTGCCCTTAACTATATCGTCCAACAAAAATACTAGTAAAATCGAATGGTATGGCGTGTTTCATTTTACTTCTGTCTGAAATGTAGGGGTGACGTTTATATGCTAAAACTAAATGTGTACACTGTAACCTGATGCAATTTCCTACGGATCATACCTCGAAGGTATGTCGATAGCTGCCATTCGGACCACCTCGACTATTTACGAAACAAGGATTATCCGAGGAGTTGCGAATGCATCGAACTATTTTGTTTCTTTTTTCATTCGCAACTTCTTGGTCAAGCATACGCACACGGAACACCCTCGTCTCTTTCCAATGGGAGTCGAAAGAGACTCCGATGTAATCGCAGTGATTCTTCCAAAATTGGTCTGTTTTTGAAGGACGAATATCCGGCTAGATGTGCGAAGAACATAGTCTTATAACATAATAGGCCTTGAAAATAACACTCGACGTTCGTTTCTACAATTAAGGAAACACCTGCATATTTAATAAGTAATGTTATTCCTGCAGATTTGTAATGAAAAAAATTGAAGAAATCATTCGGTTTCAGTTGTCTGCAACTATTGCTTGCGTTCCTGTTAGTGATGACATGTCAGCTATTCATTGTGACGTTAAGATGTTATTATGACGTAATAACAACCACGGGCTTGAGGGCAGTTAAAAAGGGCAATTATTTACATCCAAGGTTTTGTGGGGTTTTTTTAGCATGCGATGGAAAAGGCCGATGACGTTCCGATTGGAATCATACGGTCAATCCAGTAGTAGAAATAGCGGAGGTGGTACGAATAGATTTCAGTTTCTGTTTTGCGAAGACATTTCTAGTTGAACAAAATCTATGATTTTTCTGTAAATTACTGCGCCCACATACATCTGAGGCAACATTATGTCTCGCAGAAATAGCCGAGGGTGTTTCGATTGACAATTTTCCTTTTGTAATATATGGGCGACTTCATCGATATCATCATCATCATCGCTACCTTTAATTAATTGTAGTGTTTAAGTTCATTTCTTTTGGCACTGTTCATGCTAGAACCATGAACCTTGGTCACTTGATGAATTCCTGAGAGTAATACAGCTTAGTATTGCACCCCTACCCCAAGAGTATGTAACCAGGACCAAAAAATTCACGCTCCACAGATTTTAACTAACTTTTAGGCTGTGGCCTCCTCAGGCTTCACGCGTTATGTCATTGTCTTCGGTTACTTTATGAGCCGCATGGAACGTTTTGTGTGCCATCTACTGGTTACTTCCTTCCGTCACCTTAGCAACCAGCGAGAAGAACGCCAATCATAATGGATATGTTTAGCTGCTGTCTGCCTCAACCATTACTGATACTTAACGTTTATGGGTAAGTTGCTATCCTTTCACATTTAGCTGAAGTAATATACAGTCCGATATTACACTCCTAGCTGGTACTAGACTATTTGTATATTTGATTGCGATGATATTGGTGTGATTACACAAAGGCCTATGTACCCAATTTCCGCAAGAGAGCATCCACTTACGTACTATATACTTTCTCACTCAGTCATTGTACCAGGTGATTTAATCAAGCATAGAAATTAAACCAATTTGGTAGCATCGAAGAACTTCATAGGAACATAATCGGTATTTCGAACATATTTTTGAATTTATTAGATAAAGCATGCAAATTTTATCCTTAAAGGAAAAATGGCGTATATTTGACTAATCTACAGTTTTCAGAGAACAAAGCAATAAATTGATGTTTTTTTGACGCATCGCGATTCATTCAGTTGTAGAATATGATCATAATCCTATGTTGTACATTTGAATATTTTCCATTTTTTCTGAGCATATTAGTATATTGTCTCCTGAATATATTTACTTGATAAGAGAACATTTATCATTGTTGGTGTAATCGTAGTGTTAAAAACAAGTATTAATGTACGTTAAAGTACCTGAATATAGTAAAAATGCTAAACTGATCTAAAATCGTACACTTATAAGATCCACACAAAAATTGTATATTATGACGTTTGTAATATTAAACACCGATTATTATTTTAATATGATGTTATTGTAACTATTGTGTTAAGAAATTAAGAATTTCTGGAAATTAATATTTTGATATCGAGAGATAATTAATATTATTACATACCCATTTACTTACATGGCTGATCTGACGTTCGATACAGCTGTGCAATCTGTGTTCGTATCGCACGCCTACAATTTCCGTATCGTCCACACTGCGTCGAATTACTGTTACCACTTGAAATATTCAATAAGAGTCTACTTAAAAAATATCGGGAATTGTTTATCGCTATACATTTGAAACTATTGTGGGTAACTTTTAAAAAAATTCTACACAGTTTTTAATTTTAAGATACACAATTTTTAATTTTTAAATAAAAATGCAGTCTTATTGTGTTTGTATTGGGTGGGGGAGGGGGTAGGTTGTATAATTTATCTGGTGAAAATGGGCCTAATGGGGGAGTACTGCAAGTAGCAACGAGAAGTTTATGGGCTTTTCATAGTACATTAGAATTAGTTGAGGATGACAACAATATTTTGGACAGAATGTTTGACGATGAGTTCTCAGATGAAGCTGGTGTGTAATGTGGCACCAAAACATGACAGAGGGGGAGAGACCAAGTACTTTGCCGCCGAAATCTTATATTAAAAATAAGCAAGAGTTTCTCGAAGGGACTGACGCTATACTGGCTGAAAGGAATTTCCAGTAATTCAAGATAAGACCATTTCTTCCTTTTAACTGCGGAGTGTTGAAACCATCTTTGATATTCTTCAGTGATAACAAGATTTTCAAATTAGCTGCTGTGGTGGACATATTGGATATCAACTTGGCTCAATTTTCATTTAGGACCAACAAGTCATCAGAAGAAGTCTTCTGGTGGAAACCCTATGTTAATATGACTTTCCATTTTGGAGGAGCAATGATAACAATATTTTCAAGATGGATGCCATGGTGGTCATATTCGGTATCAGACTGGCACAATTTCTACTAAGTACCAACTAAACATCATAAGAAGTCCTCTCGTGCAAGCACAATGTCGATATGACAAGCCATCTAGGAGAATTAGTGATAACAAGATTTTCAAGCTGGCCAATGTGGCAGTCATATTAGTAGTTGGATTGGCACCATTTTCACTTAGGACCAACTAAACATCATAAAAAGTTTTTCAGTGAAAACCACATGCTGATATGACCATTTATTTAGGAGGAGTAATGATAACAATATTTTCAAGATGGCCGCTGTGGTGGCCATATTGGACATTAGATCAACACCATTTTTATTTAGATCCAAGTGGACTGCAAAAGAAGTCTTTCAGTGAAAACTCCATGTTGATATAAACATCCATTCAGGAGTAGCGACAGGATTTTCGAGATGTCCGCTGTGGCATCCAGATCATTACCATTTTCATTTAGGACCAACTATACATGATAAGAAATCTTCTGGTGAAAATCCATGGCAATATTACTTTTCATTCAGGAGGTTTAGCAATAGCAAAGTTTTCATTATGGTCACTGTTGCTGCGATATTGGCCACCAGATCAGCACTATTTTCATTTAGGACCAACTAGACATCATAAGAAGTCTTCTGGTGAAAACCCCAAGTCAGTATGACTTTCCATTCAGGAGGAATAGCGATAACAAATTTTTCCAAGATGACCACCGTGGTAGCCATATTGGACATCATATTGGCCCAATTTTTATTTAGGACTAAGTAGACATCATACAAAGTCTTTTAGTGAAAACCCCATGTTGGTATGACCATCTATTCAGGAGTAGGAGCGAGAGCAAGATTTTCAAGATGACCACTGTGGCGGACATATTGGGTATCAGATTATGATGATCATAAGAAGTCTTCTGGTGAAAACCCCATGGCAATATGACTTTCCGTTCAGAAGGAGTAGCAATAACAAGATTTTCAAGATGGCCGCTGTGGCGGCCATATTGGACATCAGATCGGCCCCATTTTCATTTAGGACCAACTAGACACCATACAAAGTCTTTAAGTGAAACCCCATATTGATATGACCATCCATTCAGGAGGAGTAGCGATAACAAGATTTTAAAGATGGCCATTGTGATGGCTATATTTGATCTCCGAGCGGCACCAAGAGATGAATGTGTGTAAAGATTCATGACAATCCTTCAGACGTCATAAGAAGTCTTTTGGTAAAAACCCCATGTTGATATGACCAACCTTCAGAGTAGTAATAACACTATTTTCAAGATGGCCGTAGTGGCATCCATATTGGATATCAGATCAGCACCAAACTTGTTCATTTAGAACCAGCTGGAGATCATATGAATTCATCTTATGAAAACTCCCTGTTAATATGACTTTTTGTTTAGGATGCGTAGGGATAACAATATTTTCAAGATGGCCGCTCTGGTAGCCCTATTGGACATCTGATTTCCCCATTTTCATTTAGGACCAACTAGACACCATAAGAAGTCTTTCAGTGAAAACCAGGAGTAGCAATAAGAAGATTTTCAAGATAGCCACTGTGGCGGACATATATTGGCTGTCCGAGCGGCACCATTTTCATTTAGGACCAACTCGACCATGGAATGAATGCGTGTGTGTGAAGTTTCACGGCAATCCTCAAAGTAGTTTAGGGGGCGCAGCGTTAACAAACGTTTGTGCTAACGGACGGACAGACGACAGACGGCGGACAACAGACCATCCCATAAGTAGAACTAAAAGCAAATCCAGAAAAAGCTCAGGGAGTCATGTCCCAATTCAAGAAATGACCCTTGTTCGGAGAAAATGCAAATTATCAACATTACCCGTTTAATTAGACATTTATATTGGTGCCTACCTGGTCACTTCAATGAAACCGGATGGTTCGTACTACGAACCAGATACTCTTAATAGTTACTAAGTGCTGACTTCTTGGCACAAAGACCTTAAATAAAAAGGTTTAAGAAATCGAAGAACAGAAACTTCTGAACATGCACCTGATGAACTCATTCCCAGCTGCAGCACTGATGACACAGAGATGAGACATTTCCACGATGTAAATTATCTAAAATACCAACACCAGCCCAAAAAAATTATATATATATATATATATATATATATATATATATATATAAATATATATATATATATATATATATATATATATATTTCAGCTGAAGACTTTTAAAATATGGCCTCCAGAATTTATTTATTTATTTTATGGAGCAAGTATAATGGTAGGAAACGTTCAATTTGTATGTTAATATTACTGATGATTCAAATTCGTTGAGTAAATCTGAAGATAAAATGTATAAACATTTGCAACACAAAGGTAGACGTATTATAGAGCAGCAACTCAATTGACTAGGACTGAAATTTAGAACAATTAGGCCTACATCTTGTTACAGTGTTCTTGAGACTTTAATTTCACTGTGGCACAAAGCAGGGAATTGTATTTTTGTTTTCATTTTTAATTCATCCGACTTTTCCAGTAGAAAATAAAAAGAAAACAGCACAATATCGTTTAGAATATTCTTGTTAAGAAGTATCTAAATGATTATTAAAAAATCTAGTCCGCATGTTACAAAAAAAAATTGAATCTTTGTTTTGTTTAAATAAAAAAGTGCTTAAATTTTCACCTTAAAAAATGCATAATTAATTTCATGTCCTGAAAACATACAAAATACAGAGTTTGAATGTACTGTAGATTAATGAGCTGTCTCTATAATCGAATGTATTTAATTACTGTTAGTCTATTAAATTTGCCGTGAAATTTGCTTGGAAGTCGAGTGTGTGTATTCAGTAAGTAGGGTGTAAGAGAAAGTTTCACTTACTGGTCCAAAACATATGTTCCAGTTGAGAAATAAAGAAAAACCCACTTGCCTGTGACTGCAGTTTGAATCCATTTATATATCCCATACAATTCTTTTTCTTCAAAAACCCAAAGCTAAAGAGTAAATCACTGCACAGTATCTATTTGGACCTAGCACCGGTTACGTAAGTCTCATGGGGGGTTTTCAGCGAGTTGTACATTTTATTATATATTTCATAATGAGATATTGAAATATATCGGTGGGAGACTACATTCCATTTAGGAAGTATATATCTGCCCTTATGAATGTTATTCAACCTGTATTTCCATATTTAGACCTATTTCATTTTTTCTTCTTCCCCCCCCCCTCTCTCTCCATCGGGATGAATATATCTTAAAATGTGTCAAGACTGTTGACCCTCTAGTATATACATTTATGTCAATCAATGAGAAGACGCTGTCAAGAATGCCTAAAAATGAACCCCAAACAACCAAAAAGCAGCCTTCAAGTATTGCTTTTTTTTATAGCTAGCATTCCACATGAATCACGCAAATTATCAGTGACTGAACTTACATGACATGTTGCTATTCGATATTCTGTTTCACCCATACAGTATCATACATCTGTTACACTCAACGACAAACGGTACACATTTTTAAGAAAAACTCTTGATTACATATAGTAATAAAATCTTTAAGTAGCCATTTTAACTGTCATCACAATCATAAGCATATCTGAAAACGATGGAAAAATCAGGCATTGATTAGTGTCGATTGCAAACCAAAATTAAATGACAATCGAAATTTGGGTGCAGCGTCCGTTACCGAAATAGACTGCAAGCTTGGCAACACACAACATTCACCTCTGAATGCAGAAATAAACAAAAATAGGAACAATATCCTTACAAGTAAACTCATAATCATTAAAATATGTTGTTTAATGACGTTACGCTCTGAAGTCTGTTGGAGCGTTCTGTCACGTTTCTACAGTAATGTGTTGACTGTATCAATCGGCGCAAGAAATGTGTTAATGAAAATAAAATCTCATCATTTTCTATGAAAACTTTCAATAATTTGACAAAAAACACTAAGCATTATACGTACAATATGAATTTGTAAAAAGTCACAGTCCTAAAATTATTGTAAAATTTCGGAACTATTTTTTTATCTATGTAGTAATACAGCCGTTACTCGCATTGACACAGAATGGAGAAATGAATCCATGCAAATCGAAGGTTTTTGGCTTAAAATATATAATAAAAGAAAATCTACGTTTTTTTGAGTAGATATAATGAAATATTTAACTTTTAATGTAAAAACATCTTGTATTGTCACTTGTGGCTTCGCCACTCGTGACAACACAAAGTTTCCAATTCACTCGTGAAATATTTCCTTTCTATCTATTATTAAAAAAAACGTAGATATCATCTATATCTTTCAGAAACCTCCAAATGCCTTAATTCATTTTTTTTAAAAAGATACAATACAAAAATTGAAAATAATGTGTGAATAAAAAGGGGATATGCAATAAATACAAAACCATATAAGTGTTTTGTTCTGAGTCGGGGGAAAGAACTCGTTTGATACGGTATATGAATATACGTCTCGGCCTGACGACCTCGACATATTTCTACGCCGTATCAAACTCGTTCTTTCCTCTTACGTGGTTTTGTCTATGTATTGAATTTTTATGTTAGACAACAAGTATTTTTCTTATATATTTTCTAATGTTAAAATGTTTCCGATTTATTTTAATACTGGATACTTTACCAATACTGAAAGATCCTTGTCTAATTTAGGAAAGATATAACTATTTCGATAATGTGATATTCTTTCACCTCTGCTTAGGATGTTGGCCTAGCTTTGTCAAGGTTATTCATAAGGTCATCTCTTTTAACAAACAAAATGGGTGTTCTTGAAAAACAAAATGTCGTAGGTTACCGAACCCCATCCTACCATGAATGATCTGGGACATTTGAACTGTAGACCCTTCTTTCGAAACTTGACTGAGTGAAGCCAAAACTAATCTTTCCTGTTGTACTTTCATAACATGGGAAGCATATTATCACGATCAGTGCGGTTACGCTCGATAATGTAGAAGACATGATGGATGAACATACCAGCAAACATATGTACGGCGGGCGGACAGATCGTCGGACAGACCAAGGTGTTCAACATACTATTATAGCGTCCTCAGGAAATATTCGATAACCATGATAAACAGCATTATGGGTATTCCTTACATTTTTAAAAAATGTATTTGATTTTAAAAAAAGTATCCGATTCTGATAATCAAAGGCACCAGATGCCGTAAGTACGTTACCTTATGAAGAAAGCAAAAGGATGAAATTATCCATTTTCAAATGTCATTGGCAACCATACTTAAGGACACATGACAGCTTTAATATATATATATATATATATATATATATATATATATATATATATATATATATATATATATATATATATATATATATATATTAAATAACGATACTGTTTATGTTTTCTTTCCGTGTCTGTATTAGTGACGTTTCTGCTGATTACTCAGTATGCCACGTTAAATGAAACCAAAATGCGCTCGAATTTTCTAAGAGCAGCTACCAGCTGTCCTCCACACAGATAAATTTATGATCACCATAGATTCCTAGCTAAAACTGTCTGCAAGTGATTTTGCTTCAAAAGAACCTCTACTATACATTAATTAAATTGGGTACATTTAACGTGTAATTAGAAATAGATAACAATAAAGTCCTCCGTGAATCTAGCGCCCGGATTCAACATTTGAGGTAGACACAATGCAATATATTTTTAAGGGTGATTCTCCACATATTTCCACTAACGTCGAATAATACGCTGAAATTAGGTATGAAAACTGGCTCGAGCGAAGTAGATACATTTTCATTGAAAATGGACAAGGTCAAACTTTAAAAAGTTTGGTACACGCAATAAGATACCTCGTGCTTATGCGTGAACGCTGTCTTAAAAAGGACAAATTCTCGCACAACAGCTCACATAAGAAACCGAACGTTCATTGCTTAATGGATTTGTCCAAAACATGACTGCAAACAATATATTGTTTCTCCCACCAGGAATTACGAATTTATTTTAGAAGGTAAAAATGTTAAATTTTTCAAAACTAAAATAATAACATGATAATTTTACAAAAACTCTGAATAATCAGTGAAGTTTGTACATGACATAATTATCATTTACGTTATTAAAACGTTGTTGATATTCCTAGTTATGCAAATATCTTCTCCATTTTACCTTTATGGAAAAACGAATATAATTTGCAAATACAAATTTGCAGCACCTGTATTGGTCAAAATAATAATTAAAAAAACAGTAGGTATTTGTTGAATGTCTTTCCACTCAACTTCGGTTTTTAAGACAATCTGAATAACTAGAAAACAAAACTCGATGTAAGATAATGACCACTTTGAATCGCCCTCAAGGATATAGGTGTTATTACGTCATAATAACCTAATAACGTCAAAATAAATAGATGATGTGTCATCAATAACAGCAACTCAAGCAATAGTTGCAGGCCATTGAGACCGAATGATTTCTTAAATTTTGTCATTACACCAGTTGCAGGAATACCATTATAAATTAAATGTGGAGATATTTCATGTATTGTCGAAACATGGTCGAGTGTTATTTCACGATCTATCATAGTATAAGACTATGTTTGTCGCACATCTAGCCTGATGTTCGACCGCCAAAAACTTCCCAATTTGGGAAGTATCACTACGATTACCTCTGAGTCTCTTTCAGAGAGTTAAAGTTATTCGACTCGCATAGGAAAGAGACGAGGACGTTCCGAATGAGCTACAACGCATTCGGATCATCTCAGGTATTTCTGCGAGACAAAAACATGCCTCGAGGATTGATCTCGAAGTTGGGAATAAGCCACAACCCCGTAAATTTGGTGATAAAATGCCACCTGGTGAAAACTGTACACATTGATAACTGCATCACACTTAATTTACATTGTATTTGTTGCTATATTTCCCCTGCAGTGACCTTAGCAGCAGAATGGGGAGAGTTTGCCAAATACGTGAGAGGAAAAAGTAAGGAATTCTTTACTTACAGTGATGGAGCACAGCGCTCAGGACGTAACAACGAAGCGTATTTGAGCTAGGGTGGCCACTGACGGAACTCGAAAACATCCGACACGCCTTTGCCCCCACGCAAAATTGATCATGTTAAGAAGAGAACAGACCAGCTGAAAACCGGACTGCCCGGTATAAAACCGGACGAATGGCTAACCTAATCTGTGCTGCAATAGAGAGTCTGTTTCTTCTACCTATATTATTGACTAAATCTCTGAAATTAGATATAAACTAGAATCCAATCAGCGTTCTCGTGTACTAATGCACGGAGAAGCTGCACCGGTTCAAAAGTATGGAGGGGGAAAACCGCCACAATTCTATGCATGTATTTTAATTGTATGCATGTATCTTCTATTAAATAGTGTATACTGTATATTCTATTTTGTGTTCTTCTATTCTGCATTATTTATTAGCATATGCTGTATATTCTATTTTGTTTTGTTACTGAATTTGTTGAGTATGTTATTACAAAACTGCAATTTCGTGTCTTCAGATTCCATATAAATGATTATACGTGCATTTTTAATATTACACACGTTCATATTTTGAATTGTATTTTTCCAACTCTAAATTTTCTCTTTGGAATTGACAGATTTCTTTTTATAACACACTGTTAAGTATCACACTGGTAAAACTTTCACATACTGAAAGTTACAATGTAGCGCAATGAAAGTTGCAAGTTGGCTGTTAACACGACGAAAGATGCAATAGATTAATGTCCCATTATGACAACAGAGGTCGCCGTGATAACTTAATGAAAAACAATGACGCGGGTCAGGTACAATGCACATTCTAATCATGGAGGACTGAACTACAGAAGTAGTAAGAATAAAGGCCGTTTCTGGATAATTTATCTCTTCCACGTTGGAAAATTTATGATTTTTCATCTTCGCTTAAGTCTCCGCTTATTGCTCGATTGCGCTCGCAAACGTTCCGACACCGCTACGATTCAAAATCATAAATTTTCAAACGTGGAAGAGATAAATTATCCAGAAACACGGCCTTTATTCTTACTACCATCATACAAACACAAAAATTTATAAACAAATATCAACATGCGTAAATTAACTGTTATACAACACAACCTATTATCATTAGGATAAATCTAACACCCGCTATATTTATTGTTAGACAAAATTTATGACACTAAACATCTGTCAACCATATCGTTTATAAAATAGTGTGTAACACACAACAAAACTATTATAATTAAGATTAAATATAACATCATATATTTATCGTTAGATAAAATTTATTCAACATCATCTTCATCTTCATCTTTAAGTTCATATGCACAGAACACTCTCGCTTTAGCAATAACATAATTCATCTCATTATATTCACAAAGAAAAAACTTTATAAATCCATTTGCTAACATAACAGGTTTTATTAAATCACAAAATTCATTAAATTTAACACGAGTACCATTTATGAAACAACTCGTCTCATTGTCGATCGTTATTTTGGTATATTTATCTTTTGTTATTGGATCGCATAAATTATCAATTTTAATATTTAATGTTTCAGTCAATTGCTCAATAAAATCAAAATAATCTGACACTTCATCTTTAACCAAAGATAATTTAAGCTTATCCCCTGATCTGAAACTAGTGCCACATATTTCATGATTAAACATTTCCGTTAATTGTTCCTCATAATACATTATTCTTTTCATTTTTTTGTCACTATCTTCAACACTCACCCTTTGAAAGTTCATCTTATACATATAATTCACACAAAATTAATCTGGTATGTCCTTTTACTCATTGTACTCTTTTACATAATCTCTTTCATATTGTCCTATCCTTACAGGTAACAAATCACTTAACATGTCATCCTTAACACGAAACTCCTGTATCAGATCTAACATTATGTATCTTTCTCCTCGTAAGTACGTTCTTAATTGATTCGAAATCTTATTGTACGTAATCATAGCAAATTTACACGCCGACTTTTTATTTTCAAACTTCGGTTCAATCTTTTTGCTACTGGCATTTAACGCAATACCGACTCCTGATATTATTAACAAAAAAGGATTAGCAGTACCTCCTGCAGATGAAACTCCTGCTGCTGTTAACGCCATTGGCACATACGCGATTAACTTTAGTACACGTCCATAATACCGATAAGCTTTCTTTGCGCAGTAAGATTTTTTGTGATAATAATTGTAATACGCGATTACTTCACGTCTATCACCTTCAGGCATATTATACGAAATATGGTTAAAATCGATAACATTTTTTTTGTGGTCATTTTATTCATTCTTGTAGACAAAATCTGTAAAATATGTTTCTTCATTATAAGCATCACGTTCTTCTTGAGTAAATATTTTTGGTGTTAAACGAGATACAATGTTATGATAATCCTATAATCCACTTCCACTTTCATCATAATGTTCTAAATACACGTTCCGGCCAGAAATGTTCGTTGTATGCAACATTATTTTTCTGAAATTAGGGTTATTTTTTATTCTTTCACTAATTATTGTAGAAATTTCAGCAGTTCCCGAATTTAACTTATCCTCCTGGTCTGTTGAATAAGTTAACTTAGAAGTATAATAAAATTCTTTTGGAAATTTTACATTATCAAATTCTGTGTTGTAGTCAATTACCTGTTCATGATACATGTTAATGTACTCTGCAGCTGATTTAATTGAATCTAATTTGAAACCGTAATTCAATATATTATGAAACATGAGCAAATACGCCGCCAAAAGTTTTTCCTTAAATCCTTTAAGAAAATCAATAGCTGTACCTACAGCCTTTATTGTATCTGAGAATTTTGTATTCTTTGGATCATCTAAAAACTCATAGAATTTATTAACGTCATAAACATCTATGGTTTGAGGCTGATAAAACTCTATAGGCACGTGTTGAACTTCTACGGTGTAAACAGCATTTTTCACAAGGTCCTGATTGCAGCCCTTTGATAAATTCTTTGCTTAAGATTATTAACATGCTGTATTCTACCTTGGTATATTATCGTGTATGCGGCCGCAAAATCTGCAAGTTCATTATTGATGCTAGAAAACAATTGTGTTAACGGAATTATTAATTTATTTTGAATAAGTATAACTATCTTTATATAATCAACCATATAATCTTTTTCGTACATGAAATTAATTTCTGTGTAATATTCTTTATTTTTAACTTTAGTTAGCTTGTCAGGCGCAAATTTTGTCTCCAATTCCCACGTAATCTTTGGATTAATATCAGTCAACTTTTTAACTTTTTACAAACTCTTTTTTGGGATCCGATTTTGGTTTTGGTGGTGGTAGATTTTTTATTATATCCGTAATCCTGTCCCTAGCCTCCAGTGCCGTATAAATTTCTTGTTCAGTATATTCTTCTTTTTTCCCCAAAAATGTTGATGCAAGTATAAAGTAACTTGTCGCTAAAACATCCACATCATCAGGCTCATTATGAACGTCTAAAATTGTATCAACGTCGTTATAATCTAGTCCAGTTCTTCTGAATAACTTTCTTTTTGCAAACTCTTCCCTTAATTTAGGTTTTTTAAATAAAGATAATTTTTTGTTTGTTCCATTATTTTCCAAACATTTCGAATTAATTTCATGTCTTTTTCCGTCGGATTTTTTTAGCAAAATCTCGGTTTTTTTTATAATAATTAATTCTAAAATTAATTCTATATTTTCAATACTTAATTCTAAAATTATATCGTGAACTAAATTTTCAATAATTTTTTATTGTTCAGTTATTGCACGATCAGAACAATATTTGACCATTACATCACTTTTTTTTTATTTCATCACGTAATTGATTGCCGCGCATAGCTGTTACAGACATCAAATTATTCCTTTCTTCCTCATCATCTGCAACCATTTCCTTATCTCTTATGCTAATCTTGTACCTGCTCAATTTTCTTTGTCCATCAGTTGATATATCTATCAAATAATTTAGGGTCAAAAATTTGTTTATAAAATTCACGACAAACTTCAACAATATCTGTACGTTTTTCTTCTACGACATCAGCCATTGTTATTAAATATTCTTCGACAAAATTACACAAGGTCATCAACACTAAACATTTACCAGCCAGATAAACCGGGATTATGACCCTCAGCCTCCGTACAATTAACACGATAATATTAGAATTTTTTTGTCGGAACGGGACTTATCTCAAACTCTATTGGCGTAGATCCCACACAAGTATTTGTTGTTGTATATAACGTATCCTTTGTTGCAAATGTACTGACGTTATTTTGCTGCAACTGCCAGTTGTACATATGCTCTGCATTTTTAGGCCTACCGTGCAACATAAACTTTCAAACGCAAATAGCAATTTGAAATTCAATTTGAATCCAAAAATTTGTTGACACACCATTAGTCGCGCATTCATTACTCGGATCACTACCGGCTTTGTCCCAAAAAAAGCACTGCCATGCATGAGCAACATTACCATACACACTGCTCGCAGAAACAATATGGCCACTGCGGTTACTGTTATACGATGACAGTACCGGTATACAACCAACATTGCTTTTAGCACGTTTTATTCCACCACCACCACCTACAGCAACACTGTCAACATACGCTTTATTTGTCGAATCATCTGCAGCAGTCGGTACAGCCCTTGACGTTACCTTATTGTTCCTCATAACCAACGCGCCCGTCATTGTATCACCAACCTTTTTAACAACCGCACTCAGAACATTTGCTAAACTCGACAAAGGAACAGCATCTCCAGGATTACCTGGTGCCGGTAAATTTATAATTTTAAATACATTGTTCATATCCAAGTTTCCTGTCATAATGTCACCAGATTTATTAACAGAATAATCTTTTAAAACCTTATAACTAACAGCATAATCATCTGCAGCAGGTGTAATTGTCTGCAAACCGTACAACACCTTATTGCCCATACTTAACGAGCCCAACACTGTAGTACTAGCACGAGGTACATACAACAACACCTCTTCCTTAACTTGCACGTAACTTACAGCGTCAGTGTCACCTGGAGGATATGAAATCGGTAATTCCGTAATTTTCCCTGTACTCGTAAACGTCAAAAACACCTGTCATTGTACCTCCATTTTTCGCTACCTTTGTATTATTTACAACATTAATTTGCGCTAAACTTGCGGCCTGACTCGGATTACCACCAGCTAAGGGATAAGTTGTTTCAAAGTTTATTATCTTTTTACCTGTAATGTTTATGTCACCTGTCATGATACCACCAGTCAAGTTTAACTTTTTATCATCTAATGTTTTTACCTGAAAATAACTTGTCGCCTGCGAATCTGTTGGATTAATTGGAGGATATGTTGTTTCTAAACCAACTATACGTCTACTGTTCAGATCCAAATTACCTGTCATTATGTCACCAGATTTTGTAACATAATTTGAGAAATCAACGGTACCATTTGTTATTGTTTCTGGTACACCACCTCCGATGTAATTTCCGAATTTTGTATAATACGTCATCTTTTATTTTATTGCAGCAGATTAAATTTAGTCTAAACATAAAATAATAAAATGAGCGTTATAAATTTTGACACAGAAAACGTACTGACTCAGCACCACAACAACAATCTACCGAACTGCCATTACCTTATTGTAGGTAGAACAGGTTCAGGTAAGACAAATTTATTGTTAAACTTGCTTCTGCAAGATAATCTTAATTATGACAAAGGACACATTTACACAGTCAACCCACAACAGGACAAGTACCAGCTGTTAACCGAATTTAACGACAAGTTAAAAGAAAAACTTAACGCGCCCGAAGATATATTTATTCTTAGTCAGCCAGATGAAGTTATACCGGTAAAAGACCTAGACGCGACAGAACACAAAATTATTGTATTGACGACATGCCCTTAGAGCACAAAGAAATAAATAAAATAAAATCTTATCTTTCGTTATCACGAAACAAAAGATGTAACGCAATATTTCTAGCGCAAGGTTACTACAATGTCGATCGTTTTATACGACGAAACACAGGCTGCTTCATATTATTCTCCGGTATGGACAATACAGATGTTAAAAACATAGCTCGAGAACAATGTGGTGACGTTACAATGGACAAGTTTGCTGAATATTATCATACGGCAACAAAGAATAAACATGATTTTCTCTTATTTGACATTTGCACAAACAAAAGAAAAAATGTTTAGGTGTTGCATTGACAAGTACATTTAAATTCTGTCTAAAGAACAACAATAATGGAGAATTACTCAGACAGCTCACTGAGTCTAAACAACGAGCTAAAGCTATTTTTGATCAAGCACATTACGGAGAACAAGCACTAACTGAAGCGCGAGATGAGGCTTTTTTTTGCCAATAACACAGTCTATTTCTACAGTTAAGGAGACGATAGATAAGAAACAGGACGAGGCCATAGTAGCGTTAAAAGGTACACAGAAAGAGCTTTTAGACCAACAGCGCGCACAAAATATAATTTTAAATAACATTCAACATCAACAACAAGTACAACCAATACAAAAACAGCCAATGCAGGCTATAATGCCAGCGTTTATTGATGAACCTGAAGATTTTCCTGATTAAAGCGAAGAACTACTTGACAAGGCAGCTGGTGGTGAAACAATAGAAGATATTGAAAAAAGAATAAACGATAACAAAGAGTTTGAAGACAATCTTGACAAAATTAATATAAAATCGGAAAATTAACCTGTTTTCCTTGATTTACATGAAGACCCTTATGGGCTTGATATAACTAAACTAAAAATTCTAAAAAATGCAATATCAACAATAAATAAAAAATCTAAAAGATCTAAATCTAAAGATCCTTTAATCAAAGAGGATCATAAGGAGATGGTTAAATTAGGAAAATAAATTAAGACTTTTATTGATAGATTTTACAAACCTAAAGAACTTACTAGTTCTTTCTACGGTAGTGGCGTTAAGATCTTTTCATCAACAAAAGAGATGATAGACCATTTACTTTTGCTAATATCAGCAAAAGAAGCAGGCAACACTGGTACTGAAATAGATAACGAAATTATTGATAATCTCGATCAACTAAGAACATCTGGTATATTAACAAAGAACGAGTATAAAATTTTACATACTGATCCCGTTTAACTTTTATGTAATTCTTTTGTATAATGCAAACTACACTATTTCCTAATTCATCACAAGCGATAAGCGATAGCGCTAACTTTAGAGTAACATACAATCCGCCAATACCTCTAGACACACGAGAAAAATATGAAATAAGTTTAATCTCAGCGACAATGTGGAACAGCATCCGCAATATTAAACCTAATGTTAACAACGATTTTACATTTCGCGATCTACTTGGCGTCTGGAAAAGCTTCAAAATACCTTCAGGCGCGTATAATGTTCCTGAACTTAACACGATTATAAAATCCTTAATGTCAGATAACGGAGGTAATTCAGATAATTTTTTGCTGGAACCTAACTACAACATGTTACGTTTAAGAATTACATTAAACGGAAACATGTTGATTAACTTAAGTACACCATACACCGTAGGGTCATTGTTGGGATTTAATAAACAACAATACGATTCAACAATTACGCCAACAATAAAATATGACGGAGAAAATCCTGTGAACATAAGCTATGCTGATGTTATATTAATTAATTGTTCGATAGCTGATGGGTGGTATACAGCTCGAGGTTCTAAAGGTGATGCAATTTATGCATTTTCGCCAGATGTACCACCAGGTTCTCTGATGCAGATTATACCGCGTGAAAAAATATATTATCCTGTAAATTTATACAAACAAATATCATCAATAAGAATGAACCTTACAGACCAATCAGGCGTTCAGTTAGACTTCAACAACGAGATCGTCACGTATTACCTTCATTTGCGTCAAGTACGATAAAATTTTTATCTAACCATCAACAATAATGACCGGTTCGACAATAATGACGAGACGAAAAATATACCGCAAAAAGGTTATTGGAGGAAATATATTCGGAAGTATTTTTTTTTCAAAAATAATGCAGCATGGCCCTACATTAGCAACTAAACTAGCGCCTGTAGCTTTTGACGCAACAAAGGTTTTCGCTACAGGTGCATTATCTGCAGCAGGTACTGCTGTAGGACAAAAGATTGCTGATAAAATTAAAGGCACACCTCCACCACCGACAAATGCACAAATAGCTGAAGCAATAAGGAAAATAGCACCAACACCAGCAACATCAAGTGCAATGATAAAAACAACAAAAAAGTTGTTATCACCTGCAGGTGAAAATATCGTTAGAACATTAGTTACAATAAATGAAGCAAAATTACACCTGCCACGTTAATAAAATTTTATCTAAACTTTAACAATAACATGACATCGATAAAGACTTATCTCGATATTAGCGAACCACAGGAGATAGATGAGTCTGCAACTGAATTTCAATATATCGAGTACTTACCAGATAAGACTAACGCGAACGAGAGTCAACAAACAATAAACACACGTGATGAAGATATTTACGTTACCTCATAAGCCTTTGTTGAAGTACGAGGTCAGCTGATGACAACTGCAGTATCACCTGCTGTACATGCAGCTAATGTTGAAATAGCACTACAAAACAACGGTTGGGGCTTGTTTAGGGCTGCAAAATATCTGATTGGCAATCAAGTCCTCGAGGACATACCCGACCATCTACCAATAGCCAGCACGGTAATGAATCTGATATCTTTTTCTGAAGATTATGCAAGATCAACGGCAACAAATATGCACTGGTTTAAGGACACGGAACTTGGTGATCCCATATCAACCGAATTTAGAACAGACACTGGTCCTGCTGGTGCAAACGACAACAATCTTATAGCTGATCCTGTAGGTAATACAGCTGCAAATATTGGTAACGCAATAAGAACTGCAGCAGCAAATCTCAGACAAGCACGATACAACGAAGGTTTTGTAAAACGTAGAGCTTTTGCTGACAACGGGTCTCAAATAACAATACTCTTACCTCTAAGCGCGGTATCTGGTTTTTGTAGGGACGTTAATAAGGTATTTAGAGGAATAAAACATACACTTGCACTGAACAGGTCAGACAACAATAATACAATTTTTAAAGCTGTAGGTGTTGCAGACGGTCAATTTGTCGTAAACTATCTGTCACTGTGGATGCCAAAGATCGTACCATCAATAACCGCTGAGCTTATATTAGATAACGCACTAGAAGCATACACACGACAAGTATATTTTGAACAGAATAAAGTGTACCGAAAAACTGAACCAGAAGCAGCAAGTTACACATGGCGTATAACTTCAACATCATCTTTAGAGCTACAACGACACATTTATATTGTATTTCAAACTGCCGCACGAGCTGATGGTGATCAGACAATAAAGAAGCGAATATTTAATAACATGAATCTTACCCGTATTAGCGCTAGAATAAACTCGAGACAATACCCCGAACGAGAGTCTGTTTGTAACTTTACCGCTGGAGCAAACCAGAACGTATCAAGACCTTACTTTGCGCTTATGGAGGCAATGGAGAAGTACCAGCACACGGACAGCGGTAGTCAATTGACTGTAGATGAATTTAGAGTAAATTACCCAATATTTCACATTGACGTTAGCAAACAAGCAGAGCTTCTTAAACACTCGCAAGCTGACATCGAAGTTACCTGGACACTAAGCGTAGTATCAGGTGGACAATATTACGCTTATGCACTTATTACCGCAGAGAGGTTCGTCAAACTTGACGCAAAAAAGGGTAGAATGTATATTCAGGTTTAAATTTTATCTAAACTTTATTTATAAATGTATACTCAGCAAGAAGTAAATTTGTCCAAGGGAGAAATAAAAAAATTAGCTGATGCTGTAAAAAATCGTAGAGGAGTGTCAATAAAAATAGATTACAAAGGAACAGAACAGGTTAAACTTTTGTTGACAAAACACAAATAATTAAATTTAATAGAGGAGCACCATTCGTGATAAACTTATCTAAAGCACAAATTACCGCAATGGCTAAACACGATGGGTTCTTTGGGCCTGCACTTGCAACGATAGCGTCAACAATACTACCAATACTTTTGCCCGTACTCGGTTCACTAGGTATTGCAGCGGCATCTGGTGCCATATCTAGTGCAATACAAAAGACGGTAATGGGTAAAGGTATAAAAGTTGCAAAATAAATTTTATCTAATATTTTTAATAAACATGCCACCAAAAAGACGAAGAACTACTGTCAAGCGCAGAGCACCAGCACGACGAAGACGTGTAACCGACGGATACATATCGATAATAACACCAGCAATTAAGGGTATCGGTAGCATACTGGGTAAAATATTCTTATAAATTTTATCTAACAATTTATTATAAACATGCCAGCACGAAAAAAAAAGAACAACGAAAACGGTAAGAAGAAGGAAGCAAGTACAGGGTGGGTTTCTACCTTTACTTTCACTTCTCGGAGGCCTAGCAGCAAGTTTTATTCGACCAAAGATAATGGGACAGGGTCTGATGTTACCAGGTACCAGAAGGTATTGAAGCCTTTATCTAACTCGAGATTTATGATAAATTAAAAAGTGTTAAAGGTTTTATTGGAGTATTTTGTAAGGACCAACTTCCGGGACACATGGTGCCAGATATGTCATGTGTAATTAACATTCAGAACTTTAACGACGGTAATGGCACGCATTGGACCGCACTTTATAACAACAATTACTTCGACTCATTTAGTCTGCCACCTTCGGATGCTGTTAAACGATTTGTAAATAAACCTGTAAGCTACAATTCCACACAAATTCAACCAACAGGCGCAACAGCATGTGGTTATTATTGTATTATGTTTATTAAGCAAATGGCGCGAGGTAATAAGTTTATTGATTTTATAACACAATTTGATACACCAGCAAGTATAAAAAATGATAAAATAGCTGTGAATTTTGTGTGAAAAATAAGTATAAACATGACAAGTACATATTGCCTAAAGTGTAAGACACGAACAGACAACATAGATTAGGAGGTTGTAACAACAAAGAGCAATCGTTTAATGATGCAAAGTATTTGTGTTGTTTGTGCCAAAAGAAAA
The DNA here is from genome assembly GCA_029931535.1 of Margaritifera margaritifera. Classification (NCBI taxonomy): domain Eukaryota; kingdom Metazoa; phylum Mollusca; class Bivalvia; order Unionida; family Margaritiferidae; genus Margaritifera; species Margaritifera margaritifera. The sequence continues at coordinate 2,050,126 of JAQPZY010001677.1, read as the reverse complement.
AGTGTATTTATTACAAAACCTGTTGATGTTGTACCAGAAGTTGTCGGAGAAGGAATAAATTTAGTTGTAAGACCAGACTCGCCTGAATTGTGCCTGGCGCCAGACATGACAAAATTAAAATTATAAAATGATAATAATAAAATATGTGTAATTGTGGCACCGATCACGACCTTTGTATTGAACACAATAAGGCTGTAACAACTTACTGTAAAAAATATAATAACCGTAGAATCGTAGGTGGCGCTATTGATACTGATAAAATTATTGGTAAATTGCCAAGGCCTAAAGGAGGTTGGACATTACCAGGACATAAGTACACTGGACCCTGGAACCCACTCCACGAACAACTAGATGAAAATGATAATCCATTACCAGGACAAGAGCCGTATAATCAGGTTGACGCTATCGCTATGAGACACGACATTTGTAATCGTGACAATGAAACTGATAAGCACGGGTGTGATAAGGTTATGTTAAACGAATTAAGTGACATGAAACCACAGAATGTGCGTGAACGTGTAGATAGAAGATTTGTACAGGGTGTTATTGGCGCAAAGTATAAATTAGGTTTGGCAATACCACCAGCTGATCTTGCACGTTAGTTGCATAAACCAAAAAAAAAAAAAAAAGATTCTAAGGCGACGTGTTGTTGCAAATGCTGTAGATGATATATGGTCCGTAGATCTGGCGGATATGTCGTCGCTTGCTGAACACAATTACGGTAACAAATACTTGTTGAACATAGTTGACGTACAAAGTAGGTACGCTTTTAGTCTGCCAATAAAGAATAAAATGGGAAGTACAATAACCACAGCATTTCAACAAATAATTTCTGATACAAATCGCAGGCCCAATTAGATCTGGACAGACCATGGTGTAGAGTTTTATAACAAAGAGTTTGAACAATGGTTAAAGGATCACGACATTACCAAGTACACAACAGGAAACGAAGGTAAGAGCGTCATTGTTGAACGGTATAATCGTACGATAAAAGATAAAATTTATAGGCACATGACATCAAATAATACAAATAATTATGTTGACAAATTGCCTGATATTGTAGATGAATATAATAGCACTAAACACAGAACGTTAAAGATGTCACCGAAAGATGCAATTAAATTTCCTGTACTCGCAAATGAAAACTTGTACCGTAGACACAAATTTGTTGTTGGTGATAAAGTAAGAATTTCATTAACAAAAAAAATATTTGAAAAATCTGCGACACCAAATTGGTCTGAAGAAGTTTTTGTGGTGAATAAGGTTCTAACAACAATACCTGTAACTTACAAATTACGTGACCTTAACGAAGAAGATATTACAGGAAGTTTTTATGAACAAGAGCTACAAAAGACTGATCAAGACGTATTTGTTATCGAAGAAATAATACGAACAAAAGGTGGTAAAAGTTTAATAAAATGGAGAGGGTATAGTGATGTGTTCAATAGCTGGATACCAACGTCGAGTATAGAGCCGTACGTTAAAGGTACACTCGTTTAACGTACTTTGTTGATTATTGTTTTGTAAATATATTCATAATTACCTAGAACGCTTTTGCATTTAACGGGCTTGCATAACGAGATAAGATAATTTCTCCGTTCGAGAGATAATTCTGTCATTAACAAAAATATCTTTGCAAAGATAAAATCAAACTTAATACTTTTCTGTCGCCCTGGGATTTTGATATTCATAAAATGTATTAATCTGGCGTAAAAACTTTTTGTTTCTGATTCTGTCAGATTAAACTTTTTTATTTTTTATTTTTTATGTGGTATTTAGCATTGTAGCGTCCTGTGGTTGGAGGCGCGTAATGTTGTTTATTAACAACTACATTTTCGTATTCTGCGGGGATAATTTCACAGTCATCTGATACATATTGTTCGGTTAAATATATTTTTTGTTCTGGTACTTCTTGTTGTTGTACAATTGCGGGAACAAAGGCTGGTACTGGATTAGAGTATAGTCTTTGTAATAAAGATAACATTATACAAATAGTCTTTTTTAAAAAAAGAATTTTGTGTAACAACAATAATAAAATGGATGATACGAAATATATTCGCCGGTGTAAGATTGTAGACCGCATTGACTTGTACGATGAAATTAAAAAAATGTTTTGTGATGAAGAACGTAAGATAGCGTTTAATTTTAAAATTGTGCATGGAACAGATAATACGGTTCTATTAACAAGCAGACAGAAGTACCTGTTTCTACAACACGGCGAGATTGCTGTTTCGTACGATAAAGATACTTTAATTAATTTCGCACATAATTGTCTTAAGCGTGATGTGCTAAAGAAGATAATTCTATGTGAAGATTAAGTATACGAGATGAATAAAGATTTATGTTACAACGAAATAAAAAAATTTGTTAAACAAGTATAAAGAAATAAGATTCAACAGCGCACAGAGGATTGGTATAAAATTATGGCGACAACTGTCTGTGGTTCGGAGATAGCCACCATATTAGGTGTCAACCCGTATAAAACTTTAGCTGAAATCGCAAATGAAAAGTATCAAATGAGACAAGGAAAGCAAGTTAAATTTGTAGGATCTTTAGCTTGTTGGTGGGGCAAGTTGTTTGAACCTATCATTTTAAAATATGTTGAACACGATCTTGGCGAACGGGTATTAGATAATAATATTTGCGTAACAACAGATTTCGGTATAAGATATTCACCAGACGGATACGTCGTTGGCAGATTTAACAATGACGAACTTATTTGTGTAAAAGATAATGAAAATGAAGATGATGTTTATAAGATCATGTTGGTTGAAGCGAAGTGTCCTATGTTACGTAGACCTAAAGATGATGTTGCAGAGCATTTTTTGCCACATGTGTTGTGCGGGCTAAAGGTGTCGCCAATAACAGAAAAAGGACTATTTGTTGAAGATATATTCAGGAGGTGTTCAGTGATAGATCTGGATTTCACGTCTGATTACAATAAAAGTTTACATTTTGATAAGAATTTTTATGAGAATAAAGTACCGTTGGCTATTGTCGTTATTGGTGTGTACGGAAATAAAAAAAAAATAACAAAAAAAATTAGTTGGATTTCTTTGTTACAAACTTTTTGATGTTTGTTATCATGTCGTTGATAAAGAAAAGAATTATCATGAAGTTTTGATAAATGCTGTTGAAGCGCTTGAGCAAGAGATAAAATTATTGTTTTAAATATCGCAATAATTAAAATTAATCCATATTTTATATTTTTTCGAAAATGCTGATCTTGTTATATTGTCGGCGACCATTTTTACAGATTTAGAATCAATATTAAAGTAATTTCCAGGTGCTGTCATAGATAAAAAATTATATTTCATCATCGTTGTCGTTATTAAACGATAATACAGAAAGTTTTGTTCTTTTTCCGCCTGCATTTCCACGTAATGCATTTTCTTGCGAGGTTACCATTTCTAAATTAAAAAGATTATTGTTAATTTTATTTCCATCAACGTGGTCTATAACCATAGCTAATGGGATTATCCCACCAAAACATTCGTATACAAATCTATGGGCAAGATAAGATTTGTTTTGGGTTTTTTTTGTTTATTCTAAAAGAAACATGAAGATAGCCATCTTTATCAACCTTACCGATTTCATTTTTAATCCTGGCATTTCTAACAATACCTTTCTCTGAAGCGTCGTAAGCGTCAAATACAGGATGACGCTTAAACTCATTTTCTAAAAATAAATTATTGATATTGTTGTCATCAAATCAGCCGTTCTTGTAAGCGACTCGCTTACCTGGTGGTATTGGGCCGATAAGTGTTTCCCAAATATAATTTTTTACAAATATTTTTGTTATTGCGAGACCGTCTTTAACGCCAACGAAGATCATCTTTCCGAATTGGGATTTTTTACCCGGTATAATCGTCTGCGAGGTCAAGTTAACAACCATTCCCAATTTATTAGCGGCGTTGTTCGTGTAGATTGCGTTAGTGATAAATTCATCATCAGCATAAGAGAACATCATGTCATCATGTGTGTTCATTTTTCTGCCATTATTATTAAAATACCATTTGTTTAATAAGGAAATTTTTACATATGGTTCATCATGTAATAATTTTTTTTTTCGTATTAGAAAAATAATATGTTTATTAAATATAAGACAATGAAATCACTAGCTGATCTGTCAAAGCATGTACTTCTCGTTGCAAAACAGAATTCTACAGCATTTTACGGATTTGACAAGACATTTAAGGTTGATAATAAATTAGTATTAAAAGGTTTGACTCCAGACAACCTGTTACACATATTAAATCCGGTAATAACAAAGGAGCTCAATGAACATAACTCGATAAAGTTAATTGTACAGTTCCATGTTCTGTTCAGTAAACTTTGCATTTACGAAGATTGTGACCCGCATGAAGAGACGTCTGAACCTTATATTAGCGCGAGAACACGTAAAATATTACGCGGTGCTGACCTTAAAAAGCTGCAAACAGCATTTTTGATAAAATAATGAAAAATATAGAGGATTTTAATAATTTCGGATCGGGCTGGAAGTTAGAGGCAATAAAGTCAGTACAGTTCCACACTTTAAAGTACGTTCCGTTACGCGGTTCGTCCTATGTTGAGTTACCTGATAAAATCAAAAACACAAAGTGTGTTATAAACGTTAAGAACAACGACAACAAATGTTTTCTTTGGGCAGTACTGTCTGCAATTTATCCCGTAAACAGAAATGTGAGCGTCTTATCAAGCTATCGTGCTTTTTCAAATAAATTAAATTTTGACGGTATACAATTTCCTGTAGAAGAACGACAAATTCCTAAGTTTGAAAAATTAAATGAATTAAGTATAAATGTATTTGGTCTGGATTATAAGGAGAATGTTTATCCGAGGCTAATTAGCAAAGTGGCTTCACAAAAGACAATAAACTTATTATTTTATAACGATCACTATTGCTGGATAAAAAAAATTTGACGGACTCGTAAGCAGTCAGTACAATAAGTCTCAGTACAAAAAATTCTTTTGTTATCGGTGTCTTCACGGGTGTAAGACAGAAGATATACTTCAAAAATATCTAGAGTATTGCAAAGACGTTCAGGGTATAACAATGCCAAATAAGGAAAATTCAGAATTAAGGTTTAAAAATTTTAAGCACCAGCTACAGGTTCCGTTTCTAATTTACGGAGATTTTGAAGCTCTTTTGAAGACAGTTGTCACTGATGTAAAGTGTGATCCTAATAAATCATCTACAATAAAGACACAGGAGCATGTCCCGTGTGGTGTCTCGTATAAGGTTGTATGTTCTGCAGATGAAAGGTTTTCAAAGGAAATAAAAGTGTATCGCAGTGATGATCCTGCGAGTTGGCTGATAACAAATTTGTTAATTGAATCTGAAGAAGTGTTTAGTATAATGAATCATATTAAGCCAACAATAATCACGAACGAAGAAAATGAGAATTTTAAAAATAAAATAAACTGTCATATTTGTGGTGAAGTGTTAGGTGACGATCGTGTACGAGACCACTGCCATATCACAGGTAAGTACCGTGTAGCTGCATATGACAGTTGCAATTTACGTTTTAAGTTTCCTGAATTTATTCCTGTTGTATTTCATAATCTTCGGGGATATGACGGACACATAATCACAAAAGCTTTTGGTAAGTTTGAAGGAAACAATAAAATTAAGTGTATCCCGAATAACTTTGAAAAGTACATGTCGGTGTCTTTCGGAACACTTCGCTTTATTGACAGCGTGCAGTTTATGGCAGCGTCATTAGAAAATTTAGTAAAAGGTTGTACCGTGTTCAGTAATTTAGAAAATAAATTTGGTAATAAATCTGATTTATTAAAAGAGAAAGGAATTTATCCGTACGAATATATGACAGGTTGGCATAAGTTTAATGAAATACAATTACCTGATAAGGAAAAGTTTTATTCTACGTTGTCCCTTGAAGGAATAAGTGACAAAGAGTATGATTACGCGCAAAAAATATGGAACGAATTTGGTTGTAAAATGATGGGAGATTAACATGATTTGTACTTGATGACAGATGTTTTGTTGTTAGCTGATGTATTTGAAGAATTTAGAACGATATGTTTAAAGTACTATGGACTTGATCCATGTTGGTACTTCTCATCACCGGGACTTAGCTGGGACGCTGCGTTAAAGTTAAGTAAGATAAAACTACAATTACTTACTGATCCAGATATGTTCTGTTTTATTGAAAAAGGTATTCGTGGTGGAATTTCCGTTATAACTAAAAAACATGCAGTTGCAAATAACAAGTACATGGCAAATTACGATAATACAAAGGAAGAAAGTTCGATAATGTACTTTTATTCACATAATTTGTACGACTGGGCTATGTCCCAGTTTCTTCCTTATTCAGGATTTCGTTGGATAAGTACTGACCAGTTTCTGAACGAGATTGAGAAAAATATACCTGAAGATGTAGGCTATTTTGCTGAAGTTGATCTTGAATACCCTGGCAGCTTGCACGAGCTTCATAACGATTATTCTTTCTGTGCTGAGACGATGTTGATAACGGATGATATGTTATCGCCATAACAACAGCAACAAAAGCAAGAATATAATATCAGCAAGAGTACCGTTGAAAAGCTGGTGCCAAATTTACAGAATAAAAAGAAGTACGTAATTCATGTTACGGCTTTAAAACAGGCGCTTGATCATGGTTTGATGTTGTTAAATGTTCATCGAGTATTGAAGTTTAAACAGAAACCTTAGTTGAAAGAATATATTGATTTTAATACGAACAAAAGAGAGAGTGCTACAACGGACTTTGAAAAAGACTTTTTTAAGTTGATGAACAAGAGCGTATTTGGTAAGACGATGGAAAATATCAGAAAACGTGTCAACATAGAGATAATAAATAATGTTGAACGAAGAAATAAAGTTGTATCAGATGATAAGTTTGTGAGTATGAGGATCTTTGATGAGAATTTAGTTGCCCTACAAAAAAGAAAAACTAGTCTGAAATTAAATAACTTTCATTACGGTTTTATTAAAAAGAACTTTCCGAGATCGGAGCTGTTATTTACTGACACTGACAGTTTGTGCTATAACTTTCCGGGTGAAGGAGATATTTATCAGAAATTATACGATAACAAAGAGCTTGTGGATTTATCAGATTATCCTATAGATTCTGGTTTCAAATCCAATGGCAATAATAAAGTTATTGGTAAGTTCAAAGATGAGACGAACTTTGTGCCAATAGCAGAATTTATCGGATTAAGGTCAAAAATGTACAGCTTAAGATTACATGATGGTGGTGTAAAGAAAAGGGCTAAAGGTATTAAGAAAAATGTCGTGCATAAGGTATTGACTTTTGAAGATTATACTAAGGCACTTGCTGGCGCAAGGAATCACGTTGAAATGACAACATTAAGATCAAATAAACATAACATGGAGACGAGTGTGGTTAACAAAGTAGGATTATGTAATTTTGATGATAAGCGATATTGTGTTGATGGTATAAATACATTTGCTTTCGGATTTAATGTAAGTAAGGTACCAGAACTGAATTATGACGATATCATGAGAGAATTAGGTTTATTGTAAATTTTGTGTGATTGTATTGTATAATGGATAATATAATGAAATTACTTAATGAGATTGAAGTTATCGTAAAAAAAATAAAAATTGCGCAAAAAAAAAAAAAAATAGATGACGAGAAGAAAAATATAAAAAAGATATTTTCGTTTGATTGGGCGTATGGTGATTTTAACACTGACGATAAAAGTGATTTTTTTAGTGACAGTGAGTATGACTTTAGTCGAATGGAGATAGCGTCATAAATTTTGTCTAACAATAAATATAGCGGGTGTTAGATTTATCCTAATGATGATAGGTTGTGTTGTATAACAGTTAATTTACGTATGTTGATATTTGTTTATAAATTTTTGTGTTTGTATGATGGTAGTAAGAATAAAGGCCGTGTTTCTGGATAATTTATCTCTTCCACGTTTGAAAATTTATGATTTTGAATCGTAGCGGTGTCGAAACGTTTGCGAGCGCAAGCGAGCAATAAGCGGAGACTTAAGCGAAGATGAAAAATCATAAATTTTCCAACGTGGAAGAGATAAATTATCCAGAAACGGCCTTTATTCTTACTACTACAGATCCAACCTGCCGTGTCTCGACAGCAACGTAATATTTGATGAATAATAAGATAATATAAATGCTTCCTTCTTCCAGAGTATTGTTTGTTTGCTTGTTGTTTTTTTTTTTTTTTTTTTTTTTTTTAAATGAATGCTACTTCTACAGGTGAAGAATTGTGATGAAACCAAACTTCATCTTCACTGTTCATTAGTAGTTCCAGCATAATCACCACTTTTCTTTTTCATATTTTTTTATTTCTTCTTTCTTTTATTTTTGTTGTTGTTGTTGTTTTTGTAATGTCATGTTTTAAATTGACGATCATATCGTAAATTAGTTATCAGGTGAGTTGAAAATAAATATAACATTTTTAAAAGTTCAACACACTCCCCAAACCTCCAAGTGATAAATCTACCTAGCTTTTAGCATTCCTCTCATTACTCTCTCTCTCTCTCTCTCTCTCTCTCTCTCTCTCTCTCTCTCTCTCTCTCTCTCTCTCTCTCTCTCTCTCTCTCTCTCTCTCTCTCGTGTTTACACATTGTGTGGCCATTCAATCTACATATATATATGAAATCAGGGAAATATATTAGCAAGATAGGCCCTTGCTGAAATAAATGGTCACCATGACAACAGTAGTGATCAAAGGCATTCTACGCATTGTTTAGTCAGAAACGTACGATTTTATTTTCAATAAGCTTGTGTCTTGAAAACAGAGATTTAACTCCATGTACCCATCCATATTGTAAATCATCCGTTTCAAACCAAACAATTCGTCGAATTCATGTGGGATTGATGACGTGAATAACTTCACAGGAGTGCATCTTGTAATAGTTGTTTTATTTGTTTGTTTTATTTTAAAGCATTTGAAAAATATGTATGACACAAGGAAGTTTAATCGGTCTATGAGAATAAATGAACACCTAGCATTGGTAATATTTGTTTCATTCTTTGTTCACAGCTATAAAAAGAAAAATAAAAAATCTTTTATCTTACTCAGTAATACAATAAACATGCAGAATTTACAAACGTTTTATATTTAGCTAGACACTTATTTTAAAAACTAAATGAAAGAATCATTATTGATTTGTTAACGAAGTTTCATGTATCAAATTGTTTCGGTCCTAATTATTTCGCAACACCGGGGTGTTCCATTAAAAAGAAGAAAACAAAAACAATATTTTATACTAAGTGCTTGAAAAAGATGGGGTGGGTGGGGTGGGGTCAAAAGGCGGTTGTGATGTTGTAGATAAGTATAATAACTTGTCACAAAATAGCAGCTAACCAAAACACATTTTTCTGTTATAATTGCGGTTTACATGAAATGCCTCGAACAATAAAAACAAAATAAAATAAAATAAACTTTAATATACAATTAGTTTCAAGGAGTGTCAGCGTAGACTCTTTGTGCAACTTCATTAGGTCGCAAATCCCTACGCATTTTATAAATATTTTTCCTTGTTTGAAACCGAAAAGTACGGAATTTCATAAAGACCTAATTATATATATATATATATGAGAGAGAGAGAGAGAGAGAGAGAGAGAGAGAGAGAGAGAGAGAGAGAGAGAGAGAGAGAGAGAGAGAACGTCAACTTCCTCCCGGATTCCATGGACAGAAAGCGAAAAACCTATACCCCTCTTACATATATTTGCAATGCCAACAGCTTATGAAATAAGTTCGGTGAATGTCCAGCCATCAATTTAGAATGAACTATATTTACAGACAGAACGCACGGACGGACAGAAGAATGGAATAATTAAATCCGTTGACACTGAAGCGTGTTCTAGATCATGATATACAAGTATATTTACGTGAGTATCTATATCTAATGATTATCAGATTTTGGTGTGTTTGCAATGAACAATCCCTGATCCCCCATTAGCCAAATAAATAAATAAAGTGTATGCCATTTTGCCAATATAGTTGGACTCACATTGATAGAACAATAAAACAAGTTCTCTCTCTCTCTCTCTCTCTCTCTCTCTCTCTCTCTCTCTCTCTCTCTCTCTCTCTCTCTCTCTCTCTCTCTCTCTCTTACAAGACGAGTTAACAAATGCTTGTGTGGGGATCCGTGGTTATATCTTCTATGCTTAGAATCTGCAATTTACTGGACCCAGGACAGTTGTTCCTGTTTTGTGATTAATCAAACAGCTCCATCTGTTGTAATAACGGGTCATTACAGTAATGCCCCATTATGAAAACAGATGGCGTTTATTACATTATGTCGTCCAAGCACCCGATGTCGATCTCCTCCTTCAATCGTGCACCATGTTTCTCGTGCCCTAACGCGCTTGTTTCAAGATAATGACGTCATCAACTGTGTCACCAGCGTTCTTAAGAGTGACCGGAATGAATTAAACAGTAAAATCCGACAAAATGAGATTTAAACAGATAATTTTATGTAATTTTAAAAAATCAAAATGAAAATCTATATTTTCACTGATGCCTTATTTGTGTCTGACATTTTTGCCTTTAATTTTCTATTATATGAAAATGATCGCGCCGCCGATCACATGATGACTTTGTTTACATATTTTGAACAGGAAAACCAACTTTGGGAATTAATACAACTTGATAGTCAATGTAAATATTTGGTATTAATCAAATAGGGTTCTCATACAACGTAAGAAAAATTTACACTCAAAATGTATATTCACTTTTTCGTTTCATTATTATTTCATTATGAACATATATTCTACAAATAAAGACATTGAAACTATTATACTAAAATGTGTATCTATTCACCAGAGTCTATTTTTAAATTTCTTTCTCACTCTGTCTCTCTCTCTCTCTCTGTCTGTCTGTCTGTCTCTCTCTCTCAGTCTATTGAGTCGTGTATTTATATGGGAAAGAACAAGCAAGCAGTAATGTAAGTGCACAAACTGCATATAGAATTAACGGAATTTTTTTTTTTTTCATATTTAAATTTTTTATTTTTTTATTTCAAAAACATGGAGACGCTATGAACCAATAGTATCCATACCTTGACCTAACTGGTACATTCCGGTCATATGCCACTTGACTTTTTAGTTTGTGTCACGAACCATGGACGCCACTTCCGGAAATGAGCAAAATTTCACACGCTCGGAAAAACGGTAATTCTTAACTAATGTACATGAATGACAAATTTTTTTTAACGATGATTAAATGATGTAGATATAGTTGAACACTTTATATGGTTATTTGAATAGATTATCACAATATTATAACGAACGCGTTAAAATTCACGTTAAGTGCACGGAAAGTGGTTGCTCGAGGCTAGTCCAACTTGCGTTATGCTAAAATCATACTTGTAACTTTCACTGTGCTACGTTGTAACTTCTACGATGTTATGTACTTATACCGTTATGGTGATTAACATGTAATCAAATGAATTGTCAGAATACAATGAGGAGACTTAGAAATGGAATGATGCAATGTAGAATGTTGACGTGTGTAATACTGAAAATATGCACATGGAATTTGAAGATATGAAATTGCAGTATTCCAATATCACGCATATAAAATTTAGAAAGAAATATTGGCAGATTTAAAGATGCAATCTAGAATGTCCATCCTACACACATAGAAAATGCAAAATAGAATAATACAGAATAGAATATACGGTATACACTAAAGAGTCTTACTGCAGCGATATATTCTGAAGAGTATAAGCCATGAGGAGCTTGCAGAGTTTTACCGAAGCGCCCCCAAATGGTAATAGGGATAAGAAAAACATTTTATTTTAACAAAACATTGGGTGGTGGAGATTCACGAAGCTACGCGAGAGGTCTAGTTGAATGAGAATAACAATCATTGGGAAGTTTGACACTGGCTGCACTGGTTTCATGACATTCGAAAACCTATAGATTGGATATGTACAAGGAATAGGTGATGGGTTAGGATACCGGTCTACAACATTGTGTCAATGCAATCGGAATACCTCATAGAGGTCCGGAAGGGTAGGAGCGCGTTCTGTTGTCCAACGAAGTGGGCAAACTATATAACACGATCACTTAAAACAACAGGAATGACTGGAAACGGTTTTATCGCACAGACAGTGCAGATACTGGTTCCGCAACCATGCTTCAGCAAATTCTTTGTAGATCTGAACTTTTTGGATGGTAATAGGCGACACCAGAAGGTCAAAATTAATGGTGTCAGTCAAGTGCCCCTCCACCCCCACCCCCCATACTCATTTCACCGTTTATTCCAACCACATGGAGAAAGTCACCAGCAAATTACAACAGTATGGCAACACACTACTATATATTCCATTGCTGGCTAGATTGGGAGGGGGAGGGCATCTCTGACACGCGTCAAATTTGCAGCTGTTTATGATAGGGATTTTAATATTGGTAATATCCTCGACTTGCCATAGTTCGATCCCTCAACGTGAAATTTAACGCTTATATTATAATATTGCAAGAACCTGTTAAAATCGACATAGAACGTGTTCAACTATATCTGCTTAATTTATTCATCGTTGAAAAGTATTTATAAACTCTCCCAATTCTTTGCGAGCTACGGTTTTGCGACCGTGTCAAAATTTGTCTGTTTCCGGAAATACGTCCATGGTTAGTGCCCCAGAAATAAAGGCCACGTGAAGTAAGATTGGAATGTGAAAATTGGGCTAAGGCGTAGAAATCGGTCGTTTATGATGTCCTTGTATGATTAATATTTTCATCTGTAATATATTTCATTTCTTGCAAATGCATATTGACTGCAATAAAACACTTATAAATAATGATGACAAAAATATGGGTTACTAGAAACACCGAAATACACTGAAAAACCGAAATACACACTGAAATACACATGTATTTACATGTTCTCGGTGTTTATATCGGTAGAAACACAGGAATTATGATTTGTTTTTGTTTGATTAATAATATAAAGCAAATTAAAATATGATTTATGTGATTTTGATAGAATTATTTACTTTTTTCCTATTTATAGCACAATTCGTGTAATGACGTTACTCGGTCGTACTTGATTCGACAGATCTGTTAAATAGTTAATCTTAGTAATACATACACAGAACAGAAGTGAAAAGTATCAAAAGTATTCGCCGACATTATATTATATATTTACTTTAATTTTTGTTTAAAAGGTTTCCAAATATTTGGCAATAGTGAAACATGTACTTATATACTGCTTTTGATGATATGACAGTTGATTGTAAGGGTGTTAAGAAAGTCTTCTTCTTGGAAATATGTGAACGGGGAATATTCATAAAGGATTCGGAATTGACAAAGAATTCATTTAATGCCCAAAGATACAAAAATAAGTAAACTGGTTTCGAGGCTGAATGTTGGATTCATTAGACCAAATGTTAGATTCCCAAAAGACTATGATGCAAACAAGGTGCATTTTAATAGCAAGGACAAAACAAGTTGTTTTTGTTTGTTTGAGGAAGGGGTTGACTTCTTTGCAAAAATAATAAGTGCTTGTATGAAAAATAATAAGTCGACAGTCTGTCGTTAACCATTTGTGTTTAATTGATTTATTCCAATAAATCCAACCGAAAACAATCATGTGCCTGATTCACATTTATATACACCACATCCTGTTTATGACGAAATATCTAGGGAAGTATATTTCAGTGTTCAGGTTTGGATCTTTTAGCAGTATTTATCACAGCTCGTACATTAATCTTTAGTTTCGTTTGTATTTGTTTGAATAATAATAAAAAGCAAAATAAACTTTCATTTAAATTTATACGAATTATTTACTCTTTACTTGATTGGACAGGTATGATAAGCGGCGAATTGAAATACATACACAGAATGAAAGTGAAAAGTATCAAAGTACTAAAAGTATATAAGTTATCAAAGTACCAAAAGTATATAAGATATCAAAGTACCAAAAGTATATAAGATATCAAAGTACCAAAAATATATGATATATATATATATATAAGGACTAATCAGTAGAACAAACAACATAGACCCTGATCTGCCGGCTCATTATGCGAAGGCAGATCAGGGTCTATGTTGTTTGCATTTGGACCTGGATTATGCGCGAGCATACATGGTAGGTTCCGAATAATTAATGCTAAGATTCCTGATCAGCATGATCATATGTTAGCATCGCTTGTAATAGTTATTCGAGAAATGTAGTAATCACATCAAGAAGACGTGATTATTTGTGTATCCTTGTGCAAAGCAGTTCATCAAAACCTCCTTGACATGGATTGCAAAGATAAGAATAAAACTATTACCTCTAGCTCTAAAATCTTATTTAATGTTAACGATTTCATACTTCGCACATTTTCATTCATATTACTAATACTACTAAAAACAAATACCTCAGGCATCATTTTAATATTAAAAGAATTGTGTTTCATGTACCTGTCACACAACTACAAATTAAAAGAGAAGGAAAGGAAAGGAAATGTCTTAAGTCAGTTTCTTAGTGTAAATGGATATCTTCCAGAGTTTCTGTTCTTTCATTTTTGATATTTTTGTGTCATAAATTTGTTGAAAAAAAATTCATGGTCAGATTCCAGTTGTCAGACAGCAAATAGCACGATACAGGGGATGCACCAGCAGATGTATCCCATACACCACAGTCGTCTGAAAAAGAACTTTGCCATTATTCGACCTCTTTTCGAGGTTTTTCGCATTATTCACAATGAAGTATACAATTTCTTTCAAACCACATGGAACGCATTCTACGCTCGAGTCTGATTTTAACAACAATTCCACAGCTTTTCCTGTGTCAAGAAAATTACTCTGGTCTAGGTGTGTGCAGTCAATTCGAACATGAATTAAGATACTTAAAACAATATGAATTAAACCGACTTATACTGTCCGTTCCGGGGATTACCTCCGTTCTGGAACTATTAGTCGTTTATCATACCACCTCCGTTCTGGAACGATGATCTGTTTATGATACCTGTCCAATAAAGTACGACCGAGTGATGAGTGCTATAACTAGGAAAAAAGTAAATAATTTGTATCAAAATCGCTCCAATCATATGTTATTTTGCTTTATATTACTATTCAAACAAAAACAAATCATAATTCCTGTGTGTACACCGATATATACACCGAGAACATGTAAATACATGTGTATTTCGGTGCGTATTTCTGTGTATTTCGGTTTTTCAGTGTATTTTGGTGTTTCTAGTAACCGCAAAAATATCAAAGAAAAAAAATGATGCAAGTTTTAATTTTGTTTTTTTTCAAGCTGTCCGATAAAATTATCATATTTAAACATATAGTAATTTGTAACAGATTTTTTTTCATGCTATTTCATAACAGATTTTTTTTCCTTGTATTAAAATATTTAGATGAAAAATTTCATACTGTATAGTTTTCCATTGGATTTATTTTTTTCTAATATGATATAATTAGTGCATGTTATAGTAACCAACATTTTTACATTACCTTTGTCATCTCAAAAATCACTGTCATGGTTTCCCGCTAATAAAAAGGTAAAGAAAAACAACATGTTAACAGGGGCCCAGGCTTGAACAGCTAACACTCATTCCAGGGTCACAAACTTGCGGCAAATATGGCATTAGTTAAATCAAACATTTACATAGTGTTTTCTTTGATTTGAATTTTGGTACATATTTAAATCTCATTTCGGCGCATTTTTCTTAATCAGCACTTACCATCACTGTCAATGAACGCTATTGACCCAGTTGATGACATCAGTATCTCAAAACAAGCGCATGATGTAGCAAGAATCAAGGATGGGCACGAAGTTAGGATGGTCGATATAGCCTGCCTTCAGTCCATTATGAATCGTACCCTACCACCTGTCTTCGAAGGTATTTACCTGGCAAAATTACAATTTAGCTGAGGATTATTTAATCCCTTCAGACCTTAAAAATTTCAAACCAAACCTTGTTCCATCAGCCAAAACTTTTGTATTTTGGAAAAATAAAGTTGTCAACAGCGAGTGCAACGTCAAAGAAATGTTATTTTTAGTATATAGAGTAGACTAATGTACATCGTAAGGTGCATGGTAATGGCGCAGATGTTTGTGTGAGTAAAAATAAAAGTACGATTAATAATGAACAGATGGTAGACTATAGTATACTGTACACATAGTAAAATTTGATTTTGAGTTGGAATTGTGTTACATAATAAGAAACATTAGCTTGTTGGGGCTATTTTACCAACTGTAAACAATAATATAACAATTTTCTTCAACAATCAGACATGCATAAAATCATACCTAATTTTTTTTTCTAGTTATGCAATTATGTTTCTATGCTAAAACTGCATACCCCTCCCCCCATTTATAATTTATATTTTAATAATCAATGCTGGAAAATTGATTTTTCATGAATAGAATTTACTCTGTGCAATTAAATGCAGTGTTAAAATACACATGTAATGGCTGGCCAATACACACTTAAGATACTCCCCGCCCCTAATTTATAATTTCTATTTAAAAATTTAATGCAGAGAAATCAATTTACATAAATAGAATATACTCAACACTTACATGCAGTGTTAAAATATACTGGTTAAAATAATGGCTGGCCAATACATCCTTAAGATACCATTTTACATGCATACCGATGTCGTACCAGTTCTTGTTAACTTGTTAAGGTTTTCAAAAAGTGCATAGTCAGTTTTAAGATTTAAATAATTTATGCAAATTTCATAGCCATGCAAAATAAGTTTAAAGAGCAGTAATCAATATCAATTTGTAAAAGCATTTATTTCAAAAGCAGACCTTGATTGTAACAAATTCGTTTTCTTTACAAAGTTTTGCAGGTGGAAGGCATGTGTTGATTTGCGGGGGTGCAATATAAGACAAATAAGGGAATTAATAAAGAACACCTATTATAATACATGTATGTGTTATGGACACCAAAATAAATCTATGCATGTAAGAATTAAATTAGCTATAAATTATGTTGCAAATGCCATCATATAATGGATAATGTAAACTTCACATTATTTCGAGATTCACCACTTTGTAAAAATTTGGACAGCCACCAGTGTAATTTATGACAACATTTTTATATAATTTTTGTTGTTGTTGATTTTAGTGGCACTTTTAAGACATTTGCTGTATCATGTCAAGGAAATGGGAGCTAATTGCCTTTCCCAAGGACACAACAAGGCAGTTGGCCTGGGTGGGTATCAAACCTATGACCCTAGGATTACAAGTTCTATGCTCTACCAACTGAGCTACTGCAGCTCCCCCATTTCTAGATCAATGGAGCATCTTGATATGATCACTACTTCTTAGACAATTAAGTACACAAAGTAAAAGGAAATGCTCTCACTGAAACAAAACAAATCACTTAAATGAATACAACACACTGCCACAGCAGACCTTTAATTCGTCCATGTTGTGTTTATCACAGAATTAGCATAGTGGCTGTTGTGTCTGTCCACATTGTGACTCATAGTGGCCAGGTTAAGTTTTATTGCCCCCACATGAAAGTTGCAGCAATATAATTATGTAATAGTGGTTTTCCACAACATGTATTGCTAAAGATGATGGATAAATATTTTCAAGCTAAGAATCCCATGAGAGTGTTTAGATGCTTCCCAAAATCTATAAAGTATAATGGTATAAGGATTTGAATTACCGTGGCAATGTGGAAACATGAGAGAGAGAGGGAGATATTCTGCTTTTTAAAAAATCAAACCACATTGATACAAGAAGAAAGAAGATGTTGAAGCAGTCTGGAACATGATTGCATGGACAGTTGAGTTAACTAAATAAAGAATTATGAGAAATACTGTGATATTTTATTTTATTTATCTAGCCACTTCACAATCTTTTGTTTAACATGATCCTTCACAATGAAATACACATACCGATACAGAGGTAGACAAATTTTGAAACTCTATGGTTGTCCTTGAGCAAACTGCAGAATCTGGTTGCCCAGCATATTTTTCAGATTGCCCAGTAAATGACTTCAGTTGCCTCCAAGATTGCTGTAATTAAAATTATTCCAACAACTTTTGTCATATATTCATAGTCAATCCTAATTGCCCTTTTAAATATACCATGTGCAGTTTTTACTATATGCTGTGCATTTTTATTATATCATTGTTGTTGTTGTTATATGATGTGCATTTCTAACTCTATGCTGTGTATTTTAGTCATATGATATTCATTCAGTAATATTTGATGTGCACATATTATATGATCTGGTAAACTAAAAGCTTATATGCTGTGCAAACTTCCTTATAAAATGTGGATATTTTATTATATGATGTGCAAACTCTTTATGATGAAGATCAAATTGAAAACGTCCTCAAGAATGAGAATTTACTTTGTCACTGTTATGAAAGAAAATGCTTTGCAATCTGACTGTCACGGAATTGTGTATACTGTATATCAATGTATGTATGTGATCGAAAACGTACTTGGGTTTCGTTGCCGCGTACAGCGTTACTCGACCATGGTTTATATTTTCAGCTCTAGTTATTTCGAAATACTGAGCACAATTCATCCCATGCTGCATGTGCAAATTGCCTGCAGTGAAAACCCAAGTACCTTGAGTTCTATAGCTGCGCATATTGATCACAGCTAGGGTACTTATAGAGCAAATTCTCTATGTACAAATTACATTACGAGGAGTCTTGTCAGGAAGCTTACCACTTTACGGGAGCAATCTTCAGCTGTAGAGCTGCTTTTGTGTATGGTTTGGTTATGTGGAGTCGGAGAACTCTTTGGGGTTCCTGGTGACGTGTATGTTGTGTCTGGTGACGTTGGCTCTGAAGAGGATACTGGTGTTCTCGATGTGAGGGACCAAGTCTTCACGTCCAGCGGGTCTGTGTTGAATGAGAAGGCTCTCGAGGGATCCTTCAACAGACTGGGAGTGGCGGACCATGTGTGGTGGCTCCTTGACCATTGACTAGAGCGGTGGAACCAGAAATACATCTTGGTCATCAACTGGACGCCACGATATATATATGTGTTCCATGTTGTAATTGGTTATGTCAATATCACTATATGAGTGATACATTCGTAAATGCATAATTCAAATGTCGCTAAACGAGTGATAAATTCATGCCTTCATATTTTAATATTGCTAAATGAGTGATACATTCATAAATTGATAACTTCATGAATTCATATTTCAAATATCACTAAATGAGTGTTATATTGATAAGTTCATAATACATGCGTCCTACTTGTGGATAAATGATATTAATGATATATTATTCGTAGTTGTATATAAATTACATGCTTTCGTCATCCTTGGTGCTAAATAAGACCTTGTTTGTATTTGGGTGTCAATCATATACTTTCATTCATTGATTGGTGGTAGAACAGTGTTCATATTTGTTTACAAGTTCTATTTGTTGATCTTTATTTGATTTTTATCGTTAAAGTTACTTGTTGTAGATTTGTTCCAAGTTGGGAACTATATCATTTTCCCTATATCTTTTTGTTACAATGGTGTCAGAATCATTCATCGTTGAGTTGCATTTATAAATAAACATCTCATTAACACAATTGCTTTCGGTGTCTTCGCTTATCCAATCCCAACTCGGCTTCATCCTGTTACACTGACCATACATCTTTTGGTCCAGTGGTTGAATTACATATAACATGGTAACACTGTACTAGCAGAGGCTATCTCAACTCTACAAACCCCTTGCTATTTTATTTTTAGACCCTTTTAGGTAATGTCATTGGCAACCATATGGAAGACAACAGATAGATTTGAGAAAGGATTATTTAGGGAGTATGACAATTCAAACAAATTCTTTTCATTGCAATGAAAAATTATACAATGTACAACAATAGAACAGACAGCAAAGGTGCTTTCTGTCAGTGTCTTGGTGATATGTGTACGTATTTGGTCATGGTTTCATGTGTTGAAAATGGCAATCTTGCTTGACCTATGTAGGACCCGTTTCCATCGTGCACTCTATACAGTCAAATTTCTGACCTTCTAGTGACTTTACTGACTTCTTTTGATTTATAGTTGGTCCTAAATGAAAATGGTGCCAATCTGACATCCAGTATATGTCCACCACAGCAGCTAATTTGAAACTTTTGTTATTGCTGAAGAATATAAGAGGTAGTTTCAACACTCTGCAGTTAAAATGGTCTTATCTTGCAGCCATCTTGAAAGTCTTGTTATCACTGCTCCTCCTGAATGGATGGTCATATCGACATGGGGTTTTTACTAAACGACTTCTTAGTTGGTCCTAAATGAAAATGGTGCTGCTCAGACATCCAATATAGCCACCACTATGGCCATCTTGAAAATCTTCATATCACTACTCCTGAATGAAAGGTCATATCAGCATGAGGTTTTCACTGAAAGACTTCTTATAATGTTTATTTGGTCATGAATGAAAATGGGTCCAATCTGACTTCCAGTGTGGCTGCCACAATGACCATCTTGAAACTTGTTATCACTGGTCATGCTGATATTCTGTTTTCACCAAAACACTTCTGATGATGTCTGGTTGGTCCAAAATCGAAATGGTGCCAGTCTGATATTGATTATGGCCACCATGGCAGCCATCTTGAAAATCTTGAAAATATTGTTATCATTACTCCAAAGCAAAAAGTTATATCAACATGGAGTTTCCTCCAGAAGACTTCTTATGATGTCTTCTTGGTCCTATATGAAAATGGTGCCAATCTGACATCCAACTATATATGTCCACCACAGCAGGTAATTTGAAACTTCTTTGTTATTGCTGAAGAATATATGGGGTAGTTTCAACACTCCGCAGTTAAAATGGTCTTATCTTGAATTCCTGGAAATTCTTTTTGGACAGTAGAGCATCAGTCACTTTGGGAATCTCTTGTTTATGGATTGCCATGAAACTTGGTAAATATTGTGTTCCTCACATGAAGATGTGAATTTGGTTATTTGTCCTTTTTTCTAGTAGCAGTTGGTCCTAAGTTGCACAACTAATCCTGCAGTTTTTTTATGTATTGCCTTGAAACTTGGTAAATATTATGGTCATCACCTAAATATGTGCATGTTGATGAATGACTTTACCTCTGCAATTATTGTTAGATTTGTTTCCCTTTTTGTCTAATATCTTAATGCAATGTATGACAGAACATTGTCAGTTTTTGATGAATTACCATTAACATTCGTAAATATTACGGTTATCACCTGGAGATGCACATATCAATAAATTACTTTACTTGCAATTTTTAGCTCTGCTGGTCATAGATCAGAAGAGCTTGTGGGATGGCCTGTTGTCCATCCTCTGTTGTCAGTCATCTGAAGTACATTCGTCTGTTAGCACAAGTTTGTTATCACTACTACTCCTAAGCTACTTTGAGTATTGCCATGGTACTTTGTGCACACATTCATCCCAAGGTCTAGTTGGTCCAATTGAAAATGCTGCTGCTCAGACATCCAGTATGGCTGCCACAGCAGCTATCTTTAAAATCTTGTTATCGCTAATCCTCCTGAATGGATGGTCATATCAATATGGGGGTTTCGCTGAAAGACTTCCTATGATGTCTGCTTGGTCCTACATAAAAATGGTGCCAATCTGACATCTTATATGGCCAGCACATCAGCCATCTTGAAAATCTTGCTATGGCTTCTCCTGAGTAGAAAGCCATATTGACATGTGGTTTTCACCAGAAAACTTCTTATGATGTCTACATGGTCCTAAATGAAAATGGTTCTGCTTGGACAGCCAATATAGCTATCATAGTGGCTGTCTTGAAAATCTTGTTATTGCTGCTCCTCATGAATGGATGGTCATATCAACATGGAGTTTTCACTAAAAGACTTTTTATGATGTCTAGCTGGTCCTAAATTAAATTAGTGCCAATCTGATATCCAATATAGCTTTAAGCTCTGTCTTATTTTAGGTTGAAATAATTACACTCGCTTGTTAGTTGTGGGATTTATTATCAGATGAAATGGTACGAGATAAACCTAAAACAATACAAAACACATACTTAATATACAAGACAAATACAATACAGAATATAGTGGACACAAATACAATACACAACCCACACGCCGGCATTTATAATTTTATCACAAAAAAATACAAATGATACCTTACCAGACTTGAAGGGTATAATTGTTTCGAATTATATTCAATCCCTTGTCTTTCACTTGCGTGAAAGACAAGTGCTTTTCTTATTCACGAATAGTTCTGCTCGATATGTTGTCCATCTAAGAACCAGAGTAGGAATGCCAGAGGCTTTTGTTAGTTTGGCGGGGAATCGAAGTTAGTACTCGTGAAGCCCGGGAATCATGCACCGCGATCAATCACTCACTCGCTCACTCACTCATGACGTACATGCACATTGGTATACAACACAAGTCCTGGGTCACATAGCCATTACATCAGCCATTTTGAAAATCTTTTTATCACAACTCCTCCTGAATGGAAAGTCATATCAGGATGGGGTTTTCACCAGAAGACTTCTTATGGTGTCTAGTTGGTCCCAAATGAAAATTGTGGTGACCTGATATCCAATATGGCTGCCACAGTTGGTGTCTTGAAAATCTTATTGCTACTCCTTGTAGAAAAAAAGTTATATCAATATTGGGTTTTCACCACAAGACTTCTTATGATTTCTAGTTGGTACTAGATGAAAATGGTGCCGATCTGACATCCAGTATGGCTATCGTGGCATCCATCTTGAAAATCTCATTATTGTACTCATAAATGGAAAGTCATATCAACTTGGGATTTTTCACCAGAAGACTAATTATGATATGTGCTTGGTCCTGAATGAAAATGGTGCAGATCTGACCTCAAATATGGCTGCCGCAATGAACATATTAAAATCTTGTCAATAATTCTCCTGAACGGATGGTCATATCACCATGAGGTTTTCACCAAAAGTTTTATAATGGTGTCTAGTTTGCTCTAGATGAAAACAGTGCTGATCTTACATCCAATACGGCTGCCAGTGTGGCTAATTTGAAAATCTTGTCACTCAAGAATATCAGAGATGGTTTCAACACTCAGCAGATAAAAAGAAGAAATGGTCGTATCTTGAATTCCTGGAAATTATTTTTTTACATTAGAGCATCAGTTCCTTCGAGGGACTCTTGTTATTATTTTGCTGTTGTTGTTAAAAAAAATTTGTTAGAGGTACATGATATATCTTACTCCAATATTGATTATTGTTATTGTTATTATTTTTATTATTATGTTGAATATCTATGTTTTTTTAAATTTCAAAACTATTATGTAACTTGATAGGTTTTCCAGTTAGAAATACATGTACCCTCTTAACTTTCTTTCCATGAGTGTATTTCCAAACACACTGGTATTAGGTCAGGATTACAAGGCAAGATACACTATGGGTAACTTCATTGTGCTGGAATCACCTCATTTCTTGTTATAGGAATACTTTTTGGGGTATCCCCCCTTTCCTGCAGTACTGTTGGCTTAGCTAATGATGATGTAGAGCTTACTGACTTGCACAGTAGCACGTTTTAATGTAGACAGTCATCATAACATTGATTCAGTGGGCTAAAGCATGTTTACCTGTCATCAGATGAATGATCCAACCAGACAAGAAATCTTCATTCTTCAGACCATGCCCACACAAAGTTAAAATCTTTAGAGGAAAGAAATGTGACAGGAATTTTAATGAATTTGTTTGGTAACTAATGCTGTTGTGGAATAACTGAAGTTGCTCTATATGTTATCACATGCATAGTGTTGTGCATTATTATATGGCATTTCATATACCGTAGTATCAATTATTTTTGTGGGTTTCAATTCTTGTGATTTTGTATAAAAAAAATATAAAAAAATTCGGTGGTACTTAAATTCTTGCTTTTTTCTGGCAAAGTTTGCATATTTGTAGGTATTTAATTTCATGGATTAACTTCTACAAATACCCAAAATAAAGAATACAAAAGAACAAAACTATGTCAACAACAAACAGTGATCGTTTCAGTGGTTGAAACAATACTATGACCTGTAAGAGCACAAATCAAACGCCTGTCAAGATCAATCACTTATACTCAACATCAATGGGAGCCAATACCGCCAGCAATACTACACTAATTGGTTGTTAAAGTACATGTGTATGATCTCTTGTTTAAAACACTGTCCATAAAGTTGCACCATCAATTTCTGATAACCATGATGTTAACACAGTGGGTTAAGAGTGGTAAAATTCAACTTAGATCTCCATTGGCTTGGATGAAACAAACACACGATCTGCTGCCCCTTGCTCAGTGCAGTTTGCAAGCAGTTTTAACATTGATATTTTCAGATCCCAACAAAGTATGATGATTCACTCCTTTATTTGAGCCTGCCTCATGTATGAACCAACTTCAACCACTGGATTTTACAATAAATAAAAACTACAAAGAATAATTTAAATCATGTTTCCACAACTGGTATGCTAAATTGATGATGGAGACCATCATGGAAATTGAAGACATCACTGGTGAAGACCAGTGTACTGTATTAGTAGATCTTAAAACCTCAGCAATCAAGCCGATTCATGCTGAATGGATAATTGCAGCTGATGCGAAAATGTGTCAAAGATCAGACCTAATTATCCGTAACTTTGAGATTGCTGGAGTTGTTTAATTCAACAATTTCAGGATTATTTACCTGATAAACATTTGTGTGTCCCAGCAGACTTGATTGACACGATGTTGATTCAGTGGTTTTATCCGAAAATCAGTGAAGTGTGATCTTCAATACTCTGCTGTAATTAGGGTATATACATTGTGTTTCATTAGTAATTGTGCTTCAAACAATAGTTCTAGTAATTTACAGCCGTGTTGTTTATTGGAATTAAGCATACATGGACAAAATGAAACAAGGATTTAAAATTGTTGACACTAGTTTAACTTGAATGATGAATAGATTTGAATAAATATTCATGTGCATTAAAACTACATAAAATAGATACATGTGCATTAAAACAACATAAAATAGATACATGTGCATTAAAACAACATAAAATAGATACATGTGCATTAAAACAACATAAAATAGATACATGTGCATTAAAACAATATGAAATAGTTTATAATTCTTTTTTAAGGGTTACAATAAAACAAATGTACGTAAAAGGTAATATTTTATTACCAGATTACAGAAATGATGTTGATTTATCAAATAGCTTTCTTGATCTCTAGGAATGAAACACAGTAAGAAAATAGGGGTGGAGGGGATCTTCTTCATTATATGTGGCTAATTTTTCATTGGGGCAACAATGAAATCCACAAAAATTAGTACCCCATGAAAATTAGTGAAACCACAAAATTCAGTATCAGTACTCACAAATTTGACATTTATATTTGGTAGTTGTAGCTTTTAATTATTAAAAAAATTCCCATTAAAAAACCATGACCTTGAAAAAGTTTGTTAATATAATTTTATTTCGTGCAAAAGCCATGTGATTCTGTAAACCACAAATTATAGTTTTCTGTGAAGTTAACTTTAAAAGATCTTGGATGACTTCATATTTTAGCAAGATGCTTTGCATATTAATTATGCCTTTATCTTTGGAAACTATTAATATCAGACATAGTAAAATAGGTAAAATTAACATGATGTCAAGTTTGGGAGATAGTTTACATAGGTTATGTTCTTAGAATACTAAATAAGCCAGCTTAGAGAAATGGTCAGCTGTTAATATATGTATGCCAGACGAGCAATATCAGAATTGAGAACATAATATCACCTATTTACACTCCTCACCTAACCTGTCTTCTGTGTCAAGTATGTGGTCAGTATGGCCATGGGGTCAGTATGGCCATGGGGTCAGTATGCAGAATACTTTAATGTTATTCAAGTTTTGATTCCATCTCTTATGTTTTAATAAACATCTACCCAAATTCATTTCAGATTTGGAAAATTATATGATCCCAGATTCTCCAAAGACTGTGTTGTCCTGTGGGTTATGTCCAAGGTTGGGGAAATTGGGTTAATATTTATTTTTATACTCCTGGCTCTGTGAAACTTGGTAAATATTATGGGCATCGCCAGAAGATGTGCATACTAACAAATCACTTTGCTTATGCAATTTTGTTAGAGCTATTGCCATTTTTGTCTTGTAGAAGTGTGTGACACAATCTCATTAGGTCAACTAGTTTGAGGCCATAGTTTTTAAGGGATTGCCATACAATTTGGTAAATATTATGGTTATCACCTGAAGATGTCAATTTTGACAAATCACTTTGCTCCTGCAATTTTTGTTAAAGTTATAGCCCTTTTTGTCTTGCAGCTTAATGCAGTGTATGGCACAATCTTTTAAGCACAACTTGTCCTGCATTTATGATAAATTGCTGTGAAATCTGGTAAATATGATGGATATAACCTGAAAATGTACGTTTGGTCCAATCACTGTGTTCCTGCAATTTTTATAAGAGTTATTGTCCTTTTTGTCTTGCAGCATATGACAATATTCTAATCACAACTAGTCGCCAGAGATTTCATTGGATCTCTATGATCTATGGAACATGTTACAATCATCTTATGATGTGCATGTTGACAAATCACTTTGCTTTCACAATATTTGTTATTGTTCTTTATGTCCTGCAGCTGAATGCAGTTTAAGACAGAATCTTGTTAACACAACTTGTCTTGCAGTGTTTTTGGATTGCATGGAAACTTGGTACATACTATGGTCATCATCAAAAGATGCACATGTTGACAAATCTTTGTATTCCAGTGATTTTTGTAATAGGTATTGCCATTTCTTACTTACATCTGGATGCAATGTATGATAGAATTTTGTGAATGCAGCTGCTTTAAAATTTGCATTTTATAGTGGATTCCTTCAAAACTTGAGTATGGTATATACTCGCGTATAAGCCAATACCAACTGCATAGACTCAGATCTGCTGTCACATAATGCACTGGCAGATCTGGGTCTATGCAGTTTGTAAGGACTAATCAGTAGAACAAACAACATAGACCCTGATCTGCTGGCGCATTATGCGCTGGCAGATCAGGGTCTATGTTGTTTGCATTTGGACTAAGCTTATACACGAGTATATACGGTACTTGTTATGCTCGTCATCAGAAGATATGCCATTGACCAGTCATTTTATGCACACTATTTTCCAAAGGGTTAATACCAGGCTGCATTTTTTTTATATACTATTGTCTCATCTCCATCATAAGGTAGATATGGGATGCAAGGGACACGGGCATATTTACATTAGCAAATTGCTCACCATTCCTTTCTTATTATTTTTGTCTAATATTTGAATACCCCTTCAACTAATTCACTTAATATTTTTTATTTTATATGAAACAAAATTTCCTTTCTCCTTAAACCACTATTGTTCCATGGGTTATGTCCCAGGGTGGGACTCATGGGGTCAAGAGGTAGGATACTGACTAATTTTTTCATCAGTTTTTTGCAATAAAGTCTCACCCAGTTCAGTGTACATTTAGAATATAACATCATCACATGCTTACCTGTCACGTTGTACCACTTCTGCTGGTGGGCTAAGTTCTTAGACGGGGCCATTGGGTCCATAACTTGTATTTCAATAGTTCTTCATCCAATTTACACTGTATTTGGAATATAAAAAACCATCATGGCTATATATTCTCATGCTCACATTAGCATTCCTGTTCTTGGGTCAAGGGTCAAGTCCCCTGGTTGGAGGCCCATAGGGTCATCGAGTTATGCCCTTAGATACATGTATGCTGTCAACTCATTTCTGGGGCATACCATGTATTTTTTACCATCACACATAATATAATAATATAAGGCCCCAATCGCCCAACAAGTAGAAAACATTCATAGTAAATTAATTTCTGTAATGAGGTATGTAGCTTTTCAGGTCTTACCTTCGAAAAAGTTTCATCCTCACACAAAGCCTTATTGGTCGCCTGAAGTTAAGAAAGCTCACAACAAAGCTCGATACTTTCGGAAAATGTGGATAGAAAATGGAAGGCCATGAGGGCTTGTCCATGAATCTTACAAGCAATATAAAACTGCTCAAAGGGAATTTAGAAATACTCAAGAATATGCGATACAGGCTCATGAAGAAGCAATTTTTAAAGACTTAGATGAAGCAACCGAATTAGACGTGAGGCTTTTTTGGAAGTTGTACAACAGACAACGTAACAAGAGCAAATATTCAAAATGTTGTTTTGAATTAAAATATGACGGTGAATTAGCGACTTCTCTGGATGAAATATCTCGACTGTTTGCTAAATATTTTTACTAAATTTGTACACTCAGTCTAGAGACATATTTGTAAATCATGAACTAACGGACGGGTTCTGTATTGATGAACCTATCTTTAAAGTAAAATTTAGCTATCAAGAAATATCCTTTGTCTTAAAACAGCTCAAACTTAGGAAAGCTCCGGGCATTGATGGTATTCAAAATGAGCATTTACATTACGGGGGAAGAAGACTGACAGAATTCATTGCAATGCTTTTCAATGGGGTAATAGACCAGTGTTACATACCATATGATTGGAAACGCACGGTTAATTGTGCCCATATTTAAAGGAGGAGGGAAATCTAAAACTGACCCTGACAATTACATCGCTATTTCCCTGTTGCCTGTATTATACAAACTATTTGAAAAGTGCTTATTCAATAGATTAACTGCATGGTGTAATAGCACTATACATAACTTCCCTAATACTGAACAACAGGGGTTTCAAAAGGGACTGTGTAGTATAACAGCATCTTTCAATCTACACGAAGCTGCTTTTTCCACGTTAGAACTAGGATCAAGAGTGTTTGCTGCTTTCTTAGATATTCTAAAGGCGTTTGACACTGTGAATCACGACAGACTTTTTCTAAAACTCAGAAATCTGGGCATTCAAGGAAAGATTTTGTATGTATTAAAGGAATCATACAGAAATATTCAAAGCATTGTCCTGATGAATGAGTCAAAATCTGAACCTTTTCCAATAGAACGGGATATTTAACAGAGAGGTGTTTTATCAACATTTTTATATCTTGTTTATATTAATAACCTTTTACAGGAATTACATCAGTCAAAATTAGGGCTACTTGTTGGGTCCACTCCATCTGGAAATCCAGCATTAGCCGATGATATAACTCTGCTCGCAAACACACCAATCCATTTGCAAAAAATGCTTGATATATGTAACAAATACTCACTAACATGGAACTTCACCTTCAGCATTAGGAAAAGCTGTGTATTTGTTTTTAATCAGAATAGACAAACAACATGTGAGAAGTTTAACTGGAAAATAGGCAATCATACTATACCTATTTTAAATGAAACTGAACATGTTGGAATTCCTGTGTGTTCCAATATGAAATGCTTGACTAAAGTAGACAGGGCTTGTACTAAAGGCAGAAAATCATTTTATTCTCTTGTTGGGGTTGGCACAAATGAAGCTAAATCCAATCCTCTTACCTACGTCAGCTTGTACAAAAAAATTGTGATGCCATCAGCCCTTTATGGTTGTGAAGTTTGGTCGAATATAAGACTCAAAGACTTGAGAAAGCTCGATGTATTTCAGCATCATTGTACCAACAATTCTGCAAGGCTTTCCTCAAACCACGCAGTCAGGAATGAGCGAAAGTTTACTGGGGATAAAGAGAATTATATCAGAAATTGATAAAAGGAAACTGAACTTTCTTGTTAAATTATGCCATCTTCCAGAAAATGTAACAACTAAAAGAATATTTTTATTCAGACTATATCTATATCTTTCTAGAAAAGATGTTACAGAACAAAAAGGCTTTATTCCCGATATATGAAGCATTTTGCACAAATATAATATTTATGAATTTATTAAAATTTTTGTTAGAGACAAAATATTTCCAGGAAAAATACAATGGAAACAAATTATAAAACATAAATATGAAAATGAGCACTTTACAAACTTTTGCCATACTGACATTTCCTACAATAGATCAAAAATGTTCATACTTCTATAAAACCCTCAATTTTATGGCAAACTGCAAAAACAACAAGAGAGTTTCAGTTAATTACATCCCTTGCAAATGTTCTGATAACTGTTCCAAATAATACTATGCAAGTTTGTAAACACTGCAGTTATTCTTACACAGATGTAATAATCCATGCATATATTTTATGTCAGAGCACTGTGCGACAACGAGACATATTTTGGACACATATTATCAATAACTTTGACATTCGTCTTGGTGTGTTCCTTCATAATATATCAGATGAAGAATTTATTCAACATCTCCTGGGTAGGGAATTTCCCAACGGTATCAGCTTAGATGAGCCTGAAATACTGAGAAATTTTATAATGTCTGCCTCAGTGTTCTCTGCAACTGTAATTCATGGATTCTTTTCATAGTAATAAGATTGATTTTCAAATTATCAAGATTTGGAATCATGTGATCATAGAAATCTTGATAATCATGTCTTCATGCATGCTATTTTTTTATTTTTTATATTACATATAAAATATTATTTTCTGTCAAATAATGATGATGTGTACAACAATTAAGTATTGAAGGATTGCATAAGAGTGAACCATACTTTTAATAAGTATAGTGTCCCCATATAAGAATCCTCATAGGGAAGACTCATATATTCCTCTCATGTACACCTCTGTTAATTGTATATAATTAATTCAATTCAACTCAATATTGTTTTCTTTTTCCTTTGTTTGCATTCTTATCTCTGAAAAGAGGAAATAAAGATAGATGATGATTACACATAATAATAGTCCATTTTACTGTATGAGCTATTTACCATTACACATAATAATAGTCCATTTTACTGTATGAGCTTTTTACCATTACACATAATATAATAATAGTCCATTTTACTGTATGAGCTATTTACCATTACACATAATATAATAATAGTCCATTTTACTGTATGAGCTATTTACCATTACACATAATATAATAATAGTCCATTTTACTGTATGAGCTATTTACCATTACACATAATAATAGTCCATTTTACTGTATGAGCTTTTTACCATTACACATAATATAATAATAGTCCATTTTACTGTATGAGCTATTTACCATTACACATAATATAATAATAGTCCATTTTACTGTATGAGCTATTTACCATTACACATAATATAATAATAGTCCATTTTACATATGAGCTATTTACCATTACACATAATATAATAATAGTCCATTTTACTGTATGAGCTATTTACCATTACACATAATAATAGTCCATTTTACTGTATGAGCTTTTTACCATTACACATAATATAATAATAGTCAATTTTACTGTATGAGCTATTTACCATCACACATAATATAATAATAGTCCATTTTACTGTATGAGCTTTTTACCGTTACACATAATATAATAATAGTTACCAACAGTAGCATAAACCACAAAATGTAATACTTTGAACTCAGTCATCTGTCTAACTCGGTCATACTTTGAACTCAGTCATCAGTGGAATTGTTGTCTTAATTTCTAAGTTATTTAACTTTGGGCCAAATTTAGTCTGAATAAGATAGTATCAGGTGGGTATCACATATATACATGTACAATAGTGTGCAATTTTACGTGGAGAAAGAGTACAGGTGTGTTTTCATCGTGTTCTTAGCCTGATTGTTTTCTTTGTGATTTGTCTTCTCCTGCCTCCCTCATAAACGTTTCATGAATAAGTTTCCTGGCACATGGGTGTGCATACACTATATATCGAGAGTCCCCTCTGTTGTCATTTTTGTCCACATTACTTGGGTTTATTCACTCTTGATAAATGTTTGTTATTTTAGTGTACAAGGAGTATTATTTTTCATTTAAAACACATGCTATAGAATTAGTTGACTAATTCTCCTTTGTATCATGACTTGTCTTAATTTCAAATTCTTTAGAAATTTTCAGTATATATCTAACTGAAATTCCTATTTATTACTAACTTGTTAGTGCATGTATGCCATGATTCTTTATAACTAATTGGGAGTTTCAGAATAAAAGGTCACACAATTGTCAAACTGAGGATTAGTGACATGCAAAATACATATTTTTCATGTTATATATGTTGTCAGTTAAGCCATCAGATCCAAAGTAATCGATTGTGCAGTGTGTCATAAATGATAAGTGATGTCTGTGTATGTTTGTATCACTGTTACACTTTGATTGTTAGAATCAGTTTGTTTTGTTTCATTACAGTGGCCTGTCTAAAGACAGTAGTCAGCAAGTGTCTGGGTTTTGCAATCATTCTTGGATCACTGATAGGTAATGTATTTAAAGTATTTTCTATTTGCCTTGCATGGTTGGACAAGCTCATTTCCATCCATCCAATTAGGTAATGATTCACACATCTGGCAATCAAGAGTTTTGAGTGGGTTTCATAGCACCTACACCCAGAGGAGGGTGTGAGGGGTGATGGGGTACAAACATGTACATTAGTTGTATATTCTTGGTTAAGTTTTTGCATTTAGCTCAGATTTTTTGCACACTGTATAAATAATAGGGGTGATATGATTCATCAATATATCGATGCATCAATACTTTTGCCATATCGATACACATATTGATACAAGAGGTGAAGAATCGATTCAAAATGATACTTACCCTATACAAATTACTTTAATCTTCAGCAGTCATGAATAATTATTTGTATTTTGTCTTTTTATTCTTTATATTAAGAATTCATCTGAGACAGCTGTCACAGGCACAAGCACTCATTTTTGTCAGTAAAAAGAAACAACTACTGACAACACCCACAGTTTAACAAATTAACACAAGGTGATGTGGTTGGTAATCTGCCCCCTCCCCCTCACTGATTCCATGCTAATTATTTTATCCCCTCAGTATGTTCAGCATAAAGGAGACATTCCAAATGTGTTCCCCATGTATAATGAAGTACTTTACTCATGATTTAATAACCACTTTTACGTGATGTTTCTATGTTGCTTCATATCCTGTCTACCTGGGTTACACTCGAAGGCTGCACTTCTTGTGTGTCATACAGTGAAATATGTTACATTCAGTTCTGATTGGTGGTTATTGTTTGTTCCAGTCCAGGGTAAACAATAACCACCAATCAGAACTTAATGTAGATTCAACTGAAAAGATTGCTTCCTTGCTCTGGATAATTCATGATTACTAGGAATTTCCTTTACTCAGAGCATAAATGTTTTGGAGTTCAAAATTTGGGGGAAACAAGGGAAGGAAGACCAAATCATATCGGACACATTGTACTACCGTCTCTACCTTACTGCTGAAAACATCCCGAAACTATATGGGTTGCCTAAAATTCACAAGAAGGATGCCCCACTCCGACCTACAGCATCTAGTTCAAGCAGTGTACTCTATGCTTTAGCCAAATATCTGACTTCGGTCATAGGACCTCTAGTGAGCAAAACGGAACACCATATCATCAACAGTGTACACTTTGTCCAAAAGATCAGTGATCTAGAGGTTTCGCCAGGTAGAAAACTGGTTTCTTATGATGTATCAGCACTCTTCACCAGTATCCCAGTGGACAAAGCGATGAGTGTAATCAGAGAGAGATTAGAGGCAGACATTACTCTGAAATCCAGATGTGACCTCCCTATTGAACTTATCTGCACCTTATTGAGACTGTGTTTGGACAGCACATATTTTATCTATATTGGGCAGTTTTACAAACAGAAACAGGGAGCAGCAATGGGGTCCCCAGTCTCACCAATAGTTGCCAATTTATATATGGAGTTCTTTGAGAAGAAGGCCTTGGAATCAGCCATGAACCCACCATATATGTGGTTCAGATATGTGGACGATACCTTGAGTAAACTACATGAGTACCATGTGCGGGAGTTCTCTGATCATCTCAATTCCATTGAACCACATATTCATTTCACCTCAGAACAAGAAGAAGAAGGCAAATTACCATTCTTAGACACATGTGTACACCTAAATGAGGATGGATCAACCAAAGTCACTGTGTATCGGAAACCTACCCACACTGACCAGTACCTTAACTTTTCTTCCAATCATCATCTGGAACACAAGAGGTCAGTAGTAAGATCTTTACTTCATCGAGCTAACTGCCCTAGTCACTGATGAGACAGATCGGACTAAAGAAGTAGAGTACGTAAAAACTGCACTACGAGCAAATGGCTACCCAGAGTGGATTTTCAAACTACCAAATAAGAAGAAGAGAACACCTGACAAAAACAATAGTGGTCCAAATAGAACCAACATCAGTATGCCTTACATCCGCGGTATGTCAGAAACCCTAGCCAGAATATTCAAACAACATGGGGTTAATATATACCACAAACCATACAATTCTTGAAGACAACAACTCACATACGTGAAGGACAAAACAGAAAATTTGAATATATGTGGTGTGGTTTATCATATCAAATGTAGTAATTGTGAGAATGACTATATTGGTGAAACAGGCAGAGTGTTAGAAACAAGGATGAAAGAACACACCAGTAGAGAGTCAAACTGCAATATATGAACACTGCAGCAATATGGGACATTCCATCATTCCCAATCAGACCAAGGTCATCACGGCTGAAGACAACCTATGGAAAAGGAAGGTGAAGGAGGCAATCAAAATACGAAAGTGGAGGCCAACACTAAGCAGGGACGAGGGGCTTGAACTACCACCTATCTACTTCAGCCTTCTCGTCTCACGTGACCATTACAAGTCACGTGATCAACAGTAGTCGCTGATGAAGGCAGTGTGATATTGCCGAAAATTTCGAACTCGAAAACATTTATGCTCTGAGTAAAGGAAATTCCTAGTAATCATTAATGTAGATTATTCCCTGCGTGACACAGATGAAGTATTGGCATCCAAACTCATCCAAGTAGATACATATCCAAGTAGATACAAAGCAACAGAGAAACCTCTTGCAAAAGTGGTTATTAAATGATCTGTAAAGTATTTAAATCATACATGGGGAACAAGTTTGGAATGTTTCTTTTTATGGTGATATGTGTAATCAGTGACTGAGCATGCCAATGGGATAAATAAAATTAGCACAGAATCGGCAATGGACAGATTTCAAACCACAGGAATTTGTCTCCTTGTGTAAATTTGTTAACTTGTTATAGAAGGGTAATGAATGTTGTCAATAGTTTTCCTTTATCACTAACAAAAATGCATGCCTGTGGCCACAGCAGTTGTTTTGCATCTGCAGGAAGTACATTGTGATCGATTTTGTTGGTATTCACCCCACTCCCACATCTGGACTTGTTCTATATAAGATATTCCTTGCATGAGGAAATTGCACTATTACTTCTGTTTTTAAGATAACACCTTAATGTCTTCCAAGTTTAAGTGAAGACATGAAACTGATAATAAGATGTTTTTAAAGCATTCATGCAGTGCAAAAACAAGGGCGTGGTGGCCAAGATGAGTCCAGCATCTGATCAAATGGAGCAGCCTTAAATGGCCTAAAAGGTTTAACTAAAATCATTGACAACTAACAGGTAGTCTGTTTGGAAGTATTTTATTATCTTGTCATGGATGATAATAGCATATTCATGTAGATAGATGTGAAGTCTATGTCTGTCTGTAATCTGCATACTGGAAATACAACCAATATGTCAACACACATAAAGGTCACCACCTATCACTTACAGATCTTCTAAAGATAAAAAGACTATTAAATTCATATGTTTATAGATAATGTATCATATCATAGGCTGTGTATCGTGAATCATATCGATACGTGACACGTGTATTGTTTCACCCTAATAAATACTGTTATACTGACCAACTTGGTTTTTTGCACCCTGTATATATACTGCTGTACCTAGCATCATGAAAGTTGGTGAGGAGATGCATCTCAACAAGTACTACACCCTCATCACAAATGTAGATCACTGTGACCTATATTTCATGCTTCTACTGACCTTGGCTAAATATTTTGTATTTTAAGTCTATTTCTCATGTTCTGTTTATGCTAGAATCATCAAACCAGATGCTTGTATGCATCTGTATTAGTACCATTCCCTTAGCACAAAAGAATGTTTCTGTGACCTACATTTTACTGGCTTATGTTAAGTTTTGTGTCTTGCTCATGACTAGATAGTTTTAGCATCCTGTATATATACTGTTATACCTAGATTCATGAAACACGGTGAGGGAATGCATCTTGATGAGTACTGTACTCTCACACAGGTTGGTCACTGACCTATATTTCATGCTTCACTGAATTTAAATAAATGATTTAAGTATATTTTCAAGCTCTGTTTATGCTAGAATGATCAAACTTGATTATCGTATGCATCTCTATTAGTACCACAAACATATTACAAAAGAATGTCACTGTGACCAACACTTTACACTTTACTGGCTTAGGTTACTTTTTTGCATTTAGCTCATGACCAAAAAGGATTTTAGCACTCTGTAGATATATACTGTTATACCTTGATTTGTGAAAGTTGGTGAGGGAATGCATTCTAGATGAGTAAAGCACCTTCATCACAGAAGTAGGTCACTGTGACCTATATTTCATGCTTGACTGACTTTGGTAAAATTGTGCATTTTAAGTTCATTTCTCAACCTCTGTTTATGCTGGAATCATCAAACTGGATGATTTTATGCATCTCTGTTAGTACCACACCCATACCACAGAAGAATGCCACTGTGACCTACATTTCACATTTGACTGACTTGGGTTAAGTTTTTGTATGTAGATCATGAACAGTCAGTTTTTAGCACCCTGTATATATACTGTTATACCAAGATTCATGAAATTGGTTATGGAATGCATCTTGATGAGTGCTACACTCTCATCACAAAAGTAGGTCACAGTGACATATTTCATGCTTTACAGACTTGGGTTAAATATTGGCATTGTACATTTATTTCTCAAGCTCTGTTCATGGTAGAATCATAAAAGTAGAAGATTGCATGCATCACTATTAGTACCACACCCATACCACAAAAGAATGTCACTGTGACCAACATTTCACATTTTACTGGCTTCGGTTAAGTTTTGGGGTTTAGCTCTAAACCAAAAAGGTTTTTTTAGCATCCTGTATTCATACTGTTATACCAAAATTCATGAAATTTGGTGATATGTATCCTTGTCACAGATGTAGGTCACTGTGACCCATATTTCATACTTCACTACTTTGGTTTCAGTCTCGAGCACTGTTTATGCCAGAATCATCAAACTGTGTGATCGTATGCATCCCTTTTAATACTACACCTTTACAACAAAATTATGAAACTTGGGTATGCATCATTATGAGCACTTCTCTTTCATTTCAGTAGTAGGTCGATATTGATCATATTTTATGCTTCACTCACTTGGGTTAAATGTTGTGTTTGATGTTCATTTCTCAGGATTGTTCAAGCGATAATAGTGAAATTGATGTTGATATGCATCTCTTACTACCACACTTTTACCACAAAAGAGGCTCATTGTGTCCTATATTAGATCTTTTACAGGCTTTGGTTAAGGATTTGCATTTAGTTCATGATCACACATTTTTGGCATGATACATGCATACTATTCTACTTATAATTATGAAACTTGGTGAGTGGATGCAATGTGATAAGTTTTACATCCTTTTTGCCAAAAGAACTCACTGTGGCCTATATTTCATGCTCAGTGACTGTTCAGATTTTGTGGTAAAATTTAATTTCTTAGATGTTGTTTATGTTCAAATCATGAAACTTGATAATTTGTTGCATCTCTGTTAATACTATGCCCTCAAAACTAAATAAGGTCACTTTATATTTTATGCTTTGCTAACATGAGTTAAGTATTGGTATTTCTGATCACATAGATTCATCCATGCTAGACCTGTATACATCCTAACCTACTCAGAAGGCCCTTTCTGACCCATGCTGTTGGAAGAACGAATAAATATATTTATTGAATGTAAACTTTCCATATTAATGACTGTACATTGTATGTTGTGATATGCTATGCTACCCTCAACAGGTTAACTGTGCATTGTACATGTGAATACCTTTTGGAATTAGGTGAGTGGACTGCATGCTCCATGCTTTTCATGTGAGGCCTCACCTGTAGTGGTTAATCAAGGTAATTATTGATGTATGAACTTTGTACTGCTGGCTATCACTCCAAGGTTACTCAAAGCCTTTGACTTTCACTCAGTAATATCTGGCTTCTATGGTTGGACAATGGTATATAGTTTTGAGCAGATTTTAAAAATATTTATTTTTAAATAATTGATACAAAAATAACATTAATCTGTTTATTATCAACTTATTACCTTTACTTTGATACAATTTAAAAGACTGTTCTTCTTTATTCTTTTATTTCTTTTATGCCCTGTCACAGTAGTGGGGTGGGTAGGTAAATAGGTGGTTTCATAATATGTTGACACGATACTGGCCATATAGAACTAATTAAAAGTTAAAATTTCAAATATTAAAATGATTAAAAGTTCAAGTATAAAGATAAAAGGTTGAAAAAAGTCTTTAGTTGGAAAATGAGTCAGGATGACTTTAGTGTGAATTTATTTCAATGTTAACAATAGCTACACTAGTGGATGTAGAGGTCAGCTATGTAATTCTTGATTACACTCTGGTTTACAAATGATGCCACTCTGCCATCAAATATGGACACTATTATGAAAATAGAAAATCCTTCCTAAAACAACTTCTCATAAACCTCTAACAGAATTTGACCAAATTTGCCAGAAAGCAACTTGACAGGAAAAGTATGTCCATTTTTAGCTCTATTGGTCATAACCAGAAAAGTTTATGGGCTGGTCTGTTTTAGTTTATTATCACTACTCCTGCTAAACTACTTTACACACACATTAATCCCATGGTCTGATTAGTTCTAGATGAAAATAGTGCTGCTTGGACATCCAATACGGCCACCTCAGTAGCCCTCTTGAAAATCTTATCACTACATCTCCTGAATGATGGTCAGATCAACATTGGGTTTTCGCTAAAAGACTTCTTATGATGTCTAGTTCATCCTAAATGAAATTTGTGTTAATCTGATGTCCAATATGGCCACCATAGCAGCCATCTTGAAAATCTTGTTATAGCTACTCCTCTTGAATGGAAAGTCATATTGACATGGGTTTTTCACCAGAAGATTTCTTATGATGTCTAGTTGGTCCTAAATAAAAATGGTGCTAATCTGATATCCAGTATGGCCACCACAGTGGCCATCTTGAAAATCTTGTTATTGCTACTCATGAATGGATGATCATATCAATATGGAGTTTTCACAGAAAGACTTCTTATAATATATAGTTGGTCCTAAATGAAAATGGTGCCAATCTGACATCCAACATAGCCACCACAGCAGGTATCTTGAAAATCTTGTTATCACTACTTCTTCTGAATGGAAAGCCATATTGACATGAGGTTTTCACCAGAATACTTCTTATGATGTCTAGTTGGTTGTAGATGAAAATGGTACCAATCTGATGTCCATTATGGTGGCCATTTGGAAAATATTGTTATCGCTATTCCTCCTGAATGGATGGTCATATCAAAATGTGTTTTCACTAAAAGACTTTTTATTATGTCTGGTTCATCCTAAATGAAAATGGTGTCGCTTCTGCATCCAATATGGCCACCAGTGAGGCCATCTTAATAATCTTGTTACCACTACTACTCCTAAATTGATGGTCATATTAACATGGCTTTTTTACTAAACGACTTCTTATGATGTCTAAATGTAAATGGTGCTGTTCAGACATCCAGTATGGCCAACACATTGGCCATCGTCAAAATCTTGTTATCACCACTTCTGAATGAATGGTCATATCAGCATGGAGGTTTCACTCGAAGACTCTAGTTGCTCGTAAATGAAAATGTACAATCTGACTTCCAATATGGCCACCACAATGGCCATCTTGAAACTCATGTTGTCGCTTCTTTTCCTAGATGGCTGGTCATATCAATATTGTGCTTTCACCAAAAGACTTCTTATGATGTCCAGCTGGTCCTAAATGGAAATGGTGCCAATCTGATATCCAATATGGCCACCATGGCAGCCATCATGAAAATCTTGTCATTATTCCTGCAAAACAGAAAGTCATATCAACATGGGGTTTCCACCAGTAGACTTCTTATAATGTCTTGCTGGTCCTAAATGAAAATGGTACCAATCTTATATCCAATATACCCACCACAGCAGCTAATTTGAAAATCTTGTTATTGCTAAAATTATCAGAGATGGTGTCAGGACTCAACAGTTAAAATGGAGAAATGGTCTTATTATGAATTTCTGGAATTCTGTTTGGCCAATAGAGTATCAAGTACCTTTGAGGGACTCTTGTTTACAAATGATCTGATCTGCCATCAAAGCTGGGTTTCTGTTACTAAAAATTAAAAAAAAAACCTTTAGTTTACTTCTTCTAAAAAATCACTGAACAGAATTCACCCAATTTATGACTGAATTCTTCCATCCACAGAGGTCTTTAAAGTTTGAACAAATGATGCTGTTCTACATTACAGCTCACATGATTTTTCATTTCTCCATGCATCATGGTGGTACAGTAATCACCTCCACACTGGAGGGGAAAGTTCATAGAAAACCACCACCATGACAGGTATGAATCTCTGGGGAGGAGTAGGTGCAGAGAGGTAATTTGATGTTTATTTTATTGACAGGGGAGTAACCAATAAAATCTCAACAGTTTTTATGTGCCCGGCTTAAAGAAGAGCATGTCCATCTGTCCTTCAAATACCAATTTCATTTCTGCACAATAACTCAAGTCGTGAACCATCTACAGTTACCAAACTTTGTGGATGGCTTGCCCTTGGGTAAGGAAGAATCCTATCTATTTCAGATTCATAAGGTCAAAGGTCTGTGTCACTGTGACTGGAGTAAGAAATATGGTTTCTGCACAGCAACTTGATATGTCCACCATCCACAGCTACCA
Organism: Margaritifera margaritifera; assembly: GCA_029931535.1. Classification (NCBI taxonomy): domain Eukaryota; kingdom Metazoa; phylum Mollusca; class Bivalvia; order Unionida; family Margaritiferidae; genus Margaritifera; species Margaritifera margaritifera. Next base: position 2,009,405 of record JAQPZY010001677.1, on the reverse strand, counting down.
AACTTTGTGGATGGCTTGCACTTGGAGTGAGGAAGAAGCCTATCAGTTATGGAGTCAAAGGTCAAGGTCTTATAATGAAAGCAGAAAATTAAATAACTTTTGAACTATAACATTAGTTTTACATGATGTACTTTGACCAGACATTGTGGATGGCTTGCACTTAGAGTTTGGAAGAAGCATATTGATTTGGGGGTAAAAGGTTAAAGGTCAAGGTCACAAAGAAGAAATATGGTTTCTGCAGAACAATTTCAGTTATCAACCATGTAACTTCACCAAAGTTTGTGGATGACTTACACTTTGAGTAGGAAAGAAGATTGTTGATGTGAGGGTCAAAAGGTCAAAGGTCAAGGTCACTGACAGAAAAAAGACACATTGGTTTTTTACCTTGACCAAAGTTTGTGGATGGCTTGCATTTAAATTATGGAAGAAGCCTATTAATTTTGAGGTCAAAGGGTAAAAGGTCAAATCATTGTGGCTCAAAGGTAAATGGGTTTTTGCAGGATAACATTTGTTCTGGCTTAAGTTCCTTGACAAAACTTTGTGGATCGCTTGCTCTTAATGTAATAAAGAAACCTATAGATTATGGGGTCTAAAGGTACAAGGTCACGATCATGGTAAGTCTGATAAGAAAATAATGGTTTCTGTACATTGATTGATAATTTCCAGAGTCAACAATACCCTACTAGTGCTTCCATGGAGAACAACACCTCTCCCTCAATAACTTGTGCACAACTAGGGTTCACAAATATACACCACAGCATAAACATAGGCATGAGTTACAGAAGGACTTCTGAAAAATTAAGAAAGGAATGGGCATTGACAGTGAGAAGAGAGAGGTGTGGGGAGGTGGGTTTAATAGTTGAATACTTGTGTTGGGAATAATTGTCATAAATATCTTTTTTTAATGAAGCTGTTCACTTTTATGTACAAGTTATCTTTATTTTCAAGATAACCAGTCATTTAAAGATCGTTAAAAACATAATGAACCTTATCCGTGAAATGAAGCTTTTCAAGTACATGTATCAAGTATGACTCTTTGTTCCCTTCCTATCTTTGATCACATTTGCAAATGAGTAGGATAAACCATTGATTAATGTTTGATTCTTTAATTATGTTATTTACATAATAATATTTAAATTGGTCAGTTAAAATGAATTAAATTAACACACAACCATGACTGCTAGCTCTTATGCTGGCAGGATTTGCACGCCTTTAACTTTTTCTATTCTGCCCACTTTACTTGATTTGATACAAAAGACATAATGCCGTGATACTAATAATACAAAGCATATCTGCTTTTAATTGATTGTAACAATGCAACAAACACTTCGCAAGTTGGAGATCAAAACACAGTTAGCACTTATTATTACTTTATGCTTGAAGGCATGGCTGTGACAGTCAATTGACACTTTTCATGTTTGAATACAAGAGGGCATGTGGCATTTATGATGATGACCCCTGAAAGTGAATTAAAAGATAAAACTGAAACATGAAATTCACTTGACAAGTCTTATTTCTTTGGTATTTATTTCTTAAAGTATTGCCATCAGTAGGCATTACTACTGTTTTAATTGATCGATAATTCATCATATATTGTTATTTACAGTGTACTGAGATTTTTTTAAAAAGAAAATTAAAAAAATATATGGCTTATTAAAAGTTGCAAATTTCATTATATTAATTCAAATTCCCTGGCACTAAGTGTCGTTTTTGATGATAAAATGAGCAATATATATCAAGGTTTCACTTATTATTGTTGATCAAAATTTTATTCAAGTTCAGCAAAACTGAGCCTATATTTATGGTAATTTCTAGAAGAAAAATTGGGATCCACACCTACCCCCGCATTATAAGCAGGTTCGCAAGTTATCCGAGCATGCTAAAATGAGAGAGCAGTGTATTAAACACGGGGCAGGTGTGCTATTTACATTACTCTTGTTGGAATTTTACAATGATTAGGCCAAAGATTTACAATGATAAGTGATTGGAACAAGTCTGTCCTTTGGTTAGATTTTTTTGTATAAAATGCCAAAGAAACATCTGTGTAGTTTTTCCACCTGAATCCAATTCTTTGCTCATTTTCTTTTTATATAAAAAAGGAGTTGGGGAGAGAAAAGAACTATAAAAATACTTTTGTAGAAAAAATAATAAATCACATGTACAATGATAGGGCCATAATCTCTTTGTACAATAGATCTATACTTATAATTATTTTAGCACTAATGTTCAAGTCTGTAATTTTCTTTTCGTGACTGTTGGAATATTTGGTTGTTGAGAAAAAAATCTCTATAATTTCTTTATATAGTGTTAGGCATGTTTCTATCTCATGCTTTGCTGCTTTGTTGTTTTTTTTTCCTTTCTGTACTAATTTTATGTAATATATACATAAAAAATGGTAAATATTAACAAGGTGTGAACATGGACAAGTAGATACAGTGGTTGGCTATGAAATCTAAAGGTTGTAAAATTGTCCAATTGCCTGAGACTTATTTTTCCATGATAGATAATATCTGTTGTTGTATTACTATTTACAAACCCTTTCAGATTTTGATTTGTAAAATATATAACTAATCAAATCTGTCCCTCATTTTTTAATATTTAATTCTGAAGATTGCCTAATAAAGTTGACACATCAAGCATTGATAAAGTAAAATGTGCTTAATGCCATTGATAATGTAAATTTTATCGATATAATTTGAAAGACAATCCTAATTACTTATTTTTAGCAAAAAGGAATATGATGCACCAATGCACAGATATATTGTGTGTAAATCAATGAAATCAGTTTACCTTAATTTTTAAAAAAGCTATTTCCTTGGTTAATCATTCACTTCATCTACAAAACTATGTTCATACAGATTCTCCTCTTCTGCTCAGATTTGGTTTAACTCCAATCTCTTTACAAGAAACCAGAATATAGTTATCGACAACATTATCTCTGATGATGAACTTGTGATACATGCAGTGTACCTTAAAGCTGTATTTTGGGACCATCTCTGTGTTTTTTATTCATTAATGACCTTCCACTTTATGTAGAAAATGCAATACTGATCATTTTGGCAATGATACAATTGTGGTTTTGTGGGTTTAACACCATTTTTCAGCACATGGTAGACTATATACATGTACATGGTGGCCAGTATATTTGGCGGAGGAAGAACACGGGAAGAACCACCGACCCATGGGAAGCTACAGGCAAGCTTTCTTACATACCCACATTGGCCGAGCCAAGACTCGAACCCACATGGAAAGAGGCAAGATGTGAGTGATCTGTAAAGGCTAGTGCCTTAGACTCCTCAGCCACCTGGGGCCACGGCCGATGATACAGCAATATATACAGCTGGTCTAGATATGGATGTGATTGAAGGAAACTTGCAGAAGGCATTAATGCCTAATTTATAATTGCTGGCAAATGAACAAAATGGTGATCAATAGATCTAAAACTACACACATGTCCATTGGTTTTAGACAATACCTTGCAAGAAATAGAGACTTGTGGTTACTGATTGTCAATGAAACCCTTACAATTGTGACAAACTGAATACTCTTGAGTGTTTATAAATTATACAAAACAAAAAACCTACAATGGAATCAACACATGTCACCCCTGTTCAGCTATTTCTACAAAAATAACCCTTCTTGGTCAACTCTCCAAGCATATTCCTTTAGAGTGTTGAAAACTTTTCTTTAATAACTACAATTTTTCACTTCTTGATTGCAGATCTGTCATCTGGGTGAAAACTGCTAAGAAATTATTGTACTAGATATTGAATTTAAAACTCCCTCTGCAACTGAGTTCAAAGAATTAAGCTGGCTCAGTATCAATCAAAGAACTAATTACAATGCTGGAGTGATTGTCTATAAAATCATTAACAGTCTGACGGCCAAGTATCTGACTTTTTAAAAAGCAGTTTCAGACACACATTATCATAATCTAAGGTCTATCTCTAAAATAAGTTATTACAACCACAATCTTGAACAACTACTAAAGCCAGTTCCATCGCTTGCTCAGTACTTATGCTGTGGAACTCCTTACAACTACTACAGCCAGTTCCATCGCTTGCTCAGTACTTATGCTGTGGAACTCCTTACAACTACTACAGCCAGTTCCATCGCTTGCTTAGTACTTATGCTGTGGAACTCCTTACAACTACTACAGCCAGTTCCATCGCTTGCTCAGTACTTATGCTGTGGAACTCCTTACAACTACTACAGCTAGTTCCATCGCTTGCTTAGTACTTATGCTGTGGAACTCCTTACAACTACTACAGCTAGTTCCATCGCTTGCTCAGCACTTATGCTGTGGAACACATTACCTTTAGATATTCATAATTCTAAGTTGATTTCTTTATTTCAAACTGTTTGTACAAGATGGTATATTGATTGGAGTAATCCATGTTGCAGTCAATCGTTATGTGCAGTATGCAATAAGAAAACAAAAATAAAAAACATACAACTCAATTTTATCTGGTGCACAAGTTTATTTAGCAAGAAAGATGTAATGAAGTATTTACAGCTGGGTGGTGGTTACAACAAATGGACAACATGATCTGTCATCTGGAACAATGCAGATACTTGTATTCAGTGTTTTTCAGATGTTACATTAAGATTTTTTCTGAAGACTAAAAAAAAATTTAAAAAAGAAACACAACAAAAGCAATAGTACTGCTTTTATTCCATCATTACATGGCTTGGAATTTTTTTAAAAAACTATATCGGTGTATCAAGTTTTATGGTAATATGAAAAAAACAGACTCTTTGAATCTTCACAAGCTTTTTAGCTTCAAATATATAATTCAGTTTTATTATATGCTTAAGTGCAAATATAGAACATTATTGGCAAAATAGTTTTCGATTTTTTTTCATTTCTATGTTTTCACATGTATCAAATATACATGTTTCTGTCTACTTTCACATGTGAAAATACAAGATTTCACATAATGCCATGCGACACTTGATTGTGTGTGCCTACAAAAGTTGTACTTGCAGCAAGAAAATCAAGCACTCTGTGAGCTAGAAAAAAATGAATGGACACTGCATTACATTGCAGGCATGGAAATTATTGTTTGCTGAAGAAATTTGACTCGATTTATTTGCTTCTTTATGAAGTTATTTTCATTATACTACCTTGACATCAATGTCAAAAACCCAGTGTGCTGTGTTTGCTAAATTGGATTTGCTTTGTGATCAGGTGGGGCAATATAGTTTATCAAATGTCAAAATTATAAATGATTGGAACTGATTAGGTCATTCCAAACCTACTGCTCTCAAATCACTGATATTTTTTATATTCAGCCAATGAATATGATTGAAAGTGACATGAACTTGTGTAAGAGGGATGGTGTGGTAAAGAGTGTGTTTAATCATATTAGCTTCGATCCAGAAGCAGTTTTGATATATAATAAGAAGAAAATTTTCTTTCCCTGTGTAAATACTGGATATATTTCATTGTATGGTACAAAAAGGATATATTATAACTCATGGCTTTGCCACTCATTAAAATATAATTGTTTTAGTACCACACAATAAAATATATCTGGTATTAATGTAGGAAAAGAAAATATCTTCTATATATAGTCTGTAATACATATATTTCCTCTCTGGCTATATGATTTAATGATGCATTAGTATTATTTTGTATGTATGCTGAAGAAAAAAATCTAATAGATTTTTTCGATGATTATTGTATTGTATTCTCTCTCTTAATGAAACTCTTTAGCTTATGCGCCGTCATAAAAAGCAAACCATGCTCACTTTATCAACACTGCCTCGACTCAGCGATTATTGGCAGATATGAGTTTGTAAGAAAGCTTAGTGTGCATAGCTTTACTACACAACAAGTGGGGCAACTCAATAAGAACATACGTTCCATACGGAGAGATGGGGAAACAACTCTTTCTTCATCCTCTCCACCACTACCATGATATGGGGAGAAACAAAATTGCATGAGCTGTGCTGTATCCTCAAATATGGCCACAACGACTAAAAATAGAAAATCCTTTAAAAAAATCTTCGCTCTCAAAAACTGTTCAAAATAATTTTACCAAATTTGACAGAAAGCATCCTGATATGAAGGGCTTTCAGTTTTATATAAATGATGCTGATTTGTCATCAAACATGGCTACCATTACTAAAAGCATGAAAACCTTTAATTGACTTCTCAAAAACCAATAAACAGAATGTGGCCAAATTTAACAGAAGGTATCCTTGCATAGAGATCTTTAAAGTTTTTAAAAATGATGCCAATCTGTCATCAATTGAATATGGCTAGATTTGCTAAATGTAGCAAATCCTTTAAAATTACTCAAAAACTACTCAACAGAATTTGACCAAATTTAACAGAAAGCATCCTGAAATAAAGGGCTTTTAATTTTGCACAAATGATGGCATGCTGCCTTCAATCATAGCCACCATTACTAAAAATAGAAAACCCTTTAAACGACTTGTTCTCAACAACACTCAACAGAATTTGACCAAATTTAACAGAAAGCATGCTGTCATGAATAGCTTTAGTTTTGTACACATGTGGCCACTGTTACTGAAAATAGAAAAATCTTCAGTCAACTTCTAATTAAAAACCATTCAACAGAATTTGCCAAAATTTGACGGAAAGCATCATACCTTAGAGATCTTTTAAGTTTATACAAATGATACTGATCCACCATCAAATATGGCCACCATTGCTAAAAATAGAAAATCTTTTAAATGACTTGTTCTCAAAGACTACTGAACATAATTTGACCAAATTTTACAAAAAGCATCCTGGCATGAAGGGGTTTTAATTTTATACAGATAATGCTGATTTGCCATCAAAAATGACCACTTTTATTAAAGTATGAAAACCTTGAACTGACTTTTCAAAAACTGCTCAACAGAATTTGTCCAAATTTGATGGCGAACATCTTGGCATTAAGGCTTTTAATTTTATGCAAATGATGCCAAGCTGCCATTCAAATATGGCCATCATTACTAAAATAGAAACTCCATTAAATGACTTGTTCCCGAAACATGCTGAACATAATTTTACCATGTTTGACATAAAGCATTCTGACAGAAGTGGAATCAGTTTTGTACAAATAATGATAATTAAACAATTAAACATGGCATCTGTAACTAAATTTGGGCCTCAAATTTTTGTCTGCATGCCTGGTATATTATTAACAATTCAGGATACGTTTTGAAACTTTGCTAAACTTTGGATGGTATGTCATGCTTCACATTCACTTGCCAGCTCCAATGTCAAGGTCACATGCAGGAACATGTAGTTCTTTGAAACTGTACCCAATGTCAGTTCATTTTTAAACATTATTTAATGTACCAGGATCAGCAAAATAAATATAGTAAATTGACCATTTTGAAACCAGCCTGAAAACTTGTAACTGTGAGAGATAGTTTTGATGAAACTTTACTCAGGTATTCATCATTAATAGAAAGTGTATTGCATATGATAAGGACATTATCTGTATATATAATACATTAAATTCATGCAGTTAGGAGATGTATATTCATAAGAGTGAAATTATTTTCTGTTGTTTGCACCATTGTTCTTAGTTTCTTCATTTTATATATTTCTGCAACTGCTTTGAATAGAAGCTTGATTGTACTTGATTTATCATGTCCAGACTCCATTTAACTTTGTCATTGTATGATTTTTTTTTACCTAGTGAAAGTCCCACAGATCATGAAAATTGTCAGAGCCAAGAGTGGGGAAGGAATCAGTTTTTCCAGTGTTCTCTTTGAGTTGATAGCCATCACATCCAACACTACTTACAGCTTTGCCAAAGGATTTCCATTCAGGTACAATTCCCATGCACATATACATACATGTCGGTGTATAGATCTGTGAAGTTATTGTCTCACCTGCCACTGAACATTACAAAAGGTAAGACACATCAGAACTTTTATGCCCCTGATTCACAATGAAATGTGACTTCTGTTACTGAAAGTAGTATAACCTTTAAACAACTTGTTTGCAAATACCACTCAGCAGAATTTGACCAAATTTGTATAAAGCATCCTCACATGAAGGGCTGTCATGTTTATACAAATGATACCTATTCATCATCTGATATGGCTGCCATTACTAAAAATAGAAAAACGTAAGTTTTATCTTGAAAAACCACTCAACAGAATTTGACCAACTCTGACAGAAAGCATCCTGGTGTAAAGGTCTTTCAGTATTAGAGAAATGATGCTGATGTGCCATCAGATATGGATGAAGATAAAGATGATGGAGAAAACTTGACACAGTTGTTTTCATAACATATGCATTCCGTAGCACTGGAAAAAATTTCAACAGAAAGTATCCTACTGGCCTAGATTTTGTGGCCAACTATACTTGCATTTGGCTATTAAACAGATGTCAGACAGGGAGTGATCTCAGGTCTACTTGTTTTGTTTTTTTGTTTTTTTTTGCATTTTTGGGGACTTTTAGGTTTTTGTTGTGCAAACTTTGGTCAGTTGCTCAGAAGCCCATTAACCTAGGCAAATGATGTCTGTTAGGACTTTTTAAATTGCTTCCAACTTTCATACAACCTTGAAAAATCCATGAATTTAAGCAATTGCCTTGAAAACTCCTTGAATTTGTTGAAAAACTCCCTTAATTTGTTGAAAAATTCCTTGAATTTATCTGAGGAAATACAAAAACTTAAAATTGAATAAACTATGACACTTTTACAATTTTTCTTTTTTCTTATCTTCCAAAATTAATGAATTAAATAAATAAAATGGGATACAATTGGGTGGATCAATTGACGCACGACACAGGTAGTTACCATTTGGAGTAGCATCCCTTTGCTGTAGTGGCACACTAATTAGTTATCATTAGTTACGTGTTTTTTCTTATTCAAGCATTGCTATTGAAAACTTTTTTAAATTTCAATGTTTTATGCATTTAAACTTTCTATGGAAACTATTCATGAATTACCAAATTTTGTTTCTGTAACATAACCCCAAAACCGTTCAAGATATATATCTTTATGAAACTTGGTGCACTTATTTTGTTTATGGTCTAGATGTGCCATTTGCCAAAAAAGCTTTTTCAGTTGCAGAATTTGTATACGCCCACCGTAAGGTGGAGTGTATTATGTTATTGTGTCCATCCATCCATCCATCTGTCTGTCTGTCTGTTACTGATTTGGTTTCTGCACAATGACATTAGTTGTCCACCATCTACAGTTACCAAACTTTGTGTATGTCTTTAACTAGGAGTAAGGAAAAACCCTATCGATTTTGGGCTCAAAATGTCAAAGGTCAAGGTCACAGTTACTGAATAATCTACCCACCCCCCAGTTTCTGCACAAACCTCAAGTTCTCCACCATATGACGATACCAAACTTTGTGGATAGCTTGCCCTTGGGGTTAGGAAGAACCCTATCAGTTGGATTCCAAAAGTCAGAGTCACTGTGAATGATGGAAGAAAATGGTTTCCACACAAGAAGGAGCCTTATTGATTTTGGAGTATGAAGGTCCAAGGTCAAGGTCACTGACTGAAATAATTAAAAAATGGTTTCTGCACAAAAACATTTGTTCTGCATGTCATAACCAAACTTTGTGACTGGCTTCCACTTATGGTAAGAAAGAATGCTATTGATTTTGGGGGTCAAAAGATCACAGGTCAAGGTCACTTACTGAAAGAAGAAAAATGGTTTCCACACAATAAGAGTAGTTCTACATGGCAGACCTGGCCCGGACTTTTTGTATGGCTTGCACTTAGGGAAAGGAAGAAACCTATTGATTTTGGGGATCAGAAGGCAAAAATATCAGTTATCTGTTTAGAGGACTATTAAACATTGGGTGGGCATATAATATGCCATTTATGGTACTCTTGCTGAAATTTTCATCCATACTTCCATTCATTCATCTGTTCATTACTTGTTCATTATTTCTAGAACATAACTCAAAAACTATAACAATGAACCTTGGTACACATGTGAAGCTAGAGGTTTCGATGAGCATTTTGTAATGACAAATATTTCAGTCTGAATATTTTTAATATTTTCATCCGTTTTTCCATGCATCCTTCCATATATCTGTAATCTTCATTTCTGGAGCGTAACTCGAAAACTGTGTAAAATATTCACATGAAACTATGTACATATATCTGATTTGTAACCTTGTTGCTACTAACAAATCTTTAATTTCAAAAACTTGAAGATTTTCATTCATTCCATGCATCTTTCCCTTCATCACTTTCTTGCCCAGAGCAAAACTTTAAAACTGTTAAAGATATCTTTATGAAACTTTGTACATACATCAAAGTAAAGGTTTAAAAGTGCCTTTTGCTAGTCAGTTCTTAAATTTCTGTATTTTAATGTTTCCTTTTGTTCATCTATTGATTGATGCCCAATTTTATTTTTTTAGTACAAGTCCACAAACTTTCAAGGTATCTCAATGTAACTTGGTACACATCAGAGACTTGTGGTCTTAATGTACATTTTGCTAATAAAAATGTAACTAAAGTCAGACTGGAAAATAAAAACACATTATTCCAGGCATGCTGACAGTATTTTCTGGGTTGTCATTTTCAGACCCAAAAAGCAAAGAAACAGACTGAGTGATTTGGGTGTGAGAGTGAGGGTCAGAACTGGCAAAAATAATTTTTTTTATACAATTCTAGCAATAGTTTTATCTATTTATAATCAACATAAACTCTGTGTACACATCTTGATTTTAATCAAGCAGCCACAGTGTCCATCTTGAAAATCTTGTTATCACTACTCCTCCTGAATGGATTGTCATTATCAACATTGGGATTTCACTGAAAGACTTGATTTGATTATATTCTGTTTTCAGTTCATATGGGGAAGGTTTGTTTCTGGCCATCCAGACCAGTCTGATTGCATTCTTTGTGATCCTGTACCGAGGTAGCCTGCTTAATGCAGGGCTGTTTCTGGGGGCGTATGGTGCTGTCATGGCCTACCTGCTTTCCCCTGCTGCCCCCCTACAGCTGCTTGCACTTCTACAAAGTGTCAACATATTAATTATCATTCTTAGCAAGGTAAGGGCAATTTCATGTAACCAGGATGGGTTTCCAATTGGAGCAGTTTTCTGTCTTGTATACTTTAAAACAGGAAACTTGCATGTGCACTTTATACTTTAACTTGTTCCCTCTTTATCATGAATCACAAACTTATACAAACATAACATTGTTTCGTTATTTGATATGCCTATGGAAACAATTCTTAAGAAAAATAAGTTTATGGGATATGGTTTTTGGTCTGAATTCACAAAATAAATGATAAGCGATAGTTTTCTCTGTTTAAGCATATACTCTCTGGGGAAAACAAATGTCAGTAGTTGTATATGATTTAGTATATTTTGTCACAATTTCATTGTTTCAGCTCTGCTCCTTCATTCCTTCATCACGGAAAACTGTCTTGTACAGAGGATCTCAAACAATTTGTCAGTTCTCATGACTTAGTTAAAATGTGACACATATGTTTCACTTCATGTGTGCTTTGTGAAGGTCTTTGAAAACCATCGAATCACAACATGTACTTCAAGATGACCTTTCTAGTTAAGCAATTTTGCCTCTAAATTTCGAGGCTATTTTCAGCTGATAAAACCCTAAAATGTCCTTCATGTCCACATATTGAACAGCCATTGTTAAGTCAAAGTAAGCAGATATGTACCTCCGAAGTAAAAATATATGCTTATCTCTGTGGTCAGTCCTAGTTTTCATACAAACAGAAGGTCCTAGATACAAGTAGAAATTATCAACCAGTCTCATCAGTTTAGTGTATTTAGTAGCTCAACCTAGGTCATAACATAAATCATAAACAGATTCATTTCAATCGATCAGCCAATTCAATATTAGGTATTTTGTTCTATTATAATATGGACATCCATAACAAATTCCTTTGAACCAAGATAAATCAACCTACCATACATCCCATGAAGTATTTAAACTGAGGCATCAATATATACAGTAGTTCCCCTCTTTTAAGGCCAACCCATCTACAACAAAAAGATGGCCTTATTAAAGGCTTGGTCTCAAGACAGAAGGAGGGGGGGGGGAGAATAGTGAAATCATTACCTTTGTGCAGAATACAGTAGCCTCTCATCAGGGGGTAGCCTCTTTGATAAGAGAAGGACCAGCATAGCTTGTTTTTCAAATTTAATTTCCTTTCAAAAGCCAGCTGATATTATTGCTGGATGTAACTGTTTTATGGTAGAGCAAAGTATTACCTCTTACTCAGCTGGGGCCCTGAGTGGTCTAAGGCGCTTGCCTTTACAGATCACTGACATCTCACCTCTGTCCGCGTGTGTTTGAGTCTCAGCTCATCCAACATGAGTATGTGAGAAAGCTTGCCAGTAGCTTCCCATGGGTCGGTGGTTCTTCCCAGGGTTTTCCTACGTTCTTCCTCCACCAAATATACTGGCTGCCATATATAGCCTATCGTGTGCTGAAAAATGGCGTTAAACCCACAAAACACAAAAACACATACTCAACCATAGTATCAAACAATGAGATCATGTATTAAAACATTTTCAAGTGTGACACTGGGAATAGACTGGAAATTACTTTACATTTTTGCATGGCATGTACAGTACTGTTTAACACCTGCTCTGCTATATTAATTATTCTCTGCAAGTTTCAAGACTAAAGTTTGAAATCATGTATGACATTGAAACAAAGAATTACAAGTCTGATATAGTCTTTTGCTGATTAATTTCAGGTTTGATATTAGTCATTCTGGAATTGGATATGATTCCATGATCAATCACCAATTTTTTGATAACCTATTGATGCTCAATTAATAATCAGTTAATTTGTTTAAATGATGTTTTGCTACATGATGCGTTTTTTCAAATAGTCTCAAATACAAAATGAAGAACTAAATTTCAACACTAAAATCGATCTCAGAAATCGTAATTAATTGGCCATTGCACTGAAAGTGACCAGTGATTGACCAAATCAATTAATCAGAATAGTACCAGACATTTGGATCAGGTGTTAAGAAAGAAAGTGCTTGTGAAATTTGATTGTGAAGATTTCAGACTGAAGACAAAAACAAAATAAATACCACAATGACTTATTCCTTGTATATCATGTATATTTTAATTGTAGGGGGAATTGAAACAAAAACAATATAAGATATTGCATAGCAAAGGAAGAAATAATTGCAAAATGTATGTGTTGTTTAAAATCAGAGGGACTAATAGATAGTCATTGCCATTTTCAGATGATACAAATGGTGTCCAATTATCGAAATGGCAGCACGGGCCAGTTGTCAGCTGTGACTGTTTTTCTGCTCTTTCTGGGCTCTGTGGCTCGAATATTTACTTCCATTCAAGAAACAGGCGACTCACTTGTGATCAGCAGCTACATAGTAGCCTCAGCCTGTAATGGTCTTATAGCTGCACAGATTCTGTATTACTGGAATACAGATAGACAAATAAAGACAAAATAAGGTGAACTTGTACACTACATAGCAATTATTCTTGAATCATTTTAAACTAATGTAATTTTAATGGTTTTTAAAAAAACTTTCCATAAAAATTTCAACGGAGAACCAAGTTACAATATGGATTGTTTCATAAACAATCATGTTTGGTTTGTTAATATGAGGATATCCATGTTTGAGAAGATATATCTTATGGATGGAATTAGATGTTGCTTATACTGTCATGTAAACGATTCCTAGTAGATTGATTATTAATTATTAGCAAGATGATCTAGGCTATCATCTACTTGTAAAAGAATCATTCATTAATTGGAGGTGACTTCATTACAGATACATGCGCAGCATTTGCATTCTAGTGTATTGGTTGTATTTCAAATACTGTAGTATCAGAAATTTTAGTGGGGGACCAATTTTCGTGGTTTTCGTTGTTGCCCCGAACCACGAATTTAAATACCCAACGAAAAATTATCCATGTATGATGATGACCGCCCCCCCCCCCGCTCATTTTCTTACTATGTGTCATTCCTAGAGATTAAGTATTTCATAAATCAACGTCAATACTGTAATTTGGTAATAACTTATTAGCTTTTACACGTGTTTGTTTTATTTTAACCCTTTGAAAAAAGAATTATAAAGCATTTTATATTGTTTCAATGCACACATGTCGATAAGTGGTTGAAGTTGGTCTGTACATGAGGCTGGCACAAACAAATACGTGATTCCACTGTCTTTCAATTTAGTTAGCATCTTCTCACATTGATGGGCTCTAAATACATCAAATATTGCCACTGTCTGCTGATTGCATTTAGCAACAGGCAGCTGGTCATGTGTTTTGTTCCCTTTATGGACTGGTTTAAGTTAGAGATCATACAGGTGTACTTTAATAACCGATTGACTTAGTGTTGTTGGCTGCATCGGCTTCCTTTGATGTTGAGCATTCAGACGAAAACACGGTGTAAGTGATTGATCTTGACATATGTTTTATTTGTGATCATTGAGGCAGTAGTATTGTTTTAGTTTTGTTGGCTGTGTTGGCTTCCATTGATGTTATTCACTTGGACAAAAACACGGTGTCGGTATTGAACTTGTCAGGTCATTGATTTGTGCTCATACATGTGGAAGTATTGTTATAAACATTCAAATGACTGCCGTTTGTGTCTGCATAGTTTTATTCTTTTGTATTCTTTATTTTGGGTATTTGTAGAGGTTAAACCACGAAATTAAACACTTAGTAATATGCAATCTTTGATAGGCAAAACCACGAATTTAAGTACCCACGAAAAATATATTTTTTCACAAAACCATGAAAATTGAGCCCCATGAAAATGAATGATACTACAGTAACATATAAAGAGAACAATTTCAGGAGAAATGGTACGGGGAAAAAAAGATCCTTTCAAAAATGGAAGTTTTTAGATTTTTGACCATACAACAGCAGTGCAGTTTTTAAATTTGTTTGGCAAATTCTTTTGGGCCATATATGTTTGTGAGGGAGTGAGATTGCTGTATGTGTGTATTTGTCTCCAGAAATAATATTTGTTTGTGAGGGAATGAGAGAGCTGTATGTGTGTATTTGTCTCCAGAAATAATATTTGTTTGTGAGGGAATGAGAGCTGTATGTGTGTATTTGTCTCCAGAAATAATATTTGTTTGTGAGGAATGAGAGAGCTTTATGTGTGTATTTGTCTCCAGAAATAATATTTGTTTGTGAGGAAATGAGAGCTGTATGTGTGTATTTGTCTCCAGAAATAATATTTGTTTGTGAGGGAATGAGAGAGCTTTATGTGTGTATTTGTCTCCAGAATATTTGTTTGAACACTAAAGGTCTTTAGACTTAATACTGATTTATACTTTTATCTGGTCAGTTTATTGGAAACTGAACTTTGTATTTTTAGAACACCTCTATGAAGTAGAGGTAAGCTATTGTACTACCCCCAGCATCGAGGTTGGCGGCGTCATCCACACAGATAAAAGCATATACATATGTACACTCTCACTGAATGTCAACCATTCTTTCTTCCTAGGTCCTAGGCAACAGTTTTAGAGTGGGTTTCATTGCACCTACCCCCAGGGGTGGGGGCTAAATTTATACATACATGCTCGTTAGTTGTACATTCCTGGTTAAGTTTTTGCATTTAGATCAGGTTTTTTGCATACTGTGTAAATACTGTTTAACCTGAACTCGTGAAAGTTGGCAAGGGGATGCATCTTGATGGGTACTACACCCTCATCACAAAAGTAGGTCACTGTTACCTTTATTTCATGCTTCACTGACTTTGGTAAAGTTTTGTGTTTTAAGTTTTTTCTCAAGCTCTGTTCATCCTTGAATCATGCATACATGCATCTCTATTAGTACCATATCATTGCAGGGGTAGAAAGTGTTTGCACATTCATGGTTGTCCCTGGGCAACCAACTGTGCCAGCCCCGGTTGCTCAGCAGATTTTTCTGATTGCCCTGTAAAATACTGCACTTGCCTTCAAGATTGCTGTAATCAGAATTATTCAATAACTTTTGTCATATATATATTATCAGTCCTAATTGCATACAATACTTGTAACTCACCATCAGTCCTAATTGCATACAATACTTGTTACTCACCATCAGTCCTAATTGCATAAAATACTTGTAACTCACCATCAGTCCTAATTGCATACAATACTTGTAACTCACCATCAGTCCTAATTGCATACAATACTTGTAACACACCATCAGTCCTAATTGCATACAATACTTGTAACACACCATCAGTCATACTATTGGAAAGTGTCACACATTTTAACACTTATTTAATCTGTTTGAAATCAGCAACTAAAAGAAAATAAAAAAATGTCAGCATTTTGACAGTGTCTTGTTGTCCGTCAGATTTCTGCTAATTGACCAGCTCTGTCCAGAAACTTATCCGTATGTTATGTTTATCTGAGTTTACATCATTACAGTTCACATTATCATTAATCCAGTTCTATTAATCCTGTGTCTAAACTGTCAGCTAAACAGAAACTTTCCACATGGGATTTTTGTTTATCGATTACTGCTTGAGCCAATGCAGTAT
This sequence comes from Margaritifera margaritifera, assembly GCA_029931535.1. Lineage (NCBI taxonomy): Eukaryota > Metazoa > Mollusca > Bivalvia > Unionida > Margaritiferidae > Margaritifera > Margaritifera margaritifera. The sequence goes on along the minus strand of JAQPZY010001677.1, from coordinate 1,992,946 downwards.
GCAACAACAATTTTGATTGGTTTGATTCTTTATACTTGCCATGTTCTTTTAGCTAAAGTTAGCCAACAGAAACAACTGTCTCAATCTCCACAGCGAGTGCCAATTTCTTCAACATACCAATGAGACAGCATAATACTATATCAGTCTGTCGAGTCAGAGATGAGAGTTACCGCTACCATATGTTGGTGTGTTGGTTAATCACGGTAATTATTGATGCATGAACTTTGTACTGCAGGCTGTCACTCCAAGGTTACTCAAAGCCTGTGACTTTCACCCAGTAATATCTGGCTTCTATAGGTGGACAATGATAATAGCTTTTCAAGCAAATTTTAAGAAGTGATTTTAAAAACGTTATACAAAAACGACATTATTCTGTTTCTCATCTACTTATTATCTCTACTTTGATATGATAAAAAAGAATGTTGTTATTCCTTTATGTGTTTTATGCTCTGTCACAGTAGGTGGGTAGGTAGGTAGTTGGGAGTGGTTAGGTAGGTGGTTTCACAATATGTCAGCACAATCCTGGTTATATAGTGCCAATTAAAAGTTCAGATGGGAAGATTAAAGATTGCAACAATAAAAATTTTAGTTAGAAAAGTGGCCAAGATCAATTTAGTCTGAATTTATTTTCTGCATGATAATATTTACAATGGTAACTGGAGACAAGTGCAGGTCAAGGTGAGCTATGTAATCACTGATTACACACTTTTTTTCCTACACGTTGAGAATACCATTTCCAAATTCCCATCCAAGGATAATTAGTCAAAAATGAGGTGTATAATATTACAGTTCTCCCCTTGCTCAATAGTTCCTCATTGTGAAGTTGTCATCTAAATAAAAGATTTTATTTCTAATATATTGATACAAGAGTAATCTTTCCACTGTGATTTTACATATCATTGCTGAGTATTTTATTTTTGTCCAAGAAGCATAATAATCCATGAATTGTTGATTTATGTAAATAATTCATTTTATTGCACTAGTTATACTTTGTATTGTCAGGATATATTTTAACATCTGATTATTCCAATAGTTTTAAAATGATTTTGTTTATTTTAAATTGTGACCAAATAAACATTGAGAAATACCTTATATTCTCTTATTATACTGGAACCCTCTTGTCCAATGTATTTGATAAATAATGATCAAGTCAGTTGCAATGTTATCAATCATATTTTCTTCTAAAAAAGAACTTGAACTTGCATGAAAATCTTGATTCATGGATTTGGAATATGAAAGAATTTGGATACACAATATGACTTGGCATTTGTATTTTCCATTATTGGATTAATTTATGTGGTTCATTAGAAGTGTGGATAAGATGAATAGTGATGAAATTTATTTGGGATTGTAACCATGTCATGATGTAAATGAATGGATGCTGTGCTAACTGGGTTGTTATGGCTGATATAAAAAAAGTCAGTCAAGTGCTGTGCGATGGGAATCGTGTTTTTCTAACAAGATTGCCATAAGTGCTATATATATATGGATAAGGTCAAGTAATAAACAAAGAGCTATGTGTGTTGTGTTTGTTGTATATATATATGGATAAGGTCAAGTAATAAACAAAGAGCTATGTGTGTTGTGTTTGTTGTATATATATATGGATAAGGTCAAGTAATAAACAAAGAGCTATGTGTGTTGTGTTTGTTGAAAGGCAGTGGAATTATGGTGGCTGAGGTCACCTTAGTTATACTGATAGTGGGAACATTACAGTTGACTTACCTAGCCATCACAGTAATCGAAAATAAGTCTCAAACAAGTACATTCCTGGCCTTGTTGCACCTAAAATCGGTCAAAACAAATAGAAAATGGCTGTAGAATACAGTGTTACTGTTTATTACTGGTAATTAAATTCAATGAAGAAATACCACAGAACTAGCACCAGGTGCAAAATTGCTTTGATCTGGGAACTCTACTGAAATATCTATGTATTTGACCTTAGCTCGAAAGTTCCCACCATCAGTATAACTAGGGACTTGAATAGCTAAAGCAGCCTCAGCTAGATCCATGTAAAAGTGATATGACAAGAGTGAAAAGCATGACAAAAAATTAAATATCTACAACAGGAATGAATTTAGAATACTTTTTGCTTAAATATGAAAAAATGAAGGAGTCAAAAATGGGCATATAAAACTGCTAATTCCCAAGTTGATGTAGATGAAAAGACTGCACCTCTACCCCAAATGCTGCCCCTTGAGCAACAGTGTTTTCACCCAGGCCTAGTTTAACAAATATTTTGGAATTCTTGTTTACAAATGAAATACTTAATTATGAAATTTTGTGAACTCTGCATACCATGATCAACATTCTTCCTAAGTTTGTATGCAGTTAATTATGGTGTTTGAAAAATAAAATTTTGTACTTGAAATGTACCTAAAAGTGGTTAGATTTTCTGATGAAATATCTGTATGAACCATGAATTACATTTTGACACAATTTAAACAATTTTTGCAGAAGCTCGACACAGCGATCACTTTGATGCCTATGTGCGTGTACGTCTGTCCATCCACACCATAGTTTAAGGTCAATGTTAAATTATTTTTGATTAAGCTTAATATTACAGCTTTTTACTTCCAAGCTAAATAAAAGGCAGGCTAGAGAGAAATGGAGTCTCTTGGTGAAAACCTTGTTGTCATGATTATGCAGAACCTACTTGGACTCAGCTAATGAAATTTAGTAAGGATTTTTATCACTTATGGGATGGCCTTTTTTCCATCGTCTATCCATCCATTAGCACAAGTTTGTTATCACTAGTCCTCCTAAACTACTTGGAGGATTACAATGAAACTTTGCACATACATTCATCCCAAGGTGTAGTTGGTCCTAAATGAAAATGGTACTGCTCAGACATCTTGAAAATCTTGTCAATGCCCCTCCAGAAAGGATGGTCATATCAAAATGGGATTTTCATTAAAAGACATCTTATGATGTTTAATTGGTCATAAATGAAAATCATGCTGATCTGACAGCTGACATGGCCTTCATGGCAGCCATCTTGAAAATCTTTTTATCACTCCTCCTCCTGGATGGAAAGTCATATTGACATGGTGTTTTCACCAGAAGACTTCTTATGATGTCTAGTTGGTCCTAAATGAAAATGGTGCTGCCTGGACATCCAATATTGCCACCAATCTTATTATTGCTACTCCATCTGAATGGATGGTCATATCAACATGGTGTTTTCTCCAAAAGACTTTGTATGATGTCTAGTTAGTCCTAACTGAAAATGGGCCCCTGGTGACCAAGTGGTATAAGGTGCTCATCTTTACAGATCACTGACATCTCACCTCTGGCTATGTGGGTTCGAGTTTTGGCTCGGCCAACATGGGTATGTGAGAAAGCTTGCCAGTAGCTTACCATGGATCATGGTTCTTCCTGGGGTTTTCCCAGGTTCTTCCTCCACCAAATATACTGGCTGCCATGTATAGCCTGTCATGTTCTGAAAAATGGCATTAAACCCTCAAAATCAAAACCAAAGCCTAAATGAAAATGGTGCCAATCTGACATCCAGTATGGCAACCACAGCAGCCATCTTGAAATCTTGTTATTGCTACTCCTCCTGAATGGATGGTCATATCAACGGAAAACTTATGGTGTCTAGTTGGTCTTAAATAAAAACTGTGCCAATCTGAAATCCAATATGCCACAATGGCCACCATCTTGAAAATGTTACTGCTACTCCTAGACGAAAAGTCATATCAACATTGGGTTTTCACCAGAAGACTCAGTATGATGTCTAGTTAGTACTAAATGAAAATGGTGCCAATCTGACATCCAGTGTGGCCACCATGGCAGCTATGTTGTTATTTCTAGTCCAAAGAAATGGAAATTCATATTGACATGGGGTTTTCACTAGAAGACTTATTATGATACCTAGCTGGTTCTGAATGAACACATGGTGCTGATATGGCAGCCACAATGAAAATATTGAAAATCTTGTCTCTAATTCTCCTAAATGGATGGTCATATCAACATGGAGTTTTCACCAACAGTCTTGTAATGGTATTTAGTTTGTCCCAAATGAAAATGGTGCAAATGTTACATCCAGTATGGCTGCCACAGTGGCTAATTTGAAAATCTTACCGCTCAGGAATATCAGAGATGGTTTCAACACTCGGCATTTAAAAAGAAGAAATGGTCTTATCTTGAATTCCTGTACATTCTTTTATCAGACAGTAGAGCAACTGCCCCTTCAAGGGACTTTATTTTTTATACTTTGCAAATGACCTGCTTAAATGTTTTTGACATTTAGAAGAATTTTTCAAATTTATATCAGTTTTTCAACTTTTTAGACTAATATTTTTTGAGGCTGCAATGGGAACAGAGATGTTTTATCAACAGAAATCTTACTGTATTTGTTGTTTATTTTTTATAATTTAATTGGAGTATGTAGCAGTTATAGTGGGGATTCCTTTATTTTCGTGGTTTTGTGAAAATTACCTTAAGAGCTTATTTCACAATTTGGTCTTCGATTTATTTTTTGACAGGAATATCGATTGCACACATGTACACAAGCAACTAGCCGAAACCTACTATGTGTTGTGTTGATTGCCTGCAACTGACAGTTCAAATAGTCGCTTACGGCCAGCAGCAAGTGAGCCAAATTTGAATGAGGCACTAGGCCATGTGATGTGCTAACCTCAGAGACGGGATGAGCACTGCCAGCTAAATTATTTGTGACTTTACTGTTTTCTTTCCCTTGGGACTAGAATTTAGTCTTTCCCACAATAGAGAGCAATGGCCAGTTTTTTCATACTGCTTTTCATCTAAAAATTTTTTTACTTTTATTTTGCATAATTCTATGTCATTTACCAAACTAAATGTGGAATTTTACTCGTTTTATTTCCCTTATTCTACAATCTTCCGTTTCGGTGGCACATGGTGTATTTCTTTTCTACATTATTTAACTTGCCATATGGATATATTCCTGTCTGATTTTCTAGAAGTTGCAAGTATTGAATAAAAATTGATCATAACAATTGTGAATTAATCAATCATTATACATTGAAAAAAAATGTAGACCAGCTTGTTTAGGGTATATATATATATAAGAGACAAAGAGGAGATTTAAGGACCACAAAGGAGGACATGTCAGGGAAAAAGATGATGTTTGGTTGCTCTGAGGTTGTTACCATGGATTGCTTTATATTACGTCAAACCTCTTGGTGGTGCCCCAGGTGGCCGAATGGTCTAAGGCATTAGCCTCGACAGATCACTCACATCTCACCTCTGTCCGTGTGAGTTTGAGGTTCCCGGGTTCTTCTGCCGCCATATATAATATCCGCCATGTATGGCCAGCATATCTTGTGTTGAATAATGGCGTGAAACCTACAAAACATGCAAACATCAAACCTCTTGGTTTTCTTTTAGATTTTTTTTTCTTCTATAAATATCCTTGTTTCAAACTATCAACAATATAAATAATTTTATTTCAACCTTTGAAATCATAGAGAAATTTATAAACGACCTACTAGGTCCATTACCAATTTCCAACTACCTCACCAAATGGTAAGATTAATGACAAACCCACCTTGTGGAAAGCAAGACAAAGCAGCCTCTTATCTGATGGTGGTAGCAGCAACATCAACAGTTTAAAGTTATGGTTAAAGGTTTTCATTTGCTTATATTACCTAAACCCTGTGATAGAATCTCCTCATACTTGGCATTAATCATTATGAAACTAAGACAATTCATTCTACGACATGCAGGGTCGCTCACTCCTTTTTCCTTGTGATCAAGGTCACACAGAAATTTTGCATTAGGGGTTCCGTTAAAGGTTTTTCATTTGCTTATATTTCCTAAAACCCTTGATAGATTTTCTTCATACTTGGGATGAATCATTATGAAGCTAAAACAATTCACTCTACATGCTGGCTCACTCCCTTTACTTTGGGTCAAGGTCACAGTCATAGAAATTTGTGCTACGGCTTTGGTTAAAGATTTTTAATTTTATTTACTACATTCATAAATCCCTTGATAGATTATCATCATACATGAGATGAATCAGTATCAAGCTAAGACAATTCATTCTATTACATGCTTGCTTTCCCCTTTGACCTTGGGATCAAGATCACAGTCATAGAACAGTTTGCATCAAGGTTTCGGCTTTAAAAAATTGGTTTGCTTATATTTTCTAAACTCTTTTTGATGGATTTTTTTCATACATGGCATGAATCATTGTGAAGCTAAGATTAAAATCAGATCTCCACAGTCCTACGTGAAGATCTAATGGACATCATTAAGATGAATTGTTCTGTTAATCTTGTGGTTCACCAATCAAATCACAGCTTTCAACAAGATTTTCAAGATGCTGTAATCAGCAAGACTACTGTTTCAGCTTTTAAGTATTTTCATATTGCTTTTCATTCACAAGCAATCTTAACATCATCAACTTGAAAACTTCTTGTCTGTAACCATAAAACATGATTAACAGTAACACAACTACCATTCTTTTTCAAATACAGTCAAAGTACAGTCCATAACCTGCAAGAATCACATACATGTACCGTGAGACTTCCAGTGAGGCTCTCTTCTCTAACAAGGTTATCAGCCTTATGGAGATATACAGAAAATATCCATAAACAGCAGATATTTGTAACTACTAATTTCAGTGCAACGATGACAGCCTAGACATGTGAGTTTCCCATGCTTTTTAGCTCTACTGGTCATAGACCAGAAGAGCTTGTGGGATGGTCTGTTGTCCGTCATCTGTCCGTCTTCTCTCGTCCGTCTGTCCATTAGCACAAGTTTGTTATCACTACTCCTCCTAAACTACTTGAAAGATTACCATGAAACTTTAAACACATATTCATCCCATGGTCTAGTTGGTCCTAAATGAAAATGGTGCTGCTCGGACATACATACAATATGGTCACCACAGTGACCATCTTGAAAATCTTGCTATTGCTACTCCTCCCGATTGGATGGTCATATCAACATTAAATGAAATTGTTGCCAATCTGATGACCAATATGGCCACCACAGTAACCATCTTTAAAATCTTGTTATTGCTAATCTTCCTGAATGAAAAGTAATATTGCCGTGGGATTTTCACCAGAAGACTTCTTATGATGTCTAGTTGATCAAAAATGAAAATGATGTCAATCTGATATCAAATATAGCCACCACAGTGGCCATCTTGACAATATTGTTATCAATACTCCTCCTGAATTGATGGTCATATCAACATGGGTTTTTTTACTAAACTTCTTATGCTATCTAGTGGGTCCTAATGGTGCCATTCCGACATTCAATATGCCTGACACAGTGACCATCTTGAAAGTTTTGTTATCAATATTTCTTCTGAATGAATGGTCATATCAGCATGGGGTTTTCACTGAAAGACATCTTATGGTGTCATGTGGGTCGTAAATTAAATGGTACCGATCCGACTTCTAATATGACTGCCACAGTAGTCATCTTGAAAATCTTGTTATCACAACTTCTAGATGGTTTGTCATATCGACAAATGTGCTTTCACCAAAAGGCTTCTTATTATGTCTAGTTGGTACTAAATAGAAATGGCATCAATCTGATATCGAATATGGTCACCATGGCATCCATCTTAAAAAGCTCGTTATCGTTGCTCCTCCAAAACGGAAAGTCATATCAACATTGTGTTTTCACCAGAAGACTTCATATGATGCCTTGTTGGTCCTAAACGAAAATGTTGCCCAGTTTACATCCAGTATGTCTACCACAGCAACTTATTTGAAAATCTTGTTATCGCTGAAGAATATAAAAAATGGTTTCAACTGGTTTCAACATTCCGCATTTAAAAGGAGGAAACGGTCTTATCTTGAATTCCAGGAAATTCTTTTCAGCCATTAGAGCGTCAGTCCCTTTGAGGGACTCTTGTTTATTACTGCAGCTGGCCATTTAATTTCACACTAATATATACCAAGGTACAAAGCTGCAAGAAGTTTTTTAATACATGAATGTTCCTTGTATGTCTGTTTTCTTTGAAGGCTGAACACCTTTCATTGGATCTGAACATTTGTAGAATGAAGGAGCAAGAAATCCCCCAAATAGGTTACCAGGAATAACAGTAAATTCCCAGTAGATTTTTCTATCAAGAGAGTTCTGGATATCTGGCTACAGGTAGTTTAGTTTATTTCCTTAGACATAATATATTTGCAAAATGATAGAGAACAAGTTTACAAGAACTCACAAGTTCCTCTTCATGAAACAAAACAAAATCACATGGCAAGTAGAAAAATAAATGAATAACATAAATGGAAGATTATGTATAGAATATATAGCAAAGGGAAAAGAAAGGTATTGTAGAAAACGGCTGCAGTGATTGCAGTGGCAACGGAAATAGGTTAATTTTGCCCAAGGTTATTTTGTACAAATTTCAATCCATATAATGTTTGCTTCGACACACAAGCATATTACAGTATAAAACAAACAGCATATTACAGTATAAAACAACAAGCATATTACAGTATAAAACAACAAGCATATTACAGTATAAAACAAATCTATATTATTACTAGCCATCACAACTGACACATAACAGCTGAGTTGCAAATTGAGTATTGATTTGATGAACGACAGGTAGACAAAAGGACAAAAATGAACATTTCTTTGTTAACATTCTAAAGTCCACATTTTTAATTAAATATCAGTGAGATTTGATATGAAGATTTATCTCAAGAAAATCTTGGACAAAATCGATAATCAGCATTTTCCCTCAACATTTAAAAGAGTTGTCTTTTTCTATGTAAACAAGACCAAAATGTTCTTGTTAATACTCTAGGGTCCATATACTGCATTGTGTTTGAACCAACTTTGATGTGAAGGTGTATCTCAGCAAATCTCAGAGTCTGATAACCAGCAGTTTCCATTAACAACAGACACAGTTATGGTGCATCTTTTTTAAAAAAAAATTTTTTTTTTAAAAAATCCACTAAAATGTTTTTATAACATTCAAGAGTCCATATTTTTTATCTTATTTCAGCCAGATTTTATATGAAGATGCATCTGTACATGATGCGATGATGTCTTGCCAAAACATGGGCAAGTTTTCAAAGAATCAAAAAACAGTTGGAATGTGGTGAAGAACGGAATTTTACCATACTCAATCATAGAAATTGTAATGGTTTAATTGCTCATTTTACTTAAAGTTACTGATGCTTGACAATCACGTAATTAAAACAGTATATGTTAGATTTCAACCAAATTTATCATGCAGCTTTTACTGACGAGACTTTGAATGAGTTCGAGTTCCAGCTTTCTAAGTCTTCCTTTAGAGGAGTTATGACCCCTGCTTTCCTATTCACCTTATTTTGCAGTATAACTATTAGGGGTTGTACGATTTCAATGAAAGTACACGACCCTCTTTCTTCATATCCTCTCCACTCTTTCTTCACATCCTCTCTACCTCATTATCATTGATACTTTGATTTTGTTGTCTTGGGGCGCTACATTGTTCTCATGAATCATCATCGCTTAGAGCAAGCACAACTCGAGCGCTGCGAATCGCCATTTGCAAAGCAAGCTCTTATGATAATGGAGATATCATTATCTATATTTCCCATAGTGTATGCCAAACTGCTGCACAGATGACATTGTAAAATAATCAATGCACATACTGTTTGACCCTGGGTTCAGTCTTGTTTTGAATTGTCATGTCCGCAAATTTTTGTTTGGAATTTTGAAGAAATGTCGTTAAGTTAAGAATAGCAGTGCCAGATCTGCTGGTTCATGGCTTAAACTTTCTGTACTCTCCGTTAGCTTTGTGCGAGGCATTTGAAGAATAAGGTAATGAGCAGAGGTTTCTGCAAGAAATTTCCAAATATCAACTTGTGCTGTCAGAAGCAAATCAAGAGAAGTCATTCGCAACTTCGAGGTCAATCCCGCGGATCATACCTCGACAATCTAAAGATCACTTGCCTATTTCAATCAAGTTGAGAAATAACCTCTGAAGTGGTTGTAGGAATACATATCAATTTGTGATCACAACATCGCTCGGCCATCTCCGTCAAGTCGTGAAATAACACCGGAAATAGTTGTAGGAATACACATCAATTTGATGTGTTTAATGATTCGCCTCAGGCAGAGTGCACCACATATACTATGACAGCAATTGTCAAAAATGTTCCGATTCTGACTTTGTCTTCTTCCGCTGCCATATTGTTCCATGTTAACAAAAATAGTTCCAAATATAGTTGTCAATGGCGACGAATTACATTTGAGGTTTCTTTCTTGACTTGACAAAAAAAAACGAGGATGTTCAGACTGATCAATTTAATGGGTTTTGATGATCTGCCCGCTCTCTCCCCCCCCCCCAGCGCAGTGCACCGCATATGTTGCAACAAAAAAGGCCGACAATGTTCCGAATGTAACTTTGTCTCCTTAAGCCACCATATTATGCCATGAACAAAAGTAGTTCGAATACAGTTCTCAATGGCTGCGAATTACCGGTATGTCCGATGTTCTTTCTCGACTTGACGGAACAGGCAGAGATTGTTCCGATTGCATGTATTAATTGTATGCCAATAGCTGCCATTCGGACCACCTCGGTTATGTACGAGACAATGATTGACCGAGAAGTTGCGAATACATAGAACTATTATTTCATTCGCAGTTTCTTGGTGAGCCCTATGGTCAATCCAATTTTAGAAATAACTGAGGTGGTCCAAATAGATTGGGGTTTCTTTTTTGCGAAGAAATTACAGGCTAACAAAATAACCGATTTTTCTAGAAATCGCTGCGCCTACATACATACATGCGAGGCATATGTTTGTCTTGCAGAAATAGTCAATGTGGTCTGCATGGAGAGAAGTAAGAGCGCCACGTCAACCGGAATTTTGTATGAAATCGAAATTGAGTTGAGCTTTGCAAAAAGCCAAAGACCTCAAATTCTTTGGACTGATTCTAGTCTCGTTCACCCAGCCCTCTTGCGTGGTTCCGTGAAATCTTGCCTTATGATTGTTTGGTAAAGGCAAACGACTGTCAAAACGAGGCTTAGCAACAATCTGATGAACCCACTGATTGGTTTGCAGGTTAGTCAGCATTCCTATTAAAAAACCTTGAGCATGTAAGTCTATAGTTTTCATATTCTTGTTTGTTTTGGACCAAATGGAGAGAGAGAGAGAGAGAGAGAGAGAGAGAGAGAGAGTGGTAATACAGGTCTTTCCTTCTGCAGAGAAATCTTAAAAATCGTCCGACGGTAACACTAATTCATAGAGTATGCCCTGGGAACCTAACCAGTTAGATAATGTTTTATATAAAAACAGCCATAGTTTCGTAATTAATTCAATCAAACAAAAATGTATTATGTTTTCGGGCAGTGGTGTACTGGCCATTGGGCATACCGGGACAAATCCCGGTGGGCCGCCGCAAAAAAATCCGGTTTTACTTGTGTGAGCAAAACCTCGGGCCTGTCCCGGCAGACCGCCGCATCGGTGGGCCGTCAAAAAAATCCGTTTTTACCGGTGTTTTACTTGTGTGAGCAAAACCCCGGGCCTGTCCCGGCAGATGAGTCCAAGGCCGAGTTGCTTACCCAGTACACTCCTGTTTTCAGGTCGTCTGGAATGAACGCAGATATTTTAGAGCACAAGATATCCTAAGGTAAACTACGGAGATCTAGCAGCCGACGTAAAATTTGCCAAACAATATTGCACTGGTTTGGAACTACAATTTGAAGAAAAGATTTTGACATGGATTAAAAGAAAGCTGATTTAGGCTTCATTATGTTAAGAATTGCATTGAGAGAAAAAAATCCCTGCTTTGAAAGTTAGCGTTGTTCATAAATTATTTTAAAATTGGCATTTTTCTTTGCCGCTCACTCAGTCCTGCTTAAGATGTGGTGTATATGAAGTTTTTGCTTTCATAAATGTATGCCTACTTAAAACATGGGTTATTATAGTCTTGACGATATGGGATACACTTATTGGTATTAATGGGTGGTTTCAGGGTACGAATATACTGTTCCTTGAACATTAAAATATGTTTGACTAATTTTTTTATTACTTTATCCATTGGAATATCAGCAACTGAAAGGAATACAATTCAGAATAATATTTGATAATAAAATAAAACATCAAATTTAAGCATCAAAATCATTCTAAATCCAAAGATACTGTTAAAAACAATAAAGATTAGTATAGGAATCAGATTACCTAGGCCTAATACCGACAGTGCACAGTAACAAATATTGGAACAGTTGAATGAACTCTAACAAGCGTTTTCATGCATATTGTATCTATTTAGCAGTATCTTATGGATATATATAAATTAAATGTTTTTCTTATTTAAGACCGATTCGTTTGAAAAGATTACCATCGTAAATGAAAGAAATAATAATATTTACCCTCTGTTCGGATAATAGTTCTGCAAGATCGAAAAACTCTGTACCGTAGTCTAGCCCTGAACAAAATATTCTCAGCTGAATAATTATTTTATATGAACAAAAATATAGTCAAGAAGCATAAGAGATTTTATTTATTTACAGTTATTCTTAAACAAGTAAATTAAGAACTCTGTTGATGACGTCAATAAAAATAACACGAGGCTATATAAAAGGATTCGTGCATTGCACGTGCTTTGGCACAGATACATTCTACCACCGCTAAAGTACATTGCAAATACGTTTACATTTATTGCTCATGCACATATAGTGCTGATGGACTTTTTATGGTATAATTTTCGGACAGAAAAAAAGAATGGAAAAGAGTGACACCAAAGGTGACAATCAGTTGTACAGACCTTGACAAGACTCTTGGTCTGCGTAGATGTCTCGAAGCAATGCGAAACAAGACTGATTCTCTCTCTCTCTCTCTCTCTCTCTCTCTCTCTCTCTCTCTCTCTCTCTCTCTCTCTCTCTCTCTCTCCACCAAATAAATATTGTATACCTTTCTAAAGCAGTTTGAGAATAAAATAATAATTATATTTTTAACGTGCAACAATGGATAATAAACTGAAAAATAAATTTAAAAAAATTACGCGCATCGTAGTATGCTTTCTTTTGCAGGGGCTAATAACGCTCATGTGTAGCAGTAAGATATCTCCATAGCGTTACTTGATGTCGGTCAGGATACGCATGACGTCACCAAAAGTCAGCCGAGCTAGCATTTAGGCTTCATCTATTTAATACTTGAAAATTAATGAACAAAAATGTATTCGATCCAAGTTTTGGTCTCAAATTTTACTTTAAGCGATTTTTGTGTGTGTGAAAACTCTGTAGTGCACCAAAGACACAAAAGTTGCAGCTAATCATCTCGGCTGACCAATCTGATCAAAATCGACATACACCGATAAAGCTTCGTGTTTTGCTGACCTTTTGTATTCCCGGTCCACTTTATTTAGTATTATCAGATAAAGCGCTGCATTTCGTGTTATGTAGAGTTATCGTTAGTAATGATATGTTGTGAAATACTTTTTTTCACTTTCAGAAATTTGAAATCTGTGATTTGATTGGTGAATCACAGGGTCAGCAGAACACGACCTCGTACCGGTGCCCATCAGATCTATTTATTATAAGCAGATGTCGATTTAAATCACATTGCTCAGCTGAATTTCTTGTCTGAGCGACTCGGATTTCTTAACAAACTAAAGCTAATTCGGACTACCTCGGCTATTTCTGCTAACCAAAAACAAGCATAGGATGTTTGGCAGCGTAATTTGCGCATTTTTTAAAAAAAAAAGCATTTTGTTCGCGGGAATTTTCTTCGCAAAAAAAACCCCAGAACAAAACACTGCCATCTATTTGGCCACCTCGGCTATTTGTACATTTGGATTGACCGTAGTCTTGACCGACAAGTTGCTAATCAAAAAATAATTCGATACTTTCGCAACTGCTTGGTCAATCCTCGTTTGTAAATAGCCGAGATGGTCCGAATGGCAGCTATTTGGCATAATTTCGAGGTCAATCGAGATATCATTAGGCCATTTCCGTCAAGTCGAGAAATAACCTTGGATGTAGTTGTAGGAATACACGTAAATTTGATGGGTTTTGTGATTCGCCTCTGGCGGAGTGCACCACTTATGTTGCGACAGAAAAGGCCGACGATGTTCTGATTGTGACTTTTTCTCCTTCAGCCGCCATATTGTGTCATGTGAACAAAAGTGGTTCTAAATATAATTCTCAGTGGCGGTAAATCACATGTGCATCTGAGGTTTCTTGCACGACTTGACGGAAAAGGCACATGATGTTCCGATTGATTGGAGGTATGATACGTTGGATTGACTGAAAAGTTGCGAATTAAAATGTTGCAGAGGTAGTTCAATTATCGACCTTGCTCCAGTTTTGTGACAGGAGTCGCTTGTATTCAGTATTTAGTCTTTTTCAACTTGACTCTCGCATGACTCTGAGAGATACATGCAGACCGAGACTATAGTCAAGATCTGTACAATTGTTTGTTACCAACAGGTGTCGCTCATTTCTATTTTCTTTCTTTTTCTTTTTTCTTCTGTTCGAAAAAGACACCATTTACACTTAAAGTCCATCAGCACTACTTGCGCATCAGCCCTAAATATAAACACATTTTATAATCTACTGCGTCTTGCGCACGAGAATGACATTAATCCCATAATGGCTGGTTTTAACCTCGCGTCCCCCCCCCCCCCATCCCGACCTGCAGTGATTGGTTGATAGCTTCACATCGACGAGGTACATAATGGGTAAAACGTTTTTGTATATTGTTTAAAAATTGCAGTTGATAGGTATGTGTGGCCTCACGAGCACCAAAAGTCTGACCCAGGTGTTAGTGAATTGTTTGTATAGACCTTTAGGGACCGACCGTTTAATTTTTAAATAAATGGGGCCGGCGGGAGGGGGGAAGAGAGACTGGAATTTTCTTTCAAATTTTTCTTTCATCTAAAGATAATGAATTTTTTTTTCAATTATAATAATGGATGTAATATTTTTTTTCTTTCTAAAAATCAGAGCAAGAATAATTTTCTTAAGCTAATTGGGGGCCGGACATTTTTGTTTAAAAAAAAAACAAGGTCCACCTCAGAAAAATTAAATGGTTGGTCCCTTACCTCGTCAATCTGCGCATCTTCTGGCTTTTCCGTGAAAAATAAATAAAGAAAAAGAAAGAAAGAAAGAAATACAATACTCGGATATGGCACTGAGGCAGACCTGTTGAATTCCATTCATAAAAACGAACATATCACGTAAATGGATCACGTGACGAAATACGACGTCACTGTGTATCTGAAAACAAGTTTTGATTCCTTTGAACAACAGCAACAACAAAATTCAAGATATACTTTCAGATAATTATTTCTTTGCTTGAATGTTTCATTAACCTGTTATTTCATCAATATACGTTTAGGAAACAGATTTTACGCTGCGTATTACTTTGTTGCACAAGACCTAGTGCTGTTTGTTTTTGGGGGGTTTTTTTTGTTGCGGGGGGGGGGGTCTGAATAAAAAGGGAAAATCAATCCGCATTATTCATCCGAGGTTTTTTTTTTTTTTTTTTTTTTTTTATCTGACTTGACAGAAAAGGCAGAAGTTGCGCCGATTGAGACCCTCGTCTGGCGAAGATATCACGCAACCTCGCGAGAGTTCTGTTTGAACGAGGCTAATAGATACTCCACTTGGATAAAGGTACCTTAACATTCATTCGCCGCAGTGAATTATGAGGTACCACGAAACCCTCGATGGTCGGACCACGGTTCCTCGATGACGTCCAACTAAAACCAGTTCTATCTCACTTTAGTTAAATCACAGACTCTTAGCGGCCTATATAAATAGCCACTAAAGAAAATTCCGTTGTGTTCCAAATTCCTGTAATGTAGGTTCTCGAAATTGCACAAGATCAAGCGTCCTTCCGGTCAGGTGAGCAAAAATAAAACTTGAACAGAGATTATGCTACTGATATTGTTTATCAGATTTGTACAATATATGCAGACAAAATATACAACCATTTTTAATTTTATTTTTTGTACACGTTATATACATCTAACACAGAACATGTACTTAAACAAGGTAATGTATTAATTGTGTATTCTATATTTTATCTAGTCTGATCCATGGAATTCTTTAATCATCTTTTTTTTCTTTCTTATAATTTTAAAAGCAGTTCTGAACCAAGTGTATGAACCAATATTCTCTGATACCATTATGACTGAACAGCGGTGTATTTTGATACAAAGGCATTTTATTTTATGTATTTTTTTATATTTATTATTCTCGCATTTGAAGAGAAATACTTAGTCAATAATAATTATATCTGTTGCTGTAACTTTGAACGGGTTTTAATCGCTTAAGAATTAGTAGATCCCTTTATAAAAAAAATACAACAATCATTTGACAGTAACAATGAAAATACATAAACATACACGTTATTTAATTATTTATGTGTTCATAAAAAAAACTTTAGTAAAAAAAATGATAAATCGTCTACCCCCTCCCGTGGCTGAGCGGTTAAGACGTTTGGGCTCGTGACTAGGAGGGTGCGAGTTTGATTCCCACCATCTGAGCAGGCTGTATGGGCTACAATGGTGAGTCCGTTGGCAAAATACCTTATTCTACATGCCTCGGCACAGTATAATCTAGAAAGTGTTGGTATGACGTAAAACGCAAGAAAAACATACCAAACTGTTCATGCCAAAGTATATAACTAGAGGTGTATGAGAATTACCTTTTTTTAAACTGTACAATTTTGAGAATCAAAATATGTAGCGTGATTGAACACATAAACTCGGATGATAATATAGAAATTCTGTGTAAATGCTACTTCATGAAAATGGGGGTGGGGGTGGTTACTGACCACCTACAATGGTTAATAGGCCTGACAAAGGATAGATTATCACAGAAGAAAGGTAACGAATGTACTTCCGACGGCAACTAACCAAAGTATTGATTATTATTGTCAAAAATTAAAAAAATATTTGAGAATGGATGCTCGACATTGCATTGATTAAAATAGGCACTTTTAATGTTCTTTTAAGATGGCTCACCATTTACAGCAAACTCTTTTGAAATAAAATAACAAAAATCACCAAAAGTGAGGCCGGCCATACAAAAAAACGGAAGGACGGACGGATATTTTGACCGTTATGGCTCGCTTTTTGCGACATGCTTCGCAGGCGAGACAAAAAAGGAGCCGGATTGATTTTTCTGACACGTCAGTGTTTTTAATATGCTTTGATACATTAAAGCAAAAAGTGTACCCGTAAAAGAAAAATGTAATTTGAATGCTGCATCACTACACCATAATTCTCATACAACTCTGTATAAATGTAATTTGAATGCTACACCACAATTCTGATACAATTCCGTATAAATGTACCAAATATTTTCTAAATGTGTTTGATCATTAAAAGTTAACATAGCTTAAGTTGGGCCTATATGTTCCTATTGTTTATTAAACCGTCTTGGTAAAATAGGCGCTGCAGCCCGTGTTGTGTAATTTATACCAATGGGTTCTGAGTCTTCCTTGTGGATCAGATCGGCATATCTATCAACAACACTTCTCATGTATTATATGCAAACTTTAGGATGTTTTATTTTTGTTAATTATTAAGTGCATAAAACACAGCATAGAAAATATGGAACGAGTAAATTTACCTCGTGCTTGCACAGTTTGTGAATAAATTTACGAGATATCACGCGGAGTCAATTTGAAAAACAAGATCATGTAAGGGGGCGATTCCATTGGATATGCACATCACATGGTTTATGATACTGTACTGTTAAATAACACGAGGTAAGTCAATCCCCAGATTTGAGAGGTACATTGCATCATTTTATCACTGAATATGGATATGTATCTGTGAGCCGAAAGAGTTGACATAGCTACATGACATTTATTAGGGAAGAAACATAAGCATGTGCAACATTATTTTCTTGTCTAGTAATATGTAATATCGTAGTTTTTATTGTACTTGGCTATTGTTGTAAGAAAATCGCAAATACGTTTAGTCGTAATATCATTCTTCGATGAAATGTGTTCTAATGTAGAACAAAATTGTATACACGTGACAACAAAGTATTAGTAGGTCAACACATACATTCATATCTTACTTTCTAAGCACTAACAGATCAAGAGTCATCAGTCAATTATTACACCATCGTTCTGTTTCACATGTGGACCATGTAACAGCTAACACTGCAATGGTTTTATGCTCTCGACAATTTCAATATCCCATGTGGATGATAAATTTTTGGACAATTGGACAGTGAAATAATTTATTTACGTATAAAAACAATCGACAGGATTTATTAAAAATCGCGTAAAATCAACGAAAAACTCGTATGAAACGTTTATAACACATGTCTTCAACAATAATCTCCATTTATAGATTTTCAATCTTTAGTTAAGTGAGATTCGCAGTGCGTTCCACCATGAAAGGTCTGTGAAAATTGGGGCTATTTGTAAGGTATAATTACAAATGGGAACAACTAGCCTCCCTGCTTAAATCACCCATTCCTCTTTGAACATAACGACGTGTCTTCGAAACTTTCACTTCGCTTCCATTTGGTTGAGAACGAAAACTCGGAGATATATTTCTGCGTCGCCTTTGTCCCCGCAATCTGAACAGGTCCATGGGCACATTTTAAACCCACCCCGGTAGCCTGGAGAGGGTTGTTACCGACATTTGTGGACATCCATAGTCCTGGTACAAGATTTGCACTTGACATAACAACACCAGTAGTATTTACACTCACATCGCTCCACAATCTCGATGGTTTCACTGATGTGACCACGCCCACAACACATCAAGTTACAGCCTCGTGGCTCGGGACTGTCGGGTATACAGGCCCTGAAATATAAATGAGTACTTGGTATATTATGTTACATCAAACCTCGTGCATGGTTTATTGCCATCGGGTTCACAGGTACCGTAATTAGTGGGTTAAATACTGTTATTGTTGGGACATCTATCGAAATTAAGATACAGCCTGATTTGACGTCGGGTACACAGACCTTGAAATCACCATGACAAGATTTTAATTGTGTGGGCCAACATGCTACAGTCTGGTTCGCGGCTGTTGGGTAAATATACCTTGAAAATAACATGAAGGAAGCAAATTGAGAGAACAGACGGCTACGAAAATTACATGAAATATTCATAAAATCCAATATTCTAGAACTTTTTTGTTTTCCGTCGATTGTTCCAGCAGATTTGTATCCTATTCTCTCAAGTGCTGGTGATTTCCGACGTGAGGTCAGCTAATTATCAGGAAAATGGTTAACCAGGAAAAAATAACCAACAACCACAAAAATCTGACTACTTAGTTTTACAAATGTTACATTGTTACGTTCAGGCACAAAATTCCGTTCCTGCAAAAAAAAAATAAATATATATATATATATACATACATACATACATACATATGTGTGTGTGTGTGTTCATGCATGGGAGTTCTCCCAGGTATATAATGCAGGTTGAAATGAAACAGCTACATTGTATGGAGGAGGATGGAAAATCATGCCATACGAGGGGCATTTGAAATGTTCTGAATTTTTATTTTTACCTTCTTTTTTTTTTTTTTTTGATCCTGTCAATAAATTCAATGCCGATCGATAGACAAAATAACGTTCTATAAAATGATCTGCATATGCACGTGCAACACGCTGGACAACTACAGATATATGCGCGTGACGTAACATAATTCAATCATAGTGACGTAAACATTTCGGAGAAGGAGAAGAATTCTGGGACTGTGCAAAGAGAATACCGTAAAATCCGGGCGCTCTGTGGGTATGCTCAGACTAATGTGAAGGCTGACTTGGATAAAGTTTGTGGATTCAATTCTCTGTCAAATCGCGAATCCATCGAAGATGACCCTCGTTATGGAAGACCGTTGTCTACGATTGGTGAGCGGAAAATGGCTGTTGTGAAGGGGGCAATTGATGAAGCTGCTAGATCCACATTGGAAGATATTTCTATTATCACAGGCATTTATTCGTCAGCTGATTTTAATATAATGAAGAATCATTTTTGAAAGATTTGAGCAAGATGGCATTTGTTGACGGTTGATCAAAAACAGACTCGAGTTTAAATCGCCAAACAGCTACTCGCCAAATATGAAATGAGTGACCAGAGACGTTTGAGTGAAACTGTTACAGATGATGAAACATGGATTTACTTTTTGTTAACCAGACACAAGAGAAAATAATAAAGTTTGAATCGGAGAAAACGAGCAGAGACCACAAATCGCTTGACGTATTCAGACTGTCAAGCGAGTTTTATACGCATTATTTTTCGATGCAAAAGGCCTGGTCAAACAGATACATGTACCAGACTCTACTAGTGTCACTGGACATTTTTATGCCTTCAATGTGTTGCCAGATGTTGTGGAATGCTACCGAACCACCTGTCCGCGCACTGGTACTCGAGGTATCCATCTGCTGAATGACAACGCACAGGCGCATACATCTACCGTCATGACAGACTTTCTGAAGGAGTACAGCATCCAAACTTTGCCATATCCTCTTATACAGCCCTGATGTAGCTGTAAGTGATTTTTGGCTGAATCCCGTTATCAAAGATTCGCCAAGGGGCTGACAGATTGAAAGCCGCCATGCGGTTGGAAGTGCAGTTTTCCAGTGTATGAACAACAAAAGTTAATATAAGATAGCATTTAATAATTGGATAACTGAGAAAGTGTGCAGAGGTGCATGTGGAGTATTTAGAGAGAATGCAATGTTCACTAATAAAGAACTTTGTTGTATAGCGCACTAATATTCAGAACTTTTTAAATATCCCTCGTATGTCGAAACTTAACGAAATTTAAAGTGCATCACTTTGGTTAAATTAGTCGAAGTATTCGGTGAATAATGTATTGATTTTCGCTTCGTTCAAACAAATATCCCGTTCGCTTCATATACTCATGCCTTTTCTCTTGTTGTCAGATGTGTTTCAAACAACGGTATTTCAAAAATAAGAACACATATATGCAGAAATATGTGGATCTTTCATTTACACAAAGTAAAAGGATAAATATTAATATCCTGATCCTACCAAACAAATGTAGATTCTCGATGTCTCGGCGATGGGTCGATTTTTGCACCAATATTGTTCTTCTTTGTTGAACAATAAATTGGCATGCGTGCTGGATCCAATGGTAAAGGCATCAATTAATCAATTAGTAATCATTGATGAACAAGCATAAAAAGAAGACAAAATATTAAGAACAACAGATTACTTTGAACCCCATATTATGAAAGCAATACATCAGCTGACAAATTTAGAGAGAGAGAGAGAAGTAAGTCGTGCATGTACAAAAGCTGAGAGTATATTAGACTTACCTCCCTTGAGTCCCTACAGAGCCAGATTTCGGATCCGGGGAACAGTAATCTGGAGACTTGGTATAATATACTAATTCATCATCATGAATTGTTTTTCTGTTTTTATTGATAGGAACATAAACCTTCAGCCCTTGTCGTGTCCTTCTTTTAACCTCCACAGCAAGTGCATATCTGTTTTTAAGAATGCTGCCAATAGAGTCGAAATCAGGTAGAGCTCGCCAGCATGTCTTGATAGAACATGACCCGGAGACTCCATGACACTTGCAGGCCGTAGTGAGATTGTCGGCCACAATCTGAAAAAATAATATTAATAATAATAATAATGACGATGACAACGACTATGACAGATATTCTAAGAAAAAGTAGTGTATATGCGTTTGAACATGCCGTATAGAATGCGAGAACATTAACAATCAAAATTCACAATCAGTAGAGCAGCACTACTTAGGGTTATATTTGACAATCATTAAAATTACTAGACCTCTCGGACTATGAAGACAATTGGAAAAATTACAGCACTAATATTAACATTTGTACACATGATACATAATATTAAATTCAGTAGTTTTCAGAGAGGTGATAGAGCTAATTCATGAGATTAACATGAAAGTAATACTATCGGTATCGAGATGAGCTGTATTTCTTTAAACGTCTGGATGGGATAAAAATATAGTAAAAGCTAGATGCATCAACAACTTCTGCCCTCCACTTGTCATCCACGTGACCTAAATAAATTGATTTGTACGGAATCATTTTCTCGATTGCTTATGTAATGGATACGATTGTTTGGTTTACCATTATTTTGCATCAGCGTATTTTGTTTTTATTTTGTCGCATTTAATTTGTTCCCAGAATTAATTGATATTTATGTACGAAACTCGATGTTCAAGATCTTAGTAAATATATCTTAAATACTGTTCTTAGCCAGTTGGAGAGATGTACTTGCTTTTACATCATTTAACGGTATAAAACATCTATAGAATACTTTATACTTGATACAGTTTCTTTAGGTGCTATCAACAAACTAACAGGGCTTCCATGTACAACATGTACTTTTATTTTCAACAATTTGTCACGTTTCTTCAATCCTGAATATCATTTGAACAATTTCTTTTTTTTTTTTTTAAATTTACAATTCCTATAGGTTGATTCAAAAATAGCCACCTCATGTACCGAGTCACTACGGGCTATTGAATTCTTTATTCTACATAAATTCTTTCTATCTCTTTTTTTGATAAATCATTGTAGATTAACTTTTTGAAGTTTAAGTGATCTTTAACTTTTACTGTAATTTAGACGAATGCAAATTTGTGTATTTGCTCATATCAAATACGTAATTTATTCTTTCCTCATACCGTGCTTTTGAAAAAAAATCTTGATATCAGGGTTAATCCTGCTTATTTTAATTTTATTTTTATTCTCATTGAAAACAATCCGTAAATCTGTAATGTTATCCACACTGAAAATAATCCGTAAACCTGTAATGTTATCCTCATTGAAAACAATCCGTAAATCTGTGACGTTATCCTCATTGAAAACAATCCGTAAATCTGTAATGTTATCCACACTGAAAATAATCCGTAAACCTGTAATGTTATTCTAATTGAAAACAATCCGTAAATCTGTGACGTTATCCTCATTGAAAACAATCCGTAAATCTGTAATGGTATCCTCATTGAAAACAATCCGTAAATCTGTAGTTATCCTCATTGAAAAAAATCCTTAAATCTGTAATGGTATCCTCATTGAAAACAATCCGTAAATCTGTAATGTTATCCTCAATGAAAACAATCCGTAAATCTGTAATGTTATCCTCATTGAAAACAATCCGTAAATCTGTAATGTTATTCTAATTGAAAACAATCCGTAAATCTGTATCTTTTCTAAAACATTGGAGTATATCTTTTTATGTTTGAAATATATATAAAAATGTTGACTCTGTTGTATGTAAATTTGTAGCAATGCTATATTTGAACACACATGTATGATATAGCTATCAAGGATACATAGCTGCAAATAATCCTTTTTTTGTTGTTGAGCATTTTGATAGATATCTGCATCACCTACTGTCATTTTCCGTATGACCACAGTCCGAAAAACTGCAACTGATTTATGGCGTTACATGAATAACCCCAACCCACCTATTTCTCTGAAAGTTACCTTTAGTTACATAATCGAAACGTGTATTATTCAAATAATTACGCATGATTTCGAAATTCGCACATCAACAAAAGTGCAAAGGTACTTTGGACAATTTTCAAAGGCAACGTGAACTACCCACCAATTACCACGAGAAGATCCCACTTCATCTTTAAGTTTCGCATCGTCTGCATCCATTGGAGTTTTGATAGTGAAATCGGTGAAATGTTTCGGTTCGCAAAACTGATGAATTGAAACATCACCGTCAACCACTTGTATCAACAAAATTCTCCAAAACGAAACAGGTTTCAAATTATTAGCACATACACCGAGTAAATACGACGTAAGCCCATTCATAAGAATATACGTCTTGTGTATCCAGTAACGGGACAGCATATCCGCACGTTATGCGGCGTTTTGCCACTTACTGATAACCTTCTTACACTATAAAAACTAGTTCCAATAACTAATTGAAATAGATTTATATTCTTTAAAGATATTTAATAAAAGCATAATCAGTATAATACGTTGACGGGGACAGATGTATCATCTCTCGTGTGTATGCGACATCAGCGGATCACACTCGATGCATCGCGTCTCGTGAGATCAGCTGATATCACACACACACTCGAAATGATACCGCTCACGCGATCAACCCGTCCAAACTTGTAAGCAAATACATATTATCTCTTGATACCAACATTGTTGCTTTCATGTTAAACTCGTGAAAAGTGGTGAATTCGAGACGATGTAGCTTTGTGCTATTATTTATTATGTGTTAAATATTTCATATTAGTGTTGTGCTTTATTAATTCTCTTCATGCTATGAGTGGTTTAGTACTTTTAATCATTGTCAAAATACCCCCAAATAGTGATGGAATAGTAACTTTTCAGTTTTGTTTTTATAATGTTCTCTTCCGGAAGTTTCAAACACAAAAACATCCCAAAAACAATGATTGGTCCATTATCCGCCGATCTATACAACTTACATCTTTTGCATTTATGTGTCTCAAATCCTCCAAAGAGGAATTATATTAATGTAAATTTGCTGGCATCAGCACATGTGCACTGTCTCTTGTTAATAATTAACTTTTAACCGGTAAATAAACTGGATAAACTCGAAATGTAAGCGTTTGTTTTACGATCTTTTTTCTAACGCAATTTCAAATGAAAAAGTGCACGTTCTGTTACGTCCCGAACACTATTTTCACCGTGGCTGATCCTTTTCCGTGTGATATTCAGTTAACGTAAACACTTCTACTTCTTATGATTGAAAACAATGATCACACAACTATTCTAATGGAGTGAAGCAATATTGTGTCTGACCAAAATGATGTATATACAGTGTTCAATGATTTCTTTGTAAATGTAGCAAAAGACATACGTTGGATCGATCTGGATTCTAATGCGCGCCATCCTAGCATAATTAAATTTAAAGTTAACAACCTATCTCTATCGTAATTCTCATTTATCCGCGGAATTAGTAAGAAAGGTTATCCTTTGTGTAAATTCAGAAAAACGACTGGAGTAAACAACATCCCTTTAAATATTATAATAAAATATGGTGTACCTGCATTGTCTGGGCTCATATATATATATATATATATATATATATATATATATATATATATATATATATATATATATATATATATATATATATATATATACACACTCTCCTTTGTGTAAGGAAGAGTATAGACCTGTAAGCATTCTTTCTTTCATTTAAAAACTATATGAAAAAGAAATTGCGTCTCAGCTGAGCGCACATTGAAATAAAATTTTCCATCCCTATTTTTCTGTTTTTCGACCAGAATATGGTTGCCAGACTACTTTAATTCGTCTCCTTGAATATTGGTGTTGCGCTCTTGTTGAAAATAAGTGCGCGGCGGCAATCCTAATGGATCTATTCAAAGCATTAAATTGCCTGCCCATGCGCTTTCAATTCGAAAGATGGAGGCTTATCGTGTAGGTAATAAAGACTGTACCTGTCACACCGAAAACAACAGGTAAAACTCAGTACTTTTCAGAGCGACTGGTTAGACATAATAAAGGGAGTTCCTTTACTATTTAATATCTTGATAAATGATAGATTTTAATTTGTCAAACAGGCAACACTATACAGCTATCCAGATGGTAATACTCTGTCTTATATACATACAACAATTATTTACGCTACGGATGCGCTTTATTTACGTTACGGATGTGGAGTGAATCCCGTGCTAGACCGGGTTGTCGACCGGTTTGCAATAATGAAGTTAAGGCCAACCCAGACAAGTTCCAGACCATTTGCATTGGCCAAAAGATGCATGAGAGTTACCCATCCATCTCTACTGGGGGCAATCAGATCGACTGTGACGACACCATTCGGCTGTTTGGAGTTGACATATATATCCTTAAGAAATTTGATGAGCATACAAGTGAAATATATAGGAAAGATTCAAGACAAATGAATGTATTAAAGCGCATTGCTAGATATCTAACTTTAAATGGGAAATTAGTTACATTTCACTCTTTTATTCTTTGTAATTTTAACTACCGTCCTTTAGCATTGCACTTTTGTAACAAGCATACTCGTAAGCTATAAAAAAAGGTATGAATTCGAGCCCTACTTTTCACCTATGAGAACTACAATAGCTCCTATGATGCAAGGGAAAGAATACCAACACTACATTTAAAATGACTTGAACCATGGCCGTAGAAGTTTATACAATCGTATATGACATGACAACAAGATATCTCAAACCAAGTTTATACAATCGTATATGGCATGACAACAAGATATCTCAAACCAAGTTTATACAATCGTATATGGCATGACAACAAGATATCTCAAACCAAGTTTATACAATCGTATATGGCATGACAACAAGATATCTCGAGCCAAGTTTATACAATCGTATATAGCATGACAACAAGATATCTCAAACCAAGTTTATACAATCGTATATGGCATGACAACAAGATATCTCAAACCAAGTTTATACAATCGTATATGGCATGACAACAAGATATCTCAAACCAAGTTTATACAATCGTATATAGCATGACAACAAGATATCTCAAACCAAGTTTTAAAAAGTTCTCCTTATAATTTCAGGATAATATTTTTGGGCTATACCCAGCGTGTGAACAGAAAGGTATAGCAAGGCTTCAGTCAGGTTTGCTGCTCCCCATATCTGGCACAGTCATCCAAACAAGAATCAATACGAGTTCTTATGGAGTTTCCGCAAGTTGATGTAGACATGGGAGGGAGCGACTTGTAAGTATGGCATATGCAAATATCTGCTTTTTTACAACATTTTTTTTCAATTTTAAGTTTTGCTCAGTGTTGGATTTTTTGTTGTAATTTTATTAACTGTTAGTATTGGTGGCATAGTTTTTTACTTAGTTTTTAGTTTTATTAGTTTGTATCCGTACTTAATTTAGCTCAAAATCCATTGTTTTTCTACTTGAATGTCGATTTGCCTGATTTGGTACTGTTATAATTCTTAGTTTTTCTGAGGTGATCGTTTTTCTGCATGTAATGTTCTTAACGCAATTAGCATGCCCTGAATTCTAATTTTGTATATAAAAAAATATGTGTGTATGTATGATGGTATGTATGTTTGTATGTCTATGTACGTATGATGGTATGTATGTTTATATGTCTATGTATGTTTGTATGTTTATGTATGTACGTATTTCTGGTCTTCGAACGATTATGTAATTATCGATGCATTTTATGTGTACGTTATCATTATATGGATCCTAAAGTGACATTAAAATGCCTGTTTAAATTGTTGTTTTTAATATGTATGTTATGTATCAGTGTATGTCTCTATACTTTATGGGTAATATGTATCAGTGTATCAGTGTATGGTAATGTCTCTATACTGTATGGGTAATATGTATCAGTGTATGGTAATGTCTCTATACTGTATGAGTAATATGTATCAGTGTATGGTAATGTCTCTATACTGTATGGGTAATATGTATCAGTGTATGGTAATGTCGCTATACTGTATGGGTAATATGTATCAGTGTATGGTAATGTCGCTATACTGTATGGGTAATATGTATCAGTGTATGGTAATGTCGCTATACTGTATGGGTAATATGTATCAGTGTATGGTAATGTCTCTATACTGTATGGGTAATATGTATCAGTGTATGGTAATGTCGCTATACTGTATGGATAATATGTACCAGTGTATGGTAATGTCGCTATACTATATGGGTACTATGTACCAGTGTATGGTAATGTCGCTATACTGTATGTTTACTATGTACCAGTGTATGGTAATGTCGCTATACTGTATGGGTACTATGTACTAGTGTATTGTAATGTCACTATACTTTATGGGTAATATGTATGCAAATTTAGGTCTAAAATACTACTGTGCCTCTGTCTTTATCTGCTTTTAATTAATCGTTTGTCTGCTTTTAATTCATTGTTTGTCTGCTTTTAATTAATTGTTTTTCGGAGTAATAGCTCTTTGGAGCTAATGTTATTTGTTGTATTATCCGACGTTAAATAAAATTTATTATGTCTTATGTCAACGAGATTATGACTGAAACGGTTATTTCTTATCATTAGGAGGGATGACGGGGCACTGAATACATTGTATCCTAATATATACAACAACCTTTGAAAACCTTACACACGAAGAAAGAAAGCAATACTCATTAGTATAAGAAATGAGCAAATAATCGGCCCTTTTCTTAAATTATTTTTAAAAATTTATTTGCAGTTTAAGGGGTGACAAAACATGACTGTAACGTACAACATTGAAAGAACGAGTTATGACACAGAAGACACAATATACACGGAATCGTCACTCCATAATGCTAACTATGGAGGATTTTACTTACTGTCTGGCTCTTACCAAGTTTTCTAATAATAATCGAACACCTCCCCTCCTTTATCTCTAATCCCTGAACTTCCCAACGTCTGTAGGCAGCTTTCTTTGATATATCGCTTTATCGGTAGCTGATTAACGCGTCGGTTCTAATTGTGAGAGCGTTTCTGACTGAAAACATGGCTTCACTGACAACTGATCCAAAAACCCAAGAACGGATACGGAATTGCTGATACCAGGATGCTAGCATAAGGATTTTCTTCAAATTATGTGCAAAAGCTAGTAGAATGACATATATCCATTTCTACGTAGGGGATATTGCGTGCATTGTTCCATTTTAATCACACGTGTACCACGAATTTGACACAAAGGATTCAACATAAAGACCACAAGCGGTTTTTATGCTCACGAGACGACGTTAGAGTGTGTAAGGATTTATGCAATATCGCGCGTGCAATAGCACGCATTCTTTAATAAAGAAGACTAATTATTGGAGCTGAAATAGTTTGGAAATTGCAATCAGATGATGTTGAGGACTAACGGCTATGCGCAGATGTTCCAGTTTCGCTGGAGGCCGTATCTCATTTTTGGAAGAAGAAAGTGGCGGTCCAAATGGCTCCGAAGTGGCGGATGAAAGAAATAATGGCTAAGGAGGAGCAGTGCTCGAGGAAAAACCAGAGAGATCTAATTTGCGTTACGCACTTGCTCCTATTTAAATGGGATCCCCCTTTTCACAAAGAGCCATATTTATGTTTTCCCAACCGCGCTAATTGGCTATTAACACATGTTATTAAGGTACAACACACTTGTTCTTAGAAAACCAATGATGTTCCTGTATAAAACGAAGGCATTTATTTCTGAAGAAAAATTGTTTGAAATTCAAAGAATGTAATCACAGAATACAAGATGTTGTTCGGATTTGTCTTATACAGGTAGAACAAAAGAAAACAAGTACTTAAAAGTAGCAAACTTTATTTTTTTTTTTTCTTCTTTATGTAAAGTCATCGCTACTCAGTGGATTTAATGAGGTCTTTTTCGTCGCTTGATCAATCAAGTCTCGAAATCAAAGAGAGGATATCGTTAGAAACGCTGGCTGGAAATGGACAGATAAATAACTCATTTGTAATTATTTTTTACATGCTGAATAGTGAATGATGCAGAATAAAATGATGAATACAGAAACATAGATCATAAACCTTGTTTCTCCGGCATGAAACCTTGAAAATGACAATGTTTTACCTTTCATATTTTGAACATATACAGGTAGTCTTAGGTGCTTAACACAGGAAAGTTATATACTATAAAATTATTGAAACGTTTCAGGATTTATAACGAGTGTTACCACTAAGGTAGAATCATTAACATATAGAATCTCACGAAGAAGACAGGTGAGTTTTGGTTCTACCATTACTTTAATTATCATATGCCAATTTTCAGCGAAAAATTTCAATCAAACTGTTGGAGAAATTTTCAGAAAAAATAGCATAAATTCTAATAATAACTACATTTATCCAGTTATTAAAATATAACAACTATTGATTAAGGAACAATATACTATAGAAAAACACAGAACGACTGACTGACTTATTAATAAATCATGGTGGTAACATCTCTCTTCTATTTGCAGTACAATGAATACATACTGTAGTGAGCATTTATTTTTAAAAAAAAAGAATGTTTAATTTTATTTATAACAGTTCATAATTACAGTTTTGATTGATACTAGTTCATAATTACAGTATTAATTGATACTAGTTTGGAATTACAGAACTGATTGATACTAGTTCATAATTACAGTATTGATTGATAATAGTTAATAATCACAGTATTAATTGATACTAGTTCGTAATTACAGTATTGACTGATACTAGTTCATAATTACATTATTGATTGATACTAGTTCATAATTACAGTATTGACTGATACTAGTTCACATTTATAGTATTGATTGATACTAGTTCATAATTACAGTATTGATTAATACTAGGAGATGAACACAATTTAAGTAGGAAAATATGTGTAACCAAGCATACGCATGCATTTTACAAATCATGACTGGGATGTTTGCCATTAACTGTGTAAATAGCATCTGATTGAAAAAAGCTAATCAAATACTCTAAAATGACTCACGTCATTGCTTCTAGTGAAATGTATCATGTAAGCTTATTTTCACTTTCATATAATTATTTATTGATGAACAAAGACGTATTTTGTATTTTATTGATAATTTCTCGGTGTGTTTAACGACGTCAGTCAAACTCTGTTACGGCTGATTTTTTTTCCCCATCTAGGGTTTTTAATAAGAGATAAA
Source organism: Margaritifera margaritifera (assembly GCA_029931535.1). NCBI lineage: Eukaryota > Metazoa > Mollusca > Bivalvia > Unionida > Margaritiferidae > Margaritifera > Margaritifera margaritifera. The sequence continues at coordinate 1,962,434 of JAQPZY010001677.1, read as the reverse complement.
TCAAATAATGGATATAATGATTAGGCAAAATGTCACATTTCATGATCATTTGAAAACCTACATGGAAGTTTGCTGTTACTGAGTTTTATTCATAGACAGAGGATGCTTAACAAGTCTAGCTCTTCAAAAAAAAAAAAAATGAGATTAAATACATCTATTTTAACTTGTGAGCATACCTTCAAATTAAAACTAGTTTATATCTTCTCTTTCTTTCTATCTATTGTTTGTCAGTGGTTTGTATGTGTGCGTGTGTGGATACAATTTTCAGTATTGTAGACTGTTCTGTATTTATGATAAAGTTAACTTGCATACCACGAACTGCAGTTTTCATGGAAATAAGGCCTGTATGGTCTGTACAAAATTCACATCATTTACATGACTAGAGTGTCCAATATCTCTCACATCTTTCCTTTCTTTCAAATAACTAAATGCATTATGATTCAATGGCGCATGAAGTCGTAATTTGCCGGCATTAAGAAACGGGCTGCAATACCCCTCTGTTAGGCTGAATAACGGGGTCACAGTCTAAGCGTATGCAATATAATTTGGTTTTCAACAAGAAATATACGAAACAGTTTGAATGATATCGTTTAGTATTTCCGTTCCCAACTATTATGCCATTAGGCGATTTGGTATTTAGATAGCGCACAGTCTCAGTGGCATAATACATAGTAACATCTTATATACGCGATCGTGTAAATATCCATTAAGTCCACGGGCCACAAAATGAAATCTACGATCAACGGTCAACAACTAACATTCACAATATGTTTCACAAATCGTGTGTGCGCACAACACCTGAGCTCAAACTAACCACCAATCTCAAGGATACATAACATGGGATTTACGGTATGTCGTAAGTGTTGGTAAAAAGATGCAGTTATTGCCTGTTCTCAGCAAGATGGATCAACTTTCAAACACTTTTTTGTATTGAAAAGAATGCTATAATGGTTTTCTTGTGATATGAAAAGGACGGGTATATATAACTGATGTAGACAGGTATTTATAATTATAAGATATGGCGCCTGCTTCAAGATGGCACCCAGTGGCAGTCCGAGGTGACCCCCTCATATAACTGTTGCCGTAACTTTATCTTTCCTATGTTGAAGAAATCACACTGTTCATGAAATTGTAATTGTATTTATAACAGAGAAACAACTCTTCTCAAATCAGGTGGTTGGGTGTGATAATGAAAGACAAGATGTGTAATATAATAGATTTTGGCAAAACAATATACGTATTCTGTAAATTCTTGGATAATTCGTACTAAGCGAACTTTTAAGTAGCTGAAAATTTGTATCTATCTATCTATCAGACTGATAAAGTGCGAGATAACGAATCGGGCTGGCGGTTAAATTTAAAATAAAAAATGTAACATTGCGGGAAGTAAAAGCAGGAAAATTCGAAGTAACTGAGAATCTTTCAACCCTCCCCCCCCCGCCCCCCCCCCCCAACCCTTCTGCTTGACATTGATAGAACAGAGATGCAAACGTACTTAATCATAAGATAATTCAAGGTTCAGAATTACGATAGAACAACATTGAAAATAGAAATGGGATCATTAAACAACGGATGACCCACCAAAGTACCTGAAATGACCTAAATGCAAAAGATAACTAACGTCTGACGGACGGATAATACTATAAGCCTTACCACTGTCATATTGGTGCATACAAAATACTATATAGTAAACCTGTCATATTGGTGCATACAAAATACTATATAGTAAACCTGTCATATTGATGCATACAAAATACTATATAGTAAACCTGTCATATTGGTGCATACAAAATACTATATAGTAAACCTGCATTCTGCTCCAGTATTCAAATTAAACTCACCTTTCGTCCCGCCTTGTTGTTATGGGAGTTCATCATGAATTTTTTGCTTGTCTTCTTGGCAATTTCGTCAGCGAAAGATTCACTGAAGTGAAGTCCCGAACTGACGTCATCCCCACAACCGCCCCACTTGTAGTCCCCTGCCGGGGGTTCATTAGGTAGCGCCCCACAGCTACACTTGGTGGTGATCCCAATACTGCAAGCCCGTGCCAAAGAGTGTACCAGGGAGGCCGAGGTGATAGCATACACAAAGGCCTGCTCCCGCGTACCTGCAAAGAAAAAGTGACTTTTATGGTACTTGAGCTGCAGACATTTCTTCAGTTCTAAAGGCGTCACAAACCCATGCATAATTCTAATAACAGTGAATATCCACAGTAAAAATAAAAAACATGTAATTAGAAAAAAGCAAACAAAGTTCTATTATCAAGATAAAATAATGTTCTCCTTGACAAATCTTTTCTGAAACCTGAGAAATTCCAATCCTGCTCGTGAAAGTAGGAATCAATTAGCTTTGCGAGATTTCGTCCATGATAAGCTTGATTCCATAAACTAAAATTACTGGTCATTTGAAGACTCAATCCCAGTTTCACACAATTTACGCAGAAGATATATTGGGGATCAACAGATCGTTGTTTCGACGCATATTTTACTTACAAAAGAATGTTCTTCAATCGTTTGGAGTCATGAGGCTTTATAACTTCTTGTTCGCGTTCGCTCATCTCACTCGTCACTCCCGTCGTGGCCTGTATTCTTGACTAGTCATGTTCTCCAAAAATCACACCTAACTGAAGTAATATCATATTACAAAAATTCAGAGAGTTTTGTGACATCTTAGGCTGGAGGTGAAGCTGACACAGATATGCAGGAAGATGCACAAGGAAGCAGTGATCGACTAATTATATATACACAAAAAATTTTGAATTAATAAAGGGTGACTTGCTTATATGATTGAATAGTATTCACTAGGCTTGAAAGCCGAGAGAATACTTTAATTTTAATATTAAACTAACCATCCATCCGCGAACGTCTCACGAAGTGCATATGTTTATTCAGATTAAAGACACATCAAACCCTTCTTATGATGAATATAAAATATATAATAGACCTGATGAAGCCGTATCCGCTTCATGAGTTATTTTTCATGCTTGATTTGGTTTTAAATAGCTAAATCGTATGGTCATCCAACAACTTTGATCTTTGTTTTAGAAAATTTACATACAGGAAAATCTCGACAACATTCTATTGCGGATTGTAAAATGTGTCATGGCATTGCTAAATCCTGTTCGGTAGCACTTGAGCACGTCAGATTCAGAATGCTGGGAAGAAGGTCAAAGATCAAATTCATTAGCATGTTCTTTTCAAGATATTCCGTATTTTTGTAAGATGCTATGATCTCAGCAATAATAAAAATAGTTCATTCCTTAGGTAATAATTTTTTTGCCGTTTGCGTACAAGATTTTCTCTGGCGTTACAGAACCATCCCGTGTAAAAACGGGGGAGCCAATTACTCCTAACGCCATGAAAAGCCCATAAAATCCGTGCCTTCATTTAGTTCTGAGATGAGTTCGTTATAGGCGCCGCAGCAGGCCTTCAAATTTGGTTGATTTATATCCCTTAGTTAAAGGCAATCATAGAAAGCACATGATCTGACAAAAGTGATAATCATATACGGCCGCAGGATGCATATTGAGGCCCAACCGCAGCGTTGTTGGCTTTCTAGAATTTCCCTAGAGAGGTTAATCATCTAGCGACAATCAAATCTTTGTCTTTAGTAATATTTAAAGTATTTCTGAACCCCCCATCTCTCTCTCTCTCTCTCTCTCTCTCTCTCTCTCTCTCTCTCTCTCTGCGCGTGCGTGTGTGTGTGTTGCAACTCTCCTGTATGAAGCCACAAATTATTATTTTGCAATGAAACAAGAGGCGCCATTTTCAATTACTCCGTCCTCAGTAATATGCAAATCAATCCACGTGTGCGGGCGTATATGTGCGTTAGTGTACGTGTGTGTATGTATTTTAATAAAGAACAGGTAATAGATAGACTATTGCCAGGGGTTATTTTGTAAATTTGATTTTACCAAACTCGATCACGATAAACAACTAGTTTATGATTTAATTTCAGCTACGGTTTTACAATTCCTCTTTTGCACATAAGGGTTGAATGGAATGTCCTCTGAGAGAAAATAGGAATCCCGTTTTTCTTAGCTTCGTCTGCAATAACCACACTGACCAAACAGTTTCGACACTCATCTTTGAATTCGGAAATTGTACTGTTTTAGAGAAGCGTATAGACCGTTCCCTAATGACATCATCAGGGGTAATGTTGGTAGACTACTGGCAGCTGAAATAAATTTTCTCCATCTCAAGAAAATATTATAAAGCTTACAATAGAAAGAACACAAAACAGGCTATTGGTCAATGTTATATTAGCAGTTTATGTGCTGAATTTGCATCATTATGTCTTATTGAAAACGATAAATTCTTGAAGCCGTGTATAGCACAAAAAGCCAGCGTGTCCACCATGCTGGTTTTTGGGAAGAAAATCGTCGCCTTGTCTATTCTTGTATTTCGAAAAATGTGAAAACAATCAAGTCCTAATTGAACCATTACTTGGAAATTCCCATCGTTCAATGCACCAGATGTTAACGGTATATTTAAAACTCAAGAGGCCCAAGTGGACCCAAGATAGCTAACTTAGCTGACATCTACATAAAAAACCCAAGTGCAAGGGCAGTTGGTCGAAACATTTGGATTATTATAATGTTTTCTGACATTTAAAGGTTCTTATATTTTTGGGTAATGGCAACCATGCTGCATGAGTGATTGGCATCATGTGTGAAAACTTGAAAAGCATTTTGCTATGATACTTTCTATGAAATTTGATCAACGTTTTTCTGGCAGTGTTTGAGAAATTTAATTTTTTTCTTCTATTTTTTTAGTAACAATGGCCATATTGAATAGTGGATCAATACCATTTCTATCAACCTGAAAGACCTTCAACTCAAATATTCTTTCCGTCAAATTTTATAAAATTCTATTTAGCTGTTTTTGAGAACAAGTTGTTTAACTATATTTTTAACTACAGCGTCCGTATTTGATAGCGTATCGGCATAAGTTGGATGCTTTCTGCCATATTTGATCAAATTCCGGCTAGCAGTGTTTGAGAAGTCGTTGAAAGGTTTTCTTGCTTTTAGTAACAGCGGCCATACCTGATGACTGATCTACAGTATTTATATAAATTTGAAAGGTCTTCTTGTCAAAATGCTTCCTATCAAATTTAGTCAATTTCTATCCGACGTTTCTTGAGAAGAGGTTGCTTAAAGGTTTTTCTATTATTAGTAACAGTGCCTATATTTCTTTTCGAATCAGCATCATTTCTGGGAAATTAAAAAGGTCCTTTTTGGCCAGAACGCTTTCTGTAAAATTGGATCGAATTCAGTTAAGCTGTTTTTGATAAGTCGTTTAAAGGTTTTTCTAGTTTTAATAAGGGCAACCATATTTGATGAGAACGGGATCATTTATAAAAAAAGGGTAAGACCTTTGTGTGATGATGTTTGCTATCAAATTTGGTTCAATACTGTTCAGCAGCTTTTTTTCTTTGTTCGTTTTTATAAGAAGTAATTAAAAAATATATGTAATTTTAGCAACGACAGTAATATTTGATGCCGGGTTGTCATTATTTGTTAAAAAATAAAAAATTAAAAATTAAAAAAATGGTTTTAATGCCGAAATGCTTTCTGTCAAATATGTCCAAATTCTGTTCAGCAAGTTTTGAAAAGTCGTTTATAGCTTTTTATATTTTGATGGCATATCGGCATCATTTTTACAACTTTAAAAGACCTTTATGCCAGAATGCTCTTTTATAAGTTTGGCTGAAATTGGACCAGTGGATTTAGAAAAGAAGTTGAAACAAGCAATTGTTGACGGACAACGGACGATGCAAGCGGGATACAGGATTATGCCATAAGCTCACTTGGCGTTATGGCTAGGTGAGTAAAAAAAAACCGGAATAGGCAATGTCTGGCCACTACGGATAAGTGCAACAATAGCTTGATGTTTTTATTTCCTTTTATTATATGATAGTAATAATGTGTGCACCTGTGAATAACCAATAACATAATACAATATAAAGATATGACGGTACTTCAAAAGAGACCAAGATGTTATTTGTCAGTCATGTCCAACAGTATATAATGTCGTGATATGGTTGTAAATGAATGGTCTATTTCTATATATTGTACCAAGGTTGTTACCAGATACCTGTGATGATGTCATCGGCATCCAAAATTATATTCAGACTTATCTCATATGTTATACTCTTACAGTTTCAAAATACTAACTCCTTTTTACAAGGCTATTTTTATTCGCTTTAAAATTCCAAATTAACGTGTTTTAACTGATAAGAAACATTCTCACGGCTAATAAAATAAGGTAAGAATTTCACCAACAAAAATTGATTCAAGTTTTAAAACCTAAGTCAATAATCCAGTGATCTGATTGGATGGAATTTAAGTCTGTTTTAAAATTTACAAATCAAAAACGCCTTAGGTCAACACTTATCTGCAAGACTTAGGTTGATTGAATTTTTACCTGTTCTAGTACTGGTATAAACTTATTTTTCACTTTAAGCCAATGATGTTAATCAGGAAGATTATCATTTCTCGATTTTATTACTTTCTACTATCATAGTGGCTTTATGACTGGATTGATCGTCTACATCATTTAGAATTAAGATTGAAAGGGGGTAGATGGTAACTAACAAATTATCTCATTTATCTCTCCTAAAATGCCGTGAAACAATTTACATATGTAATTTCATTTTTTTGTTGTTGTTTGTGGTTTAAATAAATATACGATATCAACCATACGTTTGTTTATTTACAGCCGAGGTTGATCATAACCTAAAATTATGGACATAAAACCAAAACTGACGTTGTTTGCTTGTGAGATTACAACTACACAAGTTTCTTTTTTTAAGCTGACACTCTATATATGAATATGTTACGCTGATTTAAATTTCAGTAAAATGTTTTTATATAATTCACATTTTTTTTTTGTTTTATGTCGCATGCATACAAACATCCGGCGTCGCCTGCTATGAATATATCTGGCCATGTTATGACATGGACCACACATAATGAACATAATTCATTAGAATCATAAATTTCCATCACTTGACTATAAACATTGGTAACCAATGCGACGTCATGACACCTTGCCGGTGGTCAGTAGACACACCTCGCAGTCCGACAATAAAGCTTGCAGATCAAAGGTGCTCCGGATGCCTCAGCATAAAATTCAGGAATAAATTAGTAACATTCTTAATAAATCTATCAGGGACTGACCCTTTAGGCAAAAACTTAACCTTTTGTCTCGGCATATACTACAGGGAAACTTTACAAAATGTCGATACTTTTGACCAAGTTTTGCTTGCGGACGTCGTGGAAATATATATGCTTTCACCTACGTTTCACGACTTGCGTAAGGCAAATGAAGGTTTGGTCACTAAGGGAATATCTAATGCATGGTTGATGTCATATTCGTATATATTAGTGACATGGTTGATGTCATATTCGTATATATTAGTGACATGGTTTATGTCATATTCGTATATATTAATGACATGGTTCAAATAGCAAACAGATTTATAGTAGCTTCATCAATTGAATTTTGCAAGCAATGTAAGAGAAAACATAAAACTGCAAAACAAATTTGAAAAATTTAAGTAGATATTGTGTTCAATGCTAAATTTGGGTGAAATTAAACTTTGATCCTGAAGGGGTGAGATAAATATAAAATGGGAAATCAAGCTGTGGTATGTAAACAGATGAATTTCATATTTTTTGTGACTGTGCGGACCAGCATTTTTACAAGAACGGCATACATAACACAAACTAAAATGGTGTGGAATAATTTCCTTGAAGTATGAAAGTAATATGAAGTTTGGTACATCCAATTTGTTTGTAGGTCTCAGTTCCAGGTATTGAAAATGGTCCATTCGGTATCCTCGAAAACAAAGTACTTGAAATAACTTAGCCTAACACACAGACTGCCAGTCATTTTGGATTTTATCTCTCTGAACTGTTCAGGCCAAGTAAGTTTAAGTGTTCAGGCCAAGTAAGTTTAAGTGTTCATGCCAATTAAGTTTAAGTGTTCATGCCAAGTAAGTTTAAGTGTTCAGGCCAAGTAAGTTTAAGTGTTCAGGCCAAGTAAGTTTAAGTGTTCGGCCAAGTAAGTTTAAGTGTTTATGCCAAGTAAGTTTAAGTGTTCAGGCCAAGTAAGTTTAAGTGTTCAGGCCAAGTAAGTTTAAGTGTTCATGCCAATTAAGTTTAAGTGTTCATGCCAAGTAAGTTTAAGTGTTCAGGCCAAGTAAGTTTAAGTGTTCAGGCCAAGTAAGTTTAAGTGTTCAGGCCAAGTAAGTTTAAGTGTTCGGCCAAGTAAGTTTAAGTGTTTATGCCAAGTAAGTTTAAGTGTTCAGGTCAAGTAAGTTTAAGTGCCTCTAAGAGCAGATGGAGGATTAGGAAAAATGGGCATTAGGGAAAGTAGAAAGAAAACATGTTTTCGTAATTGCCTTAAGGACGATCGCACGTCTGCTTAACATTGATCTGGTCTCGAATTCTCCGAATTTCTATTTAGCACGAAACCCAAGCTCTATAACCTAATAAGATATGGTATATGGACTAGACCTATGTCATTGAAATATGCATGGTAAAGGAGGAAACAAAGTTAGGTATATTTTCATGATCAGAGTTACAAAATGCCAAAGTTTTCGGACTTGAGGCGTGAGCATGCGTTTTGTTCATCAAAAGTTACAAGAATACCAAACCGGGTACAAATAAATAATTTGTTTAATTTGTGGTATTAATTATGGTTTATAATCCTAGTCAAAGTTTTTGTATAAACATGAGAAATAATATTTATATAGGAATTATTGCTGATATTACAATTCCAACGTGAAGTACTGCCTTTTATTTCCTCTTCCTCTTTATTCGTGGCTAATGTTGAAAATATCTCTATTGCTGTAGCCTAAATCTACATCATAAGCCGAATTTATTTCCAGTATTCCAAGGGATTGCTTGCTGCAGTGTGAAGTAAAAATCTGCAGAACATATCAAACGATCTAATTTCCTTTTCATTCACCGCAAATCAAATTCTTTGAATATCTGGTTCCTTTTTTGACGGAGAACCAGTCAACTTTGCAAAAATAGACTGGACCTTTATATAAGCCAAGAATCAAATATAAGTGAAACTTAAAAATAGATCTAGGCAATATCTGTTTCTAACAATACTGTAGCAATATACGTACAAGAGGTTGTACATTCTCAACAATGATGAGAAAGGCAGAATTCTGAATAATAAAAAGGTAGATTCTATGCCGACCATAGTTCTAAGGATTATTAATAATAACTTTCTGTGGAACCACTGGAGTTCCGAGAAATTTGCAAAAGTAAGAAGTCGAAAGCCAATATTTGAACTTATGCAAAAAACCAGTAGCTATAATGTGCAAATGTGGATGTAACGGTGAAACAGTGCCCGCTTGATCAGCCTCTCCTGGATTAGGACAGGTTTGTGCACTGGAAAATACGGTATTCTACTGTCAAGATTATACCAGCTGTTTATACAGTATTTACAGGGTTCCAGCCTAAATGATATAGGGTTCAGACACATAATTTTGTCTCGACTCTCCCTTTCTTTCTGAGTTTTTTTTTCTGACTTTATTGTGCCGAGTTTATCAGAATGCGCATCTTGTTTGCTGTCACCAGGGAATGGTGGAATTTGGCATGTTTATGTATCGTTCTGTACTCCTGAATCCGGAATTGGGCTTGCTCTGCATACGATTCGCCCACAAATTAGATAATGTTGTTCAACTGATCTCTCAGCCATTGTTTTCACTTAATTCTTTTACGTGCACGCTAAAGTAAAAGCCTAATGTTTGTCCGTTTTTTCCTTCCCGTAAATTATGTGGGAAAATACGAGCAAAATGTGCACATTAATTATTTGTAATTATTAATGATCAATTGAACAATACACAAAACTGCTTATTACAAACATAACACGGGCTTAGAAAATAAAATTCCGTATACAGAAATCTGTGATATAAAAGATGTGGTAGTTGAAAACTTAAGAGTCTTCTTGTTTTCACAAGTCTTCTCATTTGTACCATTTTCACAAGTCTTCTTTTTTGTACTATTTTCACAAGTCTTCTCTTTTGTATCATTTTCACAAGTCTTCTCTTTTGTACTATTTTCACAAGTCTTCTCTTTTGTACTATATTCACAAGTCTTCTTTTTTGTTCTATTTTCACAAGTCTTCTTTTTTGTACCATTTTCACAAGTCTTCTTTTTTTGTACTATTTTCACAAGTCTTCTCTTTTGTACCATTTTCACAACTAGGAAACAGTTTTGATGGAAAAAAAACTGAAGCTGTAACAAAGTCTGAAGCGGACCGATCGTAATTACTGGTCCACAGCATGTTCTAAATAATATTACTAACACAAGGTGACTACACTAGATTTTGGAAAGTCCTCAAAATAGATATTTCTGGATCGAGGAACTACTTTCTGATAGTGTGATAGATTTCAAAACCCTTTCCGTCATAATTTTGTATAAACGGACCTTTTCATTTCTATTTTTTCAATTCTTCAACAAATAATGGCATGTTTTTGATAAAAGCAAAATGCACGAAAACACGTACCGTGTCGATATAAAACGTGATGATGTATTTTAATGAACAGTAATATCCAAATTTCCCCAGAAATCCACACAAAAATCTATTTCCGCCGCATGACCATTATAGCGACTAATTATGTTTTCCACTGTGCGGATATTTGGCAATAGTGGTCACCACGTTGACATCCAAGCTTACCTCTCTTTAAATCTCTGGATAATTTGGGCACCCTGAGTATAGACGAACAGTTCCACCGTCGGTCCAGAAACTGCTGTTGGCAGGTGTCCACGGATTTGAGGGAAGCCAGTGAGATGGTGCCCATCAAGTCCAGGTTCTCCCGGCAGAATTTGGACTGCCGGGCACTCAAACCCAGCGCTTTGGAGCAATTCTGCGTCTGGTTCCATGGATTCTGCTTGCTTCTGTACAGCGCTCTGAAATAGAGATATATTCAATCCAAACTATCACTGCATACAACACAGAAAATGTAGATTCAAGCAACTCAATCGTCAGGGTTACCGAAAGTGTATGTCTTTTGTAGTTATTGATTGTTACTAGACCAAATTGTTACTTTCCACTTCTTGGGTACCTATATCTCTCTTGCTTAAACTTGTACAGTATTACATATTGGGTGTTAATACAAAGAAATCATTGTACATGTCCACTAAAATGTGTGTCGTTGGTTGCATTTTTTATGGTTGCAACATTTATAGGACATTTGTTTCTCAACTTTTTCTTTTCTTAGTTTTTTTTTCTAAAATTGTCAAGTGAAAATAATTGTTCATTTAATAAATAACAACTGTGGATTTCTGACAATGTTACCTTTACGTTGCATTTTAGTTTGTGTAAAAATGTTTGAATCAACGAGGAAAATATAAAGACAATCAGAAAACAAAACACTTTTAAAGTTTCCAACTTACTGTACTGATTCATAGTAGAAGAACATTTTCTAAATAACATATTTGTCACTTTTCTATAGACTGCCAAAACTCTTCAAACGATTGACGGACTCAAGGAAGCATATTCAAGAATATCTGTATCATGTCACGTGGGAGAGGAGGAAGTATTAGTGCTGATAAATGTCTTAGGTGAATACTATATACTTCTTCGCATGCTTATTTCTGACAAAAGCGAGAGTAAATTTACACGCAAGAGAAAAATATAATTAAAGCATCTGCATGGTATGAGTAATATGGATCCTAATCAAATAAATACCTCGCATATTTTGCCATCTCATCTCCAAGGTAGCCATCCTAGCTGTAGGTAATCAAATGACAAAACCACTAAAATCTTTACCTGAGAAAATTGAAAAGTTAGATGGCTCAGGTCTGGAAAAATAATACTTTGTTCTCATGATAAATGGGCACATGTAGTTTCTATTCTGGTAATATCTAGAAACATAATGTAGTCAGATTGAGACAAAAAGGAACAAACTAAATTTGGGTACCAAATACTGGTACTTTCTAAGCCTAGTGTCTCATTCTATTCCGTCGACACTTAATAGCTCTGAGGTTGAGGTTTATGTATTTCAGCAGAACTGAGCTTGTTCATCAAGTGAAAACAAACAACAGCCGATAGCATTTCTGCTGTGTTTCAATTCATGCAAGATCTGACAATCAGCTCAGGAATGTCAAAAACGAGGAACTACATATACATGTACATGTACTTTCAAATCTCCTCGTTCCCTGTAAGCAAGAAGTGTGAAAAACAATTCAACACTCATCAAACAGTATTGTGTTACGGACAAGTGATTAATTCTTTATACTTCTAGCAAAAAGGAACCTGACGTCAATTGCATTGTTCACTTAGATCTTCGGACTCCATCAATGCTCTAGTGTGAGTATTTTTTCCTCCATTCATCACAAAACGTCATCAAGATTTACTGCACCAGAGATACGGTGGAGGTGCCTGGTGTACATTATATTTCCCAAAGTCCTTCCTGATGTCCCTATCGTATTGATGCAAAACAACGATGAATGTTGGACGAGAAGAGTGGCATTTTTCCCCCAACAATCTATTGCCTTGCTTTGTGGTGAAATTTAACACCATGGTCATACACCTTGACTACAAGATGTAGGAAGGGGGAATGTGGCGGAGGCTGGGTGAGAGGGAGGATACAAAGAAATCAGATGAACCACTATGCAGGTATGGCAGTATTTATCTCTTACCAATCCATCCAATGTCAAGAAAACATGCCGCTAGTAGAGCAAATCAAATAACTTGAATGAAAATGGTCGAGCATACATTTTGAACAGGTGGGTGAAAAATGTGCCATTTTGAAAGATTCTTACGATTGTCTGAAATGAATCAAATTTACACGGAACTCGCTATTAACTAATTAAAAAAATATATATAACTTTTTCGTTGTATTTCATGGAAACTACTCGTTGGATATCAATAGAGGAAAAAACTATGGCCCATTGAACGTCAAGATTCTGAGTATTTCATAGCATTCATATTTCATTTTCTCTTTAGAGAAAACTCCAAAACCACCGGTTCCTATAGGCACCATACATTTCTTTACAAAAGAAAGTAATTTACAAGTCAATGGTTACTCTTAACTATAACATTGTTAATGGCATCGATTTGATGTGTATATTATGACTCGTTACTGATACAAAATTGACCAAATAAGTAATTGCTTCATAATCGAATGTTTTTAGAAGGTTCGCAGATGTATCTACTAGATTGTCCTTTCTCCTGAATTTTGGCTGACGCCATTAGGATTCATACGGTAATCATTAATTTGCTGTTTGTGTTTTTATTTCCGGATATTTATATCTCTTAAGGTCCAGTCTTTAATGACAGGCAATTTACTGATGCAACTTGTGAAATTGGTTTTTAGCTAAGTCCAGTCTCGAGCAAGTGCGGATGCATTAGGTCTGAATGATATATAGGTTTATCTACGTCATCTTTGGAATATGTTTACACTTGGTTCAGTTTAAGGCTGCAACGATTACACGTGTAGACGGCTTAGTTTAGTTTACTGCTTTAACACGTTTACAAAAATCAGTAACCGCGTAGACGGGCATGTACATGGCTGTCACTGTCACAGGTACTAACCATTCCAAATTCCTAAAACTGTATTATTTACCCTTGAAAAGCATTTTAGCTAACAATAAAAGAAAAAAAAAATACACCATGTTCCTTAACAGAACCCTTGATGAGCAACACTGTTTCAAGTTTGTAAGCCACTGCACACTTTTCTTAGTCATTGTAGAGCCCACAAAAGCATCCCGTGTGCATGTCCAGGGGTACGCCCAGTTGCATTATTTATCATGTAGACATATCTACGAAACAATATGACGATGTTTTACCCAAATTGGCCGGTATATTTAACAAAGACACATCTAACAAATTGAATCCAGTCATAATATGAGATAAAAGATGAAAGCAAATGAACAATCACAAGCTGAGTGAGGTACAGATGTCTCATTTTCAAATTGTCAGTGACTTACATATAAATAGTTGTCATCTGTAAGCTTTTAAGGTCTTAAAATCGGTTCGATTAAACGGCATCGTTTCGGTTAATGTATACTGTGTACACGTTTAGGAATTTTGGTAAACGTTGCAGGCTTAGTTCAGTTTAGGTGAGCCGGTGTTATCTGCGGCCATATATCGGCAGCTAGCACTTTTGTCATATGACTCTGATAGACATCGGTGTTAACCGATGTTCTGCCGAAAGATAAACTGTGTTCCGCTCAATTTTATCTTAATTAACAGTCTCGTCATATTTCTTGCTAACTTTGTCAGTCTCGACAGAATGTAAGAATATGCTGACACAATTAATTGTAAAGGAGCGAAGACCTGTCACTGCTGATGCTACTACTAATAATAATAACAATTAGCGAGAGATAGAGGGAAGACATGAATACAGAAAAGAAGGGTTGGGGAAAGGAACGTACCAATAAAGGAGAGAAGCAAGCCATGTGCTGCATGTGCGGAAGACTGAAGAATAAGCAGCATTGGATACTTGAACATAGCCTCGACTGGGACAAATGAAGAAATATATAGAACAACTTCTTATGGATGAAGAGAAAGAAACAGGCATTGCCAACAGTGCGAAAGCTGTTCTTCAAAGGCAAGATTTCTTACTAAGATGCAGAATGTGCTGGAGTAAGAATTACACAGTCAGTGAACTAATTAGTGAATGTAGTAAGCTAGCCCAATATGAGTAGTACGATTGGTAGGACTATGTAGCTATAGAAATACTCTATATGCCGTTTTAGCTATATCGAATGACTAACATAATATGAGTGGACTGACAATGGAACGAAGGAACGTGTACCAAATCGGAAAAGATCTTGATTAGCGTCCAGACTGATCAACGGAAAGTACACAAGAACTCAGACAAATAATGGATAGAGCACATGAAACCAGACGTTGAACTGAAAAAAAACATAACGTAATTCACAGATACAGAAGTAACTAAAAAAATCTCGTGTGGAACTTTAGGAGAAGAAGAAAACAACAAAAGATGCTGACCTGGCCACTTTAAGAAAATGAGATCCTACCAGTAGTGGCCAGAACATTCATATTCGGAGACAGCCAGAAGAAGTCGTGAAGAACTTTGACGCGTAATAAACTCCACAAGGTAGCACTCCTCGGGACATAGACAGGAAAGTTCTTGTGATCTAAGCCATTGGGGAAAAAAGAATGCAAGGTACGTCTAACAGAAGACGACGAAATTGACAAGAAAGAAGATTACGATGATGGAGACGACGATGACAATATTGGCGACGATAACGATAATGATGATTTTGATAAAGTTGGATACTAACCACAGCGGAAAGATCCCCTCCTCTATATCTCTCCACCTCCTGTTCTTACTTCTCATCATCATTTTATGGAAGTAATGTAAAAGAAAGGAAGTATGCGAATATGTCCTATAGTGTAAATCAGCAAAGAAGAAAGATATATATATATATATATATATATATATATATATATATATATATATATATATATATATATATATATATATAACTGAAATAGAGGGGATTATTGGTTTTAAAAAAAATACAAATGATACTGAAAGTACATTTAATGAAAGGGAAAAGAAGTATTTAAAACCACAACTGATGTAGGTACCGACCGGTTGATGTTTTGGTGTAGGTACCGACCGGTTGATGTTTTGATGTAGGTACCGACCAGTTGATGTTTTGATGAATGTAACTGTGAGAGCCAGCTTTACCTAACCCAATTCCACACTATCAAAGCATAAGCTTACAAAGATTGGATTTCAGCCAGGGAAATGAGCTGTGGTATGCACGGCTTAAGTTATATTCCAACTGTTGAGTTGCATTTACATTCTGATTATTGAAAACACGGATATCGAATAGTCTCACTTAGATTAATCTGTATTCAGCTGGACACGTTTCTTGTGAGTAATAAAACGAGCTGAACTAATTCACACGGAGAGATAACGATGATAACCTCATCGCTCGCTCTCTCTCTCTCTCTCTCTCAAATTGAAAGCCGTTCATCATTTCACAACTGTATCTTTAAAGAGATAGGTGGTTATGTAAGAGATTATCCAAAACACTGCAAGTGTTAATGACGTACCTTTATATTACTATCTTAACCTCTTTGAAATAGCGTCTATTATGGATGGATATCCACCAACACCTTTTTAAGACGACGCCTAGAATTTTCTACAGAATATACCCTCGTACTACATTTGGGATACAATGAACTTAATGATACGTCGAACTCATTTCCCGTGTATACATCTCAGCCTTTCAACTCGACTTCATATATATATTGCCGCATTACCGTTCGATTGGATTAAAACAACAAGAATAGTATGTATATAGTTTTGTATATGTGTTTACGTCTGTGATTTTGTGCATCAATTTAGACCACCGTACCATAGCTGGGAATACATGTATTTTTTTTATTTATTTTTGGACCGTGCTCTGATGCTGAGAAAATCTCAAAAACAACAACTAGTCCCCGGGTCTCTTGAAGGCGCAATTTTTGTTATGGTTCTGAAGTTTGGTATGGAGAATAGGTCACAAAAAATGTATTACCCTTTTGACTTTAAATCCGCTGGCATAGAAAGATTTGTGTTTTCGTTATAATGACTCTATATGCAATAGTGTCATAGAAAATGACCTAAATGCAAACCCTAACCTCAGTGATGACGCCAAACGGACGGACTGACGTAATGAATCCATGAGCCGAAATTGCTTTGCAATCCGACCAAGAAGGTTTTACTTAAATTGATGATCCTCAACGGATGACAGTACATACTGATGTTGGTCATAGTCATAACATGTTTACTATACATATACTGTTAGATTGTTAAGAAAAGGTGCCCAAGCGCATTGAAAAAAAATGCTTCCACTATAAAAGTCATTGTAGTTTGTAAATATAAGGGTGAGATGACATTCTTTTAACTACTAAAATCTTAATTCTTTTAATTACTAATCTGTTGTTTTTGAAAGAGAAGACGATTTAAAAAATAATTTGTGTCTAAAGGTGGCTTTTGATTGATGGGCTGTGCACCGGGCTTAAAGATGTCGGAGACGAATTTTCCGCCGCATTTGTCGCGTTTCGTTTAACAAAACATTAGATACGTTAGCACTGAATGGAGTTACGGTTGCGAAATAATTCTATAAGGATTGCCACAAAAGACAATGTTCTGCATGGATACGCCAAGCGCCTTTAAACTTCTTAATTTGACTAATTTATATGACTGATAAGGGAAGTTTGAACCATTAATTATGAGTTATTCATGATCTTCTACGGTATGCTTAGTCAGCGGCCGAAATAACAGACACAGAGAATCTCAAGTAGTATCGCATGGCTACTGGAGACAGAAGTTACCATGCTTGTCCGACAAAAAGAGACCTCGCAGTGAAAATGGTGTGCCCCTGTGTGTCAGAACGTGCTCGGGCATGCGTTTACTAAACGCAGAGCATACTATATCAATTGACTAGTTTCTTCCGAGACCTGTTTGCTCTTAATGTGCATGCTTGGTTTGAAACGTAAGACGATACCTTTTTAGGGTTACTCTCCTTTGGTTAAGTAACGGGAACAGTAATCGCAAAACGTCCATGTCACCAGTTATTATTTGAGATACATCTGTATCCAAGATGTCCAAACTTAACAGTGTCTAAGGAAGGTCCAAGGATATGAAACGTTCACTTTTCGTTCTATCTTGTGTCACAGTAGAGTTATACTATAGCATTATAGGTCCATAATTAATACACAGTAGAGTTATACTATAGCATCATAGGTCCATAATTAATACACAGTAGAGTTATACTATAGCATTATAGGTCCATAATTAATACACAGTAGAGTTATACTATAGCATTATAGGTCCACAATTAATACACAGTAGAGTTATACTATAGCATTATAGGTCCATAATTAATACACAGTAGAGTTATACTATAGCATTATAGGTCCATAATTAATACACAGTAGAGTTATACTATAGCATTATAGGTCCATAATTAATACACAGTAGAGTTATACTATAGCATTATAGGTCCATAATTAATATACAGTAGAGTTATACTATAGCATTATAGGTCCATAATTAATATACAGTAGAGTTATACTATAGCATTATAGGTCCACAATTAATACACAGTAGAGTTATACTATAGCATTATAGGTCCATAATTAATATACAGTAGAGTTATACTATAGCATTATAGGTCCATAATTAATATACAGTAGAGTTATACTATAGCATTATAGGTCCATAATTAATATACAGTAGAGTTATACTATAGCATTATAGGTCCACAATTAATATACAGTAGAGTAATACTATAGCATTATAGGTCCACAATTAATATACAGTAGAGTTATACTATAGCATTATAGGTCCACAATTAATATACAGTAGAGTTATACTATAGCATTATAGGTCCACAATTAATATACAGTAGAGTTATACTATAGCATTATAGGTCCATAATTAATATACAGTAGAGTTATACTATAGCATTATAGGTCCATAATTAATATACAGTAGAGTTATACTATAGCATTATAGGTCCATAATTAATATACAGTAGAGTTATACTATAGCATTATAGGTCCATAATTAATACACAGTAGAGTTATACTATAGCATTATAGGTCCATAATTAATACACAGTAGAGTTATACTATAGCATTATAGGTCCATAATTAATATACAGTAGAGTTATACTATAGCATTATAGGTCCATAATTAATATACAGTAGAGTTATACTATAGCATTATAGGTCCATAATTAATACACAGTAGAGTTATACTATAGCATTATAGGTCCATAATTAATACACAGTAGAGTTATACTATAGCATTATAGGTCCATAATTAATATACAGTAGAGTTATACTATAGCATTATAGGTCCATAATTAATATACAGTAGAGTTATACTATAGCATTATAGGTCCATAATTAATATACAGTAGAGTTATACTATAGCATTATAGGTCCATAATTAATACACAGTAGAGTTATACTATAGCATTATAGGTCCATAATTAATACACAGTAGAGTTATACTATATCATTATAGGTCCATAATTAATACACAGTAGAGTTATACTATAGCATTATAGGTCCATAATTAATACACAGTAGAGTTATACTATAGCATTATAGGTCCATAATTAATATACAGTAGAGTTATACTATACCATTATAGGTCCATAATTAATACACAGTAGAGTTATACTATACCATTATAGGTCCATAATTAATACACAGTAGAGTTATACTATAGCATTATAGGTCCATAATTAATACACAGTAGAGTTATACTATAGCATTATAGGTCCATAATTAATATACAGTAGAGTTATACTATATCATTATAGGTCCATAATTTCGAAATCGTAACTAATACCTATTAACTTTAGTTTGTAAATAATTTTTTAAGTAAGGTTTTGGTGTCCAGAAAAAGCTAGGAATCTTCATTTTCTTAACTTACCATTCCTTAAGAAACTGTATTTTGTTAATATCTGCTAATTTCAACTTACAAGTTCGACTTTCGCGAGGTGAACAAAATTTGTAAAGTGTTAGCTGTCCAATCGACCTTTTCACCACAGCTAGAAAACAGGTGAAACATAAGAGAAACGGCATTTTAAAATCCACAAATTGCTCCACAAATGTTTAAATTCCAAACCTTTAATAATATACCAACTTCTGAATTTTAGCTTGACGATGCTGCTACATACATGGGTTAAGTGAACATTTAATAAGTAAATTATCAAATACATACATGGGTTAAGTGAACAATTAATAAGTAATTTATCAAAATCTCGTGATAAAACCTCAAAATACAATACCCATACTGTTATGATATAGTTTAGTCCACTCTTCTCCTTACATGTCCACACATTGAGTCCTTTCAGGTTCATTTTCAAATTAAAAAAAGAACAAAACAATAAAAGAATGACCTAAATTATTACTGGTTCTTTGTGTATTTCTAACCAAGTAAAACTTTAATTCAGTATTCTCTCGTTCTTTCCGTGAGGCAAAGTATAAATTAAAAAAATGCATGTACCTGTTCACGTTTGACCAACAAAACCCCTGTCTTGTCATAACGTTACCAAAACCCCTGTCTTGTCATAACTTTAACAAAACCTCTGTCTTGTCATAACTTTACCAAAACCCCTATCTTGTCATAACTGTACCAAAACCCCTGTCTTGTCATAACTTTACCAAAACCCCTGTCTTGTCATAACTTTACCAAAACGCCTGTCTTGTCATAACCCCTGTCTTGTCATAACTTTACCAAAACGCCTGTCTTGTCATAATTTTACCCGATTTTTGTTACAGACGATTTTTAGGAACTAATTTGATCGAAGTGTTATAATTACTTAAATCTTCATGCACTGCTATCCCTCGAATATTATTATTTTGATTCGTCAGGGTTTAACTTTATATGAAATATTCATGGATGGTTTGTTCTAGCAGTGAAATGTTATGAAAATATGCAAATAAAACCCCGCTACACATTATTCAGAAGACGAGAATATCGAACTATATATTGTAAATAAAGATACCTTTCTTTACGAAAATCACAAAACGACCGACTTGGTCACATTTCACAGCTAGCTGGAAAGAACATTTCGGTAGTCAAGAACATTTCGGTATTCAAGATATCTTTGCCCTCTCTTCTAAAGTGCTCTTCTGTGGTACATTCAAAAGACATTATTACAATGTTTTTCTCTTTAACTAAATAACTGTTTATAAAAGGTTGACAGTAATCAAACGAGTAGATCAAAGAATCAACTATGGCCGAGAATGACCATATTTGTTTCATTGCTACTTATGAAAGCAGTCTCTTAGATAGCATGTGTTAGGCACAATCTTCAGGCCTTTTACCGCTAAAATGTTTTCTTGCACCTTTCGTCATGATCATTTGCGGTCGAAATCACTAGTATCAGTTATGTGAAAATATATTTGTTTACGGCAATATCATAACAACAACATATGTCCATACACACTATCCAGCAAAATGCCATAATCCATAAGGAGCACGTGCTGTCCTAATCCCAGAACACCTACTTATCGATACAGGCCTTTAAAAGTATACGTGAATTTCTGCGGGCACACGAAGCTAGTGGAGTGGTTATAGTTATCCACCAAAAAATCAAGATGATCGATATTTCAATGAGGAAATGAGCAGCTAAGTGGCCAGTTATAATGTTCCTGCTGAGCTGGAGACAAGGAGTAAGATTAATCAGGGTCTGGATCAGCGCTCAATACCTCGTGCCGGTCCAGCACCGGGACACGCGTGTGGGAAATAGGTATGCGCCTCTCTGCCATGTCACCATCCGCATGATGGATTACCGCCGCCATATTGCGCCGACACTTAGCTAGGAAATAGACTGACACAGTATGAAACCCTTTTCTTGCCGTTTTTGTTCATGAGTTTTCCATAGTCACTGTAACATCATGTAACGGACTGTTCATCCCTTGTTTTGTGATCGCACACCCGAGAGAATTATGGAGTTAATCTTGTGCTAGCAACTGGCTTGTTGAACATAATAATCAAAGTGTTTTCCCAGAACACGAACACCGGCGACGAAGAAATTTGCTATGGAGCACACCCTGTTTACATGTACTTATTTAGGGAAAATCATTAGTTTTGTCTATGCGAATCATTTATGCATATTCGTTCTAATCCACCCGTTTTGTGTGTGTGTGCTTTAAAATCTGAACACGCATACAGTCCTGAGTAGATTTCCGTGAAAGATAACAGTAACTCTTTGCCTTATTGTTGGTAAAATACATTGAGCAAAGAGAAAATGAATTCAGGAAGATATACGACTAGGTCATTTTAGTACTTTGCCAACCCCGAAATCTATTTGTAAGTGTACAATAATTGGAGGACCTTCTTCTTGGTCGAGACGAAAATGGTCTATGTATTGAGCCTATCAGCAGGTTTTGGTCCAGCATGACTGGTTTTCCAACCGAATTTGTCCATCTGCATGGTACAGTCTGACTAATCAATGTTCAAGCTGTATCAACTTGCTCAGTCCAGTTTCACGGGTCTATGCCAACCCGCTTAGTCCGTTCTGACTGGTCTACATACAGAATCGGTCAATATCCTTAGTTCAATCAAGCCGAAAAGGATGTCCAACAAATCTGCATACAATATATGTCACCCTGCGTGGCGGAGTCTGGATAGTCTTTTTAAATAGAATCTGTCAACTTGCTTCGTCCAGTCTAATAGACAGTAATAAAAATCTCTGAACAATTATTCCAGCCTGACTGGTCAACACAAAAAGTCTTGGACTGCTTTCTCTAATCTGACCGATCTTGAGGTATAATCTGTCAGACTGCAAGGTCCAGCCTGGCGGGTCTACTTACAGAATCTGCATACCTGCTCAAGCGAGTCAAACACGGTGCAAAGTCTTTCGTTCGTAAGTACCACTATGGGTCTGTGAAAATATCTGCCTCAGCATTC